>JASDDO010000028.1:42700354-43912854 GCA_030015575.1 Agapanthus africanus
GAGAATATGTACCAGGGGGTTAGGAGGATCCAAGGGGCTGTGTAGGTAGAAGTGGCTATGTAGAGGGGGTGTAGCCGTATCGGCCCATCCAACTGTGGAATAAACTCTCCACCTGATCTATTCGAACATACCGAGATAGGTTGGGTTGGGCAAGAGAAAGTTCTATGGCGCTGTACTCCGACTGGGCAGAATAAGATCTTTGGCTCTGAGAATGTAGGAGAATCTTAGCATTGAGAGAAGGCGCTCCATAAACTTTTCCTTTTGTAAGCCCTTCGGACTATTGAATCCAAGTATCGTGTTCGAATACAGCCAGATCCTTTGTTTTCGAAACATAATCCCCTAATGTAAAAAATATGAAATAAATTACTACAATATAAAATGATAAGTTATAAAAATTAAGATTTCCGAATAACATGAATTTAACACTTACGTATGCTTTCTCGGACTTTTTGTTTATGAATATGGGGGCTGTCATAAACCCTTTGCCTTCGTCGTCGGCATTTTCCATCTCTTTCACATCTCTTCGGGTGTGATAAAATGTGAAACGTTCCTCAAAAATGGATAGTCTCCCCGTTATTGCTTCTTGCATGATCTATATAATTTATTCAGTGAATTATATAGTATATATAAATAAATAAAGCTTTTAGTTTGAAAATTATGTTCAATTCACATGAAACAAAGGCATAAAATATAACATTCCAACATTATGACAACTGCAATCAGAATGTTGCTAGTTTACTATACACAATCTTTGTTCGGGCAAAAAATAATATCGTGCAAATTATAGATATCACAGATTCAAACTGCGACGTATAATCCGGCCTCGTACCAATTTATTGAACCCTAAAATCAAACCTTAACATCATAATAGAAAAGCATAATACAATGATAAGAATAATGGCATGCATTTAATCCTATTATATAGTGCATATATTTGGGTTGTTACATATGTGTCTCAATTGTTTGGGGTCAGCCATGGATATTTCTTCATTAACCTATTATAGAAGCGCACTGTAACTAATTAAACCCATGCATAAAACCTCTCAATTATTTTTAAGTTATAACAATTTTGAATTTGACTTACTATTTGTGCGTCGTGAGAAACAAATGAAGTAGAACCCACCGTATGACTCATTCTGGTCCTTTCCTTCTCCTTTAAGCTATTACCTTTATACATGGTAGCAAACCCATCGTATATCTTATTTTCCCATCTCGCAGCAATCATTGCATTCCACTTTTCATTACCAATCCATAGAGGGACGTCATCAAGACAATCACGTATCATAGTGGTATTCCTCCTTTTTTTAAAATATTTTCTTTCCCTCCATAATGCATTATTGAGAATGTCGCCGGCCTTTGACGTCCATATCACATACACTTCACCATCCCTCCTCTGGCCAAAGGTATAGTGTTTCTATATAAAAATACTTTTCAATTAAATTATCATATTTAATAAATTTGAATGTAAAAATTAACACACCTTAAACTCATCATAAAGCATGCGCCTCAGGAACTAAACTAAACGTATATCATGGTTCTTTAAAATGAGTGAACCATAATTTTCCGATAGTACGACCAGCAGAAACATTTCGGAAGTTGAAACGAAAACACTTTATTTACGAAATTGCTAATCATCTCAAAACTATAGAAATTAATGAAAATTTTGAAAGTGTAGAATCTTACTTCCCGTCCTTACATTCAAGCTTTCTCATTTTTCTGCGGTCATTGGGTTTGACGTCCCATCCTTTTTTGGGTAATCCAAATGCCCTCTGAAATGCATCTTCGTTGATCGGATTATGACGGATCATGTTTGCATCCTAATAAGGAAGATCCCAAAAAATGCTTTTCTGAACCCATTTATGTGAATCACAGAATCTCAGAATTTTTTGATTTCCCGATTGAAATCCAAAACTAACATCAGGGAGTTGATCGGAGAATTTTTGTGTGTATATCATAAGCAAATACACCAATCCATGCCTCCTTCAACTCATCACTCAAAGGACGCAAAAACACATCCAAGTTCTTTCCTGGACTTTTAGCACCCGGAATAACCATATTTAAGAACATAAATTGTCGCTTCATACATTTCCAAGACAGCAAATTACACGGTCAAAATCACAGGCCAACAAAAATAAACAGTCGGAGATTGTCCAAACGGAGAAAAACCATCTGTACACAACCCAATACGAACATTGCGAGGCTCTTCAATGAAATCCGGATACTTGAGATCAAACTCCTTCCATGCCTCACCATCGACTGGGTGAGCCATTGAACTATCAATGAAACGATTGTAAAAGTGTCATTTCATGTCTTTAGCATGGTACGGTGACATGAAAAGCATTTTCAGTCTTTGTATAATTGGAAAATAACAAAGTTTTCAGTTTTTTTACCGTTTCGAGGATATGTAGTCCTATACCGAGAAGTGCCACAAAAATCACACACAATCTTCACTTCATCTTTATTATAATAACATGCAAAAATTCGGACAGACCTCAATTTTTTTATAACCCATTCTTAGAGGCTTCAACAATTTCTTTGCCTCATAGATAGTTTCAACTGTTTTATGTCCATTGAGCATGACATTACGGGGAAAAGATCTCATGTCGTTAAAAAGTGTCTTTGTCACAGTATGTCGAGACTTCACTACTATTAACTTAGCACAGAGGGATAATTCTGTCCCGGTAACGCATCCATCCTATAAAGGCTCATCTGCAACTTTCAACATGTCTAAGAATCTCTGAGCATCGGCATGTGGAGGTTCCTCATTCGAAAATGGAACAAAAATACAACCATCTCTCATTGTACTAGGATAATTTGCACCTATTGCATCTATAATCGTATCTCTATACAGGTTTTCATCATTCGAATCACCGATTGGAGATCCATCTATAACCGGTTCCTCGATCTCTGTCTCCCCGTATAGAGTCCATTTAGAATCAAACGGAACAAAACCCTTCGTTAACAAGTGCTTAGAAACTTCGGCCCTTATTTTGCATCGCATTGGCAATTAACACATGGACATCTGATTTTAGCATCGGACTCGACTAGTGAAAATGCGAAATCCAAAAATATTTTTACACCATTAATGAATTCTCATGTAACAAACTGATTTACTACTCTACGATATATCCATTAACGATCATCCATCCTGGGATAATTAAATACAATAATAAACATCCTGATAAGAAAAATTTAAAGTTTGATGCCCATTCTCATATCAAGAGGTTATGACTTGTTGGAGCAAAATAAAAAAGATAAGGTTACATGCCAACGTTTAGAACTGGGAAATTAGAAGTTGTGTGACCATTAAAAGTAACTCAAATTTGTGTAGGAGTAGTTAAAAAGAAAGCACTGGGAATTTAGAGGACACCAATCACCGTGTCTTTCACAGCCTTTCAACTAGAATTTTTTTCTACAATTTGGTGATTAAAGAAGAAGCTAGCTTCATCTAAGTATCCATTATATAAAATAATGATGTTTGGAGAACAAAGAGTAGAGAAAATAATAGTCATGGAAATATACAGACACAAAAAGACTACTAAAGCTTGAGTTCTCTTTTGCTTTTCAATAGACTTATTTTGTCTAAATTTTATAAATTCTGAATTACATAGATAAAACGATTGTTAAAAGAGTTGAACCACAAAAGATGGTATGACAATAAACAAATTCTTAAGATTTTTGTTTAATGTACATTCAAAAAATAGAATTAAGAATATTTTATTCTTATGGATCTTAATAGATAAAGCGACTGTTAAAGAGTTGAATCACAAAATATGGTACGACGATAATCAATTCTTAAGATTTTTGTTTAATGTACATTCAAAAAATAGAATTAAGAGTATTTATCCTTATGGATCTTAATAGATCCATAAAAAAAAGAATCTTAATACATATAGGGATAAATAGATAAAAATCTTGAGCATATTAATTTGCAAATATTGTGAGCCCATAACTAAATGTTTTGAATTGTTAAAATTGATCGACCCAAAAAAGTCCTTAATTAATTGAAGAAATTGTATGTTATGCTTTCAATTTCTATATATCTATGCTAAGATACCACACTTTTTTAAATTTCCTCTAAAAATTGCATGTTACGCCTTCGATTTCTTCACCATAATCAACAATTTTTCCCATATTATCATAAATTCCATAAACCTACCATTTATTTTTTTCCCCATAATAAACAACAATTTTCCACACCTTAAATTTCAGAGAGGGCTTGTACTTTGATCGATCTAGAGGAATGAGAAAGAGGACCACGACACATATTGACGACCACGAAAAGAGGAGGCCGGCAACACCATATCGACACGACGATAAGAAAGCCGTTGAAGGATGCCCTCACCGATGAGGGAGGAGAGAAGCGGTCATGCGAAAAGGAGCAGGTGGAGGCGGTCATCGTTGAAGATGAGGTGGTGGAGGCAATTAACCTTGAGGACGAGGAGGCCGAAGATGGTGGTGGAGGCGGTCTTTGGGACTGCTAAGGTTTTTTGGGGAGATGAAAAATTGGGGGCAAATGAAACCTCATGATCGGCTATAGGAGTTTTATTTTTTTCCAAACTCTATTTCGTCGGTTGAGGTATCTCGTCGGTTGAGGGTAAATACTTGACCGGGCCCTCCATGTAAATTCAAAAAATTATTAAAAACAATATATTTATCCAAAAAATAATTTTACCGTACGGATGTATTATATAAACTTCAAAGAACCTATGTTTAAAAATTTAATTTGTTTGGTAACTGTATGTTCCTTGATCGTAATGTTATAACGTTCCTTTACAAATTAAAATTCATTTTAAAAGCTTATGATCAACGAACAAAAGATCTTTAAACGATTTGATTTTTTGAGCTTAAGCTAATACATTACCGTTTTATAACTCATAGTTTAACTGTTGAACTGTTATAAAAGTTTAAAACTTTTAAACTTAAATTTACCTATCCAGTTTGAACTATGACTCATAACTAAGTAAAAATTTTATAAAATCAAACAGTACGGATGTGATCTATAATGTTAACAATGCTCAAGTTCAAAAGATCAAATCGTTTTAAGATCATTTTGGCATCGATCAATAGCTTTTAAAACGAAATTTGTTTTATACATAAATTTTGTAAGTTTATGATCAAGGGACAAACGGACTTAAAAATGTAAATATTTTATATTAAAACTTTTTTAACTTTTTGGGTAAGATCCGTATGGTTAAATTTTTTAATTCAATAACTAATTAATTTAATTATTTGAATATAAAAGATACAATGATTCAAATCTTAATATATGGGTGGAGTAATTCAATTTTAACCGTAAGAATGCCATTTTGTGTATAGTTAAATTAAATATAAGAATTTATTAAGTTTTAAGATCATTTGCACATTGATCATAGTGTTAAAGAATCAACGTGCAAATTTCAATCGATTTAGATCCGTCACAATGTCAATGCATGAAATTCGTTTTTTACCCATAACGATTTGAACTTCGGCACTTATAAATCTTAAGTACAAAAAATTATAGTTTTTGAAGATTATTTATTCGTTGATCGTAAAGATATAAAATATATTTCAAATATATTAGATACAAAGAAGGGATTAAAAATGCAAAAAGAAAACGAAATTAAGAATAACAATTTTGTGACCCATTTTTTGAGACCAAAATTGGTCTCAAATTTTGGGATTCTGTGACCCATTTTTTGAGACCGAAATCGGTCTCAAATTTTGTGACCCTTTTTTGAGACCGAAATCGGTCTCAAATTTTGGGATTCTGTGACCCATTTTTTGAGACCGAAATCGGTCTCAAATTTTGTGACCCTTTTTTGAGACCGAAATCGGTCTCAAATTTTGGGATCCTATGGCCCATTTTTTGAGACCGATTTTTATTGGTCTTAAAATTTTGGTCACAAAATTTGTTTTTATTATTTTTATTCTTTGATGTAATTGAATTTGGTTAGCAGCACCTAAAGAAGACAGAAGTGTGTAGTGAGAGATAATCAGGACTAATCGATGTTTCTTGATTTACAACTATTGTTTTTTCTTCTCCCTTCTTTTTGGTTTTACATTCCCTATCTTTACATTGTAAGATTTATTACCACTTTTTATCAACCAAGTGTTTATCAATCTTTTTTCTTCGGCACTAGATTCCATCCTCCATCGGGTTTATTTAAAAATTGTTCTTTTCTTGTTCATTAACCATGCATTCATTTCGTTTCATGGGATTATTAAAATTTTTTGCATTTAGGAAAAATCACTCAAGCTTGATGTGAAATCTAGAGGTATTGTAAACATTAATCAACAAAATTAATTTACTAGATCTGTTTTCTTTTTTTCATCAGGGACCTTACTATTGCGCCACTGGTGCTGACAAGGCATTTGGTCGTGACATCGTGGATGCACACTACAAAGCATGTTTGTATGCAGGGATCAACATTAGCGGTGTTAATGGAGAAGTCATGCCCGGACAAGTATGAAAATTATCAATTTCTTCTTTTTTATTTGTAAACATTGGTGCATATCGTTTTAGATTTTGATGTTATAAATTGATGATCTTTGTATAAATAATGTAGTGGGAATTCCAAGTCGGTCCAGCTGTGGGTATTTCGGCTGGTGATGAATTGTGGGTTGCTCGATACATTCTCGAGGTATTTGCCATTCTGGAATTTTATAATTATAATATTTGTTTTACTGAGGCATTTCTAACCGTCTTCTGTTTCTCTTATTTGAAAAAATAGAGGGTCACTGAGATTGCAGGTGTCGTCCTGTCATTGGACCCGAAGCCTATCGAGGTTAGATTTTTCAACAAAATTTTTCCTCGCAACATCAATATTTTGCTAAAAAATTTAACGAACAAAAAGGCTAGGTAGAGCTTGGCCGTGTTAAACAGTGTTGTGGAATGAGGAAGAAATTACGCTAGTACCTTTTTATCTTCTTATATGCCTTTTAATCCTTTTTTAGCTTCAGATCATCTATGTTAGAATATAAAAATAAATCTCTCAACCCTGATCATAACTTTAGAGTTTTGGTGTAGCGGAAGGTAATGATGTGTGATTCATAGGCTCATTAACCCAGGCACATTAAATCGGATCTAAGCAATAACCCAGGCGCATTAAATTACCCAGGCACAATAAATCGGATTAATGTAATTTAAAAATAATGCTTTGTGATTCCCAAGTTTCGGCCCACACGGCCTTCGACCTGCATGATGTGTTAGAATATAAAAATAAATCTCTTCCCTCATCATAATTTTGTTGTTTTGGTGTAGTGGAATGGACATATAAAACTCTCTCAAACCTCATCATATATTAGTTGTTTAGTGCAAGTGGCATTGACATTAATTAAGATTGTGTCAGATTCATCTAATTTCTCAATCTAGTTAGAGGCACATATGTAGACGATTAAAAAAATATCAGTGCACACAAGCCATGGTTTCGGTTGAAGTAAAGATGTTCTACTTTTAGAGAAGTATTAGAGAATAAAAGTATTTTATAAATCCTGATCATAACTTCAGAGTTTGGGTGTAATGACAATACAAATTTATCCTATCGCCTCCTTTTCCTTACCTTTTGATATACTAAAAATTGTATGTTTTCAACGTTTTTATGATATCAGGGAGATTGGAATGGTGCTGGAGCCCATACAAACTACAGGTGAAATAACTCTTTATGATAACTCTTCCATTTCTTTTTAAATAAATGCTTGTTTTTTTAATTATCCTTTCATATAACCTTTTATTATATTTAAATATTTTATTTTGCAGCACGAAAAGCATGAGGGAGGATGGAGGATATGAAATAATATTGAAGGCAATCGAGAAGCTTGGGAAGAGGCACACGGAGCACATTGCTGCTTATGGAAAGGGCAACGAGCGTCGTCTCACTGGAAAGCATGAGACCGCTGATATCAAAACATTCAAATGGGTATGTACTATTTGTTTGTCTAATGCCTACAAAAGTTAATAAAATCTCTCAAGGGGACAAAAAATTAAACTTATTTTTCTTTGGTCTGTTATAATTTCAGGGAGTTGCTAATCGAGGCGCGTCTGTTCGAGTTGGCCGTGACACTGAGCAACAAGGCAAAGGTTGCTATTTCCTCGTTTCTCTTGTTCCCCCCCCCCCCCCGCCCCCCGAATCTTATATCATTTCAATGTTCGTCCTAAGCTTTGTTATGCTAAGAATGCTTTCCAAAAATCATTTGCATCGATAAGACAGACTAAAAGTCCAAGTTATACTAAAAATGCAAAAAATTTCCGTATTTTTCATGAGTTCTTACAACTTTTCACATTTAGTATTTTATTTGAATAAATATTTCTAATGTATATTTTTCCTGTTTATTTGCCAGGGTATTTCGAAGACAGGAGGCCAGCTTCAAACATGGATCCTTACGTGGTCACCTCTATGATCGCGGAGACCACCATTCTTCTACCATGATCGCAAACTTAACTCCGGGTTCCCTCCATTTTCATCCATCATCAAGATTTTCCGTCTCAACGGCGTAGTGTGTTTTGCATTTAAAAAACTTCGATTTCTATTCAATGTGGGTCATTTTTTTTAGTTGGCTTGATTGTGTTAGTTTGTACTCTTCGGTTCTCTTATCGGGATTTTGAGCCTGGAAGGCATTTAATCTCTAGTGTTTTCGCATGTAGTGAATGATTTTTATATAAACTCCCAATCTTTGCGTCGATGTTTGATGATTATTGATCACTGATCTTATTTGAGTCTTCATGGTTTGATGTTAAATGCTATATTGTGAAAATTATGATCTCACAGAATTATATGATTGTAATAAACTGGAGTTACAACTCATTGGAACCTTATGTAGGAGAAGGCGTCTGCGGTCTTCAATGAAACCACCAAGTGAAACCGAGCGCAAGGGGTACACGCGATCTTCGAAACGGTCATTAGGCTCGCCATAATTGATGCTGGCCTGCCATAATTGATGCACGGTTTTGAGTTATTACCATACTTGATATAAACCATGTGACTGATTAACAATTAAGTTACCGAACCCGAAAACCACAAGGCCATTGCTAAGCAGAAACAGTGGATTTCAGAAAAGAATCAAGTATCTCGTCATTATAATGATGTGATCAATCGGTAGAGAACTTTGATCAGTTTCAATTAATTTTGAGTGTCAGTATCGGTGTTTTTAATATTATTTTCAACCTTTTTTAAATATTACTTTCGACACTAGCAATTATTCAAAACTATTTTAAAAAAAGGATAATATAACGAAAAGGTTAATAATTAAACTTAATAAAAACCATTCAATCAACTTCTATCTACTTGAGAATATTATACAGTATGCCGATAAGATTCCTGTAGAATCCCTAGAAGCAAAATGGTAAAAGTAGCCTATCCATTATCCCGACTAAGATTTAAGAAAAGAAAAATGACTGCCTTTAAAATAAGTAGTTGGTCTTTCTTTCAATCTCAATCGTCTGTGTATCAAAGCGGACAATTTCTCCAGAATATTTAATACAATCGGCAGGTGGCACACCAAATAATATCTCATGTCAAACTAATTGCTCCTTGCTGTTCTCACTAAAAAGACTGGAAACAAATATTGGACTTTGATTTATGACTTGCATAGAAAATGGTAGAAAACAATCCTTGGGAAATTTAAAAAACATGCAATAAACCTAACAACAATCAAGTATCATGTTCTGATTCTTTCTTGAGACAATACAGTGTAATTGTACCATTGGCACTACTTCCACTGCAAGTGTTAAATACACAGTCGAAGATCATCATGGTATTTTAGGCACATCAGGAATTCTTTTTCCAAACTAAATGACTCAGGAATCATGGCTATCACTCTCGCTGAACATGTTTTGTATTAAGCTCTCAGATTCTTCACATTTTTGTTGCTTTAAAGTCCCCTCGTATTTCTTCTTAGTCTTTCTTAATCCTATCAGCCTTTGCTGGCCTTTCTTCTCCTTTTAGCCTTAAACAGTTCTCTGCAAGCATGGCAATTGCTTTGAATTCCTCCTTCCACCCCTCCTCCGCAACTCGAGTAGCTAGGATATGAGATAGGCGATTTTGTTTCAATGACCAAACGAAATGCATTGAGAGATTTTTTTTCCTGTTTGAGTAGAATGTGAGAAATTGCTTTCCTTCCCGTCAACAACTCCACAAGAATTACTACAAAGCTATACAAGTCAGTTTTCTCAGTTAGTTGTCCTGTATGGTAATATTCAGGATCCATATACCCAAAGCCAAAGGTTCCTTGAACCATTGTAATCATACGCATTTTGTTTGAAGAAATGGATCTGGAAGCTTCAAAATCAGATACCTTTGCTGTGTAATTATGATCGAGGAGAATGTTGGTGGACTTGACATCTCTATGGAAAATAGATTTAGATGCGGCAGAATGTAAGTAGGCAAGTGCTCCGGCAACCTCTGTTGCAATCCTTAGCCAATCATCGACGGATAAAGATGACATATGATTGTCGATACCATGCAAATGGTCAGAAAGGGTACCTCCTGAAATAAACTCGCAGACTAGTAAAGGTACTTCAGCCTCCAGGCAACATCCAAAAAGTTTTACCACGTGATAGCAGCAGCAGCAGCAGCAGCAGCAAGAGACTTTTATCCCAAGCATATAGAGTGGGCTACATGAACCAACATGAGAATCACGCCGGGTCCAACACATAAATCCTCCACCTCCACTCACTCCTATCGAACAATATACTTTCATCGAAGCCTTTGGCAACCATATCTTTTCATATCACCCACATCCATGTTTTCTTCGGTTTCCCTTTCGCCCTTTTGACATTGCCTATATCGAGAGTATCTATTCGTCGAACCGGTGCTTTCATAGGTCTGCGTCGCACATGACCAAACCATCTTAGCCGGTTTTCCCGCATCCGCTCCTCCACAGGTGCTACACCAACTTTTGCACGAATATCGTCATTTCGCACTTTATCTTTTCTAGTGTTACCATACATCTAACGAAGCATGCGTATCTCCACTACGTGTATCTTCTGTGTATGATGTTTCTTAGGAGCCTAGTATTCTGTACCATATAATAAGGTATGTTGAATAACGCTCCGATAAAACTTCCTTTTCAACTTTAACGGAAAGTTACAATCGCACAAAATCCCTGTCACACTCCTCCATTTCTACTAACCAGCTTGGATTCTTTGATTAACATCGCTATTGATCGCCCTATCCTTTTGGATGATAGAACCTAGATATCTAAACCGATCGCTCGGTAATCTCTTGTTCTTCCAGTGTTATACCAATGTGGTCTCGACTTTTCTGTTTGCTAAATTTGCAATGCATATATGCTGTCTTGGAGCTGCTCAATCTAAACCTCCAAGATTCCAACGCTTGCCTCCATGACTCCAATTTGGCATTAATCTCTGTTTTAGTCTCATTTACTAGAACAATATCATCAGCAAATAGCATACATCAAGACACCTTATCTTGAATAATTCTAGCAAGCTCATCCATCACGATCGTAAATAGGAATGGATTTAATGCAGTGTTAGTTATATGTATGCCCTAGAGGCCATTACTGTACATTGGATGTATATTGTAGTGGATGCTGGGACATATATAGGTAGGACTTTCTTGCTCGACATGATAGTACGCTATCTGGTTGCTCTTTATCTTAACATGTATATTCTCTGTCTCTCTGATTACATATTGATAAAGCCCTTAGGATGTGTACTCGACTTCCAGGACTATGATGCAGATCATACTAGTAGGGCCTGGGTAATCAATGAGTACATCCTTCATTGTTCCTAGTGGTGGGAATATCGAGACGGGGCATCGATATTCCAGAGTAGACTAGCGTATATCTTCTCGACCCATGCGATGGGCGATGGATGATCCCATATCCATTGGTGTTTGACATCAGAGATGGTATGCGGGTGCTCAGTGGAGACTGGGTACACTGAACGGACTCGCCGAGAACTCCCAGATGGTATTATACCTCACGTCAGATGGCAGTTTTCTGGTGATACTGGTACAGCTTAGTCTGTTGATCCGAGATCGTCATAGAGTCTTGTGTGTCTCCTACTGTGCTTTGATTTCCACCCTACCACGGCTCTACTGAGTTGTGCAAACAGGTGGTTTTTGGGTACAGTCCCGATTCACATGGAGGCAATGAGCGATAGGAGGGGATTCGTCTCTCCCGGTATTGGGGGTTGATGTTGTGCTATGCTCGACTGGCCATAACAGGAAATCCCTGGCCAGGGTTGCAGTGATATACTGGTAAGAGTTATCAGTAGTTTCACGAATGTTATGGACCTTACGTCGGCATGACTTATCAAGCTATTGGGGTCTGACGTTTACCACCCCTAGGCGAGATATGCAACATATCAGACGAACAGACCGGACTGTACGGTAAGTGTTACTGGTTGGATTCACAGGAGTGTGAGCGGGCTTGCTCGTCGATCTTCTGATCGCTCAATACCCGGGTGGCCGTTACGTTTAGCAGACCGCTTGCGGCTTGTGGGTGTTTGATATGATCATCATCTGCTGCCGGCGTATTGACGAGTCTTTAGAGTCCTACACAGAGGTTTCCTGGCTCAAGCGAAACGAAATAGGAGCGCATATGAGATATGTGCGGGACCGAGAATAATGCGTGTATGTGATACCGTATTTCATTCTCGCGATGAATGTGTCGAATGGTTGTATGCGATATAACCTAGTTATCGAATCAAGGATTGATTCGATAAGCCGATACATTTGATATTAGTCGGTTATATGCGATATGACCGGATCGTTAAATCAAGTGTTGATTTAATGATTTAATGTATAATTATATATATTTGATATATTACTTTGCATTAACTAGTATTGGTTCACTTTAAAAGGATATTCTCACTTGATATTGCACATTGTATATGTGATATATTTTTGTGCACATAATTGTATCATGTTTGATGATACATGCATACTTAGTTAAGTGTATGATTGAACCATGGTTGTGTAATGGTTAGGGTTTTGTATTTATTAACTATTTATTTATTTATTCCTTCTTCATTTGGAATGAAAATAAAATGGTTGACTATTTTGTTCTTTTCTTTGAAACTTCAAGAAGTTTTGACCATTTTGTCTTCATCTACAAAACCTAACCATTCACTAACCTTAGTTCATTCTCTACACTTAACCAAGGGTTAGAATATGATAAGTATGATTTTTCTTTTCTATTTTTATTAACTTATCATATTCATTTCTTTCTTCTTCTTCTTCATGAGCAAGAAGAAGAAAAGCTTTCTACACCAATGGCAACTTGAGAAATTAAGTGAGAAATCCAATTCTAAAGTCTACCCACTTCCTATTTCTTCATCCTCTACCTCTTGCCAAGTTGTATAGGGTGTTTCCTTCACAAGTTTTCATGGCTTGGTGAAGTTGGAGCTTGTTCTTGTGATGCCTCGACGTAGATCATCTTCGGCATCGAACCGACGATCAAGCCCGCCCATTCTTCGATGATGCCGATGCTAGAGTCATGGGTTCATTTTGGACAGCGGAGGGACTTCATCACGGAGCCTAGGAGGTGGTGGACCGGATCTACAAAGGTTGTAGTCCCTTTCCTTTAGATACATTTCCGTTTACTTGCTTGTTTCGCCTAAATATCTAGTTAACGATCCGTTCTAAGTTTTCTCGGCACCGTAATTTTTAGAAATTGGCATGTTTGATCACTTGTGAGACTCCATTAGAGTGCCTAGGAACCCTACAGTGGTATCAGAGCCTAGCTAGAGCCTTAAACGAAGTCCCGACGGAGTTAGAAGTCCGATCGACCCAAAACCCCGACTTGAAAATTGCTCTCTGGACAATTCTGTAAAATGTGGATTTTTGTATATTAAAAATATGCAGACAAATGTGCAGGAAATTCTAAGAAAAACTGCAGAAAACGACAGCCTAATTCAACAGTACGGCCGCTGAACCGCGGCGTTGACCCCCCTTTTGCGGCGGTTCCGCGGCCGTCTGTGATGATCAGGCTGTGAGGTTTCTTCAGTTGTTTCTGTTGGTGTTTCTTGTGTGTTCTGGATGTTTTTAATATTTATTCCAGAGTTTTATTTTCTGGGTTGTATTGAGGACTCGGTGTATCGATCGGATTGTCGAATTCTGTCTGTGTGCTTTTCCGGATAATCTTAGAATATGTTAAAAGTTCGACCGGATATAAATACCCACTTTTTCCCCTGCCGGGAAATTTCCAATTGTTGGATTTTTCCGTAGTTTAACGACGTTCTAAGTAGTGCAAGTAACTCGATGGACCCTCTAGAAGACAACAAACCTTAACTCGATTATGTGACCGTCTTGAACTGCCCTTTGAACCTTCGGGTTTGGGGCAGTACGGCGTGCCACATGTGAGGCGTTGGCTTGACCCTTCTACGGCTGGACCGTTGGTACTGAGGCACGAACTGAATGTTGTTAGACTTATTTCATGTGTTGAGCTGTATCGGGAAAGCTTGGGTGTTCGATTGTTCGATCGAAAAGTTTAGCATTTTCTATTCATCTGGAATGTGATACAATAATTGGAATTCACAAATAGTTATGAGATAACTGAATGAATATTATAAACATAGCAGTTTAGTCTCACTTGATCGGTTGCCACGGAATTTTGATGTGATCAAAAGTCCGTCGCAATCACGTAGCGTACGCGGATACTCCCCGGGTAAACTTAATAGACAGCTACACCCCATAGCCCCGACCAAGTGACTGTAGGAGAACCCCGTCGCCGAAAGCATCCGTTCGGGTGCTCGCGACAGCGGTGTTCCGCCTTGGTGCACTTCGTCGACGGTATCGGGGGTGCGGCCGCCTACTAAAGTTTGCGACGAGCATTCGATCAGGATGTCGGGAATCTTGTTGAATTGCCCGACTTGATATTGAAAAGTGTTTTCGATTTTGAGACTAAAATGCGGGGTTTATAATTGTTAGGCATGTGATGTCTAAGGAATTCATTTGATTGGGCATGCGATGTCTAAAGAGATTGCGGATTCCAACTGTTGTAGTTTTACACTTTCTTTTCTGTGACCGTAAGTGTAATATGTGATATCGCCGGTTTCGTTGCTATATGTCAACGACAATTGGGATGCGCATATTTACTTACGTTGATGACATGTGATATTATGTGTTGCTGGATATGTTATATTGGATCGTCGTGTTTGAATAGCCGGGGGTTTTTATGTGAGATGGGTGTTTTTCATTTTCATTCATGTAAAAACTTGTATGTAATATTCTTTTATTGGGGCACTTCCAGGTTGCGGAAGTCGTCACCCGTTGTATATTATTTACTTTTCCGTATTAGGATAGACCCAAGGAGGGAAGCACAAGTAACCGGGTTCTGGGGTCCAGTGGGAGACCAACTCGAGGAGTCGAGTCCGGGTCTCCTAACCCTAGAATTGGTAGGGTTGCTTGCCGCTCTCGTAGGGGTCTAGGGGTGTGGGATTGGCTATTCATCACGACCGTAGAATCCGTGTTTTATACTGGCTCGTATTGAAAACACGGACGTCCTAGAACATCCAATATTTCACATGATTCTTTCTGCTGCGTTATCTGTGATGTGATCATGCGATGTTCTGTGCTCTGTTCAGATAGATGTAGTATATAGTATATATGATATATTATATAGACGTTGCTTATGTTTTACACCCGCGCTAGCCCTGCCTCGCTCTGCCGTTAGTTACCTAACCTAACGGTGCAGACGGGACATCGAGACGAATGCGGATGGCATAAGCGTACGTTATATTTATCTGTGATGATTAGGTGGAATTAAATGATGGGATATTCATTAATGAGATTAATGAAAGAAAATAAACCTAATTGATGTTGTGGAATCGAATTTCAAAATGAAAACAGGTAGCTACAGTTCTTGCTTTGCATCGCGGTGTTCCTTGTAGAACATTCTGCACCTTATTCGATGGGGAAAGGACCGAGATCCCTTCACCGGGAGTGACTCCTTTAGCGATAACTGGCAGATGCTATATCACTCGGTTTGTCTTTTGATAGCTTTTATAGTTTCCGCTTTGCACAGTGATATATATGATATATCCCGCACCTCATTCGACGAGGAAAGGGCCGACGATCCCTTCACCGGGAGTGACCCCTTTAGCAAAACTAGAAAAGCCTCGAAGGCATTCCATTTAAAAACCATTTGATTCCGCAACGAGATCAAGTTCAAAGCGTTAAAGGTTTTCACAAAAACCATTCGCAACCCTCCGTCATTTTAGGAAGTAGAGTACTTAGTATTCGTGCTGTGTTTGTTGACTTTAGTTAAGGCACAGTGTACGGTAGCTAAGTGATGTCTTCCTACACCGCATATGATGCGATTAGTTAGGACAGTCGCGTGACTTTGTTGACCTTAGTTAAGGGTCATGTGGGTGGGTCTAATTAATCACGAAATGACGGGTAGAACTTGACTAGTACTTATGATTTGTTGACCATAGTTAAGGTCATAGGTGCTAGGGGTAAAAACCTTTATCGGGAGTTTCAAGTGTTGAAACTTGCAATGAGATTGCATACCTTCTATATGATAGTTGGATCCCGATACCCACTGCGAGTAATTGTTACTCCTGGGAGAGTTTTGCACTTTACAATTAGCCGATCAAGTAGGTGTCTAGAAAGGTGTTAACGGGGTTACGCCTCTGGAAAAACGAGGTTTACTGTAATTAGGTCCGTGCGAAAGCACGGGGAACCTCCCTCAAAGTACCGACACTGGCCTGGCTGAAAGATTGGCGAACTTGTAGAGTGTAATTAATCCCGGCTAGTCTTTCCTTTTAAGGTTTGAAGGAAGATTTGATAAAAAGCAGTGGGAGCCATCCTGATTAGATAAAATACATAACCAATCTAATCTTGCAAGAGCGCACGCTGAGTGTTTTCTTCTCTCTCTCTCCAGGTAGCGACCATATCACGCCTTAATCAAGATAATAATATGGATGTATTGACCGAACCCGCTTGTTATACTGAGCTGGGGAACGTTGGTCCCGCTCCAACTTATAATTGTTATAAGACAAAGCAGGAAATAGGGGAATACCAGATTTCCTATGTCGCCCAAACGAAGAAAGTGCATATGATGCATCTCCTTCGGGTATGTTCATTACAAAGAACTATTTCTCAGTATCCTCTGAATCCTGGGTATATGATACCGGATCAGGATCCCAGATATGTAAGCTGTTACATAGGGCTACAAAAAGGTAGAAAAACTGAGAACGGGTGATAAGTTTCATGAGACAGAAACCGGGGCAAGTGTTGCAGCCAAGTCTGTTGGTCACTGTCACCCTGTATTACCAGTACATTGATTCTGAACAAATGTTATTAGATACCGAACCTGATATACAAAATCATATTAGTCTCTTTATTAGTAAAGAATGATATAATTTTGTATTGTTGGATAATGTTTTGAACATTTCCTATATCAAAAGTTGATCGGTTCAGGCACGTTATCTAAAAGCATTGACGTTCTAAATCAAACTGCAGTTCCTAGTATACAAAACACACACAAGAGGAAGAGTTCAGAAATGAACGAATCCTTCTTGAGGCATTGTAGACTAGGTCACATCGATGCGACCCGACTGGCTGAAGTTACATTTTAGATGCATATTTAAATCAGTTTGAATTTACATCTTGTGAAACTTGCCAGTCATGTCACAAAGATTAGATGACCATAGCTCTGTTTATTAGAAACAGAGAAAGAGTTAGTAAACTCTTGGGACTGATACATGATGATGTATGTAAACTCTCCTGTCTACACATGCCAGGACTGGTTCTTTATACTTCATTATATTCTCTGATAATCTCTCAAGATTCAGTCATATGTTCCTGTTGAAACATAAGTCCGAATCTTTTGAGATATTCACTGAATATAAGTTAGAAGTAGAGAACCAGAATACGGGTATAAGTATTATGTCCTATGATAGGATCAGGGAGGAGAATACTTGTGCATAGAATTCCTGGACTATTCTAAAGGAGAATGAGATTCTCTCTCAGTGTTACTCCTCTGAATACACCACAGCACAACGGTGTATCGGGGCGGAGCAATCACACAATATTAGACATCGAGTGCTCTATGATGAGTATTACTGAGTTACCTGTTTCCTTTTGTGTGTTATGCACTTGAGAAGCTGCATACATATTCAATTAGGTTTGAATCAAATCAGTGCTTACCACTCCATATGAGATATGGTATGGGATGAGCCCATGTCTTAAGCTAGTTAAGATTTGGGGTTGTCCGGCCTATGTTTAAAGCAAAATCCGGACAAGATCGAGGCAGGATCAGTTCTGTAGAACTGGAAAGGTTCCAGCTATACAAAACTGCAGTTGATGATTTGACAGAACCAAAGGATTCTATAGTTCCCGACGAACCTCAGCCTCTCCGCCGATCTAGTAGGGTTCCTCGTCCGCCTGAGAGATACCTCGGTTTCTCGATGACAGTGGGAGCGGGGATTGCATCATGAGATGATGACCCAACTAGTTTCGAGCAGGCCATCGAGAGTAGGGACTCTGTAAGAATGGCTGGATGCTTAGCGATCTGAGATGGAATCCATGTACACCAGCAAAGTATGGACTTTTAGCTGCTATATCTGAAGGGTTAAATCCCCATCAGGAGCAAGTATATCTTGAGAAGATTACTTGGTGTAGATGGAAAAGTTGAGACTTTCAAAGCTAGACTTGTTAAAGGTTTTCGTCATCGACCAGGCGTGGATAATGATGAAACCTTTTTCCAGTAGCTATGCTTAAGTCTATCCAGATCCTACTTACCACGGCTACATACCATGACTACGATATCTGGCGGTTGGGTGCTATGACTGCTTTTCTAAATACTGATTTAGAAGAGAACGTCTGTAAGTACATAGCCAGAGGGCCTCGTAGACAGTGGGAGCAGCGGAAACGTGTGCAAGTTGCTTTACAGAATAAAGCAGGCATCGCGGAGTTGGAACATCTGTTTTGATGTGATAGTCAAAGTGTTTGACTTCATCAAAATGGTAGACGAACCTTGTATATACAAAAGGGTAGTATGGAGTATGGTGATGATCTTCGTATTGTACGTAGACAACATACTCTTGATAGGAAAAGAGTTTCTTATAATACGATCGGTCAATCTCCTATTATCACTAGGATTCTCCAAATAGGATCTAAGTGATACCTCCTAAATCCTAAGTTTTCATCTATGAGATAGATGTAATTGGATGCTAGGATTCTCACTAGATGTAGTGAGATGGTATCAATCGATCCTGGGGAGAATCACTGGAAGAGTTCCAGGATGATAAAGACGACTGAATGTCAGTCACAGGCATTGTCTTTACCCTCAGTAGAGGGACGGTATGTTAGAAGAGTTCCAAGCTAGATACCGTGGCAAACTAGATGATAAAGGCTGGTAACATCGCTATTAAAGATACTACCAAAGAGGCAGTTTGGGTGTATAATGGTTCATAAGATGAACTAGGTTCCTGCCATTGTATGATAATGGATGTATGGCTTTGGCCCTGGAACCCTGGTCCCATCAGTGACCCAGACATATTCTGAGGAAGCATCACCTGATCATGGAGATAGTTGATCTCCGGAGTGATCGAGGTTAGGAGAGTAGACTCAGAGGACAACACGGAGGATCCACTCACGAAGGCCTTTTCCCAGAGAGAGACTCATATGGGATGGTTGAGTATTAGATACTGCGACCACTGCTACAGATGGCCCTAGTGCAAGTGGGAGATTGTTAGTTATATGTATGCCCTAGAGGCCATTACTGTACATTGGATGTATATTGTAGTGGATGCTGGGACATATATAGGTAGGACTTTCTTGCTCGACATGATAGTACGCTATCTGGTTGCTCTTTATCTTAACATGCATATTCTCTGTCTCTCTGATTACATGTTGATAAAGCCCTTAGGATGTGTACTCGACTTTCAGGACTATGATGCAGATCATACTAGTGGGGCCTGGGTAGTCAATGAGTACATCCTTCATTGTTCCTAGTCGTGGGAATATCGAGACGGGGCATCGATATTCCAGAGTAGACTAGCGTATATCTTCTCGACCCATGCGATGGGCGATGGATGATCCCATATCCATTGGTGTTTGACATCAGAGATGGTATGCGGGTGCTCAGTGGAGACTGGGTACACTGAACGGACCCACCGAGAACTCCCAGATGGTATTATACCTCACGTCAGATGGCAGTTCTCTGGTGACACTGGTATTCTCTCAGCCAATCACAACCTCCCCTTTAACCCCGTGGGCCCCACTTTCTCTCTCTCCTTCTTCTCTCTCTTTCCACTTTCTCTCTCTCTCTACCCCTTATATATTCTCTCGTACTTCTCTTTATCATTTTTCTCTTCTTGCTTCATGTCTCGTTTCTCATTTCTTTTAACTGTTCTTTTGTTACCGGAATTCCGTCGTGGCGGTGACGTTTCTCGACGTTCCAGCGAGATACCCCGACCCGTGTAGTTCCTTTGTTCGTCTTTTAGGTTCATTCCGTGAACCGTGCGCCGTCGCGAGTTTTCCCCGCCGACGGTTAACGTTCCGTTTTCCCGATTCGCGACCCATCGAGGCAAGTTAATCTTGCTACATACTATATACTTTTATAATCTTCATTTTATAATGTTATACATTTGAAAATCTTATAGTTTACATATGAAATGTCGTTGAAAAATCGGATATGACAAATCTGAAATTTACTGTACACCTTATCTTATAAAATTCATTATAAATCATAGAAAAATCATTAGTATACGTTCTTTAGTTTGTTACGAAGCTAATTCAGAATAATATAACTCTATAAAATATTTACTTGCAAAATAAATTGTTTAATTAACGTAAAATGCAAATGAACACGTCTCTAAACTGCTGTCCAGGGAAATTCCAGCAGCAAACTTTTAACTTTGAATATTCATAACTTTTTGTAGGGATAACCTGAGATGCTTATACTTATAAAACTGAAAACCTTATTGAATTATCTTTGTTTTGGTATAAGATACGTCTCTTTTGGAGAACATTTGTTATTTTTAAGCTATTTTACAAATTAGGGTGACGCTAAATTTCTGAACGGAACCTTCTTGTGCATGGTTAATCAATACATCTTTTATAGTTACTAATCGCTTTGAATATGCTATCCATATTAATATTATTATATCAATATTTATATCACATATTGTTTAGTTGTACATCCCACATTACCATTTTATAGTTTTATAACTTTTCGGATACCCGTTTGCATCCATCGCATTTAAGATACATATAATTGCATCCATAGATCACATTACTACATAATAATGTGATATTAACACTCCATGTTTAATAAATTGCATCCTAATTAATATTGGAACTATAAATGTAACCCTAATCGATAACTGTGCATCCATATCCTTGAAATTATATCTATTTGCATATCATATTATATGTTCCAGTTTATTGTTCTGATAGTACTCATGCTTGTTTATTTATACACATGCTTATGTTAGTTTGATTATGAGCACCCACATGACATCTTGTGCTTCCTGACATGACCTGTTACACTTCCTACTTGACATGACATGGTACCGTGCACTCTTGACATGACATGACACCTTTATACATTACCTGGCTTGACCTGATGTACCATGGCTTTACCTGTTACCTGATCTTGTGTTTAATGCCAACAAACATAACATGTAGTCCCCATGGACCGTTCCTGTTGTCTATCCAGACAGACCTACTCTTACCGGATTTTGTGTTGGCATTAGTCCTTGACTACCGAATACCTGACCTGACATACATAACTTGGGGGTACGGGGAAATCAAAGATGAACCTGACTTGTAACTCGACAGTTCACTACCGTTCGAGTGTACACATTCCTATTCTGTGCCCAGCGGCATGTCTCGGTTTCGGCCGAGAATATTGTGGCCGTGATCCCGGGTATGTACGGGGTAATACCGAGTGTACACTTTCCTATTCTGTTCCCAGCGGCATGTCTCGGTTTCGGCCGAGAATATTGTGGCCGTGATCCCGGGTATGTACGGGGTAATACCGAGTGTACACTTTCCTATTCTGTGCCTAACGGCATGTCTCGGCTGCAGCCGAGAATATTGTGGCCGTGGTCCCGGGTATGTACGGGATACTATTGAGTTACATCGACGATTCATCAATTTGATTTCAAAGACTATAGAGTAGAAACCTGATAGGACAGTTTAGTTACCACTGCACATTACCCTGCACTGTTATTTCTTAGTACTGCTTTATTCATGTTCATACCTGCTTTGCTTATTACCATGTTCATATTATATTATTGGTTGACATGACGCGCTGACGTCTGGGTTTTGCATGGCCCAGATTCTTTACCACTGTCGACGACTGAGCAGGAGTACTTCAGCCAACAGGCTGATTTGTGAGTTCTGTAGTGGTTAGTTCATTTATTGCATTTTATTTCCAGGTGTGATCCCGCATTACGGGACGTACCTTTCTATTATTGCATTGGATCATTTGCTTCCGCACTTATTTATCATTGACTCTGGTTATTATGGATTTGGACATGTGTTAGATAGTTTATTTATCTTGTTCTTGATATCTCTACAGCCGTAATGTGACTGTGGATGGATACTTCCTACCCACAGGTAGCATGGTTGGCTATGTCACGTGCTCAATCTTGCGTACTCTGGGAAGCGGGGCGTGACATGGTTCTTTTGGTATCAGAGCCATAGGTTAATTGGGTTGATTCTTGTAGTTGGGTATTGTACCCAATACACGAGTCAGAATACCCGTGTTTAGGAAACATGTCCTGCCACCTTGACCGTTTTACCATTCTTGAATCACATTCTTCCTGATTATATCTTTTACGACGTGCAAACTTACTTTGCATGTCGACTCGGAAACCTGATTTCTTGTTATCCCTAGGACTTGGGCGACTTGGGTGGAGTTAAGTAACTGCGGCTATGATACCGCGGCATAGCTACAATGCGGTACTCTATTTAAGTATCTTGGAGTTCTAGCCTTGATCCATATTCAGAATCTATCATCATGCTAATATTGGGTGTTTTGAGTTCAGGATTATGACAGGTAAGAAGTTGAAGACGTACCAGAGGCGTGTGAACGAAGCCGCCATGCTTGGAGTGATAAGAGGAATGCTGGAAATCAAAGAAACAGCCCGAGCTGATCCAGCAGCAAGCGGACTTGTTTCAGGAAGGTTTGCAGATCGTTCAGCAGTCTGTGAACAAGATTGGAACTAGACCAGTTGACCGAGCAGGGACCGTGGCAGAGTTCAGACGTGTGGGTCCTACTACTTTCACTGGTTTGGAGGAGCCGTGCCAGCCGAGCAGTGGCTAGTCAGCACGGAGAATTTGCTGATTGCGGCACAGATTCCAGAGGACAAAGGAGTTGATGTGGTGCGCATTCAACTAGTGGATTACGCCGAGAGTGGTGACTTGTGGAGGAGAACCATTTGCCCAAGCCAAGCAGTTGGGCGGATTTCTCTAAGAGTTTCCTGGAGAAGTTCTTTCCGCGGACTGCACGGGAGGAAATGGAAGAGAAATTTATTGGGCTGAGGCAGAATGGAGCACCCGTGGACGTGCATGCAGCAGAGTGGACGAGACTCAGCAGTTTCGCTGGACCTTTAGTCGCCAACGATGCAGACAGGGCATGAAGGTCCATGCGCAGCTTGGATGTGGACATCCAAAGGCAAACCGTCTCCATGGGTTTGACCACTTTCTCACAGGTTCTTACGGCAGCTCGAGAACAGCAGAGCATATCAGGAAAATTGGGAGTTCACAGCAGACAGCAGTTGCAGTAAGGAAGCAGTTCTGTCGGGCCGGTCGAGTTTAGGGCTAGGCCGACAAACAATGTTCTTGCATCAATGGAAGTGATGAAAGTAAAGAGCCGGCTGTTGTTCATGATTCTATGGACGTGTTTGAAGATATATCGGGCTTACCGCCGAAGCGAGACGTAGAGTTCACGATTGACCTTAGTCCTGGTGCAGCGCCAGTGTCTAAAGCTTACTATCTAATGGCACCAGTGGAATTGGAAGGAGTTAAGAAGCAAGTTGGTGAATTACTTGAGAAGGGTTGGATTCGAAGCAGCAACTCGCCTTGGGAGCTCCAGTTCTTTTAGTAAAGAAGAAGGATGGCACGAGAAGGATGTGCATTGATTATCGAGAATTGAACCGGGCGACTATTAAGAACAAGTACCCGATCCCTCGCATTGGAGGACTTTTGAGCAGTTTAGTGGCGCGAGAGTATTCTCGAAACTGGATTTGCGATCCGGATATCATTAGGTCCTGCAGATGTTGAGACAGGAGAAGCTTTATGCGAAGATGAGTAGTGCGAATTCTGGCTGGAAGAAGTGAAATTTCTGGGACATGTCGTGTCGGGTGATGGAATCGCCGTCCATCCCGAAAAGATTGCAGCAGTTCGAGATTGGCCTATTCCAAGGAATGTAGCTGAGATAAGAAGTTTCCTTGGATTAGCCGGATACTACAGGAGATTTGTGGAGAACTTTGCTCGTTTGGCAGAACCGCTGACCAAGCTTATGCGTAAGGAGGTACCTTTTGTATGGACGGATAAGTGTGCGTTGGCTTTGAGACGTTGAAGCAGAAGTTGATAACCGCCCCTATCCTGACCGTACCAGACAATTCCGGAGGACTGATGATTCATAGCGACGCATCTGGGAAAGAATTGGGATGTGTTTTGATGCAGCATGGGAAGGTCGTAGCATACGCATCAAGACAACTGAAGACCCATGAGAAGAATTATCCAACTCATGACTTGGAGCTTGCGGCTGTGATTTTCGCTTTGAAGATTTGGAGACACTACCTTTTGGGCGTAAGATTCGAAGTTTTTACAGATCATAAGAGCTTGAAGTACGTGTTCACGCAGAAGGAGCCTATCATGAGGCAGCATAGATGGTTGGAGTTGATGGCGGACTACGATCTTGATCTTAAGTACTATTCGGGGAAGGTTAATGTTGTACCGGATGCGCTTAGTCGGTTACCAGCAATTCAAGTATTAACTACGCAGAAGGAGATCATTGCAGATTTTCGAAGATTCGACTTGGAGGTTGTGCTACCACATTCTACGGGACAGTTGATGCAGTTGAAAGTACAGTCGTCCTTGGTTGAGAAGATTAAAGCGGCACAATCGCAGTATCCTAGACTGCAGAAGTTTCGAGAGCAGGTTGAGGCTAGACTACGAAGAGATTTACTGGTCCACGAAGATGGTTCGTTGAGGTATGGTAGCCGTTTGTGTGTGCCAAAGGATAATGTACGTGAAGAGATTATGAAGGAGGCACACAGTTCAGCTTACTCTATACATCCGGGAGGTACAAAGATGTACCGAGACATTCGACAGCACTTTTGGTGGGAAGGTATGAAACGGGAAATTGCTCGCTTCGTGGCTAAGTGCTTGGTGTGTCAGCAAGTCAAGGCTGAACACCAACGGGTTGCTGGTTTGTTGCAACCACTTCCGATTCCTCAGTGGAAGTGGGAACATATAACCATGGATTTCGTGACGGCTTTACCGCAGAGTCCAAAGGGCAACAATGCAGTATGGGTGATTGTCGATCGGTTGACCAAGGCAGCTCACTTTATTCCTTTTCGGGTTGGTCAATCGACAGAGACTTTGGCAGAGCGATACATGCGGGAGTTTGTCAGATTGCATAGAGTGCCGGTAAGCATCGTGTCCGATCGGGACACTCGATTCTTGTCGCACTTTTGGAGGAGTTTACAAGAAAGTTTGGGGACTCGATCGAAGTTTAGCACAGCTTATCATCCTCAGACTGATGGACAATCAGAGAGAACGATCCAGACCCTTGAAGATATGTTGAGGGCTTGCATGTTGGACTTCAAAGGTTCTTGGGAAGATCATCTACACCTGGTGGAGTTTTCGTACAACAATAGCTTCCAAGCAACTATTCAGATGGCTCCGTTTGAAGCACTGTATGGGCGTAAGTGCCGTTCACCTGTCTGTTGGGATGATGTTGGTGAACGAAGGTTACTAGGACCAGATTTGGTGGTACAGACAGTCGAGAAGGTGAATACAATCAGGAAGCATATGAAGGCAGCTCAAGACAGACAGAAAAGTTGGGCTGACACGTCAAGAAGACCTCTAGAGTTCGCCGTGGGTGATTTGGTATTCTTGAAGATATCACCGACTAGAGGAGTGATTCGTTTTGGGAGTCGGGGAAAGCTTAGTCCTCGATTCGTTGGACCCTTTGAGATATTGGAGCGTGTTGGAGAGGTAGCGTACCGTTTGGCGTTACCACAGTCCTTGGCAGGTGTGCACGATGTGTTTCATGTATCTCAACTACGAAGGTATGTTCGAGATGAAACACACGTCTTGGATCATTCGGAGTTAACAGTACGGGAAGACCTAACTTTTGAGGAGCGACAGGTTGAAATCATGGATCGTAGGGGAAAAGGTTCTTAAGAACAAGGTTATCCCCCTTGTGCTCGTTTCTTGGGGTAATCGATCACATGGAGAGTCCATGTGGGAGCGAGAAGACGAGATCCGACAGAAGTATCCTCACCTTTTCCTGTAGTCTTCTATCTTGTATTCTTGGAATTTCGAGGACGAAATTCTTTTGTAGTTGGGTATAATGTAACACCCGAGCCCAATGCTACTATTTTCAGTTACTGTTTGAGCATAATGTGGTACTCATTTCATTTAATTTGCTTGTTTGTTGCTTACTGTAAAATTTACCCGGCAAAGTCATTTCTACATATAACAAATTTTAGCATCTAAAATGAAATTGAAAATATTCATCTTGGCCTACTTGACATCCTTAGCCTCGTGGTAGCGTCTGTGCATTGTGTTCTCGTCCCGTTCAGTGAAACGGGCGAGTTTGGATGGCTACGTGCACGTGCGTGTGTCCGTTTTGAGAGTATGCTTTTTAATTATAAAACATTTCATTTTAAAATTTGGAACCCGCTTAAAATCCTATTATTTGAATTTCGAATTTTTGGACCCAACCCGGGCGCAATTTGGAAATGTTTCATTTGGCGCCAAAATCCCAAATTTTAATATTATTAAAACCATCACATATATTTTTCTAACTAACCTGATATCTTACTGTTCATTACCTATCTTTTAAATCTTTAAGTTAACCATATAATATTTTTACAATCTTTTATATCCTTCTCAATTTATTCTCTCAGCCAATCACAACCTCCCCTTTAACCCCGTGGGCCCCACTTTCTCTCTCTCCTTCTTCTCTCTCTTTCCACTTTCTCTCTCTCTACCCCTTATATATTCTCTCGTACTTCTCTTTATCATTTTTCTCTTCTTGCTTCATATCTCGTTTCTCATTTCTTTTAACTGTTCTTTTGTTACCGGAATTCCGTCGTGGCGGTGACGTTTCTCGACGTTCCAGCGAGATACCCCGACCCGTGTAGTTCCTTTGTTCGTCGTTTAGGTTCATTCCGTGAACCGTGCGCCGTCGCGAGTTTTCCCCGCCAACGGTTAACGTTCCGTTTTCCCGATTCGCGACCCATCGAGGCAAGTTAATCTTGCTACATGCTATATACTTTTATAATCTTCATTTTATAATGTTATACATTTGAAAATCTTATAGTTTACATATGAAATGTCGTTGAAAAATCGGATATGACAAATCTGAAATTTACTGTACACCTTATCTTATAAAATTCATTATAAATCATAGAAAAATCATTAGTATACGTTCTTTAGTTCGTTACGAAGATAATTCAGAATACTATAACTCTATGAAATATTTACTTGCAAAATAAATTGTTTAATTAACGTAAAATGCAAATGAACACGTCTCTAAACTGCTGTCCAGGGAAATTCCAGCAGCAAACTTTTAACTTTGAATATTCATAACTTTTTGTAGGGATAACCTGAGATGCTTATACTTATAAAACTGAAAATCTTATTGAATTATCTTTGTTTTGGTATAAGATACGTCTCTTTTGGAGAACATTTGTTATTTTTAAGCTATTTTACAAATTAGGGTGACGCTAAATTTCTGAACGGAACCTTCTTGTGCATGGTTAATCAATACATCTTTTATAGTTACTAATCGCTTTGAATATGCTATCCATATTAATATTATTATATCAATATTTATATCACATATTGTTTAGTTGTACATCCCACATTACCATTTTATAGTTTTATAACTTTTCGGATACCCGTTTGCATCCATCGCATTTAAGATACATATAATTGCATCCATAGATCACATTACTACATAATAATGTGATATTAACACTCCATGTTTAATAAATTGCATCCTAATTAATATTGGAACTATAAATGTAACCCTAATCGATAACTGTGCATCCATATCCTTGAAATTATATCTATTTGCATATCATATTATATGTTCCAGTTTATTGTTCTGATAGTACTCATGCTTGTTTATTTATACACATGCTTATGTTAGTTTGATTATGAGCACCCACATGACATCTTGTGCTTCCTGACATGACCTGTTACACTTCCTACTTGACATGACATGGTACCGTGCACTCTTGACATGACATGACACCTTTATACATTACCTGGCTTGACCTGATGTACCATGGCTTTACCTGTTACCTGATCTTGTGTTTAATGCCAACAAACATAACATGTAGTCCCCATGGACCGTTCCTGTTGTCTATCCAGACAGACCTACTCTTACCGGATTTTGTGTTGGCATTAGTCCTTGACTACCGAATACCTGACCTGACATACATAACTTGAGGGTATGGGGAAATCAAAGATGAACCTGACTTGTAACTCGACAGTTCACTACCGTTCGAGTGTACACATTCCTATTCTGTGCCCAGCGGCATGTCTCGGTTTCGGCCGAGAATATTGTGGCCGTGATCCCGGGTATGTACGGGGTAATACCGAGTGTACACTTTCCTATTCTGTGCCCAGCGGCATGTCTCGGTTTCGGCCGAGAATATTGTGGCCGTGATCCCGGGTATGTACGGGGTAATACCGAGTGTACACTTTCCTATTCTGTGCCTAACGGCATGTCTCGGCTGCAGCCGAGAATATTGTGGCCGTGGTCCCGGGTATGTACGGGATACTATTGAGTTACATCGACGATTCATCAATTTGATTTCAAAGACTATAGAGTAGAAACCTGATAGGACAGTTTAGTTACCACTGCACATTACCCTGCACTGTTATTTCTTAGTACTGCTTTATTCATGTTCATACCTGCTTTGCTTATTACCATGTTCATATTATATTATTGGTTGACATGACGCGCTGACGTCTGGGTTTTGCATGGCCCAGATTCTTTACCACTGTCGACGACTGAGCAGGAGTACTTCAGCCAACAGGCTGATTTGTGAGTTCTGTAGTGGTTAGTTCATTTATTGCATTTTATTTCCAGGTGTGATCCCGCATTACGGGACGTACCTTTCTATTATTGCATTGGATCATTTGCTTCCGCACTTATTTATCATTGACTCTGGTTATTATGGATTTGGACATGTGTTAGATAGTTTATTTATCTTGTTCTTGATATCTCTACAGCCGTAATGTGACTGTGGATGGATACTTCCTACCCACAGGTAGCATGGTTGGCTATGTCACGTGCTCAATCTTGCGTACTCTGGGAAGCGGGGCGTGACAGTTTATAAAGAAGACTCTGTCATGGAGAATCTTTGATGTATGTGAGAATATGCTCAACTGTCTTGAGATGAGAGGTCAAATGATTATGCATATACTGACTCACTGTGCTAATGGCAAAGACAATGTTAGGACAAGTGACAGTGAGATAAATAAGCTTTCCAACTAGACGCTGAAATCGTCCTGGGTCAGGTAGTGGAGGATCCGAGAGAAAACTCAATCAAGATAGCTTGACTGAGGAATCCATAGAAATATTTGCTGGTTTACATCCCAGAAATCTTGTCTCAGATAGAAGATCAAGTATATACTTACGCTGAGAGAGCTGTAATGTACAAGAATTTCGTGATACTTCAATTTCAAGAAAATATCTAAGTGATCCAAGGTCTTTAGTATGGAAGTGTTAAACCAAATATTCTTTCATCTTGGAGATGCCAGCAGAATCATCTCCATTAATGATAATATCATTAATATACACCAACACAATTACCCTGTCCTGAGGACAATTATGTGTAAAGAGAGATGTGTCAGCGTGACTGCATTTGAAGCCAATCTGTCGTAAAATTGTATTAAACTTTTCAAACCAGCCATGCGGTGACTGCTTCAATCCGTATAACGATTTTTGTAGAAAACAAACCATAGACTCTCCCGAATGCTCAAAGCCAGAAGCCTGGTGCATATAAATAGTTTCGGAAATATCGTCATTAAGAAAGGCATTCTTCACATCAAGTTGATGAAGTAGGCATACCTTAGAAACAACCAAAGATATAAGAACACGAACTGATGTCAATTTAGCAACTGGCGAAAACATCTCAACATAATCCAAACCATACCGCTGAGTAAATTTTTTGGCCACTAAACGAGCTTTAAGACGGTCAATCGTTCCATCGGGAGCATGCTTGATAGCAAAGGCCCATCCACAGCCGACAACTTTCTTTACTGAAGGCATACGTACCAATTTTCAAGTTTTATTAGAGCGCAGTGCGGCAATCTCCTCTAACATAACTTCATGCCAACCTAGGTACTGAAGAGCTTCCTAAATAGAGAAAGGAAGAGTGATGGCAGATAAAGAAGAAACAAACTGATGAGCAGACGGCGTCAGTCTATAATAGGAAACAAAATTAGAAATTGGATGTGCAGTAGTATAGCAACGCTTATCCTTGCGTAAGGCAATAGGAAAGAAAGATCTTCTTCTGAAGGCAATGGCGATGGAGAATAAGAAGCAGTGGACTGTATTGTAGTACCTGTAAAAGAATCGTTAGAAGTATCCGTGGGAGGTGGTGGGACAACTTTGTTGCAACGGTGATACACCTGTGGATAAGGACTACATGCTTAAAAACATGGTGCACAATTTGAACAGACGAATCAAGCTCTGAGGAAATTAGATGAGGATCAGGAATAATAAGAGTGGTCTTTAGTAGTTGGTGAAAAATAGGCTTGATTTTCTAAGAAGGTCACATAACATGAAATACAAACTTTAGATGAGACAGGGTCAAAACAAACATACTCTTTCTGGGATCGTGAGTGACCTACAAACACCATACGGGTAGCTCGAGAATTTAGCTTTTCTACATAAAGACCCAGTATATAAGGATAGCATAGGCAACCAAACCCTTAGAAGGAACAAGAAAAGTCTTACCCTGTGGAAACAAAATAGAGAAAGGAGATTGGTTATTTAGGACGGGAGAAGACATGCGATTGATGTAAAAGCAGACAACTAAGACCGTAAAATTCCACAATCGTTTAGAGACATGCATATGTAAAAGAAAAGAACGAGCTGTCTTAAGTTGTCGGGGTAAAAAATTATACCCCATAGTCGAGTTCAACAAGTCCAATTCAAGGCCTGAAAAGTGGGCCCGGGCACAAACCTGAATCCAAGTCAAGTGGGCCCAAGACCGATCCCAAGTCCAAGCAAGCGGGCACAAGCCTAGGTCAAGTGGGCACATGCCCAAGTCGAGCCGAAGCATGAAGAGGCCGGTCCCCAATGCCAAAGGAGTAATTATTAAGCAATAAATAGGCTTAATATAATTTTCATGAATAAATGTAACAAAAATAGGCAAGAAAGCCAATTTTGTAAAAGCCCATGGGTTTTATGTAAAAAGGAAAGAGCGCATGGCATGCGAAAGGCACAAGTGCCATTTTGAAAAGCCCAATGAGGCATATGTAAAATGTAAAGCCTATATAAAACATTATGATGGATGGATAACAACAAGATTCTTCCCATATCAATTTAGAGTTCTGTGCCTCCTTTTTCCTCAAGCTTTTAAACCTTCTTCTTTTTCCTTTTGAATTAAACCAAGAGTTTAACTCTTCTTTTCTCAAAAAGAAATAGTTTTTCACTATAAAATCAATGAAGGGGAGTTCAAATCTCCCATAAAATTTCTAAAAAGGTAGATTTTAAATCTTACCATCTTTTTTTCTAGATTCAAGAAAAAGAAAGAAAGGAGACTCATCTCTAAAAGCTTCATTTTTTGGGAGGATCCAAAGCTCAAAAAAGAAGAAAAGGGTCCTCTTTCATCATCCAAGATCAAACATTTAGATCTTAAAGTTTCAAGAGACCTCTTTCTTTGGTTTTCTTCTCAAAAATCTTTTAGGAGTTTAACTCTAAGAAAAAATCTTTTGAGAGTTCAACTCCAAGAAAAAAGCTTTTGGGAGTTTTACTCCAAGCAAAAATCTTTCGGGAGTTCAACTCCAAGCAAAAATCTTTCAGAGTTTAACTCCAAATAAAAAATCATTTTTGGAAGTTTAACTCGAAATAAAAAACTCTTTTTCAGGAGTTTAATTCCAAATCATCTTCAAGGGAATCTAACTCCAAATCCAAAGTCTCTTAGAAGTTCAACTCCCAGCCCAGGGGTTTAGCCCCTTCTCCCGCTGGTGTTTACAGAGGGCACGTGCCGCTCACGTAGCCCGCTGGAGCCCAGCGGCCGTGCACTATGCACGTGGCCCGTGGGTGCCGGCGGTCGTGCGCCCTCTCACGCGTCCTGAGGATGCTCTGCACTGCTCGTCTCCCACACTTTTCTTTTAAAATAAAATAAAAAATATTTTAAAAATAAATAAAATAAAATAAAAATACAAAACAAAAAATGTTTCTTTTGAATAAATAAACCCTTTTGTCACAAATAGAATAAATAGAATGAAAAAATGAAATGAACACACCCTTCTGTATTACTCTCAAGTACCAACACATCACGTTGAGTTCACATGACCAGTTTGACCCGTCAATCGGAGGTCCTTTCGCTTCAAAAGCGAGGGGTAATTAACGACAGCTTAGTCCGTGGCTGCCGGAGATTTGGATCCCCACAATCAATAAACCCCAGCCTACCTCAGGCAGGGAGAATCTGTATACGCCTGACAAGTGCACATTTTTATCTTAATAGGATGATGAAAAACACTCTATAGATTCTGGCATACCCGGTAGGACCTTTTCTCTCCTCCCATATCTCGGGTCAAGCGTTCATGCAAGCTTAATTGATATATATTGATTGTTTGTACTGAAATCATGTTTTCTTGCACAGGTTAACAGCTTTCAATCGCAACACCAAGCGAACAAAGATGTCTCCAAGAACAAGCTCGGCTCTCAATACAACTCTCATCTCATACACGATGAAGGTGGACGCTCAGACGGTTCTCCCAGCAAGTTTCGGGCGGCAGTGGGAGAAACCGCTGCTACAATTCAGCTCTATTCTATTTGTCCCGGTTAACACCATTCCGGCCCTCCAAGCTCCGGTGACAGATAAACCGGACTCGAAAGGCAGGAGGCCAAATGTAGACGGGTTCTCTTCCTCCGATTCTTCGGTATCGCTGCATAATGAGGGCGGATTTTGCTGCCGGATGGGCCTTCAGCATCAGACTCATCCGTATCACTACCGAAATAAGGGTGAGTTTTCCAGAAGGACGGACTTCAAGCGTCAGACTCATCAGCGTCACTGTCGAAACGAGGACGCATTCTGGGGTTTTTACTTTTGAAGGTGACAGCCGGCTCAGATTTGTTTTTGAGTTTTGGGACCGTTCTGTTTTTGGTCAGTTGTGGCTCAATACTTTGGGGTTCACAAAGTACCGAGAATCTTCATATCGCACTTCATACACACCGAACGGTTGTATGTCTTCGTCAATGTGTCTTTCTTCGCCATTTTTGGTACACTTCATGCATTGATGGAGAGTTGACGGAACGATGCCGTAATCGTGAAGCCACGGATGTCCCAGGATGATTTTATAGGACGTGTCGGGGTTGATCATTTATATCTTAGCTTCGGTTTGTAAGTCCCCAAATCTAATTGGCAAAGTTATAGATCGCAGAACTTGCTGGCAATTTTGATTGAAACCTTAGATGACAATCATTTCCCTTAATAGGTGTCGGGCATCCATTAATAAACTCTTTAGAGTCCGCAAGTTCATGATGTTCACTGAGGACTCAGGATCAATCAATATATGATTAATCCGATCTCCGTCACTGTATCCTGTCATGTAAAGTGGCCGGTTATGCTCATTGTTCCTAATAGTATGTCTTCATCTTTAAATGCGACCGCAGCTGTGTGCAAAGTGTATTGGGCTTCTTTCATATGTCATCGAGGAAATCAAGAAACCCATCGATGCCGGCTTCATCAGAGAAGAGAAATACGTGGACTGGATCGCATGCATCGTCCCAGTAAACAAGAAAAATGGGCAGATCCGGGTTTGTGTCGATTTGAGGGACCTTAATAAAGCATGCTCTAAAGATGATTTCGCACTCCCGGTCATGGAAATGATGGTCGACGATACCTCAAATTATGAGCTGTTCAACTTCATGGATGGTTTGTCAGGATACAGTCAAGATACAGTCAGATAAAAATTTCGCCCGAGAATAAGAAGCATACATCGTTTCAAACCCCGATCGGGATAAACTGCTACAAGGTGATGTTGTTCGAACTAAAGAATGAGGGTGCCACATATTAGAGAGCAATGGAAAAGATCTTTGATGACCTAATCCATAAAGTTGTCGAATGTTATGTCGATGACTTGGTTGTTAAGACTAAAACCAAAGACAATCACATTCAAGATCTTCAAACTGTCTTCACCAGACTGAGAGAGTACAATTTGAAGATGAATCCTCTAAAGTGCGCCTTTGGCATATCATCGGGGAAATTCTTGAGTTTTATAGTCTGGCATCGAGGGATCGAGGTCGATCCATCGAAGATAAAAGCAATTGTGGAGATGCGTCCTCCAAAGAATCTGACATAGCTAAGATCCTTCCAAGGCAGGCTCGCGTACATAAGAAGTTTCAGCTCAAACATGTTAGGGAGATGTCAACCTTTTTCAAAGCTCATGAAGAAAGGCTCCTTTTGTCTGGGACGCCAAATGTCAAGAAGTATTCGAAAGCATCAAGCAATACCTGTCGCACCTTCCAGTCCTCGCTGCTCCTATTCCGAATAAACTGATAATTCTCTACACTGCCGTGCTAGATCAATCAATCGGCGCCCTCCTCGCCCAAAACAACGAGGAAGGAAATGAAAAGCAATGTTTGGTTTTGATATTTGCCGTAAAGAAGCTGAGATATTATCTGCTTGCTTACTGGGTTATGTTGATCTCCAAGATCGACCCGTTGAAATATTTGATAACCAAGGCCGGTCTAACTGGTAGAATGGCCAGATGGGCTTTCATGCTGCGGGAGTTCGATATAGTCTATACTCCTCAAAAAGCAGTAAAAAGGAAAGCCATCATCCTATATCTGAAGGGTCACCGCTAAATTGCGAGTTACACAATGAACAAGTGTTGTGCTTCGAAAGTAGCGAGCCATGCTGTGTAATGACTCTAATTTTATTGTACGAAAATTTTCAAGCAAGCATGAGTACAAGTTATAAATTTAATTTATTTAAGAACAGCAAGAAGTAGCTTGTAGCTCACTGGTAAAGCCCTTGCACTGCTGTGACGTAGCCTCTGTGTTCGAATCCCATCAGCCACATATATTTTTTCTGAATTTTTCTTTTAAACTTTTTGGAAGCCCAAAAGTTTACACGTGCAATACACGTAAAAATGAAAAGACGGAAAAAATAAACATGTGTAAAATGTTGTGTACACAGCCGAGGACACGTGGCACAAATCCCAACCCCCAACTCCTCTTTTGGACCGGCGAGATCGGCTCTGGGCCGGCGACGGCGAGCCATCCGTAGAGGATGAGGCCCGTGCTTTGCACACAACATCCTTTGATCTACCCCACTACCCTTGTTCTGTTTGTTTTCTCTGCAATTTAATAGAGAATTAAAATTCATCTTTAATCCATTTTTAATACTTTTTAATTCAATCTTTCAATCCAAAACCCTAATTCCACACTATAAATACAACCCCACACCCTAGCCCTCCTCATTCTGAAAATTCTAGTCAAAAATATCAAAATTTTCTAAGTACATGTGAAGTTGAAGTGAAGTTAGCCCAATGTCACACCCCGCTTCCCGGTATACGGGCAGAGGACGCGACGATGCCGCTACGTATTTACTCTGAAGTAAACACGCTAAGCGTATCTAAGCAATATAATTAAAATGCACAAGAGACAGAGACAATAGATATAAATGAACAACAGCTTTATTTATTAACATTTTTTTTACAATACAACTAAAAAATAAATACATGGAATGGAAAGCAATGCATAAACAGTGGCATAACAGAAATGGAAAATACAGAATGTAAATGTGTAAAAGGAATCTAAAGCTCTGGGTCGAAAGCTAGCTGGTCCAAATCCTCGTTGGTGGGCTCGATCTCCTGAAGGTCCGATCCACCTGACAATATTCCAAAGAAGAAAGAGAAGGAATGTCGTCAGCGAACAATCGCTCAGTAAGTCCCAAAGATAAGGGAGAAATAAAATAGACAGAGAGAGAATGTAGCTTTTAAAATTGTATTATATTGTTAACGTTGTTGTTTATAATTTAGTACAGAAGAGGCCAGTGTATACGAGAGGAGTCTCACTAGACCAGAGACTACGGTATATAGAGTACAAGGCTCCGTGATAATACCCGGAACAACGGTGATTGAATTAAGGTTAGGTGTCTTATGGTTGCAGTCTCGTGCCACTTCTAACACCTTCCGTACCAATCTACCCTTTAAACCCCGCGATGTCTTGATTGTATTGTCTTGTATTATAGATTGTATAGATGGATGACTTGCCGAAATCATGATATCAGTAAATGGATGTAACTGGAGAATCATATAGATGGATGCATATCCATGGTTCGGTTCGGTCAATACAGATTGAATAGATTTAACAGATTGATTATATGGATTCATGGATTCATATTGAATTGTTATATATATACTTGAATCTCATTCAAGTCAGATTGATTATATCAAGACTCGGTCTGAGTCAGATAATTAGAAAAGAAATTGAAATCCTGAATTAAGTTTTGATGTTATCGGTAACCGTCGCACATGGACGGCAGGATTTGTGTATTTTTCAAAGACGATTACCGTATTGATAACACCGTTTGTTAAGTTGTCTACCTTAAATAGGCAAACACCCATATCTCCGGCTCCATGAAGCTCAAGAGACTGGTCCCGCTTAAACCTATGTTTACTAGGGGCTTTATTGTAATTTAGTATAACTTGAGGGGGTTTTATGTAAAAATAATTTTGTATAATTTTCAAAATACATCTCAAGTATTTTATTATCATCTTTAGAGTTTTCGTTGATGTATATTTTATCATTGTGACATTTCTAGTGAATAAAACATATTTTTCATAATATATGTATTTATTTGTAATATTGGAATTGTATGGTATTTTCTTGTAAATGAAATGTTTTTCTTGAATTTTGGAAATGTGGAATATTATAAATACTAAAAATAGATATTTTGATATTAATTACATATATATTTATTTATTAAAAATATAAGTTTTATTTATAATAGAAATCACATTTTCTAAAGAAAATTATATTTTTAAATCTTTCGAGACCGTATGCTCTTTGCGGAGGTTTGCATTTCTCACTACTAAGCCCGAAGATGTGCAATAATCTGTACTATCCCGAACGGGTTCTCCGAAATGGGTTGTAGCGGCACATTGCAAAGATTTGTTAAAAATACATATCTTGTCGAAAAAGGTTTTTTTTTATAAGTTGGAAGTAGTTTTGTGTAAAATAGTATTTTCCCAAAGATCATCGTGCTATATTACATATGAGTGTTGTGAGGAGGTAGGTCATTACCTCGTGAACTATCTAAAGGTATATCAAGGGGTAATGATGTTTTATGTCGAAACTAAACTATATTGTATTTTTCTATAAAAGTGTTATAAAAATTGAAATATAAATTCTTTTGATATGAAACTTGTCAATATGTTTTGTTAATGTTTAATGATCATGATGTGAGAGTTTGGTATTATCGTGTTTAAGAAAAATATGATTTTTAAAGAAAAACCGAATCGGAAGTCGGATTAACTCCACTTCCGTCGGGTTTTAGAATTCTAAGTTTTTAGAATAGTAAAAAGAAGGGGGAGAAGGGACTTACAGGTTTGTAGTGTAGATAAGAGGAAAAGGAAGAAGGGAGAGGTGCCGGTGCGTCATTTTGTCGCCGGAATCTCCTCGGATCGTCGCCGGAAGTTCGTTGAAACTTCGCCCTTTGCTAACTCCACTTGCACACAAAAAGTCTATGGAATTTTCTTGAGAGTTTGGACAGAGATTTGGAAGTGAGGAGGGGTGATTTTAGGTGTGGTATATATAGGAAAAATTAGGCTTTAGGGTAAATGAAAGGGCGTGATAAAAATTGTATTAAAATGGATTAAATGTGTGATTTAAATTGCTCTGTAAATGTGCATGGAAATTAAACCATACAGGGGTTATGGGGAGTTAAAAAGTCATAAGTTTTAACAAAGAAAATGGGGTTTCGGCCGAGTTGACCCGGCGGCGCCGGCCGAGTCAGACGCGCCGCCGGCCCGATTCGGCCGAGTCAGGCCGTGCCTCGCCGCCACATGTCCTCTGTCGCTTGGTCTAGCTCGTGGACTTATTTGTTTTATGTGTCTCTTGGTTTTACGGGTTATGCATGTGTAGACTCTTGGGCTTCTAAAAATATTTAAAAAAAACAAATTAAAAAGATAATGTGGCTGATGGGATTTGAACTCTGGTGCTTTGGTTCAGCAGTGCAAGGTCTTACCAATGAACTACAAGCTCCTTCTTGCTATTCAAAAGCAAAATAAATTTATAACTTGTGCTCAGGCTCAAGTATCCCTTTCTGTATTTTCGAAAAAAAATTGTACAGAAAGTTTAGGCTTGTTACATTCTACCCTCCTTAAAAAAAATCGTCCTCGAAATTTGTAAAAAGAAAGTGTAACGGATTCAAGGAAAGTTTGGTAATAGGACTATTGGTAGTGTATGAAAAATATGTGAAGGAACGAAATATTTGAAAAGAGTTGAGGAAATTACCAGGTTTACCTTGGTGTACGGCCTCTGCTTCTTCGGCCGCTAAAAGGAAAGCCTGACGCCGTGGTACATTCCTCCTAACTGGAGGCACATTCTTCTGTCTTTGGGGCATGTTTATCTGCCCTCGAGGCATGTTCCTCAAAGTCTGATGGAATTGGCGAGTAGGCTGTGCAGGTGGTGGAACAGGGAGTACAATGCGAGGTGCAGGAGTCTGGATAGCTGGCCTCTGCGAGTAGTTGGTGGGTGTGTAAGCTGTGTTGCTTCTATGAGAACAGTTTCTAATTCCGTGATTGGATGCGCCACAAATTAAACACAAGTTTTTTGCGTGCCTACAGTCCTTCCACAAGTGTCCATTCCTCTTGCAATAGAAGCAAAATCCTGGACTTGGCTGGTTATTGGGTTCTTCCGGTCTTCTGGGTTCAACAGTTGGTCTTGAAGAGGCTCCTCCTGCCATCTGAGTAGCAGGACGCTTCACTCCGGCAGATTGAGGTATGCCCTTCTTCTTTACTACTGCCTCATATCGTCGGGCAGCCTTCAAAGCCAAATCATGGGTTGGGAAATCCCCTGTAGCTAATGCTGCTTGGATTTCCGGGTCCAACCCTTGCTGAAATCTTCTAGCTCTGGTCTCAGCAGTCGGTATGAGATAGACCGCAAACCTACTGAACATGGTAAACTCAGCATCATACTCATCCACAGATTTGGTCCACATTGAACCTTGTTGCAGATGGATGAACTGCTGTTCCATATCAAAGCGGGCAGTCTCGGGGAAGTACTTTGCATCGAACATGTCACGGAAAGTCTTCCATTCGATAAGTTGGTCAAGACGGCTTTCTTCCGTCTTCCACCAAACCCGTGCATTGTCAGTGAGTTGTAGCTTCGCAACTCGAACCTAAGCGATCTCTGGCACTTGTGCCGCTGCCAGATCATCTTCAATGCTTTGAGCCCATTCCTCCGCTTCCAGAGGGCTCTCTTTTCCTGAGAAGTTCTTGGGGTGCAGTGCCCGGAATTTCTTCACTCCGGGTGCTTCCGCTTCTGGACGGTTCAAGAGAATAGCAGTCTGCTGCTGTTGTCCTTCCAGGAGGCTGCGGATCGCCTCAAGCAGCACCGTCTGCTCGTTGATCAGAGCAGGGACGGAAGGTATGAGTGGTAGTGGTGGAGGTGTGATGTTGACATTCGTGCTGGTGTTGTTTGGGGAATCCATAACTTTGAAAGAAAATTTTGGGTTAGGACAGATTCAAAGTATATGAAATGATAAGATTCAAGAAGTATGAATTGTAAAGAATGTTTTTTTTTGCTGGTTCATCTGTTATATTGCTTAGGTTGTCCACGCAGAGCTAAACTGCATGGTAGGGTTCCATACAGCTCTGACCTACATGGGCCACCAACAAAACCTGTCATGCCCCGCTTCCCGGTATACGGGCAGAGGACGCGACGAGACCGCTACGTATTTACTCTGAAGTAAACACGCGAAGCGTATCTAAGAAATATAAGTAAAATGCACAAGAGACAGAGACAATAGATATAAATGAACAGCAGCTTTATTTATTAACATTCTTTTTACAATACAACTGAAAAGTAAATACATGGAATGGAAAGCAATGCCTAAACAGTGGCATAACAGAAATGGAAAATACAGAATGTAAATGTGTACAAGGAATCTAAAGCTCTGGGTCGAAAGCCAGCTGGTCCAAATCCTCGCTGGTGGGCTCGATCTCCTGAAGGTCCGATCCATCTGACAATATTCCAAAGAAGAAAGAGAAGGAATGTCGTCAGCGAACAATCATTCGGTAAGTGCTAAAGAAAAGGGAGAAGTAGAATAGACAGAGAGAGAATGTAGTTTTTAAAATTGTATTATATTGTTAACGCTGTTGTTTGTAGCTTGGTACAGAAGATGCAAGTGTATAAGAGAGGAATCTCACCAGACCAGAGACTACGGTATATAGAGTACAAGGCTCCGTGATAATACCCAGAACAACGGTGATTGAATTAAGGTTAGGTGTCTTATGGTTGCAGTCTCGTGCCACTTCTAACACCTTCCGTACCAATCTACCCCTTAAACCCCGCGATGTCTTGATTGTATTGTCTTGTATTATAGATTGTATAGATGGATGACTTGCCAAAATCATGATATCAGTAAATGGATGTAACTGGAGAATCATGTAGATGGATGCATATCCATGGTTCGGTTCGGTCGATACAGATTGAATAGATTTAACAGATTGATTATATGGATTCATGGATTCATATTGAATTGTTATATATATACTTGAATCTCATTCAAGTCAAATTGATTATATCAAGACTCAGTCTGAGTCAGACAATTAGAAAAGAAATTGAAATCCTGAATTAAGTTTTGATGTTATCGGTAACCACTGCATATGGACGGCAGGATTTGTGTATTTTTCAAAGACGATTACCGTGTTGATAACACCGTTTGTTAAGTTGTCTACCTTAAATAGGCAAACACCCATATCTCCGGCTCCCTGAGGCTCAAGAGACCGGTCCCGCTTAAACCTATGTTTACTAGGGTCCTTATTGTAATTTAGTATAACTTGAGGGAGGTTTATGTTAAAATAATTTTTTATAATTTTCAAAATACACCTCAAGTATTTTATTATCGTCTTTAGAGTTTTCATTGATGTATATTTTATCATTGTGATATTTTTAGTGAATAAAACATATTTTTCATAATATATGGTATTATTTGTAATATTGGAATTGTATGGTATTTTCTTGTAAATGAAATGTTTTTCTTGAATTTTGGAAATATGGAATATTATAAATACTAAAAATAGATATTTTGATATTAATTACATATATATTTATTTATTAAAAATATAATTTTTGTTTATAATAGAAATCACATGTTCTAAAGAAAATTGTATTTTTAAATCTTTCGAGACCGTATGCTCCTTGCGGAGGTCTGCATCTCGCACTAATAAGCCCGGGGATGTGTGATAATCTACACCATTATGAACGGGTTCCCCGAAATGGGTTGTAGCGGCACATTGCAAATATTTGTTAAAAATACATATCTTGTAGAAAAAGTTTTTTTAATAAGTTGAAGATAGTTTTGTGGAAAATCGTATTTTCCTAAAACTATGTTTCCAAAAATTATCGTGTTATGTTACATATGAGTGTTGTGAGGAGGTAGGTCATTACCTCGTGAACTATCTAAAGGTATAGCAAGGGGTAATGATGTTTTATGTCGAAACTAAACTATATGGTATTTTTCTGTAAAAGTGTTATAAAAATTGAAATATAAATTATTTTGATATGAAACTTGTCAATATGTTTTGTTAATGTTTAATGATCATGATGTGAGAGTTTGGTATTATTGTGTTTAAGAAAAATATGATTTTTAAGGAAAAACCGAATTGGAAGTCGGATTAACTCCACTTCCGTCGGGTTTTAGAATTCTAAGTTTTTAGAATAGTAAAGAGAAGGGGAGAAGGGACTTACAGGTTTATAGTGTATATAAGAGGAAAGGGAAGAAGGGAGAGGTGCCGGTGCGTCGTTTTGTCGCCGGAATCTTCTCGGATCGTCGCCGGAAGTTCATCGGAGTTTCGCCTTTTGCTAACTCCACTTGCACACAAAAAGTCTATGGAATTTTCTTGAGAGTTTGGACAGAGATTTGGAAGTGAGGAGGGGTGATTTTAGGTGTGGTATTTATAGGAAAAATTAGGGTTTAGGGTAAATGAAAGGGTGTGATAAAAATTATATTAAAATGGATTAAATGTGCGATTTAAATTGCTCTGTAAATATGCATGGAAATTAAACCATACAGGGGTTATGGGGAGTTAAAGAGTCAGAAGTTTTAACAAAGAAAATGGGGTTTCGGCCGAGTTGACCCGGCGGCGCCGGCCGAGTCAACCGTGCCGCCGGCCCGATTCGGCCGAGTCAGGCCGTGCCTCGCCGCCACGTGTCCTCTGTCGCTTGGTCTACCTCGTGGACTCGTTTGTTTTATGTGTGACTCTTGGTTTTATGGGTTATGCACGTGTAGACTCTTGGGCTTCTAAAAAGATTAAAAGAAATCAAATTAAAATGATAATGTGGCTGATGGGATTTGAACTCTGGTACTTTGGTTCAACAGTGCAAGGTCTTACCAATGAGCTTTCTTGCTGTTCAAAAGAAAAACAAATTTATAACTTGTGCTCAGGCTCAAGTACCCCTTTCTGTATTTTTGAAAAAAAATTGTACAGAAAGTTTAGGGTTGTTAAATCCAAAGTTAACTTCCGGCGAGGATTCGAGACAATTCCGGCGACCCAGCAACCCCACGACAACCTCAAGCTCTTCCTCTCTATTCTTAACCCAAATTACTTGTAAGTTCCTTCTATTTCCTCTCTCTCTTCTCTAAATGCTCTTTTCAAAACAAAGCATCAGTAAGTGGATTTATTACCGATTTAAATCTTCTAAACTCTATAATCTCACTTATCTTTTACATATTGTTCAACAAACTTTTACAAAATATTTGTAACATTATTATAAAGGTTTAGAAACAACTTTCACTCTAAAACTCCATGTAAAATAACTTTAATCTAGCTTTTACGTTTAAATACCATGAAGTTTATATTCGTTATCTTTTAAACTTTTGCCTAGCATACCTTTAGAAAACTTCATGAGGTAATGACCTATCTCTCACCTACACACAAATTGACAGAGCACGATTCTCTTGAGACATAACTTTTGTGGCAAAATACGACTTTTCATAAAAATACCTTGAACTATAAAAACAAACCCGTTTTTTTTCGAATTGTATTATCAAACTCTTTGCAATTATGTCTCTACAACCCATTTTGGGGAACCCGCTATTGGATGATGCGGATCATCGCATATCCTCGGGCTAGTAGAGCGAGATGCAGACCTCCTCACGGAGCATACGACCTCGAAAGAATTTTAATACGATTTATAAGAAAAACGAGATTTTCTACTTAATAAATAAAATTAATTTTTAATAATTATATAAACATTATTAAACCATATATTTTTAATATATAATAAAATTTCATGTTTTTTAGAAAATAAAAGAATGACAAGTTTCATTAAAATACCATTAAGTATCAATACAAGACAAGTTTCACTAAAATACCATGACTATTCATGTTAAGTTACTATTCACTAATATACCCCATTCTTTAAAATTCACATTCATGGAAACCCTAAAGACATAAATAATTGCTCGAGATTTGTTTTGAAAGTATATAAAATATTTTTCATAAAACCCCCTCGAGATATATAAAATTACATTATTGACCCTAGTAAATATAGATTTAAGCGGGACCAATTCTCTTGCGCCTCAGGGAACCGGAGAAAGTGGGTGCTTGCTTATTTAAGGTAGAAAAACTAAAACAGAGTTATCAATGGTAATTGTCCTGGAAAAAGACACAAATCCTGCCGTCCATGTGCAGCAGTTACCGATAACTCCTAAACTTAATTCAGGATCCAAATTCTGTTTAAAGTGTCCGACTCAAGTTTGAGTCCAAGTATCAATCTGAATCCAATCCAAATATGAATACAATTCAACATGAATCTAATATACCAAATATGAACTTGAATACCAGAACAATATCAACATGCAACATGACTTGACTTGACCGAACCATGACTATGACTTGAATTCACTATATGACTACTTGATACATCCTAAACTTGTTTATATGAACAACTTATACCATGGTCTCGGTAATTCTGATAATTACCAATCAATACAATATACATTACGGGGTTTAACGGGGTAAACTGGTATGGAATGTGTTAAATTGGCACAATGATGGACACTAAAAGACACTTACATGAACATCATATACCGTTGTCCTGTGGGTTTCGACGGTGCCTTGTACTTATATGTTACCATAGTTCACGGAATAGTCGGACTCCTCTCGTATACACTGATACATTCTGTACCAAGCTACAAACAACTATGTTAGCATAACAAACAGATAATTTACCAGTTCTATTCTCTTTACTTGTTTATTCCATTCTATCTTTTGGGACTTACCGAGCGCTAGTTCTCTGACGACATTCCTGTCTCTTTTTTCTTTAGAATGTTCATCATGAGGACCCGACTCTTAGGAGATCGAACCCAGTCAGGACGATTTGGAGCACTTCACAGAGGTGCCAGACTTCTAGGATTTTATTTGTACTTATTTTCTTTTCAGTTCATATGCCACTGTTTAGGCATCTCGTTCTATCATTGTACTTTTCTTTTCAATTGCATGTAAAGAAAGAATGCTAATAAAAGTTGTTGTTATTATTATATCTCTTGTTATTCTTGTGTATTCATTTATATTGCTTATTTACGCTTAACGTGTTTACTTCTGTGTAAATACGTCGCGGCCCGTCACGTCTACTTCTCTGTACACTGGGAAGCGGGGCGTGACATGCTGTGAGCTCTATTTCGATGGAGCTTCATCAATAAGAACCTCCAGCAAATCAAGCACCCCGCAGATAAAAATGGTGGTAGGATTTATTAGTTGTATGTATGCCCTAGAGGCCATTATTGTACATAATTGTATATTATAGTAGATGTTTGGACATATATAGGGAGGACTTTCTTGCTCGACATGATAGTATGCTATCTGGGTACTCTTTATCTTAATATGTATACTTGTACTATCTCTCTGTTACATGTTGATAAAGCCCTTAGGATGTATACTTGACTACCAGGACTATGATGCAGATCATACTAGTGGGGCCAGGGTAGTCCACAAGTACATCCTTTAATTGTTCCTAATCGAGAGTGTATCTAGACGGGGTATCGATATTCCAGAATAGCCTAGCGTATACACTTCTTGACCCATTTGATGGGCGATGGATGATTCCATATCCATTGGGGTTTGACATCAAAGATGGTATACGGGTGCTCAGTGGAGACTGAGTACACTGAATAGGACTCATCGAGAACTCCTAGATGGTATTATACCTAACGTCAGATAGTAGTTCTCTGGTGACACTGGTACAGGTTAGTCTGTAGACCCGAGATCGTCATAGAGTCTTGTGTGATTCCTATTGTGTTTTGCTTTCCACCTTACCACGTTCAAGAGAGCGTGCAAAACGATGGTTTTTGGGTACAGTCTCGAGTCACATGGAGGCAATGGGTGTTACGACCCGAAATGGCACGTAACTGGCACTTGAACCATGTAAAGTCTATAGGACCCTACCTAATTCAAGTAAGCTAAAAGCCCAGAAATCTAAACCATTTTAAAGAAGAAGTGAAGGAAAACTTGTTTTTAAGAAAGTGGTTTTCACAAACTAAAGTCGTAGTAATCATTAAAAAGCTTCAAGTATTTCCAAAAATTTCAGCAGAGTCTCCCTTGTAAAAACTGACCCCAAACGGGTACTCACATGCATAATATACATAATGAATAAAGGCATTCTCAAGCGGGAGCTAACTCTTCGCCAATTGGCGGATACAACCACGCAAACAATATAATATACAGCGCCGAAGGGCGAGGATCAAAACTCAGAAAGAAGACCAACATCCTCAAGAAAACCATAATAATACAAGTGCGACTCTAAGGTCGAAAGAATATACAACTGGTCTTCTAAGTCTATCAAATAATACGAGTCCGGTTGATGGAGTTTACTAGATACAACTGAATATAAATAAAGTACAATGGTGGTCACGATACAAGTGAACCAACCTACCAAAGCAATCATCCGTAAGAAAGCAGTGTGCCAGCAAGCCACAACGAAACCTGTACGGCAAAACCTATAAAAAACTGTGGCACAACGGGGGTGGGTTGCCAATTCGTGAGTAGAAGACATCACCGAGCAGAAATCGCATGTATGACTCTCTCCTAGGTCATACAATAATATCCTCAATATATATATATAAACCCGAAGCATCTGATAATGGCAAGGGTAAACATCTATACATAAGTGTAATACCAAGTGCCCGTGTCAGTGCCTCAGGTAGCAACATATCACATATATGATGTACGGATGCATTAAAAATGAAAACAGAATACATTTATATAAGAAAACTGTTTTCTTAACTTAGTGAGATTTCTGTACAAAACCGAAGTATCATCAATGAAATCAACAGAGAATCCGTGTCAAGTATCGACACAAAAAATATATCTCAATGTCTCAATATCTCGGGCTCCGGCAATCCGGACTGGCCCATATAATCAAATCTCAATATCTCGGGCTCCGGCAATCCGGACTAGCCCATAATCATCAAATCCTACGACTACGTCGGTATCCACCGGATATCCGCCGCGTCACAAATAATCGGTCGGTAGTGCTCCCCTGCCGGGCTCAACGCCATCATCTGCGACCATCTTGTCCTGGGGTACCGCACCGGGTCCACCATGCACCCGCAGACGGTTCCTCCTCCTCCTCGAATCGGGTGTATGATACCGTTCAAGAGCCGAGAAAACTCATGGTGGACACCTCTCAAATCATATCACGAGAAAACCATAATTTTTATCTTTTGAAATGAAAATGAGTTTATAAAATCCTTGCGGTTTCTCCAAATCCAGAAATCTCATGGAAAATCCGAAATCCCAATATCGAGAGTCAATGAACAATAAATTACCGGCATAAAGCCCTATATATCGCATGACAAATGAATACATATGCATGCATGAAGCATCTCAGTAATAAATGCAATATCTAAACTAGCATATAAAAGCAAATGTACTAGTACTATGTCGAAGCTACCAACTAGCAATTTATACCAACGAAGTAGCGTTTTCTAATGTGTACGTGACATGAAAATTACCGATGATGATATGTATGAGCCGGCAAGTAAGTGTACGTGGAGCATACGCATCATCGGTAATGGTGCTGGTGTCCTGACAACAGGGTTTCATAATAACTATCGAAAAAACATTAAGCATGCAATGCGATGCGAACAGCGAATATACGGAAAATGAATAGTAAACGCAACAATAAAGAATATACATTTCTATATACGAGTCATACAGTTTTTGGTGTCTGAAATCGCACGAATCGTAGTTTTTAGAAAAATAGGGCTACGGGGTCTTTTGAGAAAAGATGCATCCTTTGAAAAAATCCGTAGTATCTCTCGACCTGTCTTTAAAATACCCACGATTCGTTAGTTTTGAAAATAAGTATGACTCGAGCCCAATCTAACATTTACCAAGTAACTATAGGACGAAGCTAAGAGACTAGTCGAAAGGGTAAGAAAATTCATGTAAGTCCGAGTCGATATATCTAATAGTCGATGATCCCGCCTCAATAGAGTCACGTACGATAAAATATATAATGTGAAATCCTCAAGTCAAGAGCGTGGATCAATCATCATATTTATACATCGTACGGTAAAAATCCATCGTACGGCATGCTGAATCGGGGTACGGGTCAATACCACATATAACTCATTATTTATCTGGTATCATTATCATCATATCCTGAATTACGGGTACTGATCTAAAATCTAGTACATTCCGATACCATCAACATATATCCACGTGTGTATGAAAATACATCATCCACCGATCCGCTATAAAATCATGTCGTATATCATGACACGACCCAGTTCACATATCCGATCTCACGGCATCATGCCCGACCACATCGACCCATCTCTAAGTATCATATACTATCCTCATCATCCGTGTATACATATATGTATGTATATATATACACTAACGTGCGCGCGCGCACACACACACACATATACACACACATATAAACATATACCCCAATAATGTATTCATGTGTGTGTGTATCTACTTTTACCCTAGGGTTTCACAACTACAGAAACTAAACTAAAAACGCATTCATCCAACTACACTAAATCCAACCCAAAGTCACCCAAAGCATTCCTTGCTAAGTATACACATCTCGCAAACACACACACACACACACACACATCATAACGGGGCATATCCTACGAAATTGCGGGGGTGCTATACGCCATCCACCCGACTTCCCCTATAGATATACATCTACTCACCTTGACCCTTGCTTGCCTAAGTCGATGTCGTCATTCTCCTCCTTATCATCCGAAGTCCACGTAAGGGTACCTACATATACACACACATAGCATCGTAAACAGAAATCGCGCACGAAAACTAAAACGACACACGACTCACACATAGGTTAAAACCTATGGACTGCGCATGCAAGAATAACCCAACAACTCCCGATACCGACGAACAAACGTCAAGTGACCGAGACAAAACACAAATACCAAAGTTCAAGTTCGCAGAATTCACAAACCGAAATCAGAAATTATGAAAAACACTTCCAGATTTTACTCCAGATTAAATTGGCCAATTTTGCACATGTGGAGGGTCTAATTTACTGAAGATAAAGCCATGGACCCAGTACGAATCAATTTGGTCATACCCAGGCCGCAAATTGCGGCCAAATGGGTTAAATCTGCGGCCTAAATGAAGGATTTGGGGCTCGGGTCTCTATGGTAGCTTCCTATGGTAGCTTCCAGGTTTCCTGCACGACTCACAGTAATCACTAAATAATTTTTAAAGTCCCCGGGTTATAGCAGATCTCCAAAACACATCACCAAAATCCGACATCGGGGTTTCTAAGTTCAAGATATGGGGTTTCAGTCTCATGTTTGGTCCAGGTTTTATCAATAAAGGAGTTGTAGTCACTTAAAACACCTCAATTTCACTTTTCCAATACACACAAAACCCTAACCTCCTTTTGAAATTTTCCAAGTTCACTAAACCCCACTTAAACAATTTTAAACTAAATAGAAGCTAAAGGAACTTGATTGCTATATTAATGGTGAAACGATTACCTCATTTGGCAACTCAAGAAAATTCTTGAGTTGCCCCAAGTGCTCAAAATCCAAACTTTCTTGATCCACCATACTTGTAGTGAGCTTGTGCATGATTTTTGTGAAGAGAGTGTAAGGTTTTGATATGGTTTTAATGGTGTTGAGTGGAGGTGGAGGAGGTGGAGGGAGAGGGGAAAAATGATGAAGAGAAATGAAGGAACACAAATGAGGCCATGGTCAATTGACCCCTCACCCTCACCCTCTCTCTCTCTCATTGCCCATGCTTCCTTGTCTCCCCATGCCCCATTTTAAAATTATTTTCTTTATCTTTTCTTTTCTTATCTTTTCTTTTCAATTTCTAAAACAATTGAAAACCCAAAATGAAATCATGCACCAATAAAGACTTGAAATCATGTTTCAAAGAAAAATGTGACAAGTATATTTACAATATGACATGGTGCATGTCATGTGCATAATCACGCTTAATGCATAATTAAATACTAATCGGGTTTAGTAATACTAACTTATATACAAATCATTGAATACTAAATTGTAAAATCCCAATTTTCATAAATTCTTTTAAAATCAATAATTGATATAAATTTTCAAATAATTCCCAATTATCGGTATATAATTATACCATATCATTAAAACTAATCTTCACACATTAAAATATTCCTAATATTTATTATTTTAATTATTTAACTTCCCAAAAATAATATCTTATTTTTCTGAAATGTTACAGTCTTCCCCCTTAAATAAATTCGATCCCCGAATTTAAATTTAAACCCCTCAAATACTAAAACATTTCAGTAAAATGATCAAGTCGTCGAGGCTCCGAAATCATACATACACAAAACATATCGTAGCGCAATGCATGCGCATGAAAAACGAGTGTATAACTCAAAAATCAAAACTCCGTCAAGCATCACGCAATCATCGGAGTTATGGTGAAGATAACAATGTCAAGTCCAATATGAAAACCGACATGATATACATCAAAACTATAACATGTACATAGTACGCATCATTGTAATTTCGTCTGTTTACCGCCGGAAGCCGGGAAAGACTGAACGTCTAGCCTGAATCTGGGGACAGATGCTATTTGGTTTTATCCGTCCACCTCTCCGAAGATGCCAAGTTGATTTATGGCACCGTGTATCGGAGGTTTAGAGGGATGTGGCCGATGTAGCAGACTTCGTCAGATTCCCCCTCGCTTGAGGGGTTTTTGATTATGGGGACGCTCTTCTCTGCAGGCGCAAGCCCCTGCAGTTAATTACGCTACCGTACCGCGGTAACAACTTTCTCCTTCTCCAGAATTTCACTTCGTGTCGTGGGTATTTGTTTTGTTTGTGGTTGCCCGTGGATTGTATACGGAGACTAATTTATGTCGTCGCCCGTAGGACGTGGATTAGTCCAAATCCGTATTTTCTTAGATTTGGGTTTGGGGTTTTGGTTTAAGGAGACGTTAGCCCTGTTTAAGGCTAAGATCAACTTAAACTTTTGTTAAGGATACGGTAGCCTAATCTCCAGACTAAGATCAACTTAACGGGATCGTTTGGATCCGACAAGAGAGCAATTGGCTCTATTGTTTAGTTTAATGACGTTGCGGTCGATCTCCAGTTTAGGGACATGGTGGTCCATCATTCCCATTTGGGGACGAACATTAGTTTAAGGACATTTCGGTCCAACATTCCCATTTTGGGATGAATATTAGTTTAAGGACGTTTCTGCCCACGAGTTTAAGGACCCCGCAGTCCGTATCGATGTGTGGTTGTCGGGACCCGTCACCTCTCTGACGTCGTTGAAGGATTACAACGATAGGTGTCAGAGGAGTTCGGAGATGTACCCTTGAACCGGGGTGTAAATTGATTTAAGAGAGCAGTCTTGCTCAATTTAATTTGAGGACTTACGGCCATGATTAGGCTAAGTCCAGTTGAAGATGTTGCGGTTGTTGGGACCCGTCACCTTTCTGACGTCATTGAAGGATTACAACGATAGGTGTCAGAGGAGTTCAGAGATGTACCCTTGAACCGGATGTAAATTGATTTAAGATAGCAGTCTTGCTCAGTCAATTTAATTTGAGGACTTACGGCCATGATTGGGCTAAGTCCAGTTGAAAAAGGTTCAACATTTTTATTTATCTTTGGCCTATTAGGCCTGTGCTAGGGCTCTGCCCCTGTTTAATAATGCACTGCATTTTATTCTGGCCTACTAGGCCTTTTTGATTTGGGCTCAGTCCCTTTGTAAATGATGCAAAGCATCTGTTTTGGTTTGGGCTCTGCCCTTTTTAAAATAATGCATTGCATTTTATTAGGCCTGTTAGGCCTTTTTAATTGGGCTTGGCCCTTCTGTAAATAATAATGCAGTGCATTAATTACTTGACAGTGGCTTGTCATGCGCTTTGCGCTAATTACTGAGCGCAAGCGCTTGTGGTGGTGACACGTGTCACGCTCTGGTGAGCGCAAGCGCAACAGCGCAGTGCGCCGCGCCAGTGCGCTGCGCTGTTGCGCTGCTGACACGTGGCGCGCTCTGGTGAGTTGCGCAAACTTCAAAGAGCAATGCTCTATCTTAAAAGCGCATAGCGCAAGTTATTCTGATGCTGACACGTGGCGCTCTCTGGTGGCTTGCGCCAACCCAGGAGTGCAACAGTGCAGTTTTTGCAAGTGCAAGGCACTGTTTCAATAACTTGATCCAATTTTGGATTCAAGAAAAGAATCTTTAAGATTCCAGAACCAATGGTTCATAAAAAAGTGCAAGGCACTGTTATTATTTATTATTGAAGATCATTGATCTTGTTCTTAGATCATGATCTATTCAGAAGAAGTTCTTCTTTTATAAAGGTTTTTACCTTTTTCTCTTTTTTTTCTTGAGTTCTTCTCACAATTTTTTTTAGAGCTCTCTCTATTCTCTGTGTTATTTTTGATCTTGATCATGTTGATGATCATTGAATTGGGGTCTAGGAGCCTTTATATAGTGCCCATTAATTTGTTAAATTTGTTAAAGAGATCATTCTCTGAGTGATTTGGGGAATTTTCCCCACCGTTGGATCTTTGATCCAAGGGCTTCTGTTTTACAGAAGACAATCTTCTTATTTTAATAAGAACAGAAAGATTTTACTGGAATTTTAATTCTGTTTGGCGCAAATGCACCAGCGCTTGACACGTGTCGCGCAGCGCAACTGCGCTGCCACGTGTCGCGCAGCGCAACTGCGCTGCCACGTGGCGCGCAGCGCAGAGCGCAGATCATCTGAAGCGTTGCTTCTTTTAATTTTTGTTTTAAATAGAGCCTTGCTTTGATTGGGCGCGCTGCCTTGGGCGCTGCGCTCCCTGCGCTGGTGATTGGAGTGGTTTAGCGTGCTTACGCTTTCTAAAAGATAGATCAAAAATATTTGTAACCGCAATCAAGAACGGCGTCGCTTTGCAGCTAGCCGGTGAGTACGGGTCGGTCCACAGGGATGTTGTGAGTTTTCGATTCGCGCTTACGAGTTAATTCCGAAGGGTGTTCGGATTCATTATTAAATCTAAAAACCTAATTTACCTAGGGCAATTATCTAGATCTACTCTTGCTAGGGCTAGGTTTAGGGATGGTTTGGAAATGTAATTAAATCTCACCGCTTTCAATACCCGAATGAAGATCTATGAGGAGTTATGGTAATTATCAATAAAGTGGATTAGATCCGTTCGGGAAGGTGTTCCTTCCTCTAGGTTCTTGTCCTTCCTTTAGAGATCCTTACCCTAACCTCCATGGAAAACATCACACCCGGGCCTTTATACTACGGTATCACCGCTACCTTGAGGGATAGAGTGCCGTAGGGAGCGGTATGTGCATGTATGCATGGAGTCCTATTGTAAATATTTAGTGGGTAAGAAAGGGATGAGAGATCTCATCTCTCAAAATCCTTCCCAAAAGCTAAACCCTAAACAAGTTCCTAGGGCATGAAATTAAATCTACCTAGGGCAAGGAATTTAAATCTACACTAAGGCAGGAAATTAAATTACTTACAGATGCATCCCTTCAATCATCCATGCAGGGTTGTCAAATCTGAATTTCTGAATAGAGAAGAAACACCGATGCTCTCCAAAAGATTTCTAAATTTTATTCATTAAAGAGAGGCATAAGAAATTACAATGAGTAGAGTTCCTATTTATAGAGAATAGGAAACCCTAGGTTATAATTGATTTGCATGTCTACATTTACCAAAATATCCTTAGGAAGACCTAGTCAAAGTAGACTTCAAGCTTGGTAAAATTTTATGTCTCTGTCTCTTTAAAGAAAGTATTGGGCCTTGGATCTTTGGGCTTTCTTATTATTTAGTTCTTTATTAAAATAGCTTCTATGTTTCTTCCAGATCTCCAGTGAATAATTGCGGTGGACTTTTAACCGTTCGCTTTGTAATCTTGGACCTTGCATTGCCTTGTACTTTGTGAATTTTATCTTTGATGTAGGCTTGATCAAGAGTCTTCTGTTTGTTGGTCAAAGTCCACTTTTGCATCGTCTTTTCATCGTTTTCACTGTTTTCTGTCCAAGAACCTGTAACCTGTAATATGTAGCAGACATACGTCAAAAGCACCTATTTATTTATAAAAAGAATAAGAATGGGGAATATAATAATGCAATATTATGGTGTGAACAAATACCCCCAAACTTATCTTTTGCTCGTCCTCGAGCAAACTTATTTTTATTCACTAAAATCCTAACCGCACTTTCGCAGGGAAACGCGATTGCACTGAGCTCGTGCAACAAGCCGTTAAACCTCTAGGTGTCCCTAGTAGGAGGAGTGTTGTCTCCTGAGGGTTTTCAGCGGATTACACCCACAAAATCCTATCAATTTGGCTTTTCGACTTTAATTCTCCAATTAGGTTTTCTAACAAGGAATTCTATTATCGTCGACCCACAAATTATCCATCCACATTTTTCACGCTTTCTCATCATTTAACTTAAGATTATATATATCTTGCAGATCTACTTAGCTTTCGGCATTTCTTAAGTTTTCCTTCTAGGGTTCCATCTCCACTTAGGAATTTCTATCAACCCTACTAAAGATACAAGTTTTATTCTTCATTCCTTTCTCTTATCTAAACTCCAATCACATATCCCCACGTGTGTGTAAATATCACCCCTACACTTGGAAATTCAAATCAAGCAATCGTACCCTTGTCCGTTGTCCAAAGTACTTATTAGTAGGTGAATTTTTAATTGAATTTTGCTTACACTTTCATGCGACCGTTAATACTTCTTGAGGTACCAACAACCGATTACAAGATATGTTTGCACTTTAAAGCGTAATTCCTAGTCTTGCAACACCCAAGGCTTTAGCAGTGACTCCCAAACCAGTTGGTCTAAGGCACTAGGTGATGAAGCACCCTCGCTAAATATTTTTCTATTTTTACAGCCTTAAGTAATCACAAAAACCAGTGTCCATTTTTTTATTCTTTATTCACATTTTTTTCTTTTATTTTCTTCGTACTAAGGACTTTAGACAAGAGTATTTCAAGGTCTCTTCTACTATTCCAAGTTTCAAGGTGCGTGATTGTGCAATTTGTAGGGTATACATTTTCAGAATCTAGACTTAAGCTAGGAATTATTTTTCAAACATGTACTCTAATAAAATATCAATACTTTTCCTTCGTTTCGACTTAGCCCAAGAAGTGAACCCAAAATTTTCCTATTTCTAAATAAACTATAAAGACATATACTTTCTACCGTTAAACTTTAAGGACGGTTATCTTTAGGGTTTTTAATTCACTAAGTCTAAGATCTAGTTGTTCCTAGCCTGTTAACCTATTTGTCAAACTCAAATCAATTAGCCAAAATTGAATACAATTATTTTTATAATTTTTGAAATTTTTCAATTTTTATGGGTTTTCAAATAAGTATGCAAATGCAAAAATATGTACAAATGAATGCGAAGGAAGAAGACGTACCGAGTATACCCCCAAACTTAAACTTGACAGTGTCCTCACTGTCATGCTAAACCAAGAGGGTCAAAATACCGATACTCCCCTGTTTATTTATTTATAATTTTTTTTTATTTTTAATGTTTTGAATATTTTTTAAATTTTTTTATAGAAAAAGAAAACAAAAAATATATACATATGTACAAAGATTCCCCTAAACTTAAGCTTGGCCTTGCACAAGCCAAAAGTTAGCACCAACCATTCAAAAATCTTATCGTGGAAATGGTATAGTTGGTGCAAGAAACTGAGAAGCACGCGAGACCGTGTGGAAAGAAGAATGGTAGAATATGGTCTCGGTGGGGGAGAAGAATGGCGAAAAGAAGGAAGTGGAGTACGATCTTGAGGGTGTAAATTGAGTGAATAAATTAGCGCAATATGTGATGACCGATATGTTTTGAGCGATTGCGCTAACCTATCTACTCGTCGAGAAATAGGGTCAAATCCCTCAAGATTCGCAAGAGAACATGGGTACACCGAACTTAGTATTTGAGATGAAAGCGTCATGGTCACTTGCACGGTCAGAACAATAGGAAGGATGAAAGGGAGTGAAGTAGGGATAGTATCTTTCTCATCGTAGTAAACTGTTTTGAACTTGAAAGATTCCATTAATGGTTCGAAACTACTATAATCAACCGAGTCTGATGGCTCATCTGAAAATGTAAAGGACTCAAACTCGGGCGGTGAGTCATCAACATCGTCCGAAAAAGTGAAACACTCGTAAGTGTTATTATCTGTGAGAACAGTATCTGATTCAAACGAAAATCTTTCAAGCTCACAGTCTTCAAGCGGGGTCGGAACGATGGGAAGGAGGGAGGGTGATATAACAGTCAAAGGTTCAGGAGGATGAATTGGAAAATCAGACATATCAAACAAAAATGATTCAACCTCAATATTATCCTCAAGACTCTCCTCAATACCATCCTCAATATTTAATTCATCCATGCCATTATCATCAAAATCTAAACGCATATGAGATTCGGGAGAAACATTTAATAACTCAGGATGATGATTTGAACATAAAATTTCAATTAAATCGACAGGTTCATCATCCGAAATATTCCCGGCGTCTATATCCTCAATCAAGTGAAAATCAATTTCTTTAGACACCTCATCAAAAGCATAGATATCTATCGATTTAGGTTCTAGAGTGGAGGTGTAAAGATCGAAAGGATTAGGTGCGGTTTCACTCGAAAGAGGTTCCTCACAATCTGGCAAATCAAACACTACAAAATCACACAACTCATTTTTATTTTCAACAGGTGAACTATTTAGGGCAATCGATGGCAAACAGGAGTTGTGGGCTTCAATTGGGTAAGGGTAGGTTTGATTTGAAAATCCTCTCTCATTCTCACTCTGTCCAACTGCCGCCTCATACATTGAAAAATTTGGAGCTAGCGGGACACTAGCTACCGGTTCACTAGGTTGCATAAGGGTGGCCACGGACGCTTCCACATTCCTAACCATTTTATTTGTTGCTGCGATATACGTCTCCAACGCCTCTTCCAAACTAGACTTAGGTGGTGAGGGGGTTTCAGTAAAAGATTCAAAATTGGTTGGATATGTGAAACTCCCTAATGGCTGTGTCGAAACAGTGTCTAGTGAAGGTGGGAAGGTTGGGTATGACTGGTAGGAAGTGGGTGGTTGGAAAGGGGTAGGGTCATCATATGGATAAAAAGGTGAATAATCGTGCGGAACCCTAGAACTAGATGAGTGGAGAGGGGTGAAAGATCGACTGCGAGATTGAGCAATATGCTCAGCAATGGACATCGGCCTAGGAGTGACAGAAGGACTTGAAAAAGTGGTATCAACATATGTAGGTGGTAAAGATTGACTTGGTTGACACAAAGTGGGTTGAAAAGTCGAATTGTTTCTCCTAGACGCCTCTATTTGATCTTTCAAAGATATTTTAGGCATGGAAGGATCGTCTTTAAATTGATCGAACAAATTGCCGAACGACGCAAAATTAGGCTCGGGATACCAAAGTTCGGCAAGTGATTTATTATGTGGGGTACCCATGATAGAAGAAAGAGAAGATGAAGAAGGTAGGTGGTGCAAGGATTTCTCAGCGACAAAAGTTGCAAATCCTTTTTTTAAAAAAAAAAATTCCTCTTATTATTCTTTTTTATTTGTATTGCAAAAATTTTCGATAAAGGGCTAAGACACAAATGCAAATAACCAGAAATGCACAATCAGTCCGAGATCTAGGGTCACCTAGGTCAGCTAGACAGCTCCTAACTGTTCCAAAGGGCTAGAAATAGGACCTCAAACCGCCTCTTCACCGCCAATTGCGGCCAGGTAAGTGGGAAGGAACCACCACGACAGTGGGCCTAATTAAAAACCACTAGCCTAGACACCGCAAAATCAGTTAGGATAAATGGTCGATGCCTATACTAGTCCTTTTCCTATTGAGCTCGATTTCCTTAGGGCTGAGTCTAGTATTTTTTATTAATTGTGGTCGATGCAAAATGTTTTATGTGATTTCTGGGGTCCTGGGAAGGGTGATGAAATCCCCACCCAATCTGAGTTTGGTCAATTAGCCCCTTAAAGTCAGTTTTAAAGATATGCAAAACAGAAAAAATCACTTGCAATCAAAGATTTTTTGTTGTTATTGCAATTTGAGAAAAGATATGCAAACCAGAAAAGATTTCTTGCAATCAATTTTTATTTTAAACGCGCGCAAAGAATCCTGCACAAGATTTGTTATTTAGAAGGGAGAAGATTTTTAAGCGCAAAGAAATTCTGCAAGAGATTTTTCAGAAGATATATCGGAGATTTGCAGAGGAGGAGAGAGAAAACTCACAGAGATTTACAGTGGCGGAACTGTTGTTTTTTTTTTTATCGCACTTCTGCCATTTTTTTTCAAGCCTTGAATCGACTAGGCCGCGGCGGTTCCGCGGCCAAAATGGGGTTTCCGCGGCGGTTCCGCCGCGGTTCAGTCGGTTCGGCAGTTTTTTTTTTTTTTGAGACCAGGTCACCGCGATTCTTCTTGTTGACTCAGTCCTCCAAATTTCTTTTGTTCCTCGATTGTTGTGATCTTCTGTTTGTTCGGATTTGATATTTGCTGTTTTTAATCTCTGTAGATTTCCAGATCCGAATTTTTTCGTAGATCCTGCAAAATTCACACAAAAATACCCTTCCAAAAATAACAGATAATATATTTTTTATATTTTTTGGATTTTTTAGATTTTTAAAATTTATATCAACCCGAAAATTCACAAAAAGAAAAATTACGCCATCTCCGGCAACGGCGCCATTTGATTGGAGTGGTTTAGCGTGCTTGCGCTTTCTAAAAGATAGATCAAAAATATTTGTAACCGCAATCAAGAACGGCGTCGCTTTGCAGCTAGCCGGTGAGTACGGGTCGGTCCACAGGGATGTTGTGAGTTTCCGATTCGCGCTTACGAGTTAATTCCGAAGGGTGTTCGGATTCATTATTAAATCTAAAAACCTAATTAACCTAGGGTAATTATCTAGATCTACTCTTGCTAGGGCTAGGTTTAGGGATGGTTTGGAAATGTAATTAAATCTCACCGCTTTCAATACCCGAATGAAGATCTATGAGGAGTTATGGTAATTATCAATAAAGTGGATTAGATCCGTTCGGGAAGGTGTTCCTTCCTCTAGGTTCTTGTCCTTCCTTTAGAGATCCTTACCCTAACCTCCATGGAAAACATCACACCCGGGCCTTTATACTACGGTATCACCGCTACCTCGAGGGATAGAGTGCCGTAGGGAGCGGTATGTGCATGTATGCATGGAGTCCTATTGTAAATATTTAGTGGGTAAGAAAGGGATGAGAGATCTCATCTCTCAAAATCCTTCCCAAAAGCTAAACCCTAAACAAGTTCCTAGGGCATGAAATTAAATCTACCTAGGGCAAGGAATTTAAATCTACACTAAGGCAAGAAATTAAATTACTTACAGATGCATCCCTTCAATCATCCATGCAGGGTTGTCAAATCTGAATTTCTGAATGGAGAAGAAACACTGATGCTCTCCAAAAGATTTCTAAATTTTATTCATTAAAGAGAGGCATAAGAAATTACAATGAGTAGAGTTCCTATTTATAGAGAATAGGAAACCCTAGGTTACAATTGATTTGCATGTCTACATTTACCAAAATATCCTTAGGAAGACCTAGTCAAAGTAGACTTCAAGCTTGGTAAAATTTTATGTCTCTGTCTCTTTAATGAAAGTATTGGGCCTTGGATCTTTGGGCTTTCTTATTATTTAGTTCTTTATTAAAATAGCTTCTATGTTTCTTCCAGATCTCCAGTAAATAATTGCGGTGGACTTTTAACCGTTCGCTTTGTAATCTTGGACCTTGCATTGCCTTGTACTTTGTGAATTTTATCTTTGATGTAGGCTTGATCAAGAGTCTTCTGTTTGTTGGTCAAAGTCCACTTTTGCATCGTCTTTTCATCGTTTTCACTGTTTTCTGTCCAAGAACCTGTAACCTGTAATATGTAGCAGACATACGTCAAAAGCACCTATTTATTTATAAAAAGAATAAGAATGGGGAATATAATAATGCAATATTATGGTGTGAACAGCTGGCGTGTCTGATTTTGACACGTGGCGCTCTGCGCGCAGTGCAGAGGATCAGAAGCGTTGCTTCATTTATTAAAAATTTAAATTTTCAAAGTAGAGCTTTGCTCTGATTGGGGGGAATCAGAAGCGTTGCTTCATTCCCCGCCTCGGAATTTGAACAGAGCTTTGCTCTGATTGGGGTAAACAAATGCCCCCTCCCCACCGTTGCGCTTACGTGGCCCCAAACACGAGCGCAACAGTGGCAGAATTCTAACCGTTGCGGCAACTTTTGGAAGTTGAAAGGGCATTTGATGCCTATAAATAGGACCTTTGGTCCTCAACAGATGATTATCATCTTTAAGGTTTTTACTTTCAAAACTTCAGAGCTTTGCTCTTGCCCTCAAGAACTCCCAGAGTTAGATTTTCTTCAAAAGAAACTTTTTAGGAAAAAATTAATCTTGAATTAAATTAATTTCAATTAATAGAGCCTTGCTCTCATAGATCTTTTGACCTAAAGAAAACCCCTTTGGGGTTTCACCAACAGAGCCTTGCTCTCAAGAATCTGTTTCAGGGTTTCTTAACCCATGAACAGAGCTTTGCTCTTTGGCAAAACATAGATCTCTTTGATAAAAAAAATGATGAACTCTTAAGAGTTTGAATATGGATAATAAAGATTAAAAATGGAGTTTTGTCTTTAATGGATTATATCATCTTTTAATAGTAAGGCTCTCATAGTTCTCGGGGAATTTCTTTAAATTCCCCTCATTATTGGATTTTGACAGTCACTCCTACCTATTTGTAGAGCGTTGCTCTCGAGGAGTTTAACTCTCTGTGTCTTTTTTTTATCGCTAATCTTCCCATGATGTTTCCTCCAGGCATTATGGTGGTACGTCTATACAGTTTGCACGAATTCATCACTTACGAGGACATCCGCGTACAGGGCCGTCAACAACACCAAGAGTTTACAGATGCCCAGTGTGCGGAAGTCATGGGTCGTCTGAACGCACGCGTTGGTTGGCTGCTCCCCCGCCGTTCTGCTCTCTTGAAAGTCGTGCTGGGAGCAGTTTGGAGAGTACTCCCGGGGTTCCACGAAGCCATGCCGTTCAATGCGCTGGACGATGCTGAAGACAAGGTGCATTCAGTGTACCTGTCGGGGCTGATCTCGAAGAAACGGCGGGATAGCCTTATCGACATTCTGCATCAAATTTTCCAGCAGACGACGATAATCGCTGCTTATCAAAGGATAGGGGGCCTTGCCGAAGATCTTGACACACGTGAGCGCGAGAGGCTGCGTACGAGAATAATCAGAAAGGCCAGAAGAACTCTAGATGGCCTTACTTTTGAATTCCTCAATCCGTGCCCTGGATCTGAGGTTATACCATTGTAATAATTTGAATAATGTTTTTGCTTATTTTCTTTATGATTGTAAGAACCTTTTGTAATAAGGATGGAAAATTTCTCATTTCAGCTTGTCTTATTTCTCGTTCTGAGCCTTTTGCACATGCATGAATGAGTGTGTCTCGAATGCTTGATCAAACGCCATTCAGATGTTCTTTTTGTCGCTTTCTTCTTCCTTTTATTATCGGCATGCTGTCTTGATAAACATGGTTGACAGATAATAGAGTAAGCATCTTGGTTTCTTCGAGAGGTAGCGATGGCTTAGGCCGCAGGTTCAGATCTGCCGCCTAAGACTTTTCAACTCTATGAGCCGTGAGGGTCTCATAGAGACTTTTCTCCCTACGGATCGAGAGGATCTCGTAGGTGGATTTTCTCCTTAGGAATCGCGAGGATTCCTAAGTGTGTTTTCTCTTATAAGTCGTAAGGATCTTATAAGAGAATTTTCCCTCTTACGAGTCGAGAGGACTTGTAAGCGGCTGTTTCCCTCCTTATCGAGATTCGACTTTGGAGAGTGAGACCCGTGGATAGTATGCAAGAAATCATTTTAGACCGACTTGCGGGGTTCCAGTGCTTAGGAAACAAGTTTTTTAATTCCTGCTGCCTAAGGATTCATCTTGTAAGCCGAGACGAATCGGGAAGTCCTCGCGAAGACACTAATTTCCTCACGAGTCGAGACGAATCGAGCAGCTCTCGTCAAGGACATTAATTTCCCTGAGTTGAAGTATTTTGCCGAGGACGCTGGTTTCCTCGAAATTGAAACGAATCGGAGTGTTCCTGCGGAGACACTGGTTTCTCTGCGGGCCGACGCGAATCAGGAGTCTCTCATCAAGGACGCTAGTTTCCTTGAATTGATTTATTTTCCAGGGACACTGGTTTCCCTGGGGTTGAAACGAATCAATGAATTCCTGCAAAGACGCTAGTTTCTCTGCGGGTCGACGCGAATCAGGATGTTCTCGTCAAGGACACCGGTTTCCCTGAGTCGAAGGATTTTGCCGAAGACATTGGTTTCTTCGGGGTTGAAACGAATCGGAGTATTCCTGCGGAGATACTGGTTTCTCTGAGGGCCGACGCGAATCAGGAAGCTTTCATCAAGGACGCTAGTTTCCCTGAATTGAGGTATTTTCCAGGGACACTGGTTTCCCTGGGGTTGAAACGAATCGATGTATTCCTGCAAAGACGCTAGTTTCTCTGCAGGTCGACGCGAATCAGGATGTTCTCGTCAAGGACACTGGTTTCCCTTAGTCGAAGGATTTGGCCGAAGACACTGGTTTCTTCAGGGTTGAAACAAATCGGAGTATTCCTGCGGAGACACTGGTTTCTCTGAGGGCCAACGCGAATCAGGAGGCTCTCATCAAGGACGCTAGTTTCCCTGAATTGAGGTATTTGCCAGGGACACTGGTTTCCCTGGGGTTGAAACGAATCGATGTATTCCTGCAAAGACGCTAGTTTCTCTGCGGGTCGACGCGAATCAGAATGTTCTCGTCAAGGACACTGGTTTCCCTGAGTCGAAGGATTTGGCCGAAGACACTGGTTTCTTCGGGGTTGAAATGAATCGGAGTATTCCTGCGGAGACACTGGTTTCTCTACGGGCCGATGCGAATCAGGAGGCTCTCATCAAGGACGTTAGTTTCCCTGAATTGAGGTATTTGCCAGGGACACTGGTTTCCCTGAGGTTGAAACGAATCGATGTATTCCTGCAAAGACGCTAGTTTCTCTGCGGGTCGACGCGAATCAGGATGTTCTCGTCAAGGACACTGGTTTCCCTGAGTCGAAAGATTTGGCCGAAGACACTGGTTTCTTCGGGGTTGAAACGAATCGGAGTATTCCTGCGGAGACACTGGTTTCTCTGCGGGCCGACGCGAATCAGGAGGCTCTCATCAAGGACGCTAGTTTCCCTGAATTGAGGTATTTGCCAGGGACACTAGTTTCCCTGGGGGTTGAAACGAATCGATGTATTCCTGCAAAGACGCTAGTTTCTCTGCGGGCCGACGCTAATCAGGAGGCTCTCATCAAGGACGCTAGTTTCCCTGAATTGAGGTATTTGCCAGGGACACTGGTTTCCCTGGGGGGGTTTGAACTGATCTGTGGCGGTCTTTCAGGTTTTATATAAATTATCGTCAAAACTGTGAAGCTAGGAATTTGATCTTCGCTTCGTTTGCTGGCACTGCGTCTGCTGGATCGAGACGAATGTCATGGTTGTCTCTAGGTTGTTGGTGAACCGTTGAGATTTGGTTTTGCTTTCTGGCGGAGCCTGTTGGGAAGACATGGTTCCCTCCTTGTTTGTGCCCTTGTATTGTATACAGGGATCGATGTGATCTCACCTGTAGGGCAAAAGTTTCATCATTTTTTCTATTACTTTATTTCCGCGATGCTCTATCATTTCAGCTTTTATATCGCGAAGGTCGCGATTGCCCAATCATTTCGGCTATTTTTCGCGGTGCCCAATCATTTCGGCTATTTATTTTATTTTTACTCGCTGCTTTTTATTGCGAGTTGCCCAATCATTTCGGCTGTTTTATATGCATACGTTTTTTTTACTTGCTGCTTTTTATTGTAAGTTGCCCCATCATTTCGGCTATTTTGTATGCATGTGCGGCTTGCTGGCTCTTCGTCGTAAGCCTGAAATTAGACACCGGTTTCGGCATCAGCACCGCTACAACTGGGATGTTGCCAGGAGCGAATCATCATTTGCCTCTGTCGATGTCGAACAAAGGTGGCTTAGCGATTAGGGTTAAGGTCCTGTCGACTAAGGCTTTTGACTTCATGAGCCGTAATGGTCTCACAAAGGTATTTTTCCCTACAAGTCATGAGGATCTCGTAGGTGTATTTTCTCCTTAGCTATCGTGAGGATTCCTAAGTGTATGTTCCTCTGTAAGTCATAAGAATCCTACAAGAGGGTTTTCTCCTTGTAAATCGAGAGGACTTACAAGGGTCATTCACCATGCGAACATATCCCCAGTCACGGATGGGACTTGGTCAGGGAAATGTTTATTCGCGCCCGTGGATTGTATACAAGGGTCAGTATTGAACTACTTGTAGGGCAATATCGAAAGCTGTGGAGGTTGCTTAAGCACAGGTTTAGGTCTCTGTAACTTAAGACTTTCAAATCTTATGAGCCGTGAGGGTCCCATAAGAGAGTTCTCCTTACGAGTCGTGAGGATCTCGCAAGTGTATTTTCTCCTTAGGAATCGTGGGGATCCCTAAGTGTGTTGTTCCCTTATGAGTCGTAAAGATCCCACGCGGGTGGTTTCTCCTTACAAGGTCGAGAGGACCCTGTAAGTGTCTTTTAACGAGGTTGCGCCCTTTCGGGTTTTCACAAACACTCGCCGGTAGTCTTGCTGTTTTTTACTCATGGAGCCCTTTCGGGTTTTCATCCGTGCCTTTTTTGCTTATGGACATACCATTTTTTTATTCTTTTTATTCTTTTTTTAACGAGGTTGCGCCCGTTCGGGTTTTCATCCGTGCTCATTTTGCTAATGGACATACCATTTTTTTTGTTTCTTTTTATTTTTTTAAATATTTTTTTATATTTTTTTTTTATCGGCTTTGTGATGTTTCAATCCACCGTAGTTTATCGACATCTCGGTCAACAGATAGTTTTAGGACGTAGGGGTCCGTCATTAGTTTAAGGACGTTTCGGTCCGTCATTAGTTTAAGGACGTTCCGGTCCGTCATTAGTTTAAGGACGTTCCGGTCCGTTGCTGAAGAAGGCCGATTACTACTTATAGAGACCTAGGCTGTGACACATTAAGCGTAGCATTTCTTTAGGAAGCGACCATTTATTGGCCCGAAAGGCCTTTCACCGTGCAATTCCATGAGTAGATAGGCTCCACCCCGGTAGACCTTGTCTATGATGTACGGGCCTTCATAGTTGGGCTCGAATATTCCCCGCTTGGCGCGATTGGGGATCATAGGTCTTTTGACCATTAGCACGAGTTCGCCTTGGCGGAATGTTCTCGGCCGGGTCAATCTTTCATATGAGCGCGTCATCTTTGTTTTATAAGCTTCTAGATTTTGTTGCGCTATGAGCCGTGTTTCATCAAGGGCATCAAGCTCCTCAAGCCGAAGGTGAGCATTTTCTTCGTCCGTCAGCTCGTAGTGGACTGCCACCCGTAGAGAAGGTAGCTCTATTTCGAGGGGGAGTACTGCTTCTGTACCGAATACCAACGTGTACGGCGTTGTGTTCGTGGCCGTCTTGAACGTAGTTCGGTACGCCCAGAGAGCTTCTTGCAGTCTCTCATGCCGGTCTTTCTTGTTTCAGGACACCATTTTCTTCATGATCTTTGTCAAGGTTTTGTTGAAAGTCTCAGCTAGACCGTTAGCTCGCGGATTATAAACCGAGGAATATCTCCAGTCTATATTATGCTGCTGCGCGAAGCGACTGATCTTGTGGCTTCTGTTGGCTGGCCCGTTATCGGAGATGATCCGTCGCGGAGTTCCAAACCGATAAATGACATGTGTTTTGAAGAAATGGAGGATATTCTCCATTTTCACTTCCCTCAACGGTACCGCTTCTGCCCATTTGGAGAAGTAGTCAGTCGTCGCCAGGATGAAACGATGTCCTCTAGACGATGCTGGTTCGATGGGGCCGACTATGTCAGTTCCCCACATTTCGAATGGCCAGCTAGCCACTGTTGGGTGTAGAGGATTTGGGTGTTGATGGATGAAGTCCCCATGAATCTGGCATGAGTGGCATTGCTTTGCATATTCGAGGCAGTTCTGAATCATCGTTGGCCAATAGTAGCCCATCCGTTTTATCTTCAACTTCATTTTCGGGCCTGCTTGGTGAGAACCGCAGAGTCCGTCGTGAACTTTCTGAATGACTCTTTTCGCCTCCTCAGGTCCCAGACATCTCAACCACAGAGAATCAAACGACCTCTTATAAAGAGTATCATTGACGAAGGCGAAAGACAAAGCTCGTTTCATAAGCTGATGTCTTGAGGACGCATCTTCGGGCGTTCGACGGTATTTGAAGTAGTCTATAAAGACTTCTCTCCAATCCTCGGCCTTTTCCCGATCTTTTATTTGCAGGGTCGTCTGCTCAGTCGCTCCCTTTTCTTCGGATGATTCCGGAGATATTTCTGCTGGGGCAAGCACCCGACGGCTTTGTACCACGATTCTTATGTCATCGAGGTTCTCATCGGCCAGCTCTTTAGCGAGCTTGGCCAACGCGTCCGCTTTGCTGTTTTCCGCGCGCGGTATGTTTTCCAGCACGTAGGAGGGAATTTGGGTTAACAGTTGTTGCACCTTTTCGCCGTACTTCACCAACTCTGGTTTGCACGTTTGGTAGTCGCCATTTACTTGACTAACGACCAGTTGGGAGTCTCCGTATATGAGGAGGTTTTCAATTCTCATGTCAATGGCGATCTTGAGGCCTGCTATCAGAGCTTCGTATTCGGCTTCATTATTCGTCCTCGGCTCTGTTAAGGAGAAAGCAAAGCGCATTATCCCTCCCTGTGGAGTCACGAAGGTAAGGCCTACCCCCGATTTGATTATAGGGTACTTTGTTTGCGCTTCTTCATGGAGGACGCTCCATCGAAATAGAGTTCCCATCGGGTATCACCACCGTCGATCGCGTCAAACGCATGTTCGTCTGGCATATCGCAATTCAGAGGAGAATCGCCAGGTATCGGATGCTCAGCGAGGAAGTCGGCGATGGCCTGGCCTTTCACTGTCTTAAGAGGCTGATATGTTATCGAGAACTCCATCAAGAGCAGGGCTCATTTAGCGAGTCGACCAATCAGTATGGCCTTCGACATTCAATACTTAAGGGGGTCCACCTTCGATATGAGACGGACTTCATGCGCCAACGCATAGTGCCTGAGCTTGGTTATCGCAAAGATCAACGCCGGGCAGTGTTTTTCAATGAGGGAATAGTTGCTTTCTGCCCCCGGTAGAACTCGACTCAAATAGTAGAGTGCTCTTTCTTTCCCTTGATCGTTCTCTTGCGCCCATAATGCGCCTAAGGAACCTTCGAGGGCGGTTGTATAAAGAATGAGGGGCTTTCCCTTGACCGGAGCAGTCAACACTGGCGGATTCTGGAGGTACTGCTTGATTTCGTCCAGCGCGTCTTGGCATTTACGATCCCAGACGAACGAGGTTCCCTTCTTCATCAGGTGGCTGTAAGGACGGCGCTTGCCTAAAAGGTTGGCTATAAATCGCCGTATATACGCGAGCTTTCCTTGGAGAGACCGCGGCTGTTTGAGAGTCCTTGGCGGGGGCATTTCCGTGATCGCCTTAATCTTTGATGGATCTATCTCAATACCTCGGTGTCGGACGATGAATCCCAGGAATTTGCCCGAGGAAACTCCGAATGCACACTTGAGAGGGTTCATCTTCAAGTTGTATTGTCGAAGGCGTTGAAATACGGTTTTCAAATGCTCGAGATGTTCCTCGTATGATTTGCTTTTAACCACGAGATCGTCGATATAGCATTCGACGATTTCGTGTATAAGGTCATCAAAGATCTTCGTCATGGCCCTCTGATAGGTGGCACCGGCATTCTTTAAACCGAAGGGCATCACCTTGTAGCAGAATATACCCAAAGGGGTCCTGAAGGCGGTGTGCTTCTGGTCTTCGGGATGCATCTTTATCTGATTATACCCTGATGAGCCATCCATGAAGGAGAAAACCTCGTGAGTGGACGTATTGTCTATCATCAGTTCGGTGACTGGCACTGGGAAATCGTCCTTCGGACAGGCTTTATTGAGATCCCGGAAATCCACGCATATGCGCACTGTCCCATTTTTCTTCATCACGGGGACGATGTTGGCGATCCATTCAGGATATTGAACCTCCTGGATAAAGCCGGAGTCGATCAGCTTCTTGACCTCGGCGTTGATGCTCATCTCAAGCTCGAGTCGCATTCTTCTCGGTGCTTGTTTGATTGGTTTAACGTCCGGGGATATCGCCAATTTATGCACATCAATTTCTGGATCTAGTTCTGGCATTTCGGAATAGTTCCATGCGAAGCAATCTTTATGCTGCATAAGCAGGTCTTTTAATGAAGCCACCCTTTCTTCAGACAGCAGCTCACTAATGAATGTCGGTCGCGGGTCATTCGCCGTCCCCAACTCAATTTTCTTGAGGTTATCCGCAGTGGTATGTATTCCATCCTCCAGCTCTTTCGGTGCTGGTGGAAATTCTGAGATCACCTCATCGTCGCTGTTTTCGAAGCACCAGGGAAGGTCATCCATATTCTCGGGCTCTTCTTTTGATATTGTTATCATATGACAAGTACGAGCTCGCTTCCAAGACCGATGTGTATTTGGTTCTACTCTCGTAGCCTTGGGCTCATGTTTCTGTGGCGGTGTTACCCTCCAACTGTCAGATAGAGCGAACTTGCCGAGTTGATACTGATCTTCGACCCAGTTCTTGAAGGTGAAGCAATCTTCGAGAGGGTGCCCTATTACCCTGTGATAAGAGCAATAGTTCGGGTGTGAGACTTCGCCTGCTTGTTCGGGGTGCTTGGACTCCGGAAGCGTAAGCATTTGGTGCTTTATAGCTAGGTCAAGTATCTTCTTTGTCTTGTCTTGAGGAAAAGAGTATGCTCGACTCATCTTCTTTACAAGGGACAGATCTGGACCGCTCGATTCCCGCTTGCGTGGCTTCTTAGTCCCACTTTGTTGCTGTCGAGCGCCTTTTTCGCTTTTCGCCTTGTTTCTGCCTCTGCATCGAGCCTTTTTTACAACAGGTTGACAGGGAGTGGCACTTTCATCTTTCACGGCTTGTTGGAGGAGGCGTTGCGTTTTGGCTTTCTCGTAGATGGCCATCTCACGGTTGTGGTCGTCTCGGACTTTTTGGCCAGCTTCCCTTATAAGCTTGTCCATTTGTTCTTCGAACGACGGACTGGGCACTTTTGCATTAGGAACTTTTACTGGTTCAGGATTAGCGTCCTCCCATTGAGCATCCGCTTCTTCATTGAAGTCATGCACGACGTAGCAATCGTGGAGTAGCTCTCGTTTCTTGGACCGAATGTAACCAATCCCGATTGTTTCCATTCTCCCACTAGGCAACTTGTGCTGAGTCCCGGGAACGTTCCAAACCCTGTCATAGAATTTGGCTTTTCGAGCGGTCTGTTTGAAGGATATCCCCTGGCGCTTCAGCAACCTCTTCAAGCCTTCTGTATAATATCTGGGCAGACGGATGGCCTGAAGCCTGTCAAGCGTAGGATCCGCGCCGTGCTAGATTTCTTTCTCCACTTTGGTTTCTTCAGAGCAGTAGAATAGAATTGCCTTTTCTCCTTTTCGCCTGGGAGGGACATAGAACGTCCGCAGCTCCTCTACACTGTAAATATCAAGTGCATCCAGTTCTTTATGGTGTTTAGGTGGCACCATGGCGACTTGTAGACTTTGCTCTTCGTCAGCGGATGTTTGTATTGAAGGTCGAGTGGAAAATACAGCATGGACCTCATCTTCCGAGTCGCTACCAAAGATCAAGATAGGAACGGATGGTCCTGGCCTGTTGTATTGGGGCGGACCCGAATAAACTATCTCCTCTTCTTCCTCGGTATCACTGCCGAAGACAGGGATGGTGGCGTTAGCTTTGTTCTCCGGCTTGTGACACCTCTCCGTGTCTTCGAAATCCGGTAAGAAGTATTTGTTCACAGAGAACGGGTTCAGTTCTTCAGTCACGGTATACTCGAGACCATCCTTAAAATATTTCATACACTGATGCTGTATAGAAGGGATGATATTATACTCGTGTAACCATGGTCGGCCGAGCAGAGCATTGTAGCATGTCTTGGCGTCTATGACGTGGAACTTAATGTCCGTGACAAGTAGCCCAAAGCGTAGCGTCAGTATCACAGACCTAAGAGTTCTTGAAGATTGAGAGTCAAACCCGGAGATAGTAATCTTATCCCGAGCAAGGTGCTGGACACTCATGCAGATTTCCTTTAACACCCGCATGTTAAGGAGATTAACGGAAGATCCATTGTCGACCAGGATTTTGCCTATCTTTATATCATGGCAGTATTCGGAGATAAAGAGGGGGCGATTGTGTTCGCACGTCCCAAGGGGAAGGTCTTCATCGCCAAAAGTGACATCGGCCGTGTGCACTTCCTCCAATTCATCCTTCATCTTTTCCTCGGCAAGGAAAGCTTGGAATTGTTCCGGCTCCTGTAGTGCCTTGTTTAACGAATCTCTCGCCTCTTTTGATAGTAAAAGGGCATCAAGAATGCTGAGTTGCGAGGGTAACTTCCTCAAGTGTGCCAGAACGTTGTAGTCCACCTTATTCTTCTTTGGCGGGTCCATGGCAATTAGTTCTTCTACAACTTGGTCATCTAGGGCAATATCCTCAGAGACCTTTTCTTTTCCCTTATCTTTTTTGTTTGAGGGTCCGAGATTTTTTTCGGGTAGCGTCCGATTACGCAGCCGGATATTTTCGCAGGCCTTCGGCTTTTCCTCTTTTCCCAAGGTGGACTCTTTAAAGAGGGGGCTAAGCGCCATTTCTTCGTCAGAGTCGCTCCCGAATGTGAGAACTCGCGATCCCCCGGCGTTGACTATGCGACAATCGCCGGTAGTTCTGTTAAGCCGCTCGGTCGTACCTTTCTGCTCCCGGCGAGTTTTGCGCTTCTCCCGCTTAAAATGTTGTCAGTGAGCAACATATCCTTGCCACCATCTATTGAAAGCTTTGCACTCTTCGGTGGGGTGCGAAATCTTCCGATGATACAAGCAGTAGAAGGGGTGCATTTCCGCTTCACCAGTAATGTTTCCTTCAGAGGATGGTAGCTTCATGCCCATTGATATGGCCTTAGCAAACTTTTTCCTCGTCTTGAATTTGCTTTTATCCGCGGTGGATGTATTTTGCTCCAGCGGGAGTGTCTCAGCTCTTTCGTCAAGTCGCTGGCGCTTGGCCCTTTCAAATATGGCCGTCTCGCGTTCCCGATCAGCTTTACTTTTCAACAGAGCTTTATTGAGGAATGCGTCAATTGTTTCGTCCGATGGCCTTAGAATTTCCGGTTTAGGATCTGCCCCCAGCTTATCAGCGCAAGGAAATTCCTTATCGTCTGTAAACGAATGGGAAATCATATGACAGCTCGCCACGTATTCCTCGGATTCATCCGACGAACACTCTCCCTCATCTTCCTCTTGAAAGACGTGGTTGAGGAACTCCTGGAGTGTAATGGGAGTCCGCGTTTTTTGGTTGTACTCCTCCAGTGCGTCAATCTGCTTTTGTAAGTCCGTTCGCTTGTCGCCAGGCATCACGGGCTTCTTGGATTTCTTCTTCTTCTTCTCTGAAGATTTTGACGGCTGGTTGTGAGCGCTTGGGCTACCACCATCGATCTTTGGAGTTGGGCTCGGCTTCAACATCCCTTCAATGATCTGAGGTTCCAACGGGTTCTTCCACCTGATCGCTGGGCATGTTTGAAGATCGTTCAGTATCCTCTTTGTTTTGGCTGATAGCACAACCTCCCATGGAGCTTCTTCAACGAGAGAGCACGTTGCCCCCGGTGTATTCATCCTTTCAGAGGTGTGAGGTTGCGGCGAATTCACCTTCTATCTGTCGGACAACGCGAACTTGCCCTGTTGGTACTGGTCTTCAATCCAATTTTTGAAGACGTAGCAATCTTCGATCGGATGACCCAGTACTCGGTGATAGGGACAGTAATTGGGATCATGGACGTCGTTTGGCTGCGACGGACGTCTTGGATCCGGCAGATTAATGAGTCGGTTGCGTAATGCCAGCTCGAATAATCTTCTCGTTTTATCTCGGGGAAATGAGTAAGGACGTCCTAGCCTCTCCTCAAGGGGTACGTGCGGACGCATATTATTTTGACAGACGGCCGGTTTCAAGTTGCTCGGCTGTTGTTGAGCATTAGCGACAACAATTGCTTTTCTCTTCCCCTTCTCATTTCGAGAGTCCGTCTTAGGAGGGGGAGGTTTATGGCCCATCTGATCCATTTGAGCTAGCTTGTCGATCAGGGCCTGGAAGGTAGTCAGCTTGAAGAACATCATAAATTGCGAGATGGTCGCTTGCGGATCAAGGGTTCCCACAAACATACCCACTGCCGGAGCCTCTTCTATGCGTTGCTCGCATTTTGACCATAAGTTCCGCCACCGTATCGCGTATTTGACCCATGTCTCGCCTAGCTTCATCGTGGCATTAATCAATACCGTCATCGGGGTGCGTTCGCTGGCGCTTGCGAAACGCTGAGTAAACAGCAGTTCCATCTTCGCAAATGTCTTGATAGAGTCGTTTGGGAGCTAAGAGTACCACTCGAATGCTGTATCTGACAAGCTGCTGACGAACTGGCGAAGCAACAATTTATCATCACCGCCGATGTTGCCGCAAAGCGCTCTGAACTGGGCAACATGCCGGTGGGGATTGCCCGTCCCTTTATAGACATGGAATTTCGGTATCGTATAGCCCGGCGGGTACTTGATCTGATCATACCAGCTCGGGTATGGTCGGCCTGTTTTTACGACCTGACCGGCTGCCTCAGTCGCATGAAGAACCCGTATCTGTTGGGTTATATATTCGTCCAAGTCAGCTTTGGAGATTGTTTCCTCCTTGGCTGTTGACAGAGCCGGTAGAGGATTTGACGTTTCTCCCATGTCGTCTTCAAGGACGATCAGAGGATCTTCTTCAGCAGGTGGATCCTACAGGATCATCATACCCACCATGTCCTGGAACAGAAGGGCCATTCATTTTATATTGGCTGCTTGTTCTGCAGCCTCTTTGTCCTTCTTCTCCAATATCCAACGAAGGAATTAAGCGTCAGTTTCTTGTTCCTGGCGTTGATCCGAGGAGGCTTCAGGGCTTTCTTTTAGCCCAGTGAGTGCGGCCATCGCATTCATCATTTCCTGGAGCTTCTGCTGTTACTCCTGAGCTTTGGTCACTGACCGTGTAAGCGTTCTATGACCTATAGATGCACGGCTGTCCTCCTTTCCCGACGCCATGTATACCGTATGCACCATCATTCCCCCAGACTTAGGGCGTTTAGGCTTATTGTCCTTGACATTTGCTGCAAGAGTGGGAATTTTCTCCGGCCTCCTTCTCTTATGGGCCATTAAAGTTGAAGGGGCCGTTGCAGCGAGCACCCTGGCGGTTGTCGTCCTCTGCTGTTTAACAGGACGGTTCTTTTCTTCCGGCACTTTCGCCCTTTTCTGCCGGCGAGAGTGATCTTGGTCGATTACGGAATCTTGAACCCTCCGCCAGACCTTGTAAATTTTGGAGGACAGCCGTTGAGGGGGCTGCTCCAGCTTAGTTTCTGTAACTCTCTCCGCAGGTGGAGGAGATCTTTTTAGCGTGGCAGTCGGAGAGTTCTTACGTAACCTCCTTAGTGGTTCAAAGCTGTTCCCAGTTGGAACAGCAGCATTAACTTCCACCACTGGAGCGGGTGGAGTTATCCCTGAGGGGGAGTTGCCCCCGGCCTTCCTTACTCGGCGCCAGTGGCGACGTCGAGCGTGACGAGCCGTTGGGACTGGCTCGGCGACAGAGACAGCTTCTTCTTGCCCCCTGTTCGAATGAGGTGTTGCTGGTGTCAGCCTCTTAAAAACTGATGTTGTCCTTTGAGCGGTGATGTTCAATCTGTCAAAGACAGATTCTCGAGCAGGAGCAGGAGCCGGAATAGTCAGCCTTGAAAAGACTGACTCTTTAACAGGAGAAGCCGCCTTGACGACTTCTGGAGCAGGGGTGGCTGTCTTTCTCGGGACGGCTATTTCAAGGTTCATGGGCTTCCTAGCGGGCCTATCAGGGTTCTGGCTTAGCCTGGCAAAGACAGAGGCTGCCGGTTTGATATTGGACGACCCGTTGAAAGGGGTCGTTGTAGCAGTGAGCCGATCGAAAACCGACTTCTTGTTCGCTTCAGGTGAGGGCACTGGCATGGTGAAGCTTGCAGGCAGGAGCATGGTCCCGAAAAACAAACCAGTGGTGGCCTGGGTCACCTGGTCCACCGGCATGGCAAGGATGGAGGCCGCTTGAGGCCATAGGCTACACCTCTAGGTGAGGCGGAGCGTTGGTTGCACCGGCACTTTGAGCAGCTCGAGCAGTTGGAGGCCATTGATGCTTGATTTCTGCGCCAGGCAAAAGACCAAATTTTAGTAACTTGAAATCCAAAGGCAACCATTAACAAACCGCGATTCGTTCGCGAAGATGACACACGAAGTGTGGAGTGGAAAGAGGAAAAGGTCCCACCGGGCGTGCTAGAATCTGTTTACCGCCGGAAGCCGGGAAAGACTGAACGTCTTGCCTGAATCTGGGGGCAGATGCTATTAGGTTTTATCCGTCCACTTCTCCGAAGATGCCAAGTTGATTTATGGCACCGTGTATCGGAGGTTTAGACGGATGCAGCCGATGTAGCAGACTTCGTCAGATTCCCCCTCGCTTGAAGGGTTTTTGATTGTGGGGACGCTCTTCCCTGCAGGCGCAAGCCCCTGCAGTTAATTACGCCACCGCACCGCGGTAACAACTTTCTCCTTTTCCAGAATTTCACTTCGTGTCGTGGGTGTTTGTTTTGTTTGTGGTTGCCCGTGGATTGTATACGGAGACTAATTTATGTCGTCACCCGTAGGACGTGGATTAGTCCAAATCCGTATTTTCTTAGATTTGGGTTTGGGGTTTTGGTTTAAGGATACGTTAGCCCTGTTTAAGGCTAAGATCAACTTAAACTTTTGTTAAGGAACGTTAGCCTAATCTCCAGACTAAGATCAACTTAACAGGATCGTTTGGATCCGACAAGAGAGCAATTGGCTCTATTGTTTAGTTTAATGACGTTGCTGTCGATCTCCAGTTTAGGGACATAGTGGTCCATCATTCCCATTTGGGGACGAACATTAGTTTAAGGACATTTCGGTCCAACATTCCCATTTTGGGACGAATATTAGTTTAAGGACGTTTCGGTCCACGAGTTTAAGGACCCCGCAGTCCGTATCGATGTGTGGTTGTCGGGACCCGTCACCTCTCTGACATCGTTGAAGGATTACAACGATAGGTGTCAGAGGAGTTCGGAGATGTACCCTTGAACCGGGGTGTAAATTGATTTAAGAGAGCAGTCTTGCTCAGTCAATTTAATTTGAGGACTTACGGCCATGATTGGGCTAAGTCCAGTTGAAGATGTTGCGGTTGTTGGGACCCGTCACCTCTCTGACGTCGTTGAAGGATTACAACGATAGGTGTCAGAGGAGTTCAGAGATGTACCCTTGAACCGGATATAAATTGATTTAAGAGAGCAGTCTTGCTCAGTCAATTTAATTTGAGGACTTACGGCCATGATTGGGCTAAGTCCAGTTGAAAAAGGTTCAACATTTTTATTTATCTTTGGCCTATTAGGCCTGTGCTAGGGCTCTGCCCCTGTTTAATAATGCACTGCATTTTATTCTGGCCTACTAGGCCTTTTTGATTTGGGCTCAGTCCCTTTGTAAATGATGCAGAGCATCTGTTTTGGTTTGGGCTCTGCCCTTTTTAAAATAATGCATTGCATTTTATTAGGCCTGTTAGGCCTTTTTAATTGGGCTTGGCCCTTCTGTAAATAATAATGCAGTGCATTAATTACTTGACAGTGGCTTGTCAGGCGCTTTGCGCCAATTACTGAGCGCAAGCGCTTGTGGTGGCGACACGTGTCACGCTCTGGTGAGCGCAAGCGCAACAGCGCAGTGCGCCGCGCCAGTGCGCTGCGCTGTTGCGCTGCTGACACGTGGCGCGCTCTGGTGGGTTGCGCCAACTTCAGAGAGCAATGCTCTATCTTAAAAGCGCATAGCGTAAGTTATTCTGGTGCTGACACGTGACGCTCTCTGGTAGCTTGCGCCAACCTAGGAGCGCAACAGTGCAGTTTTTGCAAGTGCAAGGCACTGTTTCAATAACTTGATCCAATTTTGGATTCAAGAAAAGAATCTTTAAGATTCCAGAACCAATGGTTCATAAAAAAGTGCAAGGCACTGTTATTATTTATTATTGAAGATCATTGATCTTGTTCTTAGATCAATGATCTATTCAGAAGAAGTTCTTCTTTTATAAAGGTTTTTACCTTTTTTCTCTTTTTTTTCTTGAGTTCTTCTCACAATTTTTTTAGAGCTCTCTCTATTCTCTATGTTGTTTTTGATCTTGATCATGTTGATGATCATTGAATTGGGGTCTAGGGGCCTTTATATAGTGCCCATTAATTTGTTAAATTTGTTAAAGAGATCATTCTTTGAGTGATTTAGGGAATTTTCTCCACCGTTGGATCTTTGATCCAAGGGTTTCTGTTTTACAGAAGACAATTTTCTTGTTTTAACAAGAACAGAAAGATCTTACTGGAATTTTAATTCTGTTTGGCGCAGATGCACCAGCGCTTGACACGTGTCGTGCAGCGCAGAGCGCAGCACAACTGCGCTGCCACGTGTCGCGCGGCGCAGAGCGCAGATCATCTAAAGCGTTGCATCTTTTAATTTTTGTTTTAAATAGAGCCTTGCTCTGATTGGGCGCGCTGCCTTGGGCGCTGCGCTCCCTGCGCTGGCGTGTCTGATTTTGACACGTGGCACTCTGCGCGCAGCGCAGAGGATCTGAAGCGTTGCTTCATTTATTAAAAATTTAAAATTTCAAAGTAGAGCTTTGCTCTGATTGGAGGGAATCAGAAGCGTTGCTTCATTTACCGCCTTGGAATTTGAACAGAGCTTTGCTCTGGTTGGGGTAAACATCGTCAAAACGTCTGAAAGGAAATGCATGTCAAACCTTTTTCAAGTCACTGTACGATGCGCGTATCACGGTACAAGTAGCGGACGTTTATTGTAAGAAAATAATTCTATATACATATATATATCTTTTGTTTAACATACGTCCCGCCATTTTGAAAATAATTTAGAAGGGTTTCCTTGTAACATGTTTCGTGTCATCTCAGACACAGAGAGAAAATACTGAGACTATAGCTCCTTTTTGGAAATCCCTTCATTAACTATCGATGCATGCAAAAACATAATCACATACTGTCCTCGGACTAGTCCTGCTCAGCTACTATACCAAATAGTAAATATCATAAAATATACTGCTCTAAAAGAAGTCAATCCCAAAATGTGTATAGGAAAGCCACGTGCGTCTTGTGGGCACGGAAATCACAATCAATGAATGTGCCAAATATGTGCACAGAAACAAAATCTAAGTGCAACGGGTGTGCACGAAAACACCTCTCAAGGGCAACGGTGTGTCCCTGACAACAACATCAGGTGCAACTGACATGCACGAAGAATCCCGATTTAGCGCATCCGGTGTGCACCAAAATCGCATCAAGCGCGCCAAGTATGCGCAAGAATCCAACTCAAGTGCACAAGGTGCACGAAAACAAATATCGAATATTACAATCGAAATCGACGGTATACAACATATCTCAATCCAAATCACGTATACCATGGTACATAATCTCATAAACACGTGCATCAGCGTGCACAAAATCGAATCAAAGTACTAAAAGTGCATGAAAACTATACCGAAGGCACAAGTCAAATCACATACATACCATAGGCATGAAATCAAAATCGAACATCTCGAATGACATCAAATCGAAGTCGAGTGCACAGTGGTGCACAAAATTTCAATCATGCAAATAAATCGCCCAAAATACCAAAATCCTAAAATGACGGATACGTGATATTCGAATCACCAAATCGCAAATTGTAAACACTGTCGTCAATATGTCCTTCCTTCAAAGTCGAGAAGGTGTCGGTGCATCCAAAGTTAGCAGAGCAAGATATCTCCTTGCCTCCTGTTCATGGTCTGGTGCCTTGTGCCCTTAGGCTCTCGTCTCTCACTGCGAATTGCCGGTTACATAACTTCTCGGCTCAACGGCCCAATATGGAAATGACGACGGAAACAGTTCCGCTCTGGCACATCCTCTAAAGATCTCTGGCCAACTATTACGGTCACTCATAACATGTCTCGTCGATGATGTCGAACTCTGGCCTACTAGGTGTGCGAAATACGACCGAACCCGGGTCCTAGTCTCCTCGCGTAGTATTCTAAAAAGATTATGTTGGGGTCTCTCCCAAATCCCGTTCCTGCCGAACTGCCCGGAATTTATCACCCTTTACTAAGTCTATTTTTTGTTCTGGAACAGCTGTATACTCATCAAGGCTTCTTCTGGAAGATATATCTATATTCAATGCCCATGCATGCGTATCACATCTCTGATGTCAACAGAGTGGAATGTCATCTCATCAAAATCCCATGGCAACCGATCAAATGAGACTAAATTGCTAGATTTATAAAATTCAAATTAGCTTTCTTGTGGATTCCAAGTATTGTATCCTATCATATGATATCCGGACGACGTTAAACTTTTCGATCGATTCACTAAAGTCCCATAATTCTCCGAGAGCTCAACACTTGAGCACTGTTTAATAATATCCAGTACATGCCACAATACCTATGGACCTGTTGTAGAAGGGCAAACCCAAGCCTCATTAATAGCACCGCGGAACTGCCGCAAACCCTAAGATTCAAAAGCGGTTCCATGGTCATTATGTCGAGTTAGGGCTTCATTCTTCTAGAGGGTTCACATAATTACTTGCATGTTTTTCCGAATCCCTTAAACTTGGAAAATAATGGGTTTCTGACATTCGTTTGCTTTCTATCGACTCTCAACGTGCCTGTGTGAAGTCTTCTCTAGCTGAAATCAATCAATCTGATGACCTCTCATCGGAGTACGCAAACGAACCACATGTCCTAGTCATTCATCCGTGGGTGACTGGCGATCTTCTATCATATCCATAAGTATAAACTCGTGCTGCAATAGCTTCAAACATCTGAGGCGATATCTTGTTAGTCCCAGCAACAACTGGATCATTCGTCCGCAAGCTAAACAATGCCTAAATCCTCAAGAATAGACGATACATTAACGGTTGTCGCATTCTAGCCGGCCTCTAGCAGTGGCCCAATCCTCTGGTGCTGATCTAATCATTCACGTCAACGAGAAAACATAGTAAAACGATATGTCGAAACGCTCATGTCGCGAAAAGCACAGTAAAACGACACACCTATGCAATCGTGTGTCACCAGAATTACGTCATGGTCAGTCCTCGTCTAAGACGAGCTCATGCTGACTGCAAATCTAGCCGCAGCTCTCTCTGCCCGTGCAACCGTGGTAATAGAAACCACAAATGGATATCGATGAGGATAGATCAAATGAACGAATAAAATACGGTGCAAAGAAATGTACATCATAAGGCTTCTTAAGCGGAGTAGCGTATCATAAGTATGCCGCGGAACATACACACAGTACATCACTCTACTTAAGTCACCTACTCCATCAACCAAGGTCAACCTATGCGACGAAAGTTCGAGTCTAATACCCCCTCGACCAAGTCTAAGTTCCGTAAGGTCAAGCCTAGGTTCCGAATATATATATACGTCCTAGACTCCGTATAGTCAAACATAGACTCGAACCAAGGTTAAACTTAGCATTCTGATACCAATTTTGTCACGACCCGAAATGGCACGTGACTGACACTTGAACCATGTGAAGTCTATAGGACCCCACCTAATTCAAGTAAGCCAAAAGTCCAGAAATCTAAACCATTTTAAAGAAGAAGTGAAGGAAAACGTGTTTTTAAGAAGGTGGTTTTCACAAACTAAAGTCGTAGTAATCATTTAAAAAGCTTCAAGTATTTCTAAAAATTTCGGCAGAGTCTCCCTTGTAAAAACTGGCCCCAAACGGGTACCAACATGCATAATATATATAATGAATAAAGGCATCCCTAAGCGGAAGCTAGCTCTTTGCCAATTGGTGGATACAACCATGCAAACAATATAATATATAATGCCGAAGGACGAGGATCAAAACTCAGAAAGAAGGCCAACATCCTCAAGAAAACCATAATAATACAAGCGCGACTCTAAGATCGAAAGAATATACAACTGGTCTTCTAAGTCTATCAAATAATACAAGTCTAGTTGATGGAGTTTACTAGATACAACTGAATATAAATAAAGTACAATGGTGGTCACGATGCAAGTGAACCCACCTACCAAAGCAATCACCCGGAAGAAAGCAGTGTGCCAACAAGCCGCAAAGAAACCTGTACGGCAAAACCTGCAAGAAACTGTGGCACAATGGGGATGAGTTTCCAACTCGTGAGTAGAATACATCACCGAGCAGAAATCGCATGTATGACTCTCTCCTAGGTCATATAATAATATCCTCAATATATATATATAAACCCGAAGCATCTAATAATGGCAAGGGTAAACATCTATACATAAGTGTAATACCAAGTGCTCGTGTCAGTGCCTCAGATAGCAACATATCACATATATGATGTACGGATGTATTAAAAATGAAAACAGAATACATCGTGTATAAGAAAACTGTTTTCTTAACTCAGGGAGATTTTTTTATAAAACCGAAGTATCATCAATGAAATCAACAGAGAATCCGTATCAAGCATCGACACAAAACATATATCTCAATATCTCGATGTCTCATTATCTCGGGCTCCGGTAATCCGGACTGGCCCATATAATCAAATCTCAATATCTCGGGCTCCGGTAATCTGGACTGGCCCCGGGCTCCGGCAATCCGGACTGGCCCCAGGCTCCGGCAATCCGGACTGGCCCATAATCATCAAATCCAACGACTACGTCGGTATCCACCAGATATCCGCCGCGTCACAAATAACCGATCGGTAGTGCTCCCCTGCCGGGCTCAACGCCATCATCTGCGACCATCTTGCCCCGGGGTACCGCACCGGGTCCACCATGCACCCGCAGACGGTTCCTCCTCCTCCTCAAATCGGATGTATGATACCGCTCAAGAGCCGAGAAAACTCATGGTGGACACCTCTCAAATCATATCACGAGAAAATTGCAATTTTTATCTTTTGAAATGAAAATGAGCTTATAAAATCCTTGCGGTTTCTCCAAATCCAGAAATCTCATGGAAAATCCGAAATCCCAATATCGAGAGTCAATGAACAATTAATTACCGGCATAAAGCCCTATATATCGCATGACAAATGAATACATATACATGCATGAAGCGTCTCAGTAATAAATGCAATATCTAAACCAGCATATAAAAGCAAATGTACTAGTACTATGTCAAAGCTACCAACTAGCAATTTATACCAACGAAGTAGCGTTTTCTAATGTGTACGTGACATGAAAATTACCGATGATGATGTGTGTGAGCCGGCAAGTAAGTGTACGTGGAGCATACGCATCATCGGTAATGGTGTTGGTGTCCTGACAACAGGGTTTCATAATAACTATCGAAAAAACATTAAGCATGCAATGCGGTGCGAACAACAAGAATATACAGAAAATGAATAGTAAACTTGTTCGTAGACAAAGCTGATTCGGAATTTCTTTTGCAACAATAAATAATATACATTTCTATATACGAGTCATACAGTTTTTGGTGTCTGAAATCGCACGAATCGTAGCTTTCAGAAAAATAGGGCTACGGGGTCTTTTGAGAAAAGATGCATCCTTTGAAAAAATCCGTAGTATCCCTCGACCTGTCTTTAAAATACTCACGATTCGTTAGTTTTGAAAATAAGTATGACTCGATCCTAATCTAACATCTACCAAGCAACTACAGGATGAAGCTAAGAGACTAGTCGAAAGGGTAAGAAAATTCATCTAAGTCCGAGTCGATATATCTAATAGTCGGTGATCCCGCCTCAATAGCGTCACGTACGATAAAATGTATAATGTGGCATCCTCAAGTCAAGAGTGTGGATCAATCATCATATTTATACATCGTACGGTAAAAATCCATCGTACGGCATGCTGAATCAGGGTACGGGTCAATACCACATATAACTCATTATTTATCTGGTATCATTATCATCATATTCTGAATTAGGGGTACTGATCTAAAATCTAGTACATTCCGATACCATCAACATATATCCACGTGTGTATGAAAACACATCATCCACCGATCCGCTATAAAATCATGTCGTATATCATGACACGACCCAATTCACATATCCGATCTCACGGCATCATGCCCGATCACATCGACTCATCTCCAAGTATCATATACTATCATCATCATCCGTGTGTGTGTGTATATACACACACACACACACTAACGCATCCACACACACACACACACACATATACATACATATAAACAAATACCCCAACAACGTATCACGTGTGTGCATGTGTGTGTGTGTATACTTTTACCCTAGGGTTTCGCAACTACAGAAACTAAACTAAAAATGCATTCATCCAACTACACTAAATCCAACCCAAAGTCACCTAAAGCATTCCTTGCTAAGTATACACATCTCGCAAACACATAGGGGTGTGTGTGTGTGTGTGTGTGTGTGTATCATAACGGGGCATATCCTACAAAATTGCGGGGGTGCTATATGCCATCCACCCGACTTCCCCCGTAAATATACATCTACTCACCTTGACCCTTTCTTGCTGAAGTCGATATCGCCATTTTCCCCCTTGTCATCCGAAGTCCACGTGAGGATACCTACATATATACACACATAGCATCATAAACAGAAATCGCGTAAGAAAACCAAAACGGCACATGACTCACATATAGGTTAAAACCTATGGTCTGCACATGCAAGAATAACCCAACAACTCCCGATACCGACGTACAAACGTTAAGTGACCGAGACAAAACACAAATACCAAAGTTCAAGTTCACAGAATTCACAAATCGAAATCAGAAACTATGAAAAACACTTACAGATTTTACTCCAGATGAAATTGGCCAATTTTGCACATGTGGAGGGTCTAAATTACTGAAGATAAAGCCATGGACCCAGTACGAATCAATTTGGTCATACCCAGGCTGCAAATTGCGGCCAAATGGGTTAAATCTGCGGCCTAAATGAAGGATTTGGGGCTCGGGTCTCTATGGTAGCTTCCAGGTTGCCTGCACGACTCATAGTAATCGCTAAATAATTTTTAAGGTCCCCGGGTTATAGCAGATCTCCAAAACACATCACCAAAATCAACAAAATCAGACATCGGGGTTTCTAAGTTCAAGATGTGGGGTTTCATTCTCATGTTTGGTCCAGGTTTTATCAATAAAGGAGTTGTAGTCATTTAAAACACCTCAATTTCACTTTTCCAATACACACAACACCCTAACCTCCTCTTGAAATTTTCGAAGTTCACTAAACCCCACTTAAACAATTTTAAACTAAATAGAAGCTAAAGGAACTTGATTGCTACATTAATGGTGAAACAATTACCTCATTTGGCAACTCAAGAAAATACTTGAGTTGCCCTAAGTGCTCAAAATCCAAACTTTCTTGATCCACCATACTTGTAGTGAGCTTGTGCATGATTTTTGTGAAGAGATTGTAAGGTTTTGATGTGTTTTTAATGATGTTGAGTGGAGGTGGAGGAGGTGGAGGGAGAGGGCAGCCATGGATGAGGAGAGGGGGAAAATGATGAAGAGAAATGAAGGAACGCAAATGAGGCCATGGTCAATTGACCCCTTACCCTCTCTCTCTCTCATTGCCCATGGTTCCTTGTTTCCCCATGCCTCATTTTAAAATTCTTTTCTTTATCTTTTCTTTTCTTTTCTTTTCAATTTCTAAAACAATTGAAAACCCAAAATGAAATCATGCACCAATAAAGACTTGAAATAATGTTTCAAAGAAAAATGCGACAAGTATATTTACAATATGACATGGTGCATGTCATGTGCATAATCACGCTTAATGCATAATTAAATACAAATCGAGTTTAGTAATACTAACTTATATACAAATCATTGTATACTAAATTGTAAAATCCCAAATTTTCATAAATTCTTTTAAATTCAATAATTGATATAAATTTCCAAATAATTCCCAATTATCGGTATATAATTATACCATATCATTAAAACTAATCTCCACACATTAAAATATTCCTAATATTTATTATTTTAATTATTTAACTTCCCTAAAATAATATCTTATTTTTCTGAAATGTTACAATGAGCGATAGGGGGGATTCGTCTCTCCCGGTATTGGGGTTGATATTGCGCTGTACTCGATTGGCCATAACAGGAAGTCCCTGGCCAGGGCGGAAACTGAGATTTACTGGTAAGTGTTATCAGTAGTTTATCGACCCGTTATGAGCCTCACATCGACATGACTTATCAAGTTATTGGGGTCTGACGTTTACCACCCCAGACTCGATATGCGACATATCAGATAAAGAGACCGGATTGTACGGTAGTGTTACTTAATTGGATTCACTGGAGTATGAACAAGCATGCTTGTTGATCTTCTGATCGCTTAATACCCGGGTAGCCGTTACGTCCAGCTAGTACCGTTGAAGGCTTGTGGGTAACTGATATGATCATTACCTACTGCCAGCGTATTGACAAGTCTTTAGAGTCCTACACAGTGGTTTCCTGGTTCAAGTGAAACGAAGTAGGGCACATATGTGATGTGCGGGACTGAGATTAATACGTGTATGTGATACCGTATTCTAATCTCGCGATATAGGTTATATGTGATATAACTGGATTATTGAATCAAGTGTTGATTCAATAATTTATTAAATGATATTAGTCGGTTGTATCTGATATAGCCAGATTATTAAATCAAGTGTTGATTTAATAATTTAATGTATAATTATATAATTGATATATTGATATGCATTAACTAATATTAGTTCACTTAAGAAAATGTTTTCTCCAAATACATTTAAATATATGTGTGATATATATTAATGTATTTATTATGTGTCATACATGATGATACATTGCACATGGGTGTATGAGACTCATACCATACTTAAGATAATTAGGGTGATTATTTATTTAGAGAATAAAAAAAATTAGGTGGAAAATGGCTTTGTTTATGATGCTTGTAGAAACTTGTGGAAAAATTGACTTAGTCCACGAATTTTGTTTTACTCTAGATATTTATTAACCTAACCCTTATCTTTATCCATGGTTTAGTCTCTACATGAGTTTATATGAGATATTTTCTCACCCATGGTTGATTACACTTGATCACTAGAGTTTACTTTCTTCATCTCCTTGATGGCTCTCTAGCTTTCTTGTGAGGTGAAAAAGAAAAGGAGAAAATTAATTCTAAAGTGAGTAAAATTCCTACTTCACCAATCTATACCAAACTAGCCATTTAGTATAGGTTGTTTCATTCACTAATTCTCAATTAGTGAAGCGGTAGCTTGAGTTAGAGATTCTTCGATGTAGATCATTTTCGGTCTCGAAGATCCTTGAGTAAGCTCGTTCCTTTCGCCTAGTGGAGCCTAAGGAGAGTCCGGGAGACCACTACTTGGAGCAAAGAGACTACTACATGGAGCTTTAGAAGCGAAGGACCGGTCTACAAAGATTGTATTCCTTATTCACTTATAGTAAAGTTATTTACTTGCTTAGTTAAGCCCTAATTCTCTAGTTAGATCCTTGGTTCGGACTCGCTCAGCACCCTAAAATTTTAAAATAGCATACTTGATACTTGCCGAAACCGTGTCGGGGTGCTAAGCGAACCCAGCAGGATTGGTGTTCATCACGCTATCGGGAATAACCCTACGACGTTCTTTCGCTATAACCGAGCTTCGCACAAACAACGAAGCTGAGTATGAAGCTCTGCTAGCTGGCCTGGAGCTCGCCATAGAAATGGAGATTCTTAGACTACGGGTCTACGGTGATTCCCAACTTGTCATCAATCAAGTAAGTGGCGACTACAAGATATATAAGTCTGAGTTAGCTTGATATAGAGGCCGGGTGGTGGATATTACTAGCCAGATCATAAAGCGTTTCACCCACGTTGAACTAATGAGAGTTCCCAGGGCGTTGAATGGAAAAGCCGACGTACTCGCTCGCATAGCCAAGAAGCTGGCTGATCCTGACATGGATGAAATTCTGATCACTGTCAGGAGCCGACAAATCTTGCCTCCAGCCTTTTTACGAGAAGAAGAAATCGTAAAACAAGAGGACGGACCTGCTGAAGAAGCTCTGGTCATCAGAGACGAGCCCGATTGGAACCCTTCATAGAGTATCTCCGATATGACAAACTGCCTGAAGAAAAATCCGCGAGGGTTCAGTTGAAGCAGAGAGCTATCCGATATGTGTTCGTAAACGGCATGCTATACCAGCTTTGGCTCAGGTGTGTGTCCTCGACCGAAACCCAAAAATCATGAAAGAAATTCACTCGGGCGTCTGCGGGGCTCACCAATCCGGTTCCAAAATACGGCTTCAAATCAAAAGGCTTGGATATTACTGGCCTACCATGATAAGGGATTGCAAAAAGCATGCGAAGAAATGTCATATCTGGCAAATTCACGGTGACTTCATTAACAAACATCCCAATCCGCTGCATCCTACCATGGCGCCATGGCCCTTCAAAATTTGGGGCACCGACATAGTTAGCCCGATTGATCCTCTGTCATCCAAAGGCCACCGGTTCATATTGGCCGCAATGGACTACTTCTCCATATGGGCTGAAGCTGTCCCGTTAAAACAAGTCAAGACATAAGATATTTTGACATTCTTCCTGCATAATGTTTTATACCACTTCGGTACGCCAAGAAGAATCATACCTAACAGCGAGCCTTCATTCATGAGCTTCAGAGTCTCAAGGTTCGCTACTCAACATAAGATAAACTGAAGATATTCCTCCATTTATAATTCAAGAGCTAATAGGCTAGCCGAGGCCTTCAACAAAACCATGTGCAAGCTCCTGATGAAAAATTCCTCAGCCAATAAACGAGACTAGGGTCTGAAGCTCCATAAGGCATTATAGGCATATCGTACCTCGCACCGCACTCCAACTCAGTCCACTCCATACTCATTACTTTTCGGAGTGGAAGCAATCCTCCCCTTAAAGTCGAAGTTCCAAGCCTCAGGATGGCCGTCCAACACGGTTTGACAGAGTAAAGCCGTGTACGCACGTGTACACAGCTATACTCCTTAATAAAGCATGCCTTAAAGACAATTTCCCTCGTTTGGCGACCTTTTTCGTTCTTGGAATTTTGTAAAATTCCAAGAACTGAGATATCCCGCAAAGACAACTGTCTCGGCCGTAAAAATCCTCAACTCCTTTGAACTTTTGAAGTGGGTTAAGAGAAATTCCATGAACGCGAGGATCAAGAAGTGGAATGTGGTCGTTTTTCGTGTAGCTCGCCCATATTTAGACCTGAAAGGACAGGCATTGGCTGCTTTAGGTCGTTGTCACACGACTCATAGGTAGAGACTTGCGCTTGATTGGAGGCCGCCCGAACAATCTGAGCCGTGAGCTGCATCACAACATTCGTTAAGCTGTCAATTTTGGAGTAAAGTTTGACCATCTCCTTGTCATTGTTTCTGAGCTGCTTCTGGAGCTCTTGGAGAAGTTGTTGCTCTGCGGTCTTGAGACAGAAGATTGGCTCTTGCTGTCCGAACGGGTAACGGTAAATAATAATTCGCTCCTAACAATATGCTTCAGTGTTGGCGGTGCTGATGCCGACACAAAATCCAAATCCTAAGTTTTCCAACGGCAAATAATGAGTCTCTCCTGGCACAGTTCCAGTGTAGCGATGTTGATGCCAAATTAAAACTAAAATTTTCGAATCTTCTGATAGCAGGTAGAGCCAAGTATCGACCGCCATTTCGCAAAACGTAGCCAAATATTGACCGCCATGTCGCTGTTGGGGTCAAAAATTACACCCTGGTTGACCAACTCAAAGTCAAAGTCAACCCTAAACTAGGTGGGTCTAAGCCCAAGTCAAGTGGGCCATGCCCAAGTCGAGCCCCACGGCCGGCCTACCCAATGCCAAAATGAAAATTATGTAATAAATAATTTTGATATAATTTTTATGAATAAATGTAAAAAAAAAAGAGCATAAAACCATTTTTTTGTAAATCCCATGGCTCATACGCAAAAGAAATAAGCACATAAGGTATGAGATGGGCAAAATGTCATTTTGTAAAGTCTAAGGGGCTAAGTGTAAACTTGTAAGCCTATATAAGGCAACATGATGATGACATAAAAAAGAAGAATTCATTCCCCATCAAATCTTTAGGGTTTGTGCCTCCATTCTCACTCTCTCAAGTTCTTCCTACTTCTCTTCATTTTCCAATTAAATCAAGAGCTTAGCTCTTTTTTTTTCAAAACTAAATAAAGTTTCACCATAAACCCACTGAATGAGAGTTTAACTCTCATATCCGATCAAAAAAAAGAGAAGATTTTCGCTACCTTCTCCCTCCTCAAGATCCAATTTAAGAGAAGGATAAGAAGGGAAATCCACCTCTCAAGACTCCATCAAGAGAAGAAAAGGGATCTCTTTTCATCATCCAAGATCTAAATCTTGGAGTTTCAAGAGAACCCATTTTGGGCTTCTTCTGAAAAGATAAAGGAGGAATTTTTTTGGAGTTTAACTCTACAAAAAAAATTCATTGGGAGTTTAACTCCAAATAAAATTATTTTGGAAGTTTAACTCCAAATAAAATCTTTTGGAGTTTAACTCCATTTAAAAAATATATATAAAAAAAGATTAAAAAAATTTTTGAAGCCCACTGAGGGGGTTCCCTTCCCCACATGAGGGGGAGGCTCCCACTTAGTGGGAGCTCCCTGCCCTCTCATGTGGGGGAGTGGGAGCTCCCCTCCCCCCCCCACGTGAGGGGGAGGCTCCCACTAAGTGGGAGCCCCTACTCCCTCTCACATGAAGGGGAGTGGGGAGTGGGGAGTTGGGAGCTCCCCATTCCCCCTCACGTGAGAGGGAGGAGGGGCTCCCTTCCTCCCTCTCACGTGAGGGGGAGGGAAGCTCCCATTCAGTGGGAGCTTCCTCTTAATTTTTTTTAAATTTTTTTAGGGAGTTTAACTCCGTATAAATATCTTTTGGAGTTTAACTCCACAATAAAAATTCTTTTGGAGCTTAACTCCACAATAAAAATCGTTTTAGAAGTTTAACTCTATTTAAAATCTTTTGAAGTTTAACTCCACAATAAAAAAAATATCTTTTGGAGTTTAACTCCACAATAAAAATCCTTTTCGGAGTTTAACTCCATTTAAAATCTTTTGGAGTTTAACTCTACAATAAAAAAATATCTTTTGGAGTTTAACTCCACAGTAAAAATCTTTTTGGAGTTTAACTCCACAATAATTTGGAGTTGAACTCCACAATAAAAATCCTTTTGGGGGGGTTTAACTCCACCTTAAATCTTTTGGAATTTAACTCCATATAAAAACTTTTGGGAGTTTAACTCCAAATAAAATGTTTTGGAGGTTTAACTCTAAATAAAATATTTTAGTGTTTTAACTCCTTCAAAAAAAATTTTTTGGAGCCCCCCTCACATGAGGGGGAGGCTTAGGAGCCCCTGCTCCCTTTCAAGTGAGTGGGAGGCTCCCACCAAGTGGGAGCCCCTGCTCCTTCTCATGTGAGGGGGAGGAAGCTCCCACTAAGTGGGAGCACCCCACTCCCCTTCACGTGAGGGGAGGCTCCTACATAGTGGGAGCTCATTTCCCCCTCACGTGAGTGGAGGGGGCTTCCCCTCCCCATTTTTTGTTATTTTTTTTTAAAAAGAGAAAAATAAAATATAAAATAAATAATAAATAAAATAAATTTTTAAAAAATGTTTCTTTAAATATTTTTTTTAAAATAATCTTTTTTCCACAAATGGAAAAAAAAATAAACACGTCCTTATTGTTATAAAAAAACACACCAATACATCGCATTGAGTTCGCATGACCAGTTTTATCCGTCAATCGGAGGTTCTCTTGCTCCAAAAGCGAGGGGTAATTAACGGCAGTTTAGTCCGAGGCTGCCGGAGATTCGGATCCCCACAATCAATAAACCCCGGCCTACCCTAGGTAAGGGGAATCTGTATATGCCTGATAAGCGACGCGAATTCCCATCTCAATGGGGTGACGAAAAACACCGTACAGATTCTGGCACGCCCGGTGGGATCTATCTTTCCTTCCATATTTCGGGTTAAACGTTCATGCGAACTCAATCAATATATATATATATATATCGATTGCCTGTACTGAAATCACGCTTCTTTGTGCAGGTTAACATTTTCCAATTGCAATCATCGGACGCAACAAAATGTCTCCATGGACAAACTCAACTCTCAACACGGCTCACATCTCCTACACGATGAAGATGGACGTCAGGACAGTCCTCCCGGACAGTCTCGGACGACAGTGGGAGGAGCCGCCGCTACCATTTGGCTCTATTCTGTTCATACCAGCTAACGCCATCTCTGCTCCTCATCCCCGGTGATGGATAAACCGGCCTCAAAAGGGAAAAGGCCAAATGTCATGGTCGTGAAGGCACCTCAGCACAAGCACAAATCCGTTTCCGAACGACTCTCCGTTGCTCCAGTTGGGGGCAAGGCCATCAACACCAACAAAGCAATAAGGCATCTCGGGCAAGCTCCAGCGGTGGCCCTGAGAACTGCTCAATCGGGTATCTTTTCTACGCTCCCAATCAATCGACTCACGATGGCTTCCTGGATAACGGATGCCCGCCAAGCCCTCAAAATCGAGAAGCTAACACAGAAAAGGTTCAGATACAGAGCCAACAAAAGGACTAGGGCTCCTGCTAGGCTGAACTTCATAAGTTTCCAAGAACAGGGTTACCCCGTAACAACAGCTGAACCGGCTATGAAGCTCGCTTACTCTTTTGAACCGCTGAAATTGGTTCAGAAGAATGCTATGACCGTGAGAGTCAAGAAAGCTGCGATCCGGACAACGCCACCCAAGGACCTAGTTAGTTTAACCGTCTTCAGTCGCATGTTCTTTCCAGAAGAGGAAGGGCCACGACGATGGTCCGAAAAATCAACCGCCAAAGATAAAGAGATGGCTAGACATGTGGTCCATACTGTCCATATGGTGGACATGCGCGGAAAGAGCAAGGACGGGGCCACCACATCTCAAATCCAATCTGGTGTGAATGTGGCTGACACTTCCCAAGACCAGCCTCCTGTGGAAGGTGATGAAAACCCTTCCAGTGAGGCTGATAAGCAGAGAGATCCCTCGGTTCATAAGGAGTCAGGCTCGAAAAGCGAAGAGAAGCCAATCTTCCATCCTAAGACCGCAGAGCAGCCACTTCTCCAAGAGCTCCAGAAGCAGCTCAAAAACAAAGACAAGGAGATAGCCAAGCTCTACTAAAAAATTGACGACTTGACAAACGTCGTATCACAGCCCACAGCCCAAGTTGCCTCTCAGCCGCCTAATCAAGTATGGGGCTGCTCATGAACCGGGAAATGGTGTCCCGAGACAGCCGATGCCTATTCCCTCAAATCCAAAGGTGGACGAGCCGCATGAAAGCCGGTCGCATCCCATCTCAGGAAATGTCTTGACTATCGATAACAGCAACCCACTAACGCAAGATCAAATCATGGATTTGGTTGCCAACAAAGTCAAAACATTGGTAGCCGAATCCGAAGCTCAAAAAGATATCAGCAGTAATGGGATACCATATCCTGCTCGGTATGATCTGGTAGAGTTTCCTGGCGGCTATGTCATCCCCAAATTCGAAAGATTTTATGGGACGGGAAATGCGAATTAGCATATCGCCCACTTTAAAGCCTCATGCGGGAATACTGGGGGCAACGATGTGTTTCTCCTCCGCCAGTTAGTTAATAGCTTAACCGATATCGCTTTCGATTGGTATGCGAGCTTACCAGATGGCTTCGTTACTACTTTCTTCCAAATGGAATCTCTGTTTCAACAAAAGTTCATGAGTGTCAGCAATAAGATCACCATTGCCGACCTCGTAAGAACCAAACCAAAGAACAATGAAAGCGGAATGGATTTTATAACCCGATGGCGCAATCTCTCCATCAAATGTGAACAGCCGATAGAGCATGACCAATTTGTCAGCCTCCTCATCAGAAATCTCAACAATTGGATGGCCCCATTTCTATGCACCGTGGGTCTCAAAATATTCAAAGAGCTGACCAGGAAAGTTCAGATGTTGGAGCGCTCAAAGCAGGAGTCATCCTCCGATTCCCAAAATAGCAATAGATCCTAGAGAAACCGAAAAGACGATAATCGTAAAAGCGGAAATTCCGATGATACTGAATCTTTTAACACTTTGGCTAACCAAAATAAGTAAGGGATGGGCGGGCCTAATGCCAACCAGCCTCGGAAGCCAGTGTTCGAAGAGGGAGGAGAATCTCCACTGAAAGAGAAGCTGGATAAGGTTTATTCCTTCAAAAGGGATAAAGTCTGTAAAATATTCAAGGATGCCCTAAGAAACGGTCTACAATTGCCAGAATTAAAAAGACCTCAAGAAGCGAATATGACCGACGACCCTAAATATTGCCCCTATCACAGAGTGATAGGTCATGCCATTGAGAACTACTTCGTCTTCAAAGATTGGATTGAAAATCAATACAAGGCAGGAGAGATAGAACTGTCTAAAGGCGTGTTAGCAAACAATCAAGCTGCGACCGCCAATTTCATACAAACAGAGACCGAAACCCTTCGGAAACCTGCTTCTCTCAGCTATCTGCCCTTCTCCGAAAAGAGCAGACCAAGGCAACAAGCCAAAAGCCCAACGAGCAACATTACCAATGAAGCAGTAGATGGGTACATTACTCACACGGTCCCAGAAGAACAAGTCCTCCGACGCCTCATACCCATAACAATGATGTGGTTGTTTCTACCCAACACCGGCTCGATCTAGATGATGAAGAGCCCGCTCAGGCCATTAAGCCAAAAGAGCTCGTGGTTCCTGCGGAATCAAGATCAGGCAGTAAGAATGACCAGGTTATCATGCCCGGAACTATCGAGAAAGCGTTGTTCCAATGGCTTCAAAAGCGGCTTCAAAAGCAGCTTCAGGATAGGGACGAGAAGTTGGACAAGGTCTATTCCAAAGTCGACGAGCTGGCAAACGTCGTGGCAGATCTCATGACCTAAGTTGCCCGATTGCAATTATAGCAAAATCAAAATTTGGTTCATGAGCCAGAGATTGATATCCTAAAATAGCTAACCGGCACTCCCTCCAGCCCAAGAGCAGAACACCTTTGCGAAAAATGGCCGCAATCAGCTTCCAATCTCTCCGATACGTATAGTGAACGGTGTAAGCGGGCAGCAGGAGAACCAAAAACTGATCGGCCTCGAGGACCAGCATCTGGAAAGGCACTGGCTCAATGGAGAGAAGAAAGAAAGTATACTCCTTCAGGAGGGACGAAGTCCGCAAAATATTCAAGGACGATTTGGATAATTGTGTGCCACTGCCTATTCCAAAGAGGCCACATGAAATGAACATGAATAATGATCCCATGTACTGTCCATATCATAGGATGGTGAGTCATACCATCGAAGACTGCTATGTTTTCAAAGATTGGGTAGAGAACCAATACAAGGCTGAGAAAAACCTACCGTTCTCGGATGTACCGGCAAACCACCAAGTTATGGTCATCAACTCAACCCGCCAAGATCAAAGTTCAAGAGGCTTGGATAAGCAGACAACAATTGATCATCACGTTGTTAAACCGGGACCAATTGACCACCACGTTGTTAAACTGGGAATAATCGACAACCATGTCGTTAAACTGGGACCAATTGACCACCATGTCGTTAAACTAGGAACAATCGACAACCACGTCGTTAAAATGGGATCAATTGACCACCATGTCATTAAACTGGGAACACACGACCCCTAAGTCGTTAAACTGGGAATGTAAAAAAATGTGTAAATAAAAAAAATGTGTAAAAAAAGAGAGCCGAAATGATAGGGCGACTTGCAATAAAAATCGGCGAGTAAAATAAAAATGAAAATAAACAACCGAAATTATGGGGCAACCACGAATAAACAGCCGAAATGATAGGGCAATCGCGACCTTCGCGATAAGGAAAGCTGAAATGGTGGAGCAATCGCGGTAAAAAAAATACTTCAAATTCCCAAACGGCGAATGATGAGTCGTTCCTGGTACCATATTTCAGTACAGCGATACAGACGCCAACCAAAATCCAAATCCCCAAATTCCCAAAACGGCGAATGATGAGTCGCTCCTGGTACCATATTCCAGTGTAGCGATGCAGACGCGAACCAAAATCCAAATTCCTAAACCTCCAAATGGCGGATGATGAGTCGCTCCTGGTACCATATTCCAGTGCAGCGATGCAGACGCCAACCAAAACCCAATTTCCCAAAATTCTCTCAGCCCTACGGTTGGTCCCCAAATTGACTACCGTATACAATCCACAGGCTCAAATAATTCTCATCACCTCCATACCCCACCACAATCACCAGTCTAGCGGCCGGTTTCCGCCTTTGGAATTATGCTCCATTTGGAAAGACCTACTCATGTGTTCTCACGATACATGAGGAGAATAAAACTTACGGGATCCTCACGCTCGTAAGAAAACACCTTCGTGGGATCCTTATGACTCACAAAGGAAAAACACACTTGGGGGTCCCCACAACTCCTAAGGAGAAAATGGACCTACGAGATCCTTTCGACTCGTAGGGAGAAAATACTTTTATGAGACCTTTACAGCTCATAAAATTTAAAAGCCTTAGGTGATAGGGACCTAAACCTGTTTCCTAAGCCATCGCTCCCTAACAGGCAAAGGCAAATGATGAATTGCTCCTGACACCTGTGCTCTAGTGTTAGCAACGCTGACCCCGACCCCAACCCCTAAGTCGTTAAACTGGGAACATATGACCTCTAAGTCGTTAAACTGGGAATAGATGACCCCTAAGTCATTAAACTAGGAACAAGAGAAATCCCTTCACGGAAAATGATGATTCACTCCTGGTACCATATTCCAGTATAGCGGTGCTGATGCCAAACCAAAACCAAAATCCATAAATCCTCTCATGGGAAATGATGATTCGCTCCTGGTACCATATTCCAGTGTAGCGATGCTGATGTCAACCCAAATCACATCAAATCAGCAAGTCAACTTCAACCCTGACACCGCAGAAAGCGAAGCAAGTCAAATCCAATCCCTGACACCGCAAGAAGTGGAGCAAGTCAAATCAAGCACCGACCGTCCAAGTAGCAAAAAGGGCAACAACGACCTTCCCGTTGGAATTATGCTTCGACTCAGAATCAAGTCAACCAACGACCTCCCCGTCGAAATTATGCTCCGTCTCGGAATCAAGTCAACCAACGACCTCCCATCGGAATTATGCTCCATCTCGGAATCAAGTAAACCAACGACCACCCCGTCGGAATTATGCTCTGACTCGGAATCAAGTCAACCAACGAACTTCCCGTCGGAATTATGCTCCGACTCGGAAATCAAGTCAACCAACAACCTCTGTGGTGAAATCATGCTTCGTCTCAAAGTGTACCCCGTATCGAAATCATACTTCGTCTCGGAGTACCTGCTCTCCCCGTCGGAATTATGCTTCGCCTGGGAATTGACCTCTGCGTCAGAATCATGTTTCGTCTCAGAGTGTACCCCGTGTCGAAATCATGCTTCACCTCGGAGTATCTTCCTTCCCTGTTGGAATTATGCTTCGACTCGGAATCAAACTTTTTATCGGAGCTATATTTCGTTCAGAATGTCTACCCTGTGCCGGAACTAAGCTTCGTCTCAGGATACACCTGTCCCGTGTCGAAATTATGCTTCATCCCGGAACCCTGCGTCGAAACTACGCTTCATCTCAGAATATATCCTCCCCTTGGAATCATACTCCGCTCTTCGGAATTATGCTCCGATCCCCGGAATTATGCTGCGCTCGTCGAAATTATGCTCCGATCCTTGGAATCATGCTCCGCTCTTCGGAATGATGCTCCGATCCCGGAATTATGCTCCGATCGTCAGAATTATGCTCTGATCTCTGGAATCATGCTCCACTCTTCGGAATGATGCTCCGATCCCGGAATTATGCTCCGCTTGTCGGATTTATGCTCCGATCCCTGGAATTATCTCCGCTCCTCGGAATTATGCTTCGATCCCCGGAATGATGCTCCGCCCCCGGAATGATGTTCCACCTCGAAGTCCAACTCCCCACGAATAAGATCCATCAATTTTATGCACACAACCCATACACGCGGTGTGCATTTATTGAGGGGGCACTTTGTTGGGGTCAAAAATTACACTTCGGTTGACTAAGTCAAAGTCAACCCCAAGCCAGGTGGGCCCAAGCCCAAGTTAAGTGGGCCCATTCCCAAGTCGAGCCCCACGGCCGGCCTACCCAATGCCAAAATGAAAATTATGTAATAAATAATTTTGATGAATAAATGTAAGAAAAATGGGCATAAAGCCAATTTTTTGTAAAGCCCATGGCTCATGTGCAAAAGAAATAAGCACATGAGACATGAGATGGGAAAAATGCCATTTTGTAAAGCCCAAGGGGATAAGTGTAAACTTGTAAGCCTATATAAGGTAACATGATGATGAAATAAAAAAGAAGAATTCATTCCCTATCAAATCTTTAGGGTTTGTGCCTCCATCCTCACTCTCTCAAGTTCTTTATCTTCATTTTCTAATTAAATCAAGAGCTTAGCTCTTTTTTTTTTTCAAAACTAAATAAAGTTTCACCATAAACCCACTGAAGGAGAGTTTAACTCTCATACCCGATCAAAAAAAGAGAAGATTTTCGCTACCTTCTTTCCTCTCCTCAAGATCCAATTTGAGAGAGGGAGAAGAAGGGAAATCCATCTCCCAAGACTCCATTAAGAGAAGAAAATGGATCTCTTTTTATCATACAAGATCTAAATCTTAGAATTTCAAGAGAACCCATTTTGAGTTTCTTCTCAAAAGAGAAAGGAGAAAATCTTTTGGAGTTTAACTCTACAATAAAAATTCTTTTGGAGTTTTACTCCATAATAAAAAAAATTGGGAGTTTAACTCCAAATAAAATTGTTTTGGAAGTTTAACTCCAAATAAAATCTTTTGGAGTTTAACTTCATTTAAAAAAAAATAAAAAAAAAGTGTTTTGGAGCCCACTGAGAGGGTTCTCTTCCCCATGTGAGGGGAGGCGTCCCTTTCTCCCTCACGTGAGGGAGTGGGAGCTTTCCCCCTTACGTGAGGGGGAGGCTCCTACTTAGTGGGAGTCCCTGCTCCCTCTCACATGAGGGGGAGGGAGCTCCCACTTAGTGGGAACTCTCCACTCCCCTTCACGTGACGTGAGCCCCCCCTCACGTGAGGGAGAGGGAAGCTCCTATTCAGTGGGAGCTTCTTCTTAAGAAAAAATAAATAAATAATTTTTTTTGTTTTGGGAGTTTAACTCCATAATAAAAATTCTTTTGGAGTTTAACTCCACAATAAAAATCGTTTTAGGAGTTTAAATCCATTTAAAATCTTTTGGAGTTTAACTCCACATAAGAAAAATATCTTTTGGAGTTTAACTCCACAATAAAAATCCTTTTAGGAGTTTAACTCCACAATAAAAATCCTTTTAGGAGTTTAACTCCATTTAAAATCTTTTAGAGTTTAACTCTACAATAAAAAAATATCTTTTGGAGTTTAACTCCACAATAAAAATCCTTTTGGAGTTTAACTCCACAATAAAAAAATCTTTTGGAGTTGAACTCCATAATAAAAATCCTTTTGGGTAGTTTAACTCCACCTTAAATCTTTTGGAGTTTAACTCCATATAAAAACTTTTGGAAGTTTAACTCCAAATAAAATTGTTTTGGAAGTTTAACTCCAAATAAAATGTTTTGGAGTTTAACTCCAAATTTTTTTTTTGGAGCCCCTCTCACTTGAAGGAGAGGCTGGGAGCCCATGCTCCCTCTCACGTGAGGGGAAGGGAGCTCCCACTCACATGAGGGGGAGGCTCCCACCAAGTGGGAGCCCCTGCTCCCTCTCACGTGAGGGGAGGAAGCTCCCACTAAGTGGGAGCTCCTCGCTCCCCTTCACATGAGAGGGAGGCTCCTCCGTTTCCCCCCTCATGTGAGTGGAGGGGGGCTTCCCCTTCCCATTTTTTAATTTTAAAATAAAAAGAGAAATATAAAATATAAAATAAATAAAATATAAATAATAAATAAAATAAATTTAAAAATAATGTTTCTTTAAATATTTTTGTAAAATAAATCTTTTTTTCACGATTGGAATAAAAAAAAATTAGCACATCCCTATTGTTATAAAAAAACACAAATACATCGCATTGAGTTCGCATGACCAATTTTACCCGTCAATCGGAGATTCTCTCGCTTCAAAAGCGAGGGGTAATTAACGACAGTTTAGTTCACGGCTGCCGGAGATTCGGATCTCCATAATCAATAAACCCCGGTCTACGACAGAGGGAATCTGTATATACTTAACAAACGACGCGAATTCCCATCTCAATGGGGTGACGAAAAACACCCTACAGTCGCAAAACGGAGCTAAGCCAAGATTGACCGCCAAGTATCAACCCCAAAGTTGCAAAAACGGAGCAAAGCCAAGTATCGACCGCCATGTCACAAAACGGAGACGAGTCCCAGATAGACGGGTCATATGTTTTATTCAAACCGATATCAAATCATGCTATATGATCCATATTGGTGAAGCCAGCGAAAAGTCGAATCATAATAATGAGCTAGCCGAGCCAGAAGAAGCCCCTCAAGAGCTCAAAGATAGTGGACATGCAACCTTCGACGAGCTAACCGAGATTAATTTGGGGACGTCCGATAATCCAAGGCCGACCTACCTCAACTCACTCTTGTAAGAGGAAATGAAAGAGCAGATAATCGTCCTGTCGCGTGAGTTCGTCGACTATTTCGCATGGACGTACAAAGAAATGCCCGGCCTCTCCTCCGAGGTGGTCGTGCATAAACTGGCTATTTCTCCTGACGCCAAGCCAGTCAAACAAGCTCCTTGAAGAAGGAGAAGGGAGTTGGAAGAAAAGTCATCGAGGAAACCAAGAAACTCATCGATGTCGGCTTCATTAGAAAATAGAAATACGCAGACTGGATCGCATGACTCGTCCATCGACATAGCAGAGCCTTCGATGAGGGAGGCATCTTAGATGGGCTCCAGCTGGGGGCAAAACCGTTGGAACGGAAGACGTCGTGGGCAAACTCAGGCGATGCCTTCGACTAGTGCATGATCGGATGTCTTTTCAAGGCTCTCTATCAACCGACCTACAACAGCTTTCCGAAGAGAGAAGCATGCCAGTTGCTCAAAACAGAAAAGCTGAGATAGAAGCGACTCAAGTATAGAGCCAACAAAAGGGCGCGAGCTCCGGCCAAGCTGAATTTTGTAAAATTCCAAGAAACGAGTTATCCCGCAAAGACGACCGTCTCGGCCATAAGAATTCGCAACTCTTTTGAACCTTTGAAGTGGGTCAAGAGAAATTATATGACCGTGAGGATCAAGAAAACAACAATTCGAACGGTGCTACGAAGGGATGTGTCCAAGCCCCAGCACAAAAAGCGTGATATCTTCTCTTCAAAAGTCTACCGAGCACTTCGTGCCGCGCGAAAGAAGCGGGGAAAAGCCAGAAAAGAAGCGCCAGCGCCACTCAAGAACTTGGTCAGGCCAACCGTCTTTTGTCGATTGACCTTTCCCGGAGCAGAAGGGCTATGACAATGGTCCACAAAATTAGCTGCCAGCGACAAGAAGATGGCCGGATATGTGATCCACATGGTCTATAAGACGGGCATGCGTCCAAGTGATAACCTTTGCAGTAAAAGTAAGGATAGGGCCGCCACATCCCAAGCCCAATCTGGCTTGAATATGGCTGCCACTTCTCAAGATCAGCCTCCTCCGCAGGATAACGAACACCTCCTCGATGAGGCTGATAAGTAGAAGAACCTCTCAGTCCATGTGGAATCCATTTGTTCGCATGACCAGTTTGACCCGCCAATTGAAGGTCCTCTCGCTCCAAAAGCGAGGGGTAATTAATGATAGCTTAGTCCGCAGCTGCCGGAGATTTGGATCCGCATAATCAATAAACCCCAGCCTACCCTAGACAGGGGGAATCTGTATACGCCCGACAGACGCGCATTCTTATCTCAATAGGGTGACGAAAAACTCTCTACATAGATGTCGGTTCTTTCGTTCAGCAATCTCATTTTGCCGGGGAGTATAAGAACATGAAGTCTGATACAATATTCCATGTGTGTTACAAAATGCAGTAAACTCCATGCTAATATACTGCTTAGTATTATCTGAGCGAAAGACCTCAACCGAAACAAAAAATTGATTAATAATCTCAGCAATAAAGGTTTTAAAAGCAGATAAAAGTTCAGACCTATTATGCAGAATTCAATCAAGTCATGCGTGAATGATCATAAAAAATGTCACAAAATATTTGTAACCAAACATACTAGGAAATTTAAAAGGACCCCAAATATCAGAGTGAACTAAAGTAAAAGGTAAATCATGTCTCTTATTAACTGGAGAAAAAGATGAGCGACGATACTTCCCAAGAATACAAAACTCACAACTAAATTCTGATAAACTAAAAAAATGCAACATAGTACGTAAAGAAGAAAGGGGAGGGTGACCAAGTCTCTGGTGCTACTGGATGGTAGAAACAGCTGCAGACGTACTGGAAAGGTGATCAACATGGCACAGTCCATTCTGCTCATGCCCCCCACCAATCCGTAACTTTGTTAGAAGATCATGTATCATAAATTACGATGGATAAAAAGTTACGGAGCAGTTGGAAGCATTTGTAAACTGACAAATACAAAGCAAGCTTTGTCTTAAAGATGACACAATTAAGGCATTTTTCAGGTATAAAGATGAAGTAAGTGATAAATCATGTACAAGAAGCAAGAGGATCTAATAGATCATGAAGACGACAAAGGTTTCAAGTGTAGAAGAGGTGTTCATGGAAGTGTTGGAGGGCTGGACGGGGCTGTTGTAGGGTGCAGTTGGAATGGAGGGCTGGAGGGGGCTGTTGTAGGGTGCAAGGGGAATCTGGTGGGGTCGTGGAGGTTGTTGGAGGGATTTGGAGGGGTCGTGGAGGGTTGAGAGGGTGCAGTGGGGGCTCATGGAGGTTGCTGGAGGGCTGAGAGGGGTCGTGGAGGGCGCTGGAGGGGCTGTCGAGGGGATTCGAAGGTGCCGGAGGGTGACAGGAGGGGGATCAAAAGTCGGAGGGTGTCTGGAGGGGATCGAAGAGGATCTGGAGGCGGCGGCTGGTTAGGATAGAGGAATTAGGGTTAGGGTTTTGAAGATCAGTTTTCTTCTTCACAATTCTTCTCAAAGCTTTGATACCATGAAAAGAATCAAGAGAAATTTTTATTGGCTTAATAAATTCAAGAATTCATATATATATATATATATATATATATATATATATATATATATATATAATAACTAATTATATTCATAACTAATATATAATTACTAATTATATTCATAATGGTTGCATATTAGGTTGAAACCGGGTCGGAAACAGTGAGGTTGTCTGACTCCGAAAGGGTAGGGTATTGAGATGTTGCCACATTGAGTTTGGCATGGAGTTATTTTGCTTCTGCTGCCGCTACTATTATCAAGAGAATAACTTGGAGTCGAAATAATAAGAATGATGAAGGCTTCATTGCTGGAGTTTGAAATGAATGAATAAAGATTAGTATGATATAAGCAGGGACTTAATTCTTCAGGGATCAGTCGTTTCTTAGGAGGACTTAGCCTAGATATGAGCAACACTTGGCCAAAACAATTAAATATAGGGATTCCTTTCACATCATTGATACAAACAAAGGAGCATTAGGCCGGTGTATACTTATGTCTTTTAATATAAAGTATCCATGGATCATCATTATAATAACCATTAAGTGTCTGTCTTAATCTCCGTCATATATCTGTTACTGTGCAATAGTTCCATCTTTTGTTTTGTCACGGGATTTTCAAGACTTTGTCTATGTCTATATGTATCTCTTAGCCCAAAGGTTGATTTTATATTTTAAGCTGAAAGTGAATCCAGCATATACCCATTTTCGGATTTGTCTTTTAACATGTACACGATACATTGTATGGACGAAAACAGGTTGGATAGAGATGTTACCATTCTTTCATTTTAGATTTCCAATTTCAGAATTCTTTGAATTAGAATACGTGTATCCGTTTCTTCACTATTTCCGTTTGAGAGTAGGGCATAAGAATACGTTTATCTATTATTGTTTATTCTTGCTACTTACGATCGATTCACTAACGAAGTTGGGCTTAGCAAATGAACTTTGGGTCTATCAACCGAAACACCTGATATATGGTTACATTAAGCTGAATCCCGAAGGTTTTGGCGTAGTATTGTCTGCATGGGTCACCCAACTATATTTATTAATGTAGTCATCCTAGAATTCTTGAAGATATTTTCCAAAAGAACTGACTTATATCATGAATTCAAAACGTATGAGTTCTCTCGACAAGTAAAGGTCTCATAATATGAAGTTCATCAAATATGTGTTTCAACAATTATTCGAGATTGATTTTCAAATTTGGTTGCACCACTTGCCCTCATCCCTGCTGGACACTAAACTAAATGGTCAGTCAAAAAGAGTAGCTGGTGCTCATTATGTTATCTTTGAGGATTATTTGTCATCTCAAATTTTATTTATTATATTTTGGTCAAAGGGATTTTTGAAAAGAGAATAATTAGAAAAAGTATTTTCAATTTAAACTATTTATTATGTATTTTTCGGAGTTTAATTAGATTTCATAAAGATATTTTTAATAACAAACCTATTTTTTTCTTGAAAATCTCTCTTTAAGCTCTTAGATCTAATCTTATTTAACCCTAACCCTTAATTTCTAAAAACCCTAATCTCTACTCCTATTAAGAAACCTTAGCCCCTCGCTTCCTTCCATCTTCCTTTCTTCATATTTTTTTCTCCTATCAAAACTTTGAAGAATCCTATTAAGCCTTGATTATCGAGGCATCTTTTACACGACATACACGGTAAGTCTCTCCTCTCACTTTTGAATCCATCGCCTCATTTCTTTAGGATCTTTGATCTAGACGGTGTTAAAGTCTCACTTTTTTTTATAAAAGATGAATTTTTGTAAAACTTCTTGCCCTGAAACCGTTTGCTGCACTCTTAACATGAAACTCTTAATGACTTGATTTTATTTATTTTGGATGATGAAGTTATTTACATATTATGTAACTTGACCCTTATGCATGCTAATGCGGTTATATATATGTTGTGATTGCTGGATTGTGGATTTATCATGTTAAATCATCAGATCGTTATCATTACTACATGAAAACCCCCATAGGATCCTCTGTACTTATCGGAACCCATCAAACCTTATATATACAGTATTGTATACTGAAAGACGAACAATTCTTATTTTAGAAGTATTTTCAGAAAACGACCACAGCCCTTTCAAAACTGCCCTCGAAATAGAGACTTGTGCACTGGCCAGAGGCTGAAAGTCTCCGATCAGTCGCATGTTTGATTTTTAATTCCCAATCCAGATAATATTTTTCAGAACCTCTTTTTTCTATGGATGGATATACCTGTTTTACACTTTACATAATTTATTTAGAAGTTTACATTAACTTTAGACCTGTAAACTAGCGATAAGAAACCACCCTATACGTTTCTGGAACGACATGATATACCTGCGGTAAAACCCCGATATCTTCCAACCAAGAAGTCCTTATATTCACCATCTTCTACACAGAAAAATACACCTTTTCTTAGTTATACATTTTTCCTAATTTCAAACAGAAACTATGTAAAACCGCCAAGCAACTTTCAAAACTGATCTGAACCTGCCCTGCATTGATATTATTCACACACTACGATAATCTTGTTCTTGTAACTCATGATTTGCTTGTGTATATGAAATGCATGTTCTCACATGTTGATATTAGATGAGATAGTTATCGTGTATAGATATTATCTTGCATTCTTATATGAGATAGTTATATAACTGCTATTCTTGGCAAGAAATGGAATGGTATATGTCATGGATTCGAGATCATGTTAAGAGATATCATAGTGCACAGTCATGTATCATGTTATTGCTTGCCATAGATTGTGATCGTTATATACACGTATAGTAAAACATGGGGTTGGAGTAGTCTAATGAACGTAGTGAGTCGGATTTCAGGAATCACCTATCACAGTTGCCGGTCTCAGGTGTATGAGATGCTAACAATCACAGTTGAACAATTGCCGGTCCCAGGCGTGTGGGATCCTAACAATCACAAACATAATGGTCCCCCGAAATCGACAAATATTACCCTCGTTAGGCTTGACGTATGTTGATATGAGAATGCTATTGCCATGCTTATTTTAGAACAGTATATCTTTTATTCTTGTATTTTTGCTTCATGTTTATCATATGCTTCATGCTCTATTCCTGTTTATATTAAAATGTAATCTTGAGAGACTTATTCGAGCCAAGCTCGTTGACGGATGTTCTTTTTTAATTGTCCGTCAGATCTAGAGGAAGATCATGCGGTTACTGCCAAACAGGAACCCTAAGGCCGAATTCTCACCCTTCTCAGCTCAGCCCGGATCTGGTTTTCTTTCTTTTGTTATTTTAGTATTTGACTATTGGTATGCCTTGTTATTTCTAAGGCTTGGATATTATTATTATTATTTCTTGAACTTTATACCCCCGTTGAACTCTTGCTTTATAATAATGCCGTGTTAGATTTTATTTTATGGGTATTCTTGTTTTAATTATATTGCTTGCTAGACGCTTGGCGTAGTCGTATTAAGGAGTGCTCCTTGGTATAACTATGTCACAGGCCTCGTCGTGTCCCCGCCATAGTCTTTTTGGAAGCGGGGCATGACATGAACATTTAAATGATAAATTTCGTTTTCTGAGAAATCTTATTTATGATCCTCCAAATACACCTTCATTTTGTTAGAGCATCTTCGGATAGCCAAATTTCGAGTACTTCAAAATCGTTTCAAAATTACTGGCCTTTTCTAAAACCGCTGGACTTTTGTGTACCTTCTTCAAATTTCATGAGATTTTAACACAAAAAGCTATATTTTACTCCACTCTTCATTCCCCTGAAAGTGTTGTCGTGTTTTCATATTCTTGGAGATCTAATGTTTTTTTCTAGGTTCTCATAATAAATATTTTGATTAGGAAGAAGAAATTTTTATGCTGAGTGTATAGTGAATGATCTTTCATCTTAAATTCAACATAAAGTGCTTTGAGTTTATCATTTGCTTCTCTGCTGTTTATTTTTTTATACTATGCCCTCAAACTATTTCGTAATATGCTAAGATGAGTCCTATGTGCTGATAAATAGCAGTTAGAACTTTTTTCCTCCAGCTTTATTTCCCAAATCGATTAATTATCTGATATTTCATTAGCTAGCTTACTTTTAGTTTTGGTATCCATGATAGATTTAGGATCTTTTCACGAACACTTGCTTAAACTAATTTTTTCCGCATTAAATCTTCTAAATTGACATGAAGATTTTTATACCTGCATTTGATGAGAAAACCAATCCCCGATGCACTATTACCAATAACATTGCATATTCCTCTACACCAAACAAGGCCCAAGGACCAACTGGGCTTAGCTCTGATACCAATTTCCTCTACAACGTGAGAGATGGCAAGTTCGATCCCCAAGGGGGTTGATTCCCAAAAATTAAAAAAAGAAAGAAAAAAGCCAAGGGAAACCTTTGGGCAAATGCTAGTAGTCTTCCATATGAAACGCTGGACACATTAATTTCTTTGTCAAAGTTAGTGCAAAGTATTCCTAATCCTTAATCAGATGGTCAAATCTTTAAAATGTTTCAAGAGCTCTATCTCAGGTTGTTTAATAGATTGATCTTGCTTATATTGCTGTAAATAAAGAAGGCACGCAGTTTATCAATATCATTCACTAAGGTAAAATTTAAGATTATAGCCCCATTAGCATTTCCATTACCACGATTTCTGTGATCAAGCCTGCACTTTCATTGGGTGCAGCTGCTTTTAATTCTTTATCAGTTTTCAGTGTAGGCTTAGTAATTATTTTCCAAGACAAAACATTGTAGTTGCGTCGTTGTTGCTACTTCCACTGCAACCGTTGGTTACTCAAAGATCGTCATGGTATTTTAGGCACATCATGAATTCTTTTTTCAAACTAAACGACCTGGTTGACTCAGAGGTACTGCTCCACTGAATATGTTATCTATTAAACTTGAACCATTGTATTTATACACGTTTTGTCTGAAAAAATGTATCCGAAAGCCCCAAAAACAGATACTTTTGATGTATAATTATGATCGAGAAGTATGTTGGAGGACTTGATTTCTCTATGGAAGGTAGATTTAAAAGCGGCAGAATGCAAGTAGGAAAGTGCTCGAGCAACCTGTTGCAATCCTTAGCCGATCTTCAAAGAATAAAGATGACACATTATTGCCAATACCATGCAGATGGTCAGAAAGGGTACCTGCAGAAATCAGAAATGAACTCATAGACTAATAAAGGAGCTTCAACCTCAAGTCAATATCCAAAAAGTTTTACCATGTTACTGTGGTTAATTTGTGACAAAATAGAAACCTCATTTATGAACTGCTCAATCTTACTTTGGTCCAATATTTCAGATTTCTTAACGGCAACGACCCGTTGATCCGATAAGATGGCTTTGTAAACCGTCCCATGGACTCCACGGCCGATGATTCCAGTGACATCAAAATCGTTTGTTGCCTTTTCTAGCTCCTCTAAATTAAATATCTTAGTCCTCTTCACACCGTCTTCAATAAAAGCAATCAATTTCTGTAGCAACGAGACAAGATTACGATGAAAACATATTTCTTTGTATTTCTTGATACTTGTATGCGGTAATTGTTTGTTGAGTATAAAATTAGTAATAAGTATAAGCAAAATGACCAATCCAACCCCTCCACCGATGCCAACAATTATAGCTATAGAGGTGAAAAAACGACAAGATTTTCATATTCTGGAAGAAAGTATTCCAAACCATATAGCAGGAAGGAAATAGAGTTAACCTATTTGAATATCGGGAGAAAAAGCAGAGGAAGGATCACCATCAAGCATTCTATGTGTGCCGTTTGGACAGAAGCATGAATAGCTCCCTATAGTATTTAGGCACGATGCAGTCAGGCAAGGATTTCTATCTTGTGCACACTCATCGATATCTGACAAATCGCCACGAAACATAAATATGCATACAAAAAGGTAAATGAAATGTAGAAATAATTAAAGGTGAAAAGTGTACCTTGGCACCCGTCAGAAATATATGGATTGCCCTCAAACCCATTCGAACATTTGCAGAGATACCCTATGCCACTTTCAACACAAATACTGTCTTTGCTGAGGCATGCATATGTTGTTTGGTTTCTCTCTGCATAAGCACAAGATGATGCATTCTTCTCCAATGTTTCCCAAGGAATTGCCCAATCAAGAACAATGGGAACATCCAAGTCAGGACCGTTTAAATCATCAATAGCTAGTTGCACAGTATCAAACCTGAACCACTCACGGTCAACCAGAAAAACCTTGGTGCAGGGCACAATATCATTAGGCCGTCTGCTTCAAAACGCTGACGATTTTCATGGTCAACCCTGCTTCGTTGGATCCAATGGTTGTTTGACAACACCCAATCCCGGAGCACGACCCGTTGCTTCTCTAAACTTCACTAAAACCTGAGCAAATAGCAGCAGAAAGACTCTTGGATGAGGTGGACATGACATAAGAAATAACACTACAACCAATTGTAACGAAGGTGTTTCGAGTGCTAGAAAATGTGTAGGGCATGTTTTTTCCCAGCAGGAGAAAAGAAAAAGTTCTGGCGTTTTGGGCTGTGTCTTTAAAATTGCAGTAGAAGGTTTGTATTTGGCTTTTGACTATGACCTGGCTTTGTGTTAGCGTGATGGCCATGGGTTCGAATCTGCCATTGCCTAAGAAGAGTTTTGGGGCAGATGTTGAGGATTGGTTGCATGTTTGGTTGAAACCAGGTCGGAAACAGTGAGGTTGCCCGATACCGAAAGGGTAGGGGATTGAGATGTTGCCGCATTGAGTTTGGCAAGGAGTTATTTGTGCTTCTGCTGCTTCTGCTGCTGCTATCAAGAGAAGTATAACTTGGAATTGAAGCAATAAGAATAATGAAGGCTTCATTGCTAGAGTTTGAAATGAATGAATCTAGACTACTATGATATAAGCAGGGACTTATTCTTCACAGATAGTTGTTTATTTCGTAGAAGGACTTAGCTTATAAATGGGAAACATTTAGCCAAAACAATTAAATAACCGTTTTGTGTCTGTATTCTCCGTCATATATCTGTTATTGTGTAACTTGTTCTTTTGTCACAGGAATATCAATACTGTCTATGTCTCTGTGTATCTCTTAACCCAAAGGTCGATTTTATATTTTGTGCTGAAAGTGATTCCAGCGTATACCCATTTTCTGGTACAGTTCTTAATATGATCGACTATAAGCAATATCTAGTTTGACCAGGTCATCTACTTTGTAAGATAAGGGCATGATTTGTCTTTTAACATATACACAATACATTGTATAGACGGAAACAGGTCGGATACGAATGTTACCATCCTTTCATTTTAGATATCCAATTTCAGGATTCTTTGAGTCAGAATGTCTGTATCCGTCTCTTCACTATTTCGGTTTGGGAGTAGGGCATAAGAATACGTTTATCTATTATTGTTTATTCTTGCTACTTACAATTGATTCACTAACGAAGTTGAGCTAAGCTATCAACCAAAACACCTCCTATACGGTTACATTAGGCTGAATCCCTAAGGTTATGGTGTAGTGTTGTCTGCAGCCAACTATATTTATTAGTGTAGTCACCATATAATTCTTGAAGATCTTTCTCTAAAGAGCCGACTTATATCATGAATCCAAAAGGTATGGGCTCTCTCGACAAGTAAAGGTCTTATAATATAAAATTCATCAATTATGTGTTGCAACAATCAGTAGAGATTGAGTTTCAAATTTGATTGCACCACTTGCCCTCACCCCTGCTGCTGAGACTAAACAAAATGGTTGGTCAAAGAGAGTAGCTGGTGCTGGTTAAGATATCTTTGAGGATGATTTGGCATCTCAACAACTCTTTAAAAAGTTTCTTTACTACTATTCTGGGTTGGAAATTGAAATCATGCCTGCTAATATCGATGCCACATGACAATGTCAACAATATAACCGCATGTCATAAACCGAAAAAGGCAGGGTTTAAAATATTTACCTAATACTAAAGCAAACAAATGGAATTAAAAAATAATAATTATAATTAGAGGCAATCGTTTTCAACAGGAGTCCAGGCTTGAATCAGGTTAGAAACTCAAACATGTGCAGAGCATGTGCCAAATACCCAGTACCTTATAAGACTTAACTATATTGCAACCTTCATATTTTCAAATCTCTAGTATGTCACACCGCACGCACGCGCATTCCTAATATTTTCATGTTTTCCTAGGTTTACATACTAAATATTTGATTAAGAATGAGGAAATTTTATGCCGAGTGTACATTGTAAATGATCTTTCATCCTTGATTCAACAAGCGCTGTGAGTTTATGATCTGCCTCTCTGCTGTTGTTTTGTTATACCATTCCCTCAAAATCATTCCGTGATATGCTTAAATAAGTACTATGACTTGATGACAAGAATTTAGAACTGATTCTCTAGTTTTCTTTCGCAAGTCTATCAATTATTTGATATTACAACTTTTGGTATCCACGTTAGCTTTAGGACCTCTTCATGAACACCAAGTTACTAATTTTATCTGCATCCCTAAAGTGAGGGACCCAGAAATAGCTTTTAGATCTTCTGAATTGATGCACACATAATGCTTTTCGAAGGCATTTGATGAGAAAACCAATCAATGCACTGTTATACATAACATTGCATAGCCTTAGTGAAGAATTATCATTTTCCTCTAAACCAAACAAAGCCTAAGGGAATCCTTTGGTCAAATGCTAATTGTCCTCTATGACATGGTGACACATTACTCTCTCTGTCAAAGTTATGCTAAAGTATTTATAATAGTTAATTAGATGGGCAACTTTTTAAAATGCTTCGAGCTCTCTATCTTAACGTGTTCAATAAATTGATCCTATTTATATTGCTGTCAACAAAGAATTCACACAGGTTATCGGTATCATTCACCAGGTAAAATTTTGATTACCATCGCCATTTCCATAACTACTATGTGATTCTCCTAGTCTTTTGTTTGAATGTGTTTAAGCTTCAAACAGTACCTGGTTTATGTGATGAAGCCTGCACCTTCACTGGGTTCATTTACTTTTAATTCTGTGTGATTTTTCAGTGTAGGCTGAATAATAAAGCAAGCCTTGGTAAAATTGTCAGGTAAGAATGGAAAACTAGAAGACAGAAGACAATGCAATATGCCTAACTATTAACTTTCTCCAAATTAGGTGCCATTCATTTTGCACAGAGTTAATAGAAGCTTAGCAGAATTTCACTGTTCAAAGATTCTGTCATGTTCATAAGGGAACATGATGGGTGTAGATAAAATCAAATAATAGTTGATGCAAAAGGGGATGCTTCCAATCTTTGTACGTAAAGACGAAACAATTTATGAACTTGGAGGCTAATTCTAAAAATTTTCAGATAGGTTATTTGGAGATGATTCATTAGAAGAGGATTAGAATCGCCCAAGGACATGTAATTTCTTCGTTGTTGTCATTTAAGTCATTCGTTTTCCAAAATGAATCGGTTTTGGGGCTACCCCATCCGAGACAGCTTCATATATGACCTACTATTATGGTCCATTGTCACCCTGATACCACGTTTCTGCAAGTGATTCTCAGGCCAAACTAGATAGGCAAGCTGAACTCTTTAAAAACTTACCTACATATCAAAGGAAAAAAGCAGTAGGCAATCCTAGGGTAATAACATGTAAAACATTGATCTACACAATCAATTTATGCTGTCGAGACAAAATAATGTAATATCGCCTTCGTTGCTACCTCTACTACAATTGCTGGTTACTTACAAAGATCATCATGGTATTTTAGACACATCATGAATTCTTTTTCCAAACTAAACGACCTGGTTGAATCATAGGTACTACTTCCACAAACTATGTTGTCCATAAAGCTATCAGATTCTTCACATTTTTGCTGATGTGAAATACCCTCATATTTCTTCTTCGTCTCGCTTAATCCATTAAGCCTTTGCTCAACTGTCTTCATTGTTGGCCTTTCTTCTCCTTTTAACCTTAAGCACATCTCTGCAAGAATGGCAATTGCTTCTAATTCCGCCATCCTCCCCTCTTCCACAACTCGAGTGTCTAGAATTTGAGATAGACGATTTTGTTTCAATGACCAAATGAAATGCATTGCAAGATTTTTGTCCTGCTTGAGTAAAACGTTTGAAATTGCTTTCCTTCCTGTCAACAACTCCACAAGAATTACCCCAAAGCTATAAACATCACTTTTTTCGGTTAGTTGTCCTGTATGGTAGTATTCAGGATCCATATACCCAAAGGTTCCTTGAACCATTGTAATTATACGGGTCATGTCAGAAGAAATGGATCTGGAAGCTCCAAAATCAGATACTTTCGCTGTGTAATTGTGATCAAGGAGTATGTTAGAGGACTTGATATCTCTATGGAATATAGATATAGAAGCGGCAGAATGTAAATAGGAAAGTGCTCCAGCGACTTCTGTTGCAATCCTTAGCCGATCTTCAAAAGATAATGATGAAATATGATTGCCGACATCATGCAGATGGTCAGAAAGAGTACCCCCAGAAATGAACTCATAGACCAGTAAAGGGACTTCTGACTCAAGGCAACATCCAAAAAGTTTCACCACATTTCTATGGTTAATCTGTGACAGAATGGCAACCTCATTTATGAACTGCTCGATCTCACTTTGGTCCACTGTTTCGGATTTCTTAACGGCAACGACTCGTTGATCTGATAAGATGCCTTTATAAACCGTCCCATGCCCTCCACGGCCAACAATTCTAGTGATGTCAAAATTGTTTGTTGCCTTTTCCAGCTCTTCTATAGTAAATATCTTGGTCCTCTCCACATCGTCTTCAATAGAAGCAATCAATTTCTGTAGCAACAAGCCATGATTATGATGAAAACACTTTTCTTTGTGTTTTTTAATGTTCATTTGCTGAAATCGTTTGTAGATCATAAAGCTGGTAACAAGTATAAGCAAAATGCCCAATCCAGCTCCCCCACCGATGCCAACAATGATACCTATAGAGGCGAAAGAGTCATGAAATTTCACATTTTCTATAAAGAAATTGTTCCAAAACATACAATTTGAAGGACATGAAGTTAACCTATTTGAATATCGGGAGAACAACCAGATATGGGATCACCGTCAAGCATGCTATGTGTGCCTTTCGGGCAGTAGCATGAATAGCTCCCTATAGTATTTAGGCATGACGCAGTCAAGCAAGGATTTCTATTTAGTTCGCACTCATTGATATCTGTCAAACCGGCAAGAATCTATAATCATTTACACACAAAAAATTACAATAATCTACGAACAATTGAGATGAAAAGTGTACCTTGGCACCCATTAGAAATATAAGGATTTCCCTCAAACCCATTCGAGCATATGCAGAGGTACCCCATGCCTCTTTCGACACAAACACCGTTTCTGCTTAGGCATGCGTAGGTTGTAAGGTTTTTTGCCGCATAAGCACAAGGCCATGAGCTCATCTCTAGAGTTTCCCAAGGAATCGCCCAATCAAGAACCACAGGAACCTCGAATCCTCCGCTGAAGAAATCATCATCAGCTAGTTGCACTGGATTGAACCTGAACCACTGGCGATCAACCAAAAAAGCCTTTGTACAGGGCCCAATATCCCCAGCCAAAGTCTGATTCAGAACGCTAACTATTCTCACATTCAGCCATGTCTCGTTCATTCCAATAGTGGTTTGACAACACCCGATGCCCAAGCATGACCCGTTGCTTCTCTGAACTTCAGAGAAGGTCGAGCAAATAGCAGCACAGAGACTATTGGTTTTGGTGGACGTAACATATGAGATTACACTGCAACCGATGGTGATGAAGATGTTTCGGGTGCCAGAGAACGTGTAAGGGCCGTTGTTTCCTAGCTCGGCCAAAAACAAGGTCTTAGAGTTTTGGTTCTTGTCTTTAGGGTTGCAATAAAAGGTTTGCACACGGCTTTTGACAATGACCTGGCTTTCTGTGAGTGAGATGGCCGTGGCTTCGTATGTGCCGTCGCCTATGTAGAGTTTTGGGCCTGAGGTCGAAGTTTGGTTGCAGGTTAGGTTGAAACCGGGTCGGAAGCAATGAGGTTGCCCGAAACCGAAAGGGTAGGGGATTGAGATGTTGCCGCATTGGGTCTGGCAAGGTGTTAGTGCTGCTGCTGCTGTGACCAGGAGTTGAAACAAGAAAATCGAAGGTCTCATTGCTAGAGCTTGAAATAAATGGATAAAGGCCAGTGTGTGTGTGTCTATATATATATATATATATATATATATATATATATATATATATAATTTTTTTTTGGCCAAACGGATGAAGATTAATAATATGATTAAGCCGTGGCGACTCATTTCTTCATAGCTTTGGCTGTTTATTTCTTAAGAGGACCAAGTCAGCGAACGGCAACACTTCCCCAAAATAATCGGTAATATAGTGATTGCTTTCACATCATCGATACAAAAGAGAGCCTTTGGCGTATTATTAAGTTCACTAACAGAAAGCTTCTATGGGTTATCTGTTTAATAAGGCTTTAAATATCTGTCCTAGCCTCTGTCAGTTATTTGTTATTGTATATTGGTTTCGTTGCATTCTTTTGTAAAGGGCATCTCAAAGACTTGGTATATGACCTATGGTCTGTTTAAATATATCTCTTATCGCAAAGGACAATTTAATGGTCCAGTTCCATTCTAGAAGTGAATCCAGCATATACCCATATTCTCGTACATTTCTCATATAAAACAGTCGATTACAAGCAATATCTAGTTTCACCATCTCGACCTTCTTTGCAAAATAGGGCCTTGGTTTCTCTTTAAACATATATGCAATATATCGTAGGTGATATGGATCTTGCCGTATTCATATTTTAGATATCCAAAACAGTAATTGTTTAAACCGGAATGTTTGCATTTGTTTGCACCCCTTATTCCATTGGGAAGGAGGGAATAAGCGACACTTGATTTTATCTTTTTGTTGTTTATTTTTTGCTGCTTATAATTGGCTCGCTAACGAACTTGGGGGAAGCAAACAAATTGTGGGACACGGCGACCCATGGATGCATATCAAGCAGATCACTTTCTATGCTTAAGTTAGATATAACCCTATATATTTAGCAATAGTAAACATCGATGTTATTATGTGGTATTGAGCATGTAGGATATCATATCTTATCTCCACTAGTACCAGAGAATATATATGTAGTTACCCTAATATCCTTGAAGATCTGGCTTTTAGCCTGTGAGTGATGCCTGGGGATTTTATTGGGAATTTGATCGCTAGTGTTGGAATATATATCATGAATTCAAAAGGTATGCCACTAGCTAGATGTGCCCACTACATATCATCCGAGTTTGATTTTCAAATTTGTCGACTCCAGCGACTAAGCTCGTGTCATAGCTTATTGTCGTGGAATTTCATCATAATTATTTTCGCGTCAACTCTGATTCAGAGAGAGTTTGTAGATCAGTCTCTGTTCGCTGCAAGCTCTTTGATGGTTAAGATCTTGCCCCCAATATAAAGGTTAAAAGTTATCTTTGAGGCTGAACAGCCATCTCAACAATTATACTTGCAATAAAGGCATGTTTTTTCCTATGATTTGAGGGTTGGAAAAGGGAATTATGCCTGCAAATATGAATGCCACATGACAATCTCAACAGAAATGCTGCATGTCATAAGTAACTCAAATATATGCCTAGTTTAATTACAAGATGAAATCTTTCTGTATTTTTTTTGCTTCCATTACTTCAATTTGACGCTTCCTCTGGTTGATTAGGCTATTTATTTTCATTTCTTTATGGAATACTTCCTTGATCAAGGTAACAGTAATTAGTCTTAATTTACACATTGCGGATTAAATATTACACACACACACACAAATTTATACAAATACCTATATATATGCATGCAGTGGCGAATCCAGAATTTTTGTCCACGGGTGACGGGGCCTGGAGTTCATATACATCGCTAATAATAGGGTGGATTTTGGAGTTAGTTTAGATAACTTTATGAAACTCATAAAATAAGGTAGAAGTAGAACAAATCACAAAAAAAGATCTGCTAATTACCGGAACTTATACTCAAAACCAAGTATTTCCTTAAATCAATCATACAAAAGCCTACAATATTTCTGCCAAGGAAAAAATAATTATCAAAGTAATTCTTCAATCCAATCAAAATCCAATCCTTCTGCCAAAATCCCTCATCTCCCACCCCAACAAAAAAATAACCCATCAACAAAATCGCAAGATTCAATCAAAATCCTAATCCCCAAACCCAATTTTTTTTATAAATTTTTTTTCAAGAGCAGCAGCTAATAATCCCCAGAACAAAAAAACCTCAAAATCGAAACTTTCAACCAAAACCCCAGATCCAAAACATCAAAAAGGCTCATTCATACTTACAAAGCAGTCATCGTCGATGGTGTAGATATACTTCTTCTTGGAGACCATGTACCCAAAGCAGCGGCACACCGAATCCTTGAACGAGATGCAGGAAGCCTTGGGTCCCAAGATCCTGTTGATGTCGTTCTTGTTGTGGAGCTTGTAATCGAATCCCTCAGGGACCTCGATGACCTTCGATGGGTCCCCATCCTGGACGATGATGAGGTGGTAGTGCTGGAAGAAGGGCCTCCACATCTCCAAGAAATCTTGGTTTCGGATCGTGGGGATCACGATGTCGAGCTCGTCCTTCAGGCGGGGGTTAGAGGGTCGAGGGGGGAGGGTTTAGGGGGGCGACCGCCCCCCGGGCTATGCATGGATCCGCCCCTGTATGTATGCATGTGTGTGTGTGTATCTATAAATGCATGTAAATATTTTCATATATATGTATCTATATATGTACGTAAGAGTGTATGCACACTCAGACACACATATTTATAAACAGTAGAAGACAGAAAATTTACATAGAACAACATATTAGATCTAAACTAATGTAATCATTCATCATGATGTGTTTATACGGTCATACAGTGTAGTTGTGCTATATATGTGTACATCATCTTGGGTAATCTATGGAAATCATGAATTCTTTTTCCAAACTATATGACCTAGTTCCATAGTTGGTACTGCTTCCAGTCATTATGTTGCCTAAGATGCTCTCAGATTTTTCAGCCTTTTCGTGCTTAGAAATCTGGTCATAGTTATGTTTTTTGGTTTTACTCAATCTATTAAGCTTCTCCTCAACCCTCTTCATTGTTGGCCTTTCTTCTCCATTTAGCCTTAGACACGTCTCCGCAAGTTCGGCGATTGCTTCTAGTTCCTCCATCTTCCCCTCCTCTGCAACTCGAGGATCTAAGATTTGAGATAGGCGATGCTCTTTCAATGACACAATGAAATGCATAGAAAGATTTGTTTCTTGTCTGAGCAGAGAAATTGCTCTCTCCCCGGTTAAAAGCTCAGCAAGAATTACTCCAAAGCTGTAGACATCACTTTTCTCGGTCAGTTGCCCTGTATGGTAGTATTCAGGATCTAAATAACCAAAGGTTCCTTGAACTATTGTGGTTACACGGGTCTTATCAGGTGGAACGGATCTGGAAGCTCCAAAATCAGATACTTTCGCAGTAAAGCTATGATCAAGTAGTATGTTGGAGGACTTGATATCTCTATGGAAGATAGATATCGAAGCATAAGAGTGTAAATAAGCAAGTGCACTCGCAACCTCTGTTGCAATCCTTACCCGATCTTCAAAAGATAACGATGAAACATGATTTCCTACAACATGCAGATGTTCAGAAAGTGTACCTCCAGAAATGAACTCATAGACCAGTAAAGGGACTTCCGATTCCAGGCAACATCCATAAAGCTTGACCACATTTCTGTGGTTAATTTGCGACAGAATGGCAACTTCATTTATAAACTGTTCAATCTCAATCTGCTTCACTATTTCAGATTTCTTAACGGCAACGACTCGTTGATCCAATAAGATGCCTTTGTAAACTGTCCCGTGGCCCCCACGGCCAACAATCCTAGTGACGTCAAAATTGTTTGTTGCCTTTTCTAGCTCCTCCAAAGTAAGGATCTTCGTCCTCTCCACATTGTCTTCCATAGAGGCCAGTAATTGCTGTAGCAACAAGCCATGATTACGGCGGAAACACTTCTCCTTGTGTTTCTTGATGTTTATTTTTTCAATTCTTTTGTAGAGCATAAAACTGGCAAGAAGTAGAATCAAAAGGCCTAATCCCACCCCTCCACCAACGCCAACGATGATTCCTTTAGAGATGAAAGAATTGTATTGTAAGAAATTTTACCAAAGCATGGAATTTGTAGGGCATGAAATTCACCTATACTGGTTGAAGATTTGTTAGGAGAGCATCCGGATCTAGGATTGCCATCAAGCATGCTGTGTGTCCCTTTTGGGCAGTAGCATGAATAGCTCCCTAGAGTGTTCAGACATGATGCAGCCAGGCAAGGATTTCTATCCTGTGCACACTCGTCGATATCTGAAAAAAATGCCAAGAACCTGATATTATTAACAAAGAAAATTCTGAAGATTCTACAAAACCATTGAACAGTACCTTGGCACCCATTAGAGATGTATGGATTGCCCTCATATCCATTTGCGCATTTGCAGAGGTACCCGTTGTCAGTGTCAGTTTCCACACATGCACTATTTTCGCTCAGGCAAGCATAAGTTGTCAGATTGCGCTCCACAGGACCATGTGCTGTTCTGTGGAGATTCCCAAATAATTGCCCAATCGAGAACCACAGGAACCATGAAGCCTGCACTATAATAATTTGGGTTGGCTAGCTGCACCGCATCGAACCTAAACCACTCGCGGTCAACTAAGAAGGCTTTGGTGCATGGCCCAATATCACTAGGCCCTGTCTGATTCACAACGTCAATGAATCTGATCCCCAACCAATTCGTACTTGTTCCTATGGTTGCCTGGCAGCATCCGAGTCCCGAGCATGATCCATTGCTTTGCTCAACCTCAGTGAAGCTTGAGCAAACAGCAGCGCAGATACTGGTGGTTGAGGGGGATAAGGAAAGCGAGACTGCATACGAGATGGTATTACAGCTGATGGTGACGAAGGTGTTTCGGGTGCCAGAAAAGGTGTAGGGCCCGTCATTTCTGAGCATCGCCCATGTGGAGAGGTTGGAGTATTGGTTCGTCGTGTCGTCAGTATTGCACCCGTAGGTTTGTACAGGGGTTTTGGTCATGACCTGGTTCTGTGTTAGCGATAGGGCCGTGGCTTCGAACGACCCGTCGCCTAAGTAGAGTTTTGGATCTGAGGTCGAGGATTGGTTGCACGTTAGGTTGAAACCGGGGCGGAAGCAGTGAGGTTGTCCAATCCCGAAAGGGTAGGGAATCGAGATGTTACCGCACTGGGTTTGGCAAGGAGTTGCTGATTCTGCTGTTGATGCTGTGAAAAGAAATACGAGAAACATGGAAAGTGATGAAGGTTTCATTGCTACAGTTTGGAAACATTACAGGTTGTGTATTTAATTTATCAGGCAAATTGGAGATGATACAAGCAGCGGCTAGATTGTCAACAGCTTGTGCTGACTATTTCCTAGGTTTACAAATGGTCCTTGCTGAGAAATTTCTTAGACAGGAATTATGACCAAACCAATTGAATATGGGTATGAGAGGTTCAGGTTTCACTAGTACAGGCTTCGACCTCGCCTGGTCAAACTGTCAGCAAGAAATATGTATAGAAATACGAGGAAAACGTTTGCAGGCCTACTTGGAGACGTAGGCCCCTACGCCGTTTGTGAGTTGACTTGGAGACAGATGACATGGGCGGACTTCTGTCATTGATAAGGGTGTGGGAGCCACTGCCCCCCTTCCCACCCTTTAGCGCGCACATGCGTAGGAAATGTTACCGCACACGTTCGTAGGAACATATTTCTCGTAGAATATATGCGTATAATTATATTTATTAAATTAATTATTGTGGATCCATGGATCTGGTCTTTGCGTTCGGTTGTCCAATGCTTTTGTCAGGTTTTGTAGTATCTTATACTCATTCTCTCATGCACTATATCCCTAAAACTATGGCAATTAATGAAATAATTGTCTTATACTACCTACTGTTTGCATATAAAGATTGGTTATTTGAGGAGTTTTGTATAATATGGCAAGTTTTTCTAGTTGAGAAATTTCATAGAAAATATTTCTCTAGCGAAAACAATTGAATATCGATCCAAATCTCTGCCACTCGTCGACCATTTTGTATTGATTCGTCAAGTTTTGGGTATGGGTATAAGAATAAGACCACCTCAAGAGATATTAGCTCTATAGAATTTTGAAGTGGTGTACTCTTACATCTTGTATTCTGAACACGGATATGTGTGCACACACATTTTGTTAGAAAAGTAATATATACCTCTAAATTGCAGCAACAAGTGTGTATAATGACATTATATGAACACATCCCAATTCTGATGTCTTTATTTTCAAGCACTGATTTAATTTCTTGTCCTTGGCCGTTTTCGCTACAATTTCATCAACTCGGATGGTTCTCATATATGTGATAATATACTTTGATCCTTGTAGGTATATATTTCCATCTGTGTCGCTGGACCAGGCGTTTCGATTCTCTGTGTCCTGAGCTTTCTGCCTCGTAAAAGATTTAAAGGAAAGATCGTCACAAAATGCGTAGGTAAGTATTTTAGCCGAAATCAAGGCTTGTTGCAGTAAAGGCTAATTTGTTTTACAGAAGACAAGGAGCTTAAAAAATGCATCCAATTAATTAGTAGGATCCACATCATCATTTAAATTTCAAATGAAAAAAATGCATCCAATAGAATAATTGCAAAAAGTTTGTCCATCGCCCACAAGTAATTACAAATATTTGTTCGAATTAAAGTTGCCATCCCATAATTTATTTCCACGTGCAAAAAATTCTGGTACAAATGTAATACAATCTTTGTTTAATAGGAATTGCAATTAGTGTCCTAACATTGTCTAATTTGGTGCCATTTGGAATCCAAAAGCAAAGTGTGCCATCTTCATGGGATAGGGACATATTTCAAAGTGGGCCATTCCCTGCGTTGTCAAGTCGAGAGATGTTTTTAATTTTGCGTGGGGCCCACCCAACTGTGCTGTCTCTTGAATATGGTTGCGGCCCCAGTGACGTAAACGGTGCCCGATAATCCGATCCAGCTTCATTTCCGAATTTGAGAATTTACAGATATGGATACCAAATCCGGATCAGGATCCAGATATGTAAGGAAAAACTAATTTGGATACATATCCGGATATTACCATAGTTTCGGATCCAAATCCAGATATCCAAATCATGCTGCTCATACTTAGTACCCAACTGCTACCTTTTGTTTAAAGCGGTTGCTAATCAACTGGAATGCGATTACCACCAGCTAAATTATAACTGGATCCATTTAGAGATCCGTAAACCATAGAATATTGATTAACCTATTAAATTTTTTATCATTCATAATTATAAATTATGATTTTTTTATATATCTATCTGAATGTAATATTTATATCCGATTTTAGCGGATATGGATTTTGCAGTATCCGATATGTATCCTTATTTGATTTATTACAGATATGGATAGTACTTTTTGTTTCCAACAATTATCCGTATCCGAAAATAGATACCGGATATGGATATGGTAATACCATATTTGATCCGTATTACATCCCTCCTGCTTCCACATCCCAAGTTTCTCCTAATATGACTAGGCACCAGACTCCCGATTCTCTCTCCATGTTGTTCATATGGAGACTAACGACCCATGATACCCCCCCGGTGTAAGCGTAGCGTTGTCATGAATTGAATTCCCGCCAAATTGATTTGCTATAGGTGCACCCCAAAGAATAGATGACGGATGTCTCTTTATGATTCCTACAAAGGACGCACTCTTTCGGGGATCAGTCAATTTCCGTTTACGGAGGTCATCGGGGCCTTAATCGTACATGCGACCATGGTCGACGCCGAACAACATCCCTCGTCATTCAGGAATTTTTACAAATGTTTACTTCTAAAGATTCTCTAGGGCGGTCTTTGATTCGGGTTGGGGTCAAAAATTACACCCCTCGGTTCAGGTCAAAAAGTCAACAAATCAAAGTCAAGCAAGTGGACCCAAGCCCAACTAACCCGGGCCCAAGCCCAAACAAGTGGGCCTAAGCCCAACCGGTCCAAGCTTAAGCATAGGGCCGGCCCCCATGCCAAGAAAAGAGAGAGTGTTATAAAATAGATTTAATATGTAATAAATATGAATAATGTAGAAATAATTGGCAAAAAGCCAATTTTGTGTAAGGGTATTTAAACCCACCATATGATGAAATAATAAGTTTTTCTTCTCCCACAAAAATAGAGATTTTAGCCTCAATCTAATCTACTCTCTTGAGGTGAGATCCCAAATCTTCATCTTACTCAAGAATGAAATAACCCTAAATTCCATGTACCATTCCTTTCGTTTTAGTTCATAAAATATGATGTATTCTGTTCTGATTTCGAGTTATAAGAAAATTCTTTTGAAATAAGTGTATGAAACTCCTTATAACTCACTGGTTAAGACTTCTCGCTGTTGTTTCATAGCCTGCGTGTTCGAATCTCATTAGTTCCAATATATTTTATATTATTTGTTCTCTTTAACGCTTTAGAAGCCCAAGAGTTTGCACGAGCATTGCATGGGGTTACGAAACGTTTCAACAGAAAAGATATATATAAATAGGCTATTTATACTGACACAAGCACATGATCCAAGACCCGAACCCAGACCTCCAAGTGGAGACGGTTCGGGCAGCCAGACCTAGCCCAGACAGGCCCCATCCGGGTCAGAGCAACCTTTAAACTCCCACCTCTCCATTTTCCTATCCCGAAACTCCCAATTCATTATAGAAACTTCCCAGTCCCTTGAATTGCCCAATTAACTCTCTTTTAATCTCATTTATTTTCTTTAATTCCTTATCTCTGTACATTGTGGCTATTCTCTTCACTTGGATGTCCCCAAAACTAGAAATCACTGTCTAAAATTCTTTCTAAGACCAACAAGCCTCTTCTTTCATCCAACACCAAGTATCACCACCCTCAACCACATATTTGTCTCCATCAAGGCCGAGCAACCCCTCGAACTCAAACTCCATCCCCTTCCTTCAACGACAACATCAGTGGCCCAACTCACATCGTCGTCATCAACGACGTCGCCGCCACCCAATACCAACGCCGTCGTAGACACCACCACAACAATAAACAACGCACCAAAACTCCTTTTCTTGTAATCGGCGCCTTAAATTCATAATAAACGGTGAATTGGTGGTTATACTAATTCACACCGCGGGTAAGTTCCTTCTTTTCTCTTTCCTCTCTTTCTTTTAATCTCGTAAATCGTGCTTCTTTGGTAAATCATAAGTCCTCTTTTCCTCCTCCTCTGTTTTACCCTCGCTTCTTACTTCTTATTAAATCCCCATGTTGTCATGTCGCCACTCTTTTTCATTTATGCTACGTTAAAGTCTCCGATTTATTCAAATCCATACATTAACATACACATACATGTATTTCATGCTTGGCAAGAATGTATTCGTTTTGTTTTCCTATATTTAATCACGAAATCTAAATGTCTTTATATAACAAATTGTGCCATTGACATGTTCTCTTTTCTTGTTAGATAATTTATTATTTTAACAATATTAGTTAATATCAAAATATTGCGTAAGTAAATACCATGTTATATCGTCTTTTGTTGTGATAGGTTATTAGTTAAACTTTAGTCATATATATGGAATGGGGTAATGACCTACCCCATACAGGCACGCTTTGGAAATATAGCACGATCATATGCTTGTAACGTTATTTGTAAAGAACCGAATTACACCAAAATACCATCAAGTTTAAAATACGACGTTTTCATTTGCAATTACGCCTCTACAACTCTCTTTAGGGGACCCGTTTATGGATAGTGCGGATTATCGCACATCCTGACGATAGTAGAGTAAGATGCAGGACTCTTCACGGAGAATTCGGTCTCGAAAAGAATAAAATACGGTTTTAAAGAAAATACGATATTTTAAAATAAGCTTAAACAAATTGCAGATAAATTGAAACATATGTTGTAATTCTAAAGAAAAACAAATTTGTGAAAATTATTGTTCATACATACTCAAAAATGAAAAGATAAAAGTTTTCAAGAAAGTGCTCTCAAGTTTCCAAAAGATATATTTTTCGTAAAAATACCATTAACTTTTAAAAACTAGATTTTATCACTAAAATACCACTAAATCTAATATTTTATAAAAACTCTTGATATTTTAATTAATTTATATATTTTACTAAAATACCATCGAGGTTATTTTCAACCAGACTATTTTACATAAAAAAATCCTCGAGAAATTAAAAATATGCAATTATCTATAATAAACAACTTGATAAATCTTTAAAAACTTTAGCTTAATAATTGGTTTAAGCGGTATCATTTCTCTTGAGCCTTGAGGAGCCAGAGAAAGTGAGTGCTTGCCTACCTCCTAGTATAGACAACTTAAGGGAATTATCGTTGGCAATTGTCTTTGAAAAAGTCACAAATCCTGCCGCTCATGTATAGTGGTTACCCGATTATTCCCAAACTTAAGAAGTTTTCAAAAGATACAGTTCTTCTTAAATATAAAATGTAATATCACTTGAATCAAATCATATAGATATATGAACTTAAACTCAAAACTTGAACTTGAAACTGAACTCGCGCTTGAATTTGAATACCTGAAACTTGACATGAAAACTTAACACGAATACTTGAACTTGACATGAACACTTGACATGACTTATACTAAACCTTCATGCTTGATCCAACTTAACTCGAACTATGAATACAATTGATATGATTTACATTTGACATGACTACATGATTCTTGACATGAACTTAATCTTGAAAACTTGATAATATGCATCATCTTTTGTATTCATGGATTCGATCAAGACTGGTAACTTTAAACATAGACCAATATACACGGGGTGTTGGGTTAGTTTGAGTATGAATCCAACGGAATCTCCTGAGTCCTATACTTAAATTATGAAATCAGGAATTCAAGAATTTACGAATGAAGGACCGTGGTACCTTGCCCCTGTATTTACAGCTTGTTGGGTTCGAGAACACTGCTAAGATACGTTGGCATTCACATTCAAACTCATGTTAGTTAGATTATCTTTTAGTGACCTCTGTAGGACACATTGACAGTACACTTCATCTTCACGATACTTTCACTACACGGTCATGCTATACTCATGTTACATTTCATGCTTACATAGTTTCCTTTAATATTGTCATGTTATACTTGTTCATATTTTATTCCATCCATACTATATCACATTATATCATGCATTTCATTTATATAAATCACACATCCTTTTTGGAGACTTACCGAGCGAAAGTTCGTTGACGGGCATTACACCCATCTTTCTTTCTTTCTTAGAATGTTCCTCAGATAATCTAGAGACTAAGGAGGTGGAACCGACTTAAGAGGACTACTCGCAGTTTGAAGTCCAGACCGACTACTAGTCCTCCAACAGTTATTTCTTTTCATTCCAATATGCCACTGTTTAGACACTTTCATTGCACTTTTCTTTTAAGTTTTCTTGTATCAGTGTAAACTTTGTAAAGTTGGGAATGTAAATATATAAAATGTTGGATTTTATTATCACTTGTCTATTCTTATCAATATTACACCGCTTATTTTACGCTTAGCCTATTTGTTGGAGAAAAGAGCTTCTCAGAATAAATACATCGCTGGACTCGTCACGTTTCATGCTCCCCTTTTGGGGGAAGCGGGGCGTGGCAAAGAGAGAGATCCAAAAGAAAGAGATATCATTTTGGGTCTCTTTCATCTGCTCTATCCTCTCTAAAAAGAACCCATTAGAATAGAAAAGAACCCATCTCTAGAAGAAACACTTCATCTCAAAGAAGTCAAGATCCAAGATCTCTATAGGTGTTCCGAAATTTTTTTTTTGGGGGGAGGGGTGGTGGTAGTTTGCCCCCCTACTACAGGTGCATATCAATATAATGTTAGGAAAGAAAAAAGCTTCACACACAAAAATGAATACACTACACAAATTAGCATGAATCAATAAACAAAGTTAATTACCAGAAAAAGAAACATAGATTGCCCTAAAATAGACGGCTTACCTGATAAATGTGTTAGCACGCAAAACTGATGGTGGAGAGAATAAAGAGGAGGCTTCTTTAGGGTGGCAATATTTTTGCCATTGGATTTGATGGTGCTATTTTGTTGACACGAGGGAAAAGGCCTTGAATAAGGATGCAGGAGAAACTTAAATAAAGGTTATTAAAACTTTCTGCCTCTTTTTTCCTTAAAAACAAATCAAAACATTCTGACTCTTCGTCACACTTCACCAAGAAAGAAAAAAACCTTCCCAAAACAACAAAAATAAGAGTGGCTGATTCGAACATACAGGGTAATTATTACCCACTCATCTTCATCATCATCGGGATTGCCTCTTACAGCATCTTCAGCAAAACTCTAAACAACCACGAAATTGCTGACGATGGCATGGTCACAGGCGTTCTACTCTTTTCATTTATTTCAGTTCTTTGCACTATCATGCCTCCGTTTTCGTCCTATAGTATGACACCGGTGGAATGCATTGCTGGAACCATCATTAGTACAAAGATGGCTTGCCCTACGGATGAGAAAAACCGTAGAGGCATTTATACATAAAAAAAAAAATTTGACTTCTGTAATCGTCCCTACAATGCCATAAGAGAAATCCATTGTGGGCACCGTAGAGACAAAATAGAGGTTTTTTAAAGAAATAAAACAGAAAACCCACCCCCACCCCCACCCCCACCCCCTAATTATCCCCAAAAAAATTCCAGTCCCTCTTCCTCCCTCGATCCTCCTCCTTCGCCGTCGTCCTCGAACACTCCTCGTCGTCGTCGAACCCTCCTCCTTTCCCAACCTTCGCCCTCGAACCCTCCTCCTTCGCCGTTGTCGAACCCTCCTACTCTTCGCCCTCGAACCCTCCTTCTTTGCCGTTGTCGAACCCTCCTACTCTTCGCCATCATCGTCCACCAAGTGTCACTGGCCTGCACCATTGCCCCTACCGTTGTCCATCGCCGCCTCCATCCTCCATCGCCGCTACCTCTGTCGAGCTCGCAAATTTCTACAGTGTAACGTAATTTTAAAAATATTTGTTATTTTAACATATTTTTTAATTAATTAGTATTGTAATGTTAATTTTAATTAGTTGATATTGTTTAAATTTAGGGGGTTTTGCATGAAACCCTAGAGTTTAGAGTAAAGGTGAGGGTTAGGGTATATTATAGGGTGAGGGTTACGGTTAGGAGGGAGGGGGAGGCGGTGGGAAAAAGGAAGGAAGTCGAGGGTTGTGTGGGATGGGAGGCAGTGGGGAGCGGGGCGGCGGCGTCCGGAAGTGGTGTGCGACGGCGCTCGTTGGTGGTGTGCGACGGCCAGAAGTGGTGGTAGCGGCCGACAGCGGTGGGTTAGAGTTTAGGGTGAGGGTTAGGATTAGGGTATTTTAGTGTAAAAAAGTAATAGTCAAGGGGAATTTACTGAAAAAAATTGGGTAGTTTAGTGAAAACAGCAATATTTAAGGGTATTTTTGTGTGATTTTGAAAATTTTTTTGTTAGGGTTAGGGTTAGAGTTCGGGATTAGGGTATTTTAGTGAAAAAACAATAGGTAAGGGTATTTTAGAGTAATTTAGTTATTGTTGTAAATGTTGTCTATATTCCCTATCTTTGTGCCAAGTAACCGGCCTTCGTGCCATGTTACCGGCCTTCGTGCCACGTATATCATTTTATCCCAATTTGGGAAATTTTATAAATACAGAGGAAGTCCTGCCGAAATGTTCAAAAACGTCTTTTACCTACGTCTTTTACCTACACACGCCACACACAACACACATGCAAAGCGCACACACAACACGCACACACAACACACACAACACGCGCATACACAAAGCACATACACACTAACAACTCCACACCTAAGCGAAATCATAAATTGAAATTTAGATAATTTAGCAAACTAAATTACGCGTTGTAGTTTCCTTCTATCGGTTAACATACGTTTGATATTCGTCGTGACATAAAACTACACGAAAATTGTTAAAAATCGCACGGTGTCGTTTGGTGCTAACAACCGTCATGTAGTCTATGTGACGAGAAGATACAATCGTATGATAACCGATAGATTTGTTCCTTGTGGACAAATTATAAATGTATAATGCAAATATCTGTATTCATTTGTGTTTTCATTCGTTTCGAATTATTTCGTCGGTACATTTCCTCTAGTTCTCTGTATACAAAGATAGATTAGATATTCATTTCAATGTTGTTTCATAGTATTGAAATAATTATATATTCTATTACAATGTACTCAGAGAACAGCGGGGATGTGCTGCCGAAATTTTCTCGAAACGGATGAAAGCATAAACGGATGGGTGTCTGCTCTATACATTCTTAATAGGGTAGAAGCCTTACCCCCGACAGCCGTTACTCTCGACATCCAATATAGAACCGTTAATATCATCATCCTTCCTCCACTTCTTGTGACAGGACATGGATATTTTTAAACATAACTTTGTTAATCGGCGATTTATCTTCAACGACAAACTTGCTCTTCCCATTCTCTTCTTTGTCGATAACCATTTCGTTCTTAGCTTTCTCAATGTAGTCACTATCGAAAAACTTCTCCTTCCCTTTCGCTTCATACCTCGACCTCTCTAGCCCCACAGTCTTCGATTCAAGCACCGATTACATAACTTCATTTTCTTCCATTTATGAAACTTACAATTTATTGCGTCTTTATGATATTCTTTTTAGTATTATTGCTCTATCATATGAAGTGACTTAAGTAATGTGAAACTTACATGAGCTTTTAGGATCTGTTAACGATATATATATGTTATACAGTCTAGCATGGCCCATGAGTGCATCAATGTTAAGGACTGGATGTATGTGGATCAACAACAATGCATGAACTCTAAGTTTGTCGCAGGAGTTGTTGCTTTCATCGAATTTGCACGCAAATATCATAAGGTCGTGTTAGGGAAGATCTTTTGTTCGTGCAACAGATGTACCAGAAGATAGAGAAGATAGAGCTTCACATCGTTAAACATGGTTTTACCATATTTTATACAACTTGGTTATATCACGGGAAAGAAAAAGAAGATGGTAATGCGGCGGAAGAAGAAAAAGAAAACTTCTTTTCAGGAGAGAAAATGGAGGTTGTGGTAGATGTTGCTCTCGGTGATAGTATCTCTCGGTGATAGTAATCCTACTAAAGAAGACCTTCCTTCCGGTCAAGAATATCATGCGGATAAATATGAGAAGTACATGAATGATACTAGGAGTCCAATTTATGAGAATGCAAAGTATTCCACACTATCATGGTCCGTCCATCTTTTCCAGATTAAGTGCCTAAATAGATGAAGCAACAATTCATTCACGATACTTCTTAAGTTCCTGAAATATTCTATGCCCCCGGAAAATAACGTCCCTGAGAGCTGGTACGAAACTCGAAAGATTATGTCTAATTTGGGTCTGAACTGTGAGAAAATTCATGCATGTATTAAAGATTGTATATTGTACCGGAAAGAAAATTCAGATTTGAAAAGAGTATCCCACCTGCGGAAAGAATAGGTATAAACCGAAAGTATCTGATAAAAATGCAGATATACCTATCAAGATTGCACGATACTTTCCCATAATACAGAGACTGCAGAGGTTATTCAGGTGTCAGAAGGCAGCGGAGGCAATGATTTGGCATCACCGTGCTACTCCAAGCGAAAATGGAAAAATGAGTCATCCAAGAGATTCACCAGCATGGAAGGATTTCAATAGAAGGCACCCAATATTCATCAGTGATTCTCGCAATATCAAACTCGGACTGGCCAGTGATGGTTTCAGCCTATTCAACTATATGGGTGATAATCACAGCGTATGGCCCGTTGTAATGATAGTTTATAATCTATCGTTGTGGTTGGCTATGGATCAGTCCTACTTTATGATGCATCTTCTTATTGACAGAATGAAATCACCAGGAAACAATAACGACGTCTACCTCCGAATTCTGGTCGAAGAGTTAAAATCCTTATTCATTAATGGTATGGAGATTTACAATGCAAACACAAATATAACATTCACGATGCGTGCAGCTTTAATGTGGACAATTAATGACTTTCCTGCATATAGATTGCTATCAGGTCGGTTCGTATATGGTTACAAAGTATGCCCTTACTGCCAGTAAGATACAACATCGAAATGGTTGAAATTTAGCAACAAGGTTTGTTTTTGCGGTCATCGGCGTTTCCTGTCACCAACCATCCCTACAGGTTTGATAGTGTTCACTTTGATGGTCATCAGGAGCTTCGTAGGTCTTTAGCCCTATTATTCGGAGAGGGCGTGATTGCTCAGTGGAATGATTACAATAACGTGACCTTCGGAATAAATCCAGCAAGACAGGACACTCTATCCGGCTGGAAAAAATTAAGCATTTTCTACGAATTACCGTACTGGCCAACAAATTTAGTGCGTCATTATCTGGACGTCATGCATATTGAGAAGGGAGTATCCGAGTACGTACTTAACTTACTTCTTTGTAAATATGAAAAATCGAAAGACAACCTCCGTACTTGGATGGATCTTCAGGACTGAAAAATTAGAGCCGATTTGCATCTTAAACCGATAGCGGATAAACTAGATAAGTTTGTACTTCCCAATACCGCGTATCATATGTCACAAACAGAGAAGAAAGGGTTCCTATAGGTGTTACATGATTTGAAAGTTCCCACAGATTTCTCAGGGTCATTTAATAAAAAGATAAAGATTGTGAAAGGCAATATCGATAGACTGAAAAGTCATGATCATCATGTTATTATGGAGCACATTTTCCTATTATCCCTCAGGACTTGTCTTCCTGAATCGGTTGGTCTAGTAATCAATGAACTTTGCTGCTTCTTTAAGGAATTGTGCGCTAAAAAAACGAGATTGTGGCGGTAAAGAAACAAGAAAATGTGATTCCCTTGATACTGTGCAAGATTGAGCGGATTTTTCCGCTGTCGTTCTTCGATTTCATAATACACCTGACGGTTCATTTTGCAACCGAGGCTAAATTTGCCGGACCAGTACAATATCGATGGATGTATACCGTCGAAAGGTATCTTGAATTTTTCGGTTTACGCAATTGATATATTTTTGCTATCTTATATACTTGTATTTCTTTATTTAATATTAGTTTCTTTAGCTACTTTCTGACTCTAAAAAAATTATATGCGCAATAGAAATCGACCAAAGGGTTATATTATGGAAGGTTATCTTCTAGATGAAATAACCACATTTTGTTCCCACTATCTGAACGAAAATATTGAGACGAAACTTAACAAGTCTCGGAGAATTCGTGACGGACCATATGGTAAAGCAGATTATAAGAGAATAGAATCCATATTTATCAACAAGATATATCGGTTTATCCTCCTCAATAGCGTATGTTTTGATGAAGTTAGAGAGTAAGTCTGTTTTATATTAATATATATATATATATATATAATGTTGACGTCAAAATTTAATGCAAAATTCATATGAATAAAGTACATAACGGGCATTCTAATTGGAATGATAATCGATTGGAAAAATATCATCAGGACAAATTTTGCGACTGGTTTGCACATCATGTAAGATATTCGAATCTCATTTTTTTGGGACTAGTCTTAATCCAAAATTATATCATTATGTAATTGTCGCATAATCGGTTTTGTCAGATCCAAGATCCAAACATGTTTGTATCATTAGAGAAAGACTCGAGATGTTTAGCTCAGTTTCCAAGCATGAAAGTTGTATACTACAAAGGATTCGGTGTCTTTAGATACAAATTTGAAGTTAAGAACATAAAAGAATCTCGAATCACCCGGAATAGTGGGATTGCGACCGTTGGTTCGGATGGTATGATTTATTATGAATATTTAGATTGCATACGTGATATCCAATATCCCAGACGAGCAGAACCACTTTATATATTTCAGTGTATTTGGTATGATACACCAACCGGAACTGGAAGGTGGAGAGACAATCTCGGGACTTGGAAAGATGAATATGGATTGACTAGTGTAAACACATCGATTTTGCTGTGAGGACGATCCATTTATATTTCCGCAACAAGCATTTCAAGTATATTACTCAAAGTCCTTGAAGTATCCGGGATGGAGTGTTGTATGCCGATGGAAGCCCAAAGATATTTATGATGTCCCAAAATTTGAGGATCGCAGTGATGAGAAAGAAGAAGAGAGAAGACTTTGAGTGCTCCAACGGTCTGTCTCCGCAGAAGGGTTATCTTCAGATGAGCGTGAAGTTACGTGAGTTAGGAATGATATTGATGATCAAATCCAAGTAGGTATTTATACGAAGTCTAATGTGTCTATTAAACGAAAAAGGTTATCATTAATATTATATTATGAGTTTACATTTCCTATAATCTATATATGTATTGTTATTAATATTTCTCTTACATACATGTATTGCAGCATATGTAATAATTGTATTTCTATTTAGGGGTGATGGCGACGTCCGGACCAGCGAAAGGCACCAGAGGCAGCGGCAGCGGCAACTCCAAGGGCACCAGGGGTAGAGCGATTCTGCACGGAGAGCTGTGTAGGGAGTAGCTCCTACAGTATAGGTGGTGTTGCACCCCGTCCGGACAGAGTCCAGATGACTCTTTTCGTATGGACTTCGCTACACCTGCAGGTATATTTATATATTATATATTGCACGCATATTCATTTTGAATGATATATTATAGATATACACGTATATTTATTTTGAAGTTACTTATATAGTAATTTTTTATTGTCTAGTTGGAGAGGGTGCCTCCACATCTGGAGCACAGGCCGTTCCCACACCTGCAGGTATATTTATATATTATATATTGCACACATATTCATTTTGAACGATATATTATAGATATACACGCATATTCATTTTGAAATTACTTATATAGATATTTTTTATTGTCTAGTTGGAGAGGATGCATCTATATCCGGAGCACAGGCCATTCCCGCACGATCCATACCCTCTGAGCACTCTACATGTTAGTATTTTTAAGTATATAATACGTCAAATTGATTATGTATTATTATATTCGGAATTTACTTATATAGTCATTGTTTATTATCTAGTTGGAAGGGGTGCATTCACATCCGGGTCACCGGCTGTTCCTCACCCGAGGAGCTATCGTGTCGCTCGTGCTGCTGTCCAGACGCAGGCTCGTGATGATATCGCTGAGGGTATATATTGCACTCCAATTTACATCTACTGTTGCTGAATCATATAATGTTGCTTAGTCATGTTACATCCAATATTGCTAAATCATATAATAACTGGATACAGAATGCCATCACTTTTCCTATTCTTCAAATGGTGGACCACATAAAGGTATATTTGATAGATCGCTTCAATAGTCAAAGAGAAAAAGCCGAAAAGTGGAATGGAGTGTTATGTCCTAAGTCAGAGGACATTCCGAACAAAAATTTGGACGCCGCTGGTTTTTTTTTTGTCCATCAAGCTGATAACGAACATTATGAGGTGTTTGACATTAAAACTATTCGGATCAATGTATCTACTCGCTCATGTACATGCCGAGAATGGGATGTTACTAAGATTCCTTGTAGGCATGTTTGCGCTATTATCAATTTCTTAAGACAATCAATCTATAACTACTATGATCATTTCTTGACGATCGAATATTTCACGGCGAGTTACGTGGATACAATTTACCTAATATCTACATTTGACAAGCCAACAGTCACGGAAGAGAATATTGAGATCCAGTCTCTTTTGATGAGAAAACGGTTAGGAAGGCCCCCTACAAGGCGCATAAATAACATGGATGTTCAAAAGAGGAAGATGAATTGCGGTAGATGTGGTAACGAAGGTCACAATAGAACGACATGCCCTGCTCCGATCGATTAAGATTAAAATATCTACATGTTGGTATTTTGTTTAATGTTTATGTATCCACTGTCGAGTTTCGTGGACATTTTGGACTAAAACATTACGATGTTCGTCATAATTTTGCTGTAAAAATTTTTATTGGTTAAGTATGCATCTGAATGAAATTTAGAAACTGTTTTATAAATCCCTTTATTTACAGTTACCTATAACATCTAGGCACTTATATGTAACTTCTGATAAGTTGCATTTAACTTGTAAGCCGGTCTAAGCAGTTATCTGTAACTTCTAAGTACTTGCCTGTAATTTCTAACCATTTGCCTATAACTTCTAGGCAGTTGCTTGTAACTTGTAAACACTTATCAAGATTGTTTTGAGAGATTATTGATATTTAAGGCTCTTAAGGAATAAAGAAACAAGTATGAACTTTTAAGCAGACGTCTGTACTTCAAAAATTTCCTAGAGACGTCTGTCTCAGACGTCTCCTATTAAAAACGGAAACTGACATTTTGAAAATTTCCTTTATCAGACGTCAGTACCAGATATTTACAGTTCAAAAATTTCTTAAGGAGACGCTTGCTTAGTCGTCTCTGAAATAAAAACAGAGATTTGACAATGAAAATTTCCTTCACCAGACGTCTGGTTTTCAAAAATTTCTTAAGCAGACATCTGTACCAGACGTCTGCAATATGACTAAAATTTAAAATCAGTTAGAAAAATTTAAGAGTTTGAGTCCAACGAATATTTTAGACGTCTTTTGATTAAAGAGGAGACGCCTGAAGAATAGAAATGTTTTGGAAAATGGTTTCTAATCTTGTGAGATCAACACTAGATTCAAAGGAAAAACTAAAGACTACAATCTCTAACTCAATTCTTCTTCAATCTTCATTTCCTTAATTTTATCACCAATGTATGATATGATATATGATATTATGAATATTTCTCCCCCTTTTTGAAAATATCAAAAAGTTAAACACAATGAGAGCAAGGGGTAAGGAAATATACACGAATGGATAATTTTGTGATTGAAATTTCATTTGAACATAAGAATAGACATGATTAGAGCATAACAAATGAATAATTCAAGCATGATATTAATCATAATGAACCAATTCATAATAATAACTAATATAGTATAGGGTTCAAAACGACAAAATAATAGAAAGTTAAATAAAAACTAATACATAAGCAAACCGAATTCAAGACTAATCTTACGGATTTTGTAGGTCTTGAGTACTTCCATATGGTTGCGGAAGGGCAATGTTAAGTTTGGAGTAAAGATGGGCCATGTGGTAATCAAAATTCCCCGAAATACGATCCAGATGCCCTGTAATTTGATCCACAATCTGGTTTTTCAATCCTTCATAATCAAAGTCTTGAGGGGTTACTTGAGTAGGAGGTTCAGTGGGAATTTGGGAAGTACGGGAGGAACTTGGTTGTTGTGGAGTCGAGGAATCCAACTTCATCAAGTTTACGTTCCTTGCTCCAAAATCGGCATTAGGCTATACTATATCCTTTAAATCAGGGAAACGACTTTGTGATATTCTAATAGTTTAGTAATAGTCTGTCCATAATATAAATTCCCGTGTCCACCCGACAAATCCCACATGCTATGAATGAGGAAGAGAGGAAGATTGACTCGAATGCCCGTGAGAATACAATAAGTCATGAGTTTGTGGCATCCATACAGTGTCTCTCTACTTCCGGACTTACGAAAAACAGTATGAGTAAGGATATTTGCAAGAACTCCGGCACGATTAGTTAGTGTTTTGGCTTGTTGATTTGCAAAAAGATGGGGGTTATCTCAACCATGCAATACCATTGACGCCTTTTCCTTCTCAACACTTTCAGAATACTCATAATCCGGCAAGGTGTTAAAGTAAATATCGACACCTTCATTTGGAATATCTAAAGCCCTAGCAAGGGTTCCCAGAATAAAATTGAAGGTTGTGCCATAAACTTTGGTTTTTAGGCCAGTGGGATCGTCATTGGTGCTGATGAGATTAGCATAGAATAATTTTACGGTCTTATCGTAAGTTGGACAATTTAAAGTCAAGAAAGGCATCCAACCTTTCCTTTGAAACAGGTCTTAAAAACCAAATTCGCTTAAATCTCTAAATAAGATAATAGAACCAGTATGAATGGGTTTAGAGATGAAAGATTGAAATCTCATTTGACAATCATCATTGAGAAAGAGTTGGCTTCTTGAGCTTCCTCGGTTGAGAGACCCTTTCTCTTCTTTGAGAATGATTCTGGTGCAATACCTTTATCCTTCTTTGGAGCAATGAGGATTTTTATGAAGAAATTTGGGAAATTTTGAAAGATTTATAGGGTTTTTGAGTTTTGAGGGGTAGAAGAAGGGAACGAGAGAGAGACGTCTAGGTTTATTGAGAATTTAGGGGTAAATTATAAATATATGGGGGTCATGGACGGTTAGGATTACATTAGAGGAAATCGAACGATCAAATTTTATCTGACCGTCTCAAAAAAATTCCCGTGCAGATGTCTGGTTTCAAATACCAGACGTTTCTGAAGTCAATTTTCAGAGGCAAGATTTGAACTAGAGACGTCTCAGAAGTCAATTTTCAAAAACATATTTTGAACCGGAGATGTCTCTGAAGTCAATTTCCAGAGGCATATTTTGAACTGGAGACGTCTCTGAATTCAATTTCCAGAGACATATTTTGAACTGGAGACATCTAGTTACAAGTACTAGACATCTCTGAAGTCAATTTTCAGAGACATATTTTGAACTGGAGACGTTTGCCACAGATGTCTGCAACACAAAAAATTTGTTCCAGACGTCTGATGTGGTTTTCTAACCATTTGCCTGTAACTTCTAAGCAGTTGTACGTAGCTTCTGAGCAGTTGCCTGTAAGTTCTAACTTATCTGTAACTTCTAAAAAAGTTGCATGTAGCTTCTAACCACTTGCATGTAACTTCTAATTAGTTGCCTGTAACTTGTAAGCAGTTGCATGTAATTTCTAATAAGTTGCTTGTAACTTCTAATAAGTTGCTTGTAACCTTTAATAAATTGCCTGTAATAATATCAGCTATATAAAACTGATAATATTAACAAAAATATAATTCATATCACAGTATCGGCCAACATCGGCAATATAAAACTGATAATATCAACAAAAATATCATTCATATCACATTATCGGCAAACATCGGTTATATAAAACATATAACATCAATAAAAATATCATTCATATCACAGTATCGGCCAATATCGACGATATTAAAGTATATACGTCAACAATTTTCAACATTCATTAGACAAAACAGTAACATATAAGTAATTTGTCATTCTTACTCAAAACAAATAATAATATCGGCGAATATGGGCTAAATACAAATAGATGAATACATGTACATATAACAAAGAGTTCAAATTTCGGCAAAACAAAAAATGAAGCAATATCAAGTCGTTTCTTGCTCGTTGGCCAATAGAATTTGGGCCGTAAGTATCAGCTGCTACTGCTCCGACCCTTTCCCCTCCAGAGCATCCGGAATCCGCCGACCCTCGATCAATGTCTTCATGAATAAGTAAACGAAAATACCGCAATCATCACTGTTAGCCAACAACGTTAACAAATGCATACCATTATAACCCTCAACAATCTGAAATGTTAAAAAAACTTGTACAGAAAATACTTTTTACGAATTCTTTTGAATCGGACAAGAGACACTAGTAAATTGAAATGCATTGCAACCTCCATGCTCGTCGAATTTCTTCGCCCCAAAATGATAAAGGAACGGCAAGTATAGCCTAGCCCCTTGCTGCGCGCATGTGAAGAATAATTGTCACGCCCCGCTTCCCAAAGTACGCTAAAGTGGGCACGTGACATAGCCAACCATGCTACCTGTGGATAGGAAAAATCCTTCCACAGTCACATTACGGCTGTGGAGATATCAAGAACAGGAAAGTAAACTAACTATCTAGTACATATCCATAAACCAGAGTAAAAGAGTCGAGAGATAATAATATGCGGAAGCCAAAAGATACAATAAATGAAACACCTGAAGTGAAACTACATACCGACAGGAACCTCACCGCTCGTCTAACAGCGGCAAAACTCCTAATCAGTCTGCAACAGGATAGAAGAATCTGGGCCATGCAAAACCCAGACGTCAGCGCGTCAAGTCATCAAGTAATAACATAATAAACAGGCAATGTGAATATAAACATGAATAAAGCAAGGGTAACAATAATATGAATCAGAGCAGTGCAGGGTAGTGTGCAGTGGGTGAACTGGACTGTTCTATCAGGTTCTCTATTCTAAAGTCTTTGAAACCAAATTGATGAATCATCGATGTAACTCAATAGTATCCCGTGCATGCCCGGGACCACGGTCTAAGACTCTCGGGCTGAAACCGAGACGTGCCGCTAGTCACTACAAGGGAAATGATAAAGACCAACGATGTCAGCAGCATCGTCACGAGGCGGGCCTGGCCTCTAAAACTGATCAGTACAGGTAGTGAACTGTTGAGTTACAAGTCAGGTTTCACCTATGATTTCCCCATACCCCCAAGTTATATGTGTAAGTCAAGTCAGGTATCCCGAAATCAAGAAACTAATGCCAACACATAATCAGGTAAACAGGTTTGTCTGGATAGACAACAGGAATGGTCCATGAGGACTACATGTCAGGTTTGTTGGCATTAGACACAAGATCAGGTAACGGGTCAGGTCATGGTACATCAGGTCAAGTTAAGCAGTATACGGTACCATGTCGGGTAGATCAATATATATGTAGCAAGTCAGGTCAAGATGTAAACAATATCATGGGTGTGCTCACAATCAGTTATATAATCAAGCATGGTTATTATCAACATGATATAAGCAAGGAATTAAGCAATAGACAGATTCATTCAATTAGCAGTACCGTTATCAGTTGTGTCACAGAGATGATTTCAACCATATAAGAATGCAGTAAGACAATTATAGCCATTTAATCATATTAACAAGTTTAAGACTTCATAGATGCAATGTTGTAGGTGTATATAGGTTATACGAATGAAATCACAGTTTAAGCAGGTTAAATGTATACGAGTGTCCGAATGAAGTAGAACGGTAGAAAAGGTGCCACAAACTACATCATCAGTGAAAGTGTAATCAAAACATGTAAATGTGATTATTAGGTTCCAAATTAGTAATTACAACAGGTCGGTTCCAAGTTTTGACTCTTAAAAAAGTTCTTAAACAAGAGAGCTATGCTCTTTGGGAGAATGAAATTCTCAGTAAACAAGAGGAAGATGAAAATCATCTAAGAGGCCAAAGGTCATATTTATAGGCATTGAAACGCCTCTTCAACTTCTGAGTTGATCCAAGGGCGCAGATGCTGCCACCGCTGCACTCACGTGTGGTCCACGTAAGCGCAATGGTGGGGGGCATTTGTTTACCCCAATCAGAGCAAAGCTCTGTTTTCAAAATTTAAAAGTTGAAGCAACGCTTCAGATTCAGCGCTAGGCACGACGCGCACCACGTGTCAAACGCAGATGCACTAGCGCAGGTGCACTGCGCCCTAGGCAGCGCGCTCCCAATCAGAGCAAAGCTCTGTTTTAAAATTCAAAATTCAAAAATTGAAGCAACACTTCAGATCCAGCGCTAGGCGCACTGCGCGCCACGTGTCAAACACGGGTACGCTAGCGCAGGTTGCGCTGCGCGCCACGTGTCAAACGTAGGTGCGCTGCGCTCCACGTGCAAAGCACGGGTGCGCCAGCGCTGGAATTAAAAATTCCCCACCGTTAGATCAAAAGATCTAGTAATAATAAATCATTAATTAATCAGAATAAAACTCTGTTATAGAAAGATCTTTCCAATCTTGTTAAAAACAAAAAAATTGCCTTCTGTAAAACAGAAGCCCTAGGATCAAAGATCAACGGTGGGGGAACTTTCTCAAATCAATCAGAGAAGGATCTCTTCAACTGATTTAACAAATCAATTTGCCCTATATAAAGGCCATAAGACTTCAACTCTGATATAGAGAAACCCCCCTACAAACTTTGAGAAAACTCAAAAAGAAAGAGAGCAAGCTCTTGAAAGAAGATCATTTCTTCAAGATAAAAAGAATGATTCTTGCATAAAGAGATGAAATTTTTCATTAAAACAGAAGAATTGTCTTCTTAAAAGATCATAGATCTACAAAAGACCAAGGTCTTTTTATAAAAAAGAGATCAAAAAATCTCATCATAAAATTAAAAGAAGTATTTACTTCATTCACAGATCATTGATCTACAAAGGCAAAGCCCTTACAAAAATAAGAACTGTTCTTGAATCTTGAGGCAAAGCCTCCTTTAAAAAAGAACATAAACTTGTTCTCTGATCATAAATTTGATCAAATGCGCTTTGCGCTACTGAAAAGTGCCTTGCACTCATGAACTGCGCTTCTGCGCTCCTCGGACCGGCGCTCAGCGCCAAAACGTGCCACGTGTCAACCGCAGATGCAACTTGCGCTTTGCGCTTCTGAAACAGCGCACTGCGCTCATGGGCTGGCGCTCAGCACCAAGCACGCCGCGTGTCATTCACTGGTACGCCACTAAACTAGCGCAATGCGCTCATAAATTGAAAGCGCAATGCGCTCATAAACTGGCGCTTAGCGCTAAGCGCGACACGTGTCCTTTTCGTGTGCGCTACTTGGTAGAAGCGCAATGCGCTCTTTAATTGGCACAAAGCGCCTGGCGCGCCACGTGGCGCACTGTCAGAACACACATTGTTCTGATGAATGCTATGCATTTAATACAAGACAAAAAGAAATGTCAGGATCTAATGCTCAGCATTATTAAAAGGGCCAAGCCCAAATAAAGGCTCAACAGCCCAGAACAATAAAATGTTAAACATTTTTATCTTATTGGACTTAGCCCAATATTGGCCATAAGTCCTCAAATTATATTGAACTGAGCTCATCTGCTCATGAATATTTAACAGATCTTAGTCCCAAATTGGACTACAGATCTTTCAACCAATTTACACCGGTTCGAGGGTACATCTCTTTACTCCTCTGATATTTGTCGTTGTAATCCTTCAACGTCTTCAGAGAGGTGACGGGTCCCAACAACCACATATTTCACGGACTGTGGGTCCTTAAGCCCATGGATTACGATGTCCTTAACCACGGACTGTGGGGTCCCTTTAAACCCACGGACTACGATGTCCTTAACCTTGGACTGTGGGGTCCTTTTAAACCCACGGACTACGATGTCCTTAACCTCGGACTGTGGGGTCCTTTTAAACCCACGGACTACGATGTCCTTAACCTCGGACTGTGGGGTCCCTTTAAACCCACGGACTACGATGTCCTTAATCTCGGACACGGACTACGATGTCCTTAATCTCGGACTGTGGGGTCCCTTTAAACCCACGGACTATGATGTCCTTAACCTCGGACTGTGGGGTCCTTTTAAGCCCATGGACTACGATGTCCTTAACCTTGGACCGTAATGTCCTTAAACTAACAATGGACCGAGATGTCCTTAAACTAACATTGGACCACTATGTCCTTAAACTGGTACTCGACCGCAATGTCTCTAAACTAAACAATTGAGTCCAAATGCTCTCTTGTTGGATCTAAACGATCCCGTTAAGTTGATCTTAGTCTAAAAATAGACTAATGTGTCCTTAACAAACGTTAAGTTGATCTTAGTCTCAAATGAGACCAACGTATCCTTAAACCAACCCCCAAACCCAAATCTAAGAAAATACGGATTTGGACTAATCCACGCCCTACGGGCGACAACATAAATTAGTCTCCGTATACAATCGACGGGCAACCAAAAAACAAAACAAACACACACGACACGAAGTGACCATCTGGAGAAGGAGAAAGTGGTTACCGCGATGCGGTAGCGTAATTAACTGCAGGGGCTTGCGCCTGCAGGGAAGAGCGTCCCCACAATCAAAAACCCCTCAACGAGGGGTAATCTGACGAAATCTGCTACATCGGCCGCATCCGTTTAAACCTTCGATACACGATACCATAAATCAACTTGGCGTCTTCGGAGAGGTGGACGGATAGCACCAATTAGCATCTGCCCTCGAAATTCAGGCCCTGACGTCCCGGTCGCGTCTTTCGGCGGAGAACAGGTGCTAAGCCCTCTTTTTTCTGCAGGTGTCCAACGCCTACGTGCCACACGCGTGAGGCTCTGGCGCCCAAGCGCCCACGTGCCAGGCGCTGGTGCCCAGCATCCATATGCCTTGCATGTGGCCCGCGGGCACCTAGCTCCCACGTGCCGGGCGCGTGAGGCGCCGGCGCCCATGCGCCTTGCACATAGCCTGCGAGCGCCCACATGCCGGACGTGTGAGGCGCTGGCGTCCAGCGTCCACGCGTCCTTAGGACGCTACTCACCCCTCTTTTTTTCCATACACTTCCCACTAATACATCTCGTTAGAAAAAATATTCTAACGGGACGCTGCCTTGCATCCCGTAAGGGGGCTTCTAGCCCTCTTAACCCCCAGCCCGCTATCCGGGTAGCGGGACCCCCTTAAACTCTGCGAGGCCCCCGATACGTACAAATACCATACAAAACACAACACAAGCACACGACATATTGAGTTCGCATGACCAGTTTGACCCGTCAATCGGAGTTTCCCTCGCTTCAAAAGCGAGGGGTAATTAATGGCAGTTTAGTCCGCGGCTGCCGGAGATTCGGATCCCCACAATCAATAAATCCCGGCCTGCCCCAGACAGGAGGAATCTATGCATGCCTGATAAGCGCGCGCATTCCCATCTCAATGGAGTGACGAAAAACACCCTGCAATGTGCACCCTTCCAGAGTCAAGTGGATCAATAATCATGCTCTGCCATAAGTATTTAACTTGTTAATAAATTGATGAATGTAATCAGGAGAACCGGTGTAACACCCGAGTTCATTTATACCAATTCCAGTTTCTGTATTTACTTATCCTTGGTCTATTCTTGATTTATCATGTTTGGGTGCGAATGGTAGTTACTTGGGACATTGCATTCGACCCGACCCGCTTGCTTGAACTTGTTTGATTTATATTTATAGTTTACCCTGACTCGTTGCTTTGACACGTGCATCTAGTATACCTGCATATCGACATTTCATCGGGCATCGCATGTTTTAACTTATAACTTTTACTCACTGGAAATAATTTAAAAATACATGACATGGCCTGCTTGATACCCCTAACCCTGTGGTAGCGTCCTTGCATCGTGTTCTCGTCCCGTTCAGTGAAACGGACGTGTTTGGACGACTACGCGCACGTGCGTGCGTCCGTTCTTGGGGGTATGCATTTCTGTTACAAAATCCTTCATTTTAAATTTTGGAACTTGCCAATAATTTTCATATTTCAAATCCAAATTTTTGGACCCGACCCGGGCGAAATTCTGAAATATTTTGTACTCCGCCAAATCCTATTTAATTTTTGAAATTCTTTAATCGGTTTTAAAATATTCTACAGTTTTATTCAGTGCATAGAATTTTCTAAAAGAAAACTAATTGTAAATCTTTTACATTTTTTTAAACTGCAAAGATTTGCCTTCTACCTTTATTTTCCTCTACAGCCAATCAGAAATCCCCATTTTTAATTCACTGGGCCCACGTCTCTCTCTTTCCCACAAATCTCTCTTCCTTCTCTCTCTCTCGTTTAAATCAGCCAATCAGAAATCTTTTATTCTTAGCTGGGCCCCACGTCTCTTTCTCTCTCCCTCAAAATCCTTCTCCTTCTCTTTCTCTCTCTTCCTCGAGCGCAGCTTTGTCTCTCTCTCTCTTCTTTCTCTCTCCTCTCGCACTCTCTCTCTCACCTATCGCAGTTACTGTTGGCTTCTCGAATCTCGTCACCGCTCGACGAGTCCCGTCACCTCCCTTATCCTTTTCTTTCTTTTTTCTCTCTCTGCATCGTATTTAACTTACACCCTCGCCACGAGAACTCACCGGAAACCCTAACCCTACTCCTCTATCTCATCCTCCCTTGATCTCGCTCCTCAACCCTCATCGTCATCTGCTTCCCCTTCTCATCATCATCTCCCGTCGCCATCACCACAACCGACCCCCTGCAACCCTCAACTCCTGCCAACACCATCACTCATGTCGTCACCATCCCCTCGCCTTCACTCGACCTCGCCTCTTTCCCCGCACCTATTACCGTCGTCGTCAACCTCGATCCCAGTCCCGACCACCATCGTCGACATCCTCCTTCCCTTGAAACCTCCACCGAACCATCACCTTCCTCATCTCGATGACGTCGCCCCCTGCTCTTCATCTTCCTCTACGAACCCAAACCCGATCAACCCATGACCCTTCAACTCCGACTCTAGCCGCACCTTGTTGCCGTCACCTCCTTCAACTGCACCCCAGATCCCATCTCGAAACCCATCATCACCAGTGCCATCTCCATCAAGCCCACTTCTCGCTTGCATCTTCATCTTATTCCTCAGGAACCCCAACTCCTCAACCCCGACACCATCGCCGGAGAGAACTCCTCCAACCTAAAACCCCGAGGACTATCTTCCCTTCAACCCTCATCGCAGATCCCTCGACCACCTTTGCCACAGTACTGTCGACCCAAGCTACTGCCGCCACCATGGTCGTCGTCACCATCGTCCTCTTCTCTTGAATCGTGACCCAACTCCTTCAGCAGCATCCTATCACTTGATCCTCGTCGGGGACTACTAACCCATCTCCTTCATTCTCCGAGCACAACCCCAAGCTGAGTACAACCTGAGATCCCTAGCTACCGAGCCTGGTTCAAGCCGAACACCAAGCCGAGATCTTGCTTGTGTCGCGTTCACATCTGTCTTGTCGTTTCTATGATCACACGGTGCGTGGTTTGGATCCGTTCCGTATACCGTGCGCGCGTCGCGACGTTTTCCGCCGACATGAGACGTTCCGTATTCCCGTTTTTGATCCATCCAGGCAAGTGAAACTTACTACATGCTATTCAAACTATTCTTATACTAATGTATTTATTTTCCTATTAAATCTCTAGTAGAATAGAAAGTATTGGATTTCTAATTAACCGTATAAAGTTCCGGTACATATTTCCTAATCTCTAAAACTTGGAACTTAATTGTTGCATCTAATTATTTTACCTAGTAATCACCTGTAAATGATAGACCGCATGATCACTTTTGTTTATAGCCATGATACCCCTTTTATCCAGTTTTAACCTATCGGACATCCATGTGCATCTTTAACCGGTTTAATTACAACTGCATCCATTGAACAGATTATACGTGTTGTCGCATCCCTAGAGTACTCAATACTTATTAATCTGGTTTTTAGCATTCACATCTGTTATACGGTATTCATATAATGCTGACACCATCTCTTAAACACACACTGATAACCATACGGCTAATTAGTTAAATCTGCATTTATTGCTTAACCTATTGCTTGTATTGTGTTGTTGATAGCCATGCTTGATTATTTATAACCATGACTATGCTAGCTGTTTATGAGTACCCACGTGTTATCTTTTACACCCTGGCATGACTTGTTACACACATATTGATTGACCCGACATGGTACCGTACACTACTTGACCTGACCTGATATACCATGGCTTGACTCGTTACCTGATCTTGTGTCTAATGCCAACAAACCTGACATGTAGTCCTCACGGACCGTTCATGTTGTCTATCCAGACAAACCTGCTCTTACCTGATCCTGTGTTGGCATTAGTTCTTGATTACTGAATACCTGACTTGAACACTTATAACTTAGGGGTATGGGAAAATCAATGATGAAACCTGACTTGTAACTCAACAGTTCGATACCTGTTCTGATCAGTCTTACGGGCTAGGCCAGCCCCGGAGTGATGAAGCTGACATCACTCATCTGTACTTGCTACCTTCTACTGCCTAGCGGCACGTCTCGGATTCAGCCCGAGAATCTTGACCGTGGTCCCGGGCACGCACGGGATACTATTGAGTTACATAGATGATTCATCAAATTGATTTCAAAGACTTGAGAGTAGAAAACCCAATAGAACAGTTTAGTTTACTCACTGCACACTACCCTTCACTGTCCTGATTTACATTACTGTCACTCATGCTTTTCATTCATGATTATATTTGCATTGCCTATTACTCTGTTTATATTTTATCGCTTGATATTATGACACGCTGACGTCTGGGTTTGCATGGCCCAGATCCTTCTACCTTTGTTGCAGACTGATCAGGAGTATTGCCGCTGTTAGACCGAGCGGTGAAGATCCTGTTGGTATGCAGTTTTACCTTCCAGGTGGTTATTTTTATTTTATCCTTTGCTTCCGCATATTATCATTTCTTGACTCATTTATTCTGGTTCATGGACATGTACTAGATAGTTTAGTTTACTTTCCTGTTCTTGATATCTCTACAGCCGTAATGTGACTGTGGAGGGATTTTTCCTATCCACAGGTAGCATGATTGGCTATATCACGTGCCCATCTTAGCGTACTCTGGGAAGCGGGACGTGACAACCGGATAAGATGAGTAGGCATTACCATTATCCATAGCCTCACGAAGGCAAATGGAGGTACCGCTGTGGCAGGGGCCAAAGACTTTATCAAGTTATATGCCAACTTGATAAAGGAGTTCATCACCTATAAAGAGTTCATATATTTATAAGTTGCCTGTAATTTCTATTGAGTTGCATGTAACTTTTACTAAGTTGCATGTCACATCTATTAACTTAATTATATCATCTAATAGGTTGCACGTAACTTCAGAGCGGTCTTTGGACATCATGGTGATCTACTATGTCCACACTCAGTGCGATCTATTACGGACACATGATGATCTGAGTATGGAGCTGCTTCAAAACAATGGGATCGGCACCCTAAAGCACATTCCGAAAGAGGACCGAACTGCATTATAAATGTAATGATGTCACCCTCAATTACGGAGACGCTTTTTGGATGAACCGGCACTCCGGAGTTTGAAGAACTCCGTAGTTAAGCATGCTTAGGCTAGGGAAATCCTAGGATGAGTGACCTCTTGGGAAGTGACCCCTTCTCGAGTCCGGTTCACTCCAAAGGACAAAACCGTACGACTTCGGTCAGAGCGGACAATACCATCCGTACTGGGACGTGGGGCGTGACATTTATGGTGGCCCATGTAGGTCCCTCGATAGTACGTATGTGGTTCGAGGACGAACCATTCTTAGGTGTGGGGAATGCAATACCCCAGAGCAATGCGGTCTTCAGATATCATGGCGATTTGTTATATCCACATTTAGTACACATGATGATCTGAGTGTGGAGCTGCTTCAAAACAATGGCATCGAGTCCCTGAAGCACATTTCGAAAAAGGACCAAACTGCATTATAAATGTAATGATCTCAAATACGGAGGCGCCTTTTGGATGAACCGACACTCCGGAGTTTGAAGAACTCCGTAGTTAAGCGTACTCGGGCTAGGGAAATCCTAGAATGAGTGAACTCCTGGGAAGTGTCCCCTTCTCGAGTCCGGTTCGCTCCAAAGAAAAAAACCGTGCGGGTTCGACCAGTGCGGACAATACCATCACTAGGGTGTAGGACGTGACAGATATCATGGTCAGTCTTCATGTCTTTACCGGCCTTCGATAAGCCAGTGTGCTCGCTAACCCAATCCACAGTAAATTTATGTGAGACGTCTTTAAAAGAGAACTCTCCGGTGCCTAAATCATAGCAAGAGATGAGCTTACATAAGTTACGCCTATCTTGACCTAAAGTCGGCAGCTTCTTGTAATAGCGGAACGGAGTTTTATTTAGCCTCCATATGCGTTGATGATGAATGTGTGGCTTCAACCTGTTCATGAAGCTGTTATGGCGGCCGACGTCGACATACGTCCGGATGGCGGGCATATATTCATGATTTCTTCTGCGGAAAACCAAATTTAAATATTAAGTCATAGCTATCAATTCTTTACACTGAAAATTATAGGCAACTGCTTAGAACTTACATACAAGTTTTCCACAAGCTACAGGCAACTGCTTACAAATTACAGGCAACGTTATAAATGTTACAAGCAACTTTTCTAGAAGTTACAAACAACTACTTAGATGCAAACGGTTTCCGATAAATTGTAAGCAGTTGTCTGTAACTTCTAGGCAAGATTTGAACTGGAGACGTCTAGTTCTAAGTACCAAACGTCTCTGAAGTCAATTTTCATAGGCATATTTTGAACTGGAAACGTCTGCTTACAAGTACCAGATGTCTCTGAAGTCAATTTCCAGAGATATATTTTGAATTGGAGACATCTTCTGCAGTACAAAAAAATTTCCAGACGTCTGATGTGGTTTTCTCAGAAAGTATGTTTATGGTAAAAGGTAACATATATGAAGTTGCCTGTAAGTTGTAAACAGTTATCTGTAGCATGTAGGCAACTTTGGTACATGTTACAGGCAATTGCTTACAAATTACAGGCAGTATTATAGATGTTACATGCAACTTTTATAGAAATTACAAGCAACTACTTAGATATAAGCAGTTTCCTGTAACTTGTAAACAATTGCATGTAAGTTCTAGGCAAGATTTGAACCGAAAAAGTCTGGTTCCCAATACTAGACGTCTCTGAAGTCAATTTCCAAGGCATATTTTGAACCGGAGACGTCTGCTACATACGCGTGCAGTACAAAAAAAATTTCCAAACGTCTGGAACAAGACGTTTAATATGGTTTTCTAAGGAAGTCTATTTATAGTTAAAGGTAATATCTATGAAGTTGTTTGTAACTTGTAAGCAGTTGCCTGTAACATGTAGGCAACTTCAGTACATATTACAGGTAGCTGCTTACATATTACATATAACTGCTTATAAGTTACAGGAAACATTATAAATGTTACAGGCAACTTTTATTGAAATTATATGCAGCTACTTAGATGTTATTGGCAAATAATTTTTCTGTAATGTCTTGCTAACAACAAATGAAAATAAGCTCTTATTTGCAACATCTATGAAGTTGCCTATAACTTGTAAGAGGTTTCCTGTAACTTGTAGGTAATTTTGGTACATGTTACAGGCTACTACTTAGATGTTACGGGCAAATAATTTGCCTGTAATATCTTGCCAATAACAAACGAAAATAAACACATGTCTGTAACATCTATAAAGTTGCCTAACTTGTCAGCAGTTGCCTGTAAAATGTAGGCAAGTTTGGTATATGATATAGACAACTTTGGTAGATATTACGGACAACATTATAGATATTACAAAAAACGTTATAAATGTTCACAATTTGTTTTGAAAAGAAACAACTTCGAATTGCAATGTAATATTAACAGAAAAGGTATCAATTTTACCTAATTTGTATCTCGGCCATTGTCGATTCCTCAGCCGCCGTCGACACCGTTAACTTCAATTTTGATGTCACTGATTTAGTCGACGTCTCATTCGCCAATTTCAAGGGCTTATCCTTTGATTTAGGCTCCATTTTGCAAGGAGTGATGGTGATGAAATTGTTCTCGTGACGGAGGAAGGGGGTTTAGGAGGCCGACGAGAAATCAGCGAAGGTCCGAAGTTTTGGTGTCGACTTGGGGCCGACAAGAGGACGGACGGGGGCTCTAGGGTTAGGGTTTTCGACGACGAGAGGCGATTTAGGATGGAGAGTTTTGGTGTCGACTTGGGAAGGCGAGGTTGCGACGAGAGAGAAAACAGTGACGACGACGAAGAGAGCCATGTGTTCTCTGAGGAGCTCGAGCGACGGTGAGTTCGAGTGATAGAAAGAGAGGAGAAAGAGAAAATTTTGAATTGAGGGTATTTTCGTCCCTGCACCAAATTATAATACCCAAGCCTTGGGCCAAGGGTATTTAGACCAAGTTTTTGAACAGTAGGCCCTTTCTCCATATTTATAAAATACCGGGGACTTTTTGACCCCTTTTTCGTGGGTTAAAGGCTTTTCAACAATTTACCCTTTTAATTTTGGCTGGACCCCACCTAGCTGCATTGTCTTTCTTTTTTCATTTTTCATTTTCTTTTTTTTGGGGGCCAAAAGTGAAGGCAAAATGCCCAAACTGCGCCGTCTCTGTGCAAAGGCCATTTTTCAAGGTTATTAGTCCGTTGACAAGATTTATTGATGCATATAGTGGTAGGAGGCAATGCGATTTAACTTTAAAAAAAATCTCCTGGGGAGAGTACCCATGAGGGGAAGTGGCCACAGTTTGATGCTTTCAGCGCAAATTTGTGGGTCTCTTGAGTGCGTGCATGTTGTGTGCTCGGATATGCTGGGTGTGTGGAGCAAAATTTCTGATAAATTTCGAAGTCCAACCAAAGCTACAATAAAGAAACTAGTAGTATTGTTCTTAATTAACTTCTCAGATACACGAGCAAAATTCTTTGCTCGTGAACAATGGAGAATATCTTTTTTTGTCTGACTCACTTAAATTATTTCAGCGATGATCTGTGTTGGATACAAGAAAATTATAAGAGAAAAATCACATGTTCACGGAAAGCTTATACAAATAAACTCGGCTGCTTCTTCTGTGCTTCATAACGAATAGGCTTCACCTAATTATATGGATCACAATCAGAAAAACCTTACTGTAAAGTATTCATACCTGTTGTAGTACGATTTCTTCAACATCGTCTTGGCGTCCCTCCATTTCTTAGCTAAGGACTTCATACATCATTGGTAGGCATCATCAAGCATGTCGAACTAATACATAGCCTTCAACAGAACAGATAAGAATTATAGTCAAACGGATACAGTACAAAAAATTACCAAACATCATTTCTAGATTCTTGTTTCTGATATCTCCAATTAGTACACAAAATAGGAAAGTGATGCCTGTGTCGCGTGCAAATTAAGGTCATTAATCATTATACAACTTTATATAAACAAATATATATTGGTTATCATGTTTCAGTTTGGCAGATAAAATGATAACACAACCAAACTCTGTTCTCCTTTGCACAAAGAAAAACATTGTAAGCTTCTCGATTGCAACTAAAAAACATTGCTGTCTACTTTTGCAAAACTAGAATGTAATGTGAGTGGGAAATGTGTGGCACTAGAACTACGAAAAAACCCACTCTAGAAGGGAATGCATGGTGCAAAGCCTCTCTAGAGCTCTTGGATGGGCCCCCCTTGCATATGGGGGAAGCCCATCCAAGGGCTATGCAACCATGCAAGCGGGCTTGCATGGTAGATTTTTCCAGAACTACTGCAAGGGTTGATCAAGCAAAATCACTAGATAAATTCTAGTGTGAAATATAGAGACATTTGGTGATTAAAACTAAGGGGGTGGCATGATTCCCGGAACCTTCTAATCTTATTTTTTGACCTCTTCCTCTCTGACCCTTGGTATTTAATTAGCTTCTAATCTTATTTTACTGAAGTCTAATTACATGCTGCATATAAAGTATATGTGCATGGCATTTACCTAGACTAATTCCCATCAGCGAAAAAAGAATCACTGCATATGAGATATGAGTCAAAGAGACTAGAGCAGATATTTTTAAAGTGCAAGTTAAAAGACCAACCAACTGATTCATATTCAATCACATTAGTGGATATAATCTAATTTCTTATACATGAGACTAAATTCATATTCCATGAAATAGGGTATCTTTAGTTGATAGACCAACCAATTGATGCCTAATCAATTACTCAAGTGGACATAAATAATTAATCATTCATAGACTAAATTCATATTCCATGTGTTACTTAATGAATTATCGTGCATTGATGACGTGAACATGAAACTAGTTCTTTCGTTCACGCTTTAAGCAAATCCCTATATTCAATTGCCGTAGCTAGATATATATCTCCTCCAAGAATTCTCAGAAATAAAAAAAGGTCCAATTGATGACTTCCTCCAGCTAGGATATAACTGACACGAGCTGTTGATAAATGGGGCACTGCTTGTATCATTTCAAATTCAAGAAATGAAACTTTCATCGTTTTATACCTTGTTGCAGGTCCAACTTATACTTCTTTTGATCACAGCAGCAACAGCAGAATCAGTAAATCCATGCCAAACCCAATGCGGCAACATCTCAATCCCCTATCCTTTCGGTATTGGACTACCTCACTGCTACCGGCCCGAATTTCAACCTAACAAGCAACCAAACCTCAGCATCAGGTCCAAAACTTTACTTAGGCGACGGTTCGTTCGAAGTTGTGCCCATCTTGCTTGACCAAAGCCAGGACATCATCAAGAGCAATGTACGAACCTTCAACTGCAATTCTAAAGAAACAACCCAAAACTTGGATGTGATAGATATATATGATGAGCTCAGAAACGGTGGCGGGCCCTACACCTATTCTAGCACCTGAAACACCTTCGTCACCATTGGCTGTAATACCGTTTCATATGTACAGTCCAACAGACACACCAGTCTCTGTGCTGCTGTTTGTTCAACTTTTACCAACGTGGAGAGAAGCAACGGGTCGTGTTTGGGGATAGGATGCTCCCAGACAACCATACGAACAGGCTCGTTTTATTTGGAGACAAGACTCGTCAGCATAATGAATCAGACAGGGACTACTGATAGTGGGCCATGCACCAAGGTTTTCTTAGTTGATCGCGAGTGGTTCAGGTTCGCCATAGTGCAACTAGCTGAAAAAAATTATTCTAGTCTAGACTTCAGGGTCCCTGTAATTCTTGATTGGACGGTTCCTTGGGAAAATTTTGAGAATAACTCAAAGCCTTGTGCCTATGCAAAGAATAATTCGACAACTTATGCATGCCAGAGCATTTACAGCGACCGTGTCAGAAGTGGTAGAGGGTATCTCTGCAAATGCTCAAATGGGTTTGAGGGAAATCCATATATCTCTAATAGGTGCAAAGGAACTTTTCAATTGTTTGTATGATTTTTAATTTTTTTTGGATGCGGATAATATTGGATCCTTTGCAATTTTTCAGATATCGACGAGTGTAGAACAGATATAAATCCTTGCATGAGTTCGGAAATGACGTGACCTGGATCACGCCAAGATGTTACCTTCCGTTGAGCTGCTGATGGCGGCGATGGACGGCTGATATTTGATCTGGAGGCAAGCTTCTGAAGCATGTGGATCTCAATGGGTTTGAGGTTGTTGGCGCCGAGCTACCTGCAAGGAAGTCCCGGATGGTTGTACCATCGAGGACCCTCCGACGGTCAGGTTAGAAAGGGAATCCGAGCAGAGTAACGGCTTAGTGGGGTAAAAATGGCTTACCTGAACCGTCTGGAAGAGGGGTTTATATAGCGGTGGCAGCAGGCAGGGCAGGCACGAGAATCACGCCGGCCGTTATGCTCCCGACGTCACGCCCGCGTGATGAGCGGGATCCCCATTAATGGCGAGACAGGCTCGTTAATGGGGGATCGTGATGGCGTGGAACGTGGGATGTAGCCGGCGGATATCTCGCGCATGGCGAGATTCGCGGGATGGCGGTTGCGCCTGTGAGTGATGTCGTTGGTCGGTCGATGAGGCCGAGGAAGATGACCTCGGCGGGAGAGCTCGTGGACGAGCAGGAGATCCAAGGTATCTTCGTTCCGTGGTAGCCCGGAGACGAGCAGTGAGGCCGAGGAGGCCGATTGTGTTGGGGGCTCAGAGGTGAGCCAGCGCTTGTTTATGGGACGGGCATAGGAGTGGTCTGGTCGGACACTGTAGGTCCTTTCTTATGAGCTTTGGGACACGCCATCTGCAACGTGTCATGATCTGGGAGATCACCGATATCGAGCATCATCATTAGCCCCCCACTCTCGTCCCGACCAGCTGACGGGTCGGGTCGAGAGTGGTCTGCCGGGTCACCCGAGGTGAGCTCCTTTTGAAGATATCGTTGGGCGTGTCCCTGGGTAACCTGTTGTATTTTCTGGATGATGCCAACGAATCAGAGGAGAGATCTCTGCATTAAAGAGGGTGCACCGAATCGTGTGTACGCTTACTGAAGCGACAGTCCACGTGTCGGGCGCTGACTGGCTGACGCGACGGGCCGCAGACCTCTGGCGTCTGAGGGGATATGTCAATGTGCATGCGACAGGTGGAGCGATCGTGGCCGTCGAGTGTACTGAACCGTTTCGGCGGGAGATGACTGTCGCCGTTGGATGAGAACACCAGTGGCAATAAGTAGAAGTGGGGTCCACGGAGGGCCCATTTCTCTTCATAATCTCCTCGTCTTTGGTCTTGTTAACTTAGCGTTCTCCTCTTTAGGTCGGGATTTCCGCGTTTACTTTTTCGAGAACTCTTCATCAGGTTAGATGTCTTCCTCTGAGGAGTCTGTAGATGTAGTTGGTGTAGAGTCTGGGGAGCCCTCTGTAGAGTCTTCCTCTTCTGCCCCTTCTTCTTCTTCTTCTGGACCGGAGTCCTCCTAGGGAGCTAGGGTTAGGTCTCCTTCCCAGAGTCGCACGACGGGGGCGTCCCTCCGAGTGGAGGTCACGGATGCGCCTGGCGTGACGTCTACGGTGAGGCACGAGGAGGAGCTTGCCAATGCTCGAACTCGTTTCCATATTCCTCCCAGCTACACGTTGCGTTTGGCCGGGGAGGGGGAGAGGGCAGATCAGGTACGGGACAAGGAGATTGCCCTATACTTGGAAGCCTTTTGGGCCGGAATGCGCTTTCCTTTCTCTCCCGAGATTGTTGGAGCGCTAAATTACTTTGGGCTAGCCCCGGGCCAGCTAGTGCCGAACTCCTGGAGGATTCTCCTCGGGTTCCTGGTCCGCTTGAAGTTGCAGATGATCCCCTTCAGTCTGTCCATCCTTGCCTCCTCCCTTATTTACAAAAGTCATCATGGCACTCGCGCAAGCGACTCGAAGTGGGTTTACCTCTCTTTTAGGAAACAACGGGGGAGTGCTGCCGGGTCGGGTATCGTCGTCTTGCCTTTTTCTATCCATGGTCGGAAGAACTTTTTCTTTGTTGGGCCGCCAGAGAGTGAGGACTGGCCCATGCCCACCCAGTGGTCTAGGGATAGGTGCTAGCGGGGAAGTCCATCCAACGATCCCGACGCAGTGAGAGTAGCAGAGTGGGAGCCCATTCCTCGGGCCGACGTGCCGCTTTCTAAGCGGGCCCTTAGTTGGGCTGGGTTCAGACCCACCCAGTTCGTCGGTAAGTTAGGAGCTTGAGTTTGTCTTCATTTCTGTTTGTGTTGCAAATTCCATTGTATTTTGTCTTGTGTAGAACCCATGGACTTGAGCCACCTCCGAGCAGCCATGCGCAAGCCGAAGAAGGGATCGAAGGCTGAAGGTGCCAGCTCTTCTCGTCCGACGTCTATCCCGGTTCCCCCGGCAGCCGTCCCACCCCAGCGTTGGACTGCGGGCCGAGCCCCGAAGCCCAGCCTGGCGCCGAGCAGAAACGGGTTCGGGGAAAGGATGCTCAGGCTTCGAAAATGGAGACCGGCTCTCTGCCGTCGCCCCTCAAGAGGTTCCCCCAAACAGTTCCACGGACCCCGGTCTCCCCGATCTTGGTGGACGAGGGGGGCCTCCGCTTTGAGGTGCCCTCAGGGCTTTCCGTCGCTGACAGCTTGCTGTCGGACATGGAGAGGTCGGCCGGGGGCAAGATCCCTCGGGGGACTCTCAGGGCACATATGGCGTCAATCGCCCAAGAGGCCGTGCAGGTTAGTGCCCGTACTTTACTTGACTTTTGCTTCAGCTTCTTACCATTCGTGAGATTTGGTGTCTCTCCCTTCTTCTGACCCCCTTCTGATTTCTTCAGGTTCTCCAGCACGTCGCCTTCGTCATCCATATGGAGGACGAGGAGATTATCCCGGTGATCCGAGCTGCGGGAGAGCTCTCCTCGCTGGAGGAGAGCTCAAAGCGGGAGATGGAGGCGGCGATGGCGAGGGTCGTTACCCTGGAGGGCGAGGTGGCGGCCGGGAAGCAGGAGATGGCGGTCGCGAAGCAGAAGGTGGCGGCAGTGAAGCAGGAGGCTGCCAGGTGTCGCGAGGCCGCCCAGGCTGTCGAGGCCAAGCTTCAGGACTCTAAGGTGCTTGTCGGCACCTTGAATAAGTCGATGAGCACCCTCCGGAAGGAGCTGGAAGCGGCGGTAGAGGGGGTGAAGCGAGCCGACCTCAGAGCGGTGAAAGCGGTGGAGAACTTCCAGAAGTCGGAACATTTTTACACCGTCCTAACCTCAGCCACTACCACCATCTGGCACGAGGCCCTTGATGCCGTCAAGGCTCGGATGCCGGAGTTCGTTGACGACGAGCTCCAAGCTGAATATCCTCGCGGGGATGACGAGCAGGGGGACGGCCCTGGGGACGAGACCGAGGAAGAGATTCCCGGCGAGGGCGACGCCAAGGCTCCTGTGATGGGCGCTGAGCTTCTAGAGGCTGCGTCTGGCCCTGAGGCCTGAAGCCTCTCATCTTCTTGTTTTATTTCTTTGTTATATTGGGAATTTTGTAAGCCTCCGGGCATTTTGTAGGGCTGGGGAGCCCACAATACCCTTGTAAAAGCTTTGACTTTGTGAATAAAGACTTTTTGCAGTAGTATTTGCGCGTGTATTTTCCTTTGTCGGTAAACACTTGTAGTTGCATAGTACTGCCTTTGTGTTATGTCGGCTCTACGTCTAGCGACTATGTGTCGGGTTGAATCTGTTCATTTGCCCGGTGTGCAAAGACGGTATCTCCATGGCCCCGAAGTCGAGGTGGAGATCGCTCAGACATAGACCGGATGCCTCGTGGTGAGGTCATGTTCCTTAGCGTGGGAGGCCCGGAGAGGCATGCTGAGGACGGGGCCGAGCAGGGTAGCTGCTCGGTGCCTCTTGGTGAGGGCTTTGATCCTTAGTGCGGGAGGGGCCGTAAGTGGCTTACCAAGGACGGGCCGAGCAGGGTAGTTGCTCGGTGCCTCATGGTGAGGGCTTTGATCCCTGGTGTGTTGGGGTAGGGAGCTACCAGCCAGGGATAACTGAGCAAGGGTGGGCCAGGTTGCCTCTTTCGATGGCTTTTTATCCTTAGTGCGGGAGGGGCCGTAAGAGGTATACTAAGGATGGCCGAGCAGGGTTGCTGTTCGGTGCCTCTTGGCGAGGGCTTTGATAGGGTTGCTGCCTGGTGCCTCTTGGCGAGGGCTTTGATCCCTGGTGTGTTGGGCTAGGGAGGTACCAGCCAGAGATAACCGAGCAAGGGCGGGCTCGGTTACCTCTTGCGAGGGCTTTTTATCCTTAGCGCGGGAGGGGCCGTAAGAGGCCTACTAAGGATGGCCGAGCAGGGTTTCTGCCCGGTGCCTCTTGGCGAGGGCTTTGATCCTTAAGGATGGCCGAGCAGGGTTGCTGCCCGGTGCCTCTTGGCGAGGGCTTTGATCCCTGGCGTTGTGGGGTAGGGGAGCTACCAGCCAGGGATAGCCGAACATGGTAGCCACTCGGCTGCCTCTTCGTGAGAGCTTAGATCCTTAGCGCTGGAAAGGCCATGGGAGGCCTGCTAAGGATTGAACGAGCAGTGAAGCTGCTCAGTTGCCTCTTGGCGAGGGCTTTGATCCCTGGTGTTATAGGTAGGGGAGCTACCAGCCAGGGATAGCCGAACAGGATAGCCGCTCGGCTGCCTCTTCATGAGGGTTTAGATCCTTAGCGCTGGAGGGACCATGGGAGGCCTGCTAAGGATTGACCGAGCAGTGAAGCTGCTTGGTTACCTCTTGGCAAGGGCTTTGATCCCTGGCATTATGGGTAGGGGAGTTACCAGCCAGGGATAGCCGAGCAGGGTAGCCGCTCGGCTACCTCTTCATGAGGGCTTAGATCCTTACCGCTGAAGGGGCCATGGGAGGCCGGCTAAGGATTGACCGAGCAGTGAAGCTGCTTGGTTGCCTCTTGGCGAGGGCTTTGATCCCTGGCGTTATGGGTAGGGGAGCTACCAACCAGGGATAGCCGAGCAGGGTAGCTGCTCGGCTGCCTCTTCGTGAGGGCTTCGATCCCTGGCGCTGGAGGGGCCGTAGGAGGCCTGCTAAGGATCGACCGAGCAGTTTTTTCCTCCTGTTCCCGACGAAGTGGCCGAGGAATTGAGTGGCCAGCTCGTCGAAAGTTGAGATCGAGCGAGGCTCGAGTCCTCAGAACCAGTCTCGTCCGGCGCGGATGAGAGTCGCCGGGAAAGCTCGGCATTGGACGGCGTCGGAGTTATCTTGAAAGCTTATTCCCGCGGTGAACGCATCCAAATGGTCCTTCGGGTCAGATTTACTGTCGAAGAGGGAGACCTTCGGGGATTGTTGCGAGAGGAGACGTTGACGGCGAGCAGCTCCTCGGTGAATGGTTTGGTGAGCGAGTCGGTGGCGTACTTAGCCCCGTCGCTCGATCGGTGGCCTTCTCGATGCATACCCTCGATCTTCTTCTGGAGGGCGTCGAGTCGAACGTGGTACCCCGACGACTCGGCACATTCTGATCCCTGGCCTCTGCTGTTAGAGGCATGTGCCTGGCCGCGGCCCCGGTTCTTCTCAATGAGGTTCCTTGGATCCCCCGGCGAGATAGTCTTCGAGCCGCCGTGGCGAGTCCCGTCCGCACGACCCCGTCGAGGGAGGGGTGTCGGTCATGCCTTGTAACAGGCGAGCTGACTGACATCTCCTCGAAAGGGACAGGTGCGCGAAGGATCTCGGGGCGAGGTGTTCTGGCGACAGACCTCGGTGTTGAACTGTGGGGTGTCCAGCGAGTCGCAGAAGGTACTGGCCCGGGAGATTTGCGGCCATGGGATGTAGCGAGGCGGAGGTCGGCAGTGCCGACGTGTGCGGAGTCTTCTCTCCCCCTGTAGGGGTCCCGGTCTCGAGGTGGAGGAGCGGCGACCCGGGAAACATGCCCTGCCGTTTGGACACGGATGAGCGCCTCCATGACAGACGAGAGTCGGTCTATCCGGCCGGCGAGGGCGTTGATGGCATTCGGTGGAGGAGGTTCTTCCGTGCCTCCGTTGAGAGGGAGGCGACGGCTGGTGCTGGGATTGTCGTGATGATCGCTCGCCATTAGAGTAAGATTGGAAGATGAACTTTTGTTTTTGTGGAATCAAGGTTTTCCACAGACGGCGCCAGCTGACGTGACCTGGATCACGCCAAGATGTTACCTTCCGTTGAGCTGCTGATGGCGGCGATGGACAGCTGATGTTTGATCTGGAGGCAGGCTCCTGAAGCGTGTGGATCTCAATGGGTTTGAGGCTGTTGGCGCCGAGCTACCTGTAAGGAAGTCCCGTGGTGGTTGTACCACCAAGGACCCTCCGACGGTCAGGTTAGAGAGGGAATCCGAGCAGAGTAACGGCTTAGTGGAGTAAAAATGGCTTACCTGAACCGTCTGGAAGAGGGGTTTATATAGCGGTGGCAGCAGGCAGGGCAGGCGCGAGAATCACGCCGGCCGTTACACTCCCGACGTCACGCCCGCGTGATGAGTGGGATCCCTATTAATGGCGAGATAGGCTCGTTAATGGGGGATCGTGATGGCGTGGAACGTGGGATGTGGCCGGCGGATATCTCGTGCATAGCGAGATTCGCGGGATGGTGGTTGCGCCTGTGAGCGGTGCCGTTGGTCGGTCGATGAGGCCGAGGAAGATGACCTCGGCGGGAGAGCTCGCGGACAAGCGGGAGAGCCGAGATATCTTCGTTCCGTGGTAGCCCGGAGACGAGTTGTAAGGCCGAGGAGGCCGATTGTGTTGGGGGCTCAGAGATGAGCCAGCGCTTGTTTGTGGGACGGGCACAGGAGTGGTCTGGTCGGACACTGTAGGTCTTTTCTTGTGAGATTTGGGACACGCCATCTGTCACGTGTCATGATCTGGGAGATCACCGATATCGAGCATCATCAGGAAATAAATGCGACGAGCGTAAATACTATAGGGAATTATTAATGCAACTGCCCAGAAGGCACATATGGCACTCTTAAATCTGGATGTCATACAAACAAATCCTCAATAAATATAGGTGAATTTTATATCTTACCAATTCCACAATTTTGTATGGTTTCTTTCAGAGAAATATGTAGATCACACAATTGTCTCACCTCTGTAGGAACCATCATTGGCATCTGGGGAGGAGCTGGATTGAGCATTTTGCTTATGCTTGTTGCTAGTTTTATGCTCTACAAAAGACTGGAACAAATAAACATCAAGAAACACAAAGAAGACTGTTTCCACCGTAACCATGGTTTGTTGCTAGAGCAATTACTTGCATCTATTGAAGACGATGTGGAAAGGACCAAGATCTTTACGTTGGAGGAGCTAGAAAAGGCAACAAACAATTTTGACATTACTAGGACTGTTGGTCGTGGAGGCCACAGGACAGTTTACAAAGGCATCTTGTCGGATCCTCGAGTCGTTGCTGTTAAAAAGTCCGAAATAGTGGATCAGAGCGAGATTGAGCAGTTTATAAATGAGGTTGCTATTCTATCACGAATTAACCACAGAAATGTGGTGAAGCTTTGTGGATGTTGCCTGGAGGCTGAAGTCCCTTTACTAGTGTACGAGTTCATTTCTGAAGGTACCCTTTCCAATCATCTACATGTTGAAGGCAATCATGTCTCATCATTATCATTTGAAGATTGGCTAAGGATTGCAATAGAGGTTGCTAGCGCACTTGCCTATTTACACTCTTCCGTTTCTATATCTATCTTCCATAGAGATATCAAGTCTGCCAACATACTCCTTGATCAAAGTTTTACGGCAAAAGTGTCTGATATTGGAGCTTCCAGATCCATTCCTACTGATAAGAGCCGTATAACTACAATGGTTCAAGGAACCTTCGGATATTTGGACCTGAATACTACCTTACAGGACAACTAACTGAGAAAAGTGATGTCTACGGTTTTGGAGTTGTCCTTGTCGAGCTGTTGACAGGAGAGAAAGCAATTTCTCTACTCAGACAAGAACAAAATCTTTCCATGCATTTCATTGCGGCACTCAAAGAGCATCGCCTGTCTCAAATTCTAGATGTTTGAGTTGCAGAAGAAGGGAGAATGGGGGAACTAGAAGCAATTGCCCAACTCGCAGAGACGTGTTTAAGGCTGAATGGAGAGGAAAGGCCAACAATGAAGAGGGTTGAAGAGAAGCTAAATAGAATAAGACCAAGAAACAGATAAATCATCAGACGTCATCAAAGCCGCAAAAAATCGAAGAAACTGAGAGCCTTTTAGAAGACATACTCTGTGGAAGTACTGCAAGTTATGCAACTAACGCATTTAGTTTGGAAAAAGAATTCATGATGTCCCTAAAAGACACAAGATGACACTTGGGTCACCAGAAGTTTGAGTGGAAGTAGTACTGATGATGTACTATGCTGGTTTTTTCTAAAGAAAACGGTTCATGATGAGCAGATAAACACGTCATGAAGGATGAATAAATGATAGATTTATGATATTATAAATTTTCTGTCGTCTCCCGTCTATCTCACACACACACACACACTGATGTCTTCATGCTCGTAAATATATTCACAAAATGAAATTAAAATGATGCATTATGTCTGTAAGTTCGATTTCGATGAATACTTCAAGACAAACAGGAAACCTGAAAATCATAAACTTACACTAGTTCTTGTTACATCAAAGATGAAATATCTTTTAGAATGGCCATTCAGCATGAAAACTCCTTTCCTTGTCATGGTTCATAGTAAAGGAACCTAGAAAATCAGGGAAAATTAAAAAGTTGGGAAAAATAACGGGACTTGCAATGAAATGAAGAGAGTGAAGTAATATACCATATTGTGATCCAATCCCATAAACTTGAAGAAGCTTAACAATAATTCAAAGACTCTGAAAAACCTCGATAATCTCGAATATTTTGTCGATCTCGTGCTGTTTCTTCTTCTCTCGAACTAGATTCAATGAAATTGGAGGATCTCTCGAATTTGCAATATCTCTCCTAATCTTTTTTCCATTGAACTCTCAATCTATATCTCGAGCTTTCTTTCCCTCATTTCTCTGGCTATTGGTAGCAAAAGGCTGAAAGAAAATTATAACACGTATTTAATTAATTTTAATACACATACCGTTTTTTTTTCTAGCCAAGGCTGTGGTCAATTCTGAAATAGGAAAACTAGTTATAACTAACAAGCGAAGTACTAAGTCAAAGTCGTTCCATATATCCATTTTCTGAGCTAGATATCTTCCTTTGCACCTGGAAAACCCCTGAAGACCCGTTAACGTCAAATGGGGAAAGAAATCAAAAGAAACAGACATAATGTAGAAATAAGGTAGAAGGAGCACAAAGGGTGTCTAAGAGGAAAAGCCATGGCAGATATCCAAAAAAAATTGTGAACTTTTTCACTTAACCTTTGCTTCTACTTAGAGAAAAGGGTTTGCTAGGGACAGAGAACTGATGGTGGAGAGAAGAAAGAGGAGGCTTCTTTAGGGTTGGTAACATTTTTGCCATTGGATTTGATGGTGCTTTTTTGTTGACACGAGGGAAAAGGCCCCTAAATAAAGATGCAGGCGAAGCCTAAATAAAGGTTTCTTGGTTTTAAAACCTTCTGCCTCTTTCTTCCTAAAAGAAAAACAAAACCTTTTGCCTCTTTCATCAGACTTCACCAAGAAAAGAAAAAAAGTTTAGAAAATGCAGGGTTATTACCCAATCATCTTCATCGTTGTCGGGCTTGTCTTCTATGAAATCTTCAGTAAAACTCTAATCAATAAAGAGATGGCCGATGGTGGCATGGTGGTAGGCGTTCTAGCCTTTGCTTTTGCGGCTGTCTTGTGTACTATCATGCCTCCATTGTCGTCCCTTGGTACGCTACCGGCGGAGTGCATCACTCGAGCCATGGAGGTTCGAGCGGCCGTACGTAATCCTTGCAGTCATCGCCGTAGTTTTTGCTGTAATAACTCGCTCATTATCATATTACGTCCACGTTAAAAGTAAGTCTCTCAGAGACAAGAAAATCAAGACTTGCACATCGATAGCACATGCAATCATCAGGTGGGGCATCGTTGTGGGCTCGAATGCTCGTCTTTGGGTGCGAGGTTATGGGGCATAAGATTCAATGCAGGGGTTTGGTAGAGAAAATCGCTATTCTCGGGACGCAGTCCCTAATTTATGGAGTTTTAATTTTTTATACGTTTTGGCTGTAGTTCCGTCCTCTTATCTTATTAAATTTAATGTAAGAAGTGAAGAGAGTGAATGTTGAACTCTAATTTTGTATATAAGTAATTGTGTTGTCTCTAACTCGATCGTTTTAAGTAATATAGTAAGTGATTTTGTATATATTTCTTTTATGTTTAAGTGGTCAGCTAGTGAAGATCTTTAGATAAAAAAAAAAGGGGAGGAAGTAGGCTTATTGGTTGCATATATAACCCTTCATCTATTGAGGAAATTTGAATTTAATAAAAAAAAAAGAGATGGTAGATGACTAAATCCGACTGTCGAATCAACTACGTGCATCAACTACGAACTTCGTTTATATTGTTTTGCATTCGGTATCTGTGAAAAAAGTTGCATGGTATGAAGAGCTGTAAGTCATTCGTCAAGTACATCCAATGTATGCAAGTTTTTAAATGCTCTAAAAACCATCCGCTTTGCGAACAGTTAATCTATGCTTTAAAAGTTTCCAAATTATCTGAATTCTTTTACATGTTTATCTATTGGAATATACAAGAAATCTGCTAAAATAAATAACACCCTAATACCCTGCTGTAAATTTCAAAAATCTGAAACCTTTCAAAAAGGATAAAATGCATCAATATTAAACTTTATTCAGTATTTTCTTTAGCAAGTGTCGGAGCAAAATAGGTATAAGCTATAGTAGTTTATAAGAGTAGGAATCCAAAACTAGTAAAATTGTCCAAGACTCGAACTTTCTGACAAAATAATCCTCTTCCAGTCTCTTGAATTTTACATTGCATAGTAATCCAAAAGACGTCATGCCCATCCGAAATTGGCTTATCGAACTTGAAGCCTATTTTCTCTTCTTGAATTTTCAACATAGTCCATCTCAAAAACCAACTATTTTCCTTCTCTTGTTTTATTCTCATTTTCTACCCTTGGTAAGATTTAATCAAGTGGATAATTCTAGATTCTCATGAAATATTATCATCCTTATTTAGGAGTAAAAAAATTTCATGGGAATATTGGATTGGTAATCGAATGACCTCATTCCATGGGAATCTCATTTCCCCCAAAACATGTGTCTATCCTAAATTACCATGAAATATTCCCATCTAACATGACATGTGCCATGAACCATCCGCCACCGGTCTCCCTTACCGCCCACGCCGGCCATCCGCCGGTCGGAAGTTCGCCGCAGACCGCCCACCACCGGCCTCCCTCGCCACCCGCCGCCAGTCGGACGTTCGCCGCCGGCCTCCCTCGCAGCCCACCGGCCTCGCCTCTCGTTGTCCACCGACCGCCACCGTACTCCTCTCCGTCGTCCACCGCTTGCCGCCGGCCTCACCTTCCGTCGTCCGCCGGCCACCACCGGTCGACGGTTGCACATACATATATTACCGGAGACAAAATGTACCGAGCATGTTAATGTAAGATTCTTTGGAATTGGATGTCCAATCATCACATTCCTGGGAATGTGGTAATCTTCCTTTCCATGTACCAAGTGCAAATTAAGTAATCATTTTTCTTCTCTTGTTCAATCCTAATTTCCAACCCTTCTTCATCATTTTCTCCTAATTTCACATCAATGTTGTTTCCTTGTTCTTTGTAATCACGCTCTATTTCATCTTCTCTTATTCAAACCGTCGCAATACCGGATTTTGGAATCACAGGCATAACAACAAACGTCATGCAAGTGAGACCCAGTAAGTCAAAGTCAAAGTCAAAGTTAAAGTCAAAGTCAAGCCATATATTCCATTGTTATAGCTAGACATCTTTTCCAAGAAACAATAAGAAAGATGGAAGCAATCGGCAACTTATTGTTGCTAGGAATAATCAGCACAAGATGTTAATAAATGGTTCACTTCCAGATACCGTGATCGATTAAATCACACATATCCCTTACCCTTTTGGCATCGGCCACCCTCACTGCTTTCGCCCCAGTTTCAACCTAACCTGCAACCAATCCTCAACCTCAGGCCCAAAACTCTACTTAGAAGATGTCTCGTTCGAAGCCGCAGACATCTCGCTAAAGCCAGGCCAGGCCATAACCAAAATCCACGTATCACCCTCTAGATCGGATGCAACTAGCTGTTGACAATATTTACAGTGCATCCTCTGAGGTTCCCATAGTTCTTAATTGGGCAATTCCTTGGGAGTCTCCAGACAACAGCTCATGGTCTTGTGCATGCATCAGCAATAACAGTGTTGATGGCCTGGCCTGGCCATCAGCAATAACAGTGAGTGCATGGAAAGTGTCACAGGTAATGCTCAATTGTTTATATAATTTGTCGGTATTGTTATCTCGTTATAATATTATGTTTTTGATGCTTCTGCCCAAAAGGCACACATATCAGTGTTAGATGGCGAGGGAATTGGTTCTTCTCCAAACAAATCGTCAATCAATATTGGTGAATTCCATTTCCTAGCAATTCAATCACTTTGCATAGTTTCCTAATGACTACAGATGTACACAACTTGGTGGATGAATAAATGTCAGATTAATTGTGTTAAGTCTACAAGGCAAATAGGGAACCTGAGATGTGGATTAACAATTGTTACTGTTACAACGATTAAGGAACATAAAATATAACCATGGATAAAGAGCTTAACTAACTACCAAAGTGTCCAAAACAATTTGAGGGGATACTAGTCACGCCAAAAAAAAATTTAAGGGAGGAAAATCATAACTTCATTTCTTGTTGCGTCCATGATGGAAGATCATTTAGAATCTACATTCAGACTCAGTATAAAAATTCCTTCTTCATCATCAAAATATACAGTCTGAAGACCTAGAGAAACATGGAAATTCAAAGAAATAGAAAAAATGACATGATTTACAGTTGAATAAAGAGTAACTAAAAATATGCCTACTTATAAATGTCAGGAAATTGAGAAGGTTTTGCAAAAATCCAGCTTAATTAGAATGATTTCGAAACAGATTTGATAAACTTGAACTGATTCTGGTTATCTCGAAGACAATCCAGGGTGATCAGGAATGATAATTGAGCAAAAGTTTAAGCATTGGGTTGAGATAATAATGCACATCAAACTAACATAATAATGCATATCAAAACTTACAAAACATTTAACAAATTGTTAATTGTTTGTAGAATTTTAAATTTTTCTTCTTCAATAATCTTGGGTTTTTGGAGATGTTTCAGATAATGACGAGTATGTTCTAGATAGAAATCTTTGAATGTCTGTGTTATGCCTAGACACTCTTGGGAGCTATTCATGCTACCGGCCATAAGGCACGCATAGCATCCTTGATGTTGATCCTAGATCTGGATGTATCCAAACAAATCGTTGATCAAGATAGACGAATTTCATATCCAACATATCCATGATTTTGCAAAGTTTCCTACCAAAACTATGTAAATCTCACAATTCTTTCACCTCTATAGGAATCATTATTGGCCTCGGTGGAGGGATGTGAATAGGCCTTTTGATTCTAATTGTTGCCAGCTTTATGCTCTATAACAGAATTGAGCCAATAAACATCAAGAAACATGAAGAAAAGTGTCTCCACCGTAATCATGGCTAGCTACTACAACAATAGCTTGCTTCTATGCAAGACGGTGTGAGGACTAAGATCTTCATTATGGAGGAGCTAGAAAATGCAACAAACAATTTTAGCACCACTTGGATTGTTGATCATGAAGGCTGTTAGAGATAATGTGTGATAAAGTAGTTGGGTTTTTGATATTAGATCCAAACATGTATCTGTAAACTCTAGTATAAATACATATGTATTCCTCCATGAATAAGCTAATGAAAGAATTCTATTTTTTCTCAAATTCCTTGACATAGTATCGGAGCCATATTTCGCCAAACCCTTGCTGCTGCCAACACCACCATCAAACCCTAGCCGAAACCATCACCCCGCTGCATCACCGCCGCATCACCCCGCTGCATCACCACGTCACCACCGCATCACCATCGCATCACCTAGCTGCATCATCACCGCATCGATTTTTGTTGTATTTATGATCTAATTCAGATCTGATCTGGACTCACAATATTATGCAGACTTTTTCGTTAGTTGTTGGATGCCGTATGTTGATGCGGATGTTGATTTGATTAATGTTGGTTGTTGGTCGTTGTTTAGTGTTGGTTGTTGATCGTTGTTCGTCGTTGGTCATTATTGGTTGTGGTTGATCTTTGTTGCTAGAATCATGTCAATGACATCGGGCAATGGAGTAAGTTTATTTATCTCGGTTGATTTTATTCCTATGGTATCGACAAAGCTTAATAGTGATAATTATGCCCAATGGTCTGTTGTAGTTGAGATCTTCATGATAGGTAAATAGAAGTTACATTACTTGCTAGAAAGTCCTGCTAAGGACAAGGATGAAACGAAATATAATGATTGGTTTGCTGAAGATGCGCAAATTCGGACTTGGTTGTGAAATAGCATGGAACCTAAGGTGAACAACAATGTTATGTTTTTGCCTACGTCGAAGGAGAAAGGTGAGTAACTTAAAAATACATACTCGGGTTCTAGCAATATTGCACGCATTTATCAGCCGGGTCGGGATTATTTCCGGATGGAGAAAGGAGCGAACTCTCTTGAAGATTATCACTCGTCTATCAATAGATTATGCCAGGAATCGGATTTGTATCAGCCTATTTTTTTCAATATTGCGGAGATAAAGAAGCAACGCGAGATGCTGAATGTTGTGCGATTTTTATCAAGTCTTCCCCCGGAGTATGAGTCTGTTCAGAGATTCCGACTCTTTATGAGGTATTCTCCAGGTTACTCCATTCTTTCGTATCAGATCTTTCATTTAATATGCGTGGTGATAGTGGTGTGGGTAAATCTGCATTGGTGGCTACATCTGGCAGTACACGTAGGCGTGGTCGCCGCTATTATCGTGGTGTAGTCATGATGGAAAACGTGATCGTGGTGGCAGTCGAGGTGGAAAGTTATGCACACACTGTGGAAAATCAGGTCATTCTGTTGACTTTTGTTGGGATCTACATGGCAGACCTTCTGCTAATCATACATTCTCTCAGGGTGATATATTAGAGTCCTCACATCCCACCGCTCCATCTGATGCGGCATCTTCGACATCAAAAATGATATCTATTTATGAGAATGAGTATCACAAGCTCCTCTCTACTCAGCAATCTGCTTCTGTTGTACGATAACACATGCTTCAGGTACTCTTATAGCTTGTAGTGCCACTAGCAAGCCTTGAATCATTGATTCGAGTGATACATATCATATGACAAGTAATCGTGATTCTTTTATTTCTTTCACACCGTCTACACAAAAATCTCATGCCATATTGACCAATGGATCTTTCTCCTCTATCACTGGAAGTGGGTCGATACATCTGTCCAAGAATCATCCGCTTTCATATGTTTTTCATGTTCCACGATTCCCTATTAGCTTATTGTCTATTAGCAAACGTACGAGATCCCTGAACTATTCTGAGGCATTTTATCCTTCACATATTGCCTTTAAGGATATGCAGACCAGGAAGCTGATTGGTGACGAGCATGAATCTCAAGGCCTTTATTATCTGAACATGGATGATGTTTTTATTTCAGGTTCCGAAGCTTTGTCGTCATCAGTTTCTCCTCTTCAGCTTCACTGTCAAATGGATCATCCCAACTTGAAAGTTCTTCAGGATTTATTCCCGCATCTTAGGTCAATAAAATCACTTGATTGTGAGTCATGTCAGTTTGGTAAACATCATCGTGTATCTTTTCCTATTTTTGAGTCATATGTTGAACCCTTTTCATTGGTGCATTCAGATATTCGGGATCCTTTAAATGGGCCATCATATTTAGGTTTTAAATATTTTGTCATATTTGTAGATGATTTCTCCCGTATCACTTATTTGTACTTGATGAAAAATCGCTGTGAATTAAGTTATATATTTCGTGTCTTTCATCTGAAAGTTCAAAACCAATTTGGTGTGTCGTTGAAAATCCTACGTACAGATAATGTAAAAATATGTTTCTGATTATTTCAATAAATATCTTGCTGATAATGGGATTGTACATCAGACGTCTTGCTCATATACTCCTCAACAAAATGGAAGTGTTGAACGGAAAAAGTATCATTGCCACATCTCGCTTCCCAAGGTACGGTAAGAAGACGTGACTGGCCCGCGACGTATTTACTCAGAAGCAAATACGCTAAGCGTAAATAAGCAATATAATATAAAAGTACACAAGAATGGCATCAGATGTAAATGAACAGCAACTTTTATTTATTAAACATTTCTTTATAATACAACTGGAAATGTAAATACAATGCGGAAAAAAATGCCTAAACAATGGCATAAACTGAAAAGAAAAATATATACAAGAAGCTAAAGCTCTGGGTCGTCTGTGAACTGCTCCATGTCTTCTTCGCTCGGCTCGACCTCCAGAGAGTCAGATCCTCCTGACAACATTCCAAAGAAAGAAAAGAAAATGAATATCGTCAGCGAACAATCGCTCGGTAAGTCCCAAAGAAAGTTAGAAATAGAATGGACAGATATGAGAATAAAACTGGCGTATTGTAAGTTTGTTATGTTAACGCAGTTGTTTGTAGCTTGGTACAGAATATGCCGGTGTATACGATAGGAGTCCAACTATTCCGTGGACTAAGGTATACGGAGCACAAGGAACCGTTAAGCCACGGAACAACAGCAATGGATATTCAGGTTAGGTGTATTAAAGTGACCGTCTCGTGCCACTTCTAACACATTCCGTACCAGTCTACCCCTTAAAAACCCCGTAATGTTTTATTGTATTGTTTGTATTGATTTGTTGATAGATGACTTGCCGAAACCATGATATCAATTGCTCATGTATACGGATAATGATGTAAACGGATAGTCATGTAATCAAGTCAATGAATATCCATGGTTCGGTTAGTTCAAGTCAAGTTGATATAGATTGTATCTGGTATAAATGGTTTCATGTTGAAGTTATCTTTGAATTGTATATGAGTATAGATTGTTTTCAGTTTTGATTGAGACTCAGACTGAGTCAGACATTTTAGACAGTATTGAAGTCCTGAGTTAGTTTTGGTGTTATCGGTAACTGCTGCACATGGACGGTAGGATTTATGATTTTTTCCAAGCCAATTACCATTGCTTACCCCGTTTTAGTTTTCTACCTTAAATAGGCAAGCACCCATTTTCTCCGGCTCTCTGAGGCTCAAGAGAATTGGTCTCTCTTAAACCTATATTTACTAGGGTCCTTATTGTAAATTTATATACTTGAGGGGGTTTTATGCAAAATAGTTTTGGTATATTTTCAAAATAAACCCCAAGTATTCATATATCGTCTTTAGTGTTTTCATGGATGAAATTTTTAAATGTGAAGTTTATTCTAGTGGATATAAACCTAATTTGAATATTATATGGTATTTTGATGTAAATTGGAATTATACGGATTTATGGTAGTATTTTCATGAAATATGTAAATCTTTTCTTTTTTGTTTAGAAAGCATGGAATATTTTTATTTATATTTAAAATAGATATTTTGATAATATTTATATATAATTACTGAAATAAAATTTATTTATTAAATAGAAATCACGTTTTTCTTAAAAATTGCATTAAAATTCCATCGAGATCGGATGCTCCGTGAGGAGGTCTGCATCTCGCTCTACTAGGCCCGAGAATGTGCGATAACCCGCACCATCCCTATCGGGGTCCCCAAGAGTGGGTTGTAGAGGCGCATTTGTAAGGAATTAAATAATACATTTTTAAAGAAAACGGGTTTTGATAGTTTATGGTGTTAAAATGTAAATTCGTATTTTTTTTGTCCCCAAATCATGTTTTACAAGCCATCATGCTATGTCATGGTGGGTGTTGTGATGAGGTAGGCCGTTACCTCGTGAGTTTCCTAAAAGTATTACAAAGGAATATGATGAAATATGTATAATGTAAAGTTTGTGGTATTTAATCGTAAAAATGTGATAAAAGTTGCATAACATGTTATTTTTAGATGAAACTTGTTTTAAAGTGTTTGGTTATGATTGCTACACAATATATGAAGAATTGGTAAGTTTGTTATTAAGAAAAATTTGGGTTTTTAAAGAAAAGAGAATCGGAAGTCGGAATAACTCCGCTTCCGACGAGTTTTGAAATGAGAGTGTTTTAGATTAAAATGAGAGGAGGGGAGAGGAGACTTACAGGTTTAGAGAAGAGATGGGAGGTAGAGAGAACTTTTGGAAGCATCGGGGAGTTGCGGTGTCACCGGATTTGTCTCGAGTCGTCGCCGGAACTTGACCTTGAGCTAACTCCACTTGTACAATTTTTGACTTAGAAAAATTTGAGAGTTTTGGTGCTAAATTTTAGAATGAGGAGGCTAAAGTGTAGTGTGGTATTATAGGAGAAATTAGGATTTAGGGTAATGAAGAATTGAATTAAAAAATGCATTAAAATGGATTAAAGAGGTGAATTTAATCTCTCTGTAAATTTACAGAGAAATCAAACATTAGAGTAGTAGTGGGGGAGTCCAAAGGGTTAGGGTTAAAAATTAGGGGGCATTTCCTACGGTCTAAACCGGCGGCGCCGGCCAAAGAAGGATCTTCGTTGGTTGTTTGGTGCGGAGTGTGCTCTGGATTGGTGCCACTTGTTGGTGTCGTTTCATATAACTCAATACACATGTTTGATTTATCTGTCTTTTTATTTTTACGTGTATTGCACGTATAAACTTTTGGGCTTCCAAAAAGTTTAAAATAAAAATTCAGTAAAATAATATATAGCTGAGAGGATTCGAACACAGGGGCTATATCACAGCAGTGCAAGGCTTTACTAATGAGCTACAAGTGCTTTCTTGCTGTTCAAAATCAAATTAAATACTTATAGCATACACAGGATTGCAAATACTCCATTTGTATATTAACTTTTAAATAAATTTTATGTACATTAAAATTGGAGTTGTTACAGTCATTTATTAGAAATTGCTCGTTCTTTGTTGTTTCATATGTATGTTCCCAAAAAGTACCGTAATGATGTTTTAACTGTATGTTATCTTACTAATCGTCTACCCACTCCTAATTTGAGAGAAAAGTCTCCTCATCATGTTTTATTCCCAGGGATTTCACATTTTCCACTACCTGCTGAAGTGTTCGGTAGTGTGTGTTTTGTTCATACATTTGCTCCTGGAGGAGATAAATTGGATTCTCATGTCATTAAGTGTCTTTTCTTAGGGTACTCTTGACTTCAGAAATGTTACAAATGCTTTGATCCTATATTAAATAAACATTATGTTTTAGTAAATGTAACTTTCTTTGACAATGTACCATATTTTCTCCGTTAAGTGAATTCTCTACTGAACCATCCCTGTTGTCTCCTAATTGTTTACCTCTTGTGGATGTTGATTTGAGTCCTAAAGAACCGCAGGCTATTCCTACCAAGCCACCAGTCCATCATTTTTATTTACGAAGGCCACGATTACAGCCAGCTACTCAATCTTCTCCACAGTCTGTAGATTCCGCACAAGCTCCACAAATTTGATCTCGATCTTGCTATTGTGTTACGAAAAGGTACACGCTCTTGTACTTATCATTCTATATCGAAGTTTGTTTGCTATTCACAATTGTCATCCAGGTATCAGTCCTCCGTATCCTCTTTGTCATCCATTTCCTTACATGGTTCTTTACATTAAGTTTTCGATCACCCTGTCTGGAAAAATGCTATGGAGGAAGAGATGGATACTATGTATCAGAATGGTACGTGGGATTTGGTTCCTTTACCGTCTGGTAAATCATCAGTTGAATCTGTAGGGTGTTTTTCGTCACCCCATTGAGATGGGAATACGCGCGCGCTTGTCAGGCGTATACTACAGATTCCCCCTGTCTAGGGTAGGCGGGGGTTTAATGATTGTGGAGATCCAAATCTCCGGCAGCCGCGGACTAAGCTGCCGTTAATTACCCCTCGCCTTTGGGGCGGGGGAACCTCCGATTAACGGGTTAAACTGGTCATGCGAACTCAATGTGCAGTGTACGTGTGTTTTGTTTTGAAAGGGGGGTTTTGGATATATCGGGAGCCACGCAGAGTTTTTACGGGGGGGAGAATGTTGCGGAGTATGTGTATGTGTACATTTGTATACAAATATATATATATATACATATATATATAAATAAAGGGGAAAAGGCATCCAAAGGATGCATGGGGCAGCACCTTGGGCGCTGTGCGCGTAGGTGCTGTGCGCTCAGGCGCATGCGCGCCACGTGTCGGCACGTGGGCGCTTTGCGCATGAGCGCTGCGCGTAGGTGCGCAAGCGCGCGCGCGCCACGTGTCGGCACGCGGGCGCTTTGCGCACTTGCGCAAGCGCGCGCGCCACGTGTCGGCACGCGGGCGCTTTGCGCCCTTGCGCAAGCGCGCAGCTTGCGCAGGTGCGCAAGCAAGCGCGCTCGCCACGTGTCGGCACGCGGGCGCTTTGCGCACTTGCGCAAGCGCGCGCGCCACGTGTCGGCACGCGGGCGCTTTGCGCACTTGCGCAAGCGCGCAGGTGCGCAAACGCACACGCGCGCCACGTGTCGGCACGCGGGCGCTTTGCGCACTTGCGCAAGCGCGCAGGTGCGCAAGCGCGCGCGCCACGTGTCGTCACGTGGGCGCTTTGCGCACTTGCGCTGCGCGCTGGAGAGGACAAGAGGCTTTTAGCCTGAAAAAAGATTTCTCAAAGAGAAATCAGAGAGGAGTCGTGCTCCTGAATGTGTTCTGGGTTTAATGGGAGTGGTTCTTATTCTTCCTCCTGTTGCTTGCTGGATCTTGAAGATCAAGAGATGGGAAATCTCAAAATCTCTCCTTTTTGAGATCTGATGGCAGATCTGAGTTCCCCTTAATGGGTTTTGTGGTGGAAAACTATTTAGTTTTGAAAAAGGAAGAGTAAAACTCTTGATTTAATTCAAGAAAAAAAGAAGGTTTTGGAACCTTGAAGAAGGAAGAAAGATCTCAGATCTGAAACTTTTTTGAAGAGAGAAAAAAGTTGTTGGATATTTTCATTATCTTTGCCTTTATAGGCCATACATTTTACACATAGCCCCTTGGGCTTCACAAAATGGCATTTTGCCATCCCATGGCTCATGTGCCATTTCATTTTTGCACATAAGCCATGGGCTTACAAAATATTGGCTTTATGCCCATTTTGTTTACATTCATGCATAAAAAATTACATAAAAATTATTCATGACATGATTTATATTTTAGCATGGGGAGGGTCGGCCGCTTCATGTTTCGGACTCGACCTGGGCATGGGCCCACTTGATCCGGGCTTGGGCCCACCTGGCTTGGGGTTGACCTTGACTTTGACTCGGTCAACCGGGGTGTAAATTTTTACCCCAACAGGATATCGTTGGGTGTATACTATTAAATATCATCATAACGGGACTATTGAGCGGCTGAACGCTCGTCTTGTTGCAAAAGGTTATACACAGACATATGGAATTGATTATGTGGAGACGTTCTCTCCAGTATCGAAGCTCACATCTGTGCGCATTCTGATTTCTTTAGCAGCAAATTTGAATTGGCTTTTATATCAGTTGGATATCAAGTATGCATTTCTCCAAGATGACCTTGAAGAAGAAAAAGTATATATGGACCAACCACCTGGTTTCATGGTTGAGAGGGAGACATGCAAAGTATGTAGACTGTGAAAAGCTATATATGGGTTCAAGCAGTCTCATCGGGCTTGGTTTGGTAGATTCAATACCGTTGTGCAAGAGTTTGGTTTATATTAGTGCAAGAGTGATTATACTGTTTTTACACGAGTCCTTGAAGGAAAGTGAATTATATTAGTGGTATATGTTAATGATATTGTTATCAGTGGAGATGTTGACGGGATTATTGTTCTTAAAAAATTTCTCCAGCATCACTTCCATACAAAGGACTTGGGGTTATTGCAATATTTCTTGGAGATTGAGATTGCACGCTCCCCATATGGTATTTGCTTTTCTCAGAGGAAGTATGTCCTAAACATTCTAGAAGAGACTGGACTTTTGGATGCCAAACCCATAGATACACTACTGGATTCTAATATGAAACTCTATGATGATCGAGTGGAATTGTTAGAAGATCCAGGAAGGTACCGTCGATTGGTTGGAAAGCTTAATTATTTTACGCTAACAAGACCAGACATTTCTTTCGTCGTTGGCGTGGTGAGCCAGTTTATGGATTCTCTAAGGGAGCCTCATTGGAGGGCAGTTATTCGTAGTGTTCACTATTTGAAGAATTCACCTGGTCAAGGTTAATTTACCGCAATCATGAAGATGTCCAACAGTTGATGGGATTTTGTGATACTGATAGGAGATCTACTACTGGCTATTGTACTTTTCTTGGTGGTAATCTTGTATCGTGGAGAAGCAAGAAACAATCAGTTGTAGCTAGATCTAGTGTGGAGGCTGAATATCGTGGAGGCTGAATACGAGTTGATTTAGATAACTAACATATTAAATGAGCTTAGATTTCAAATTCATCGTCATATTGCTCTCTTTTGTGACAATCAAGCAACAATCCATATTTCATCTAAAATCCTGTTTTTCATAAGAGAACCAAGCACATTGAAGTTGAATGCTATTTTGTTCGAGAAAAGAAGACGAATGGATTTCTTAACTCTCAATATATTGCACGCAAAGATCAACCAGCAAATATTTTCACAAAGGCATTGGGAAAAACAAGAATTTAATTATTATGTAATAAGCTGGGTCTACATGATATGAGCCAGCTTGAGGGGGAGTGTTAGAGATAATGTGTGGTAAATTAGTTAGGCTTTTGATATTAGATCCAAACCCGTATCCGTAAACTCTAGTATAAATACATATGTATTCCTCCATGAATAAGCTAATGAAAGAATTCTATTTTTCCTCAAATTCCTTGACATAGGCCATGGCATGGGAACGTTTACAAAGGTATCTTATTGTAACCCCTAGATCCCAATATACATGTATTGGTAATCCTAAGTATGTGTAGAATTTTAGCACTTGTATTCGTATTTGAAAATATGAATTTACTTGAAATTTACTTGTATTTGTAATTGAAAAATATTTATAAAATTTTGATAATTTAAAACTAATCGTATATTTTTGATAAATGTGAAACTTGATTTCTAAATGTGAATCTATTTTACACATTTTTGACAAAAGATATTTTATGCAAACCTTGAGGGGGTTTTGTATAATTACTTAAAATTGAGGGGGGGGGGATGCAAAGTTTCGTAATCTAGATTTTATTTTACATTTCTTTTCCTTTTACTTCTTTTCCAAGTTTCCTTTTTCCTTTTACTTCTTTTTCAACCTTCTTTCTTTCCTTCTTCTTTAAACCTCTCATTAATTATTCTTTAAGTAACTACTTAATTATATAACACTCTCCCTTTTTCTAGGTGATACTCTTTCCTTCTCTACAACAATTCATTTTCTTCTTCTTACTACTTTTCTTTTCTAATACCTTTTTTAAATCTCTACTCTTTTCTTATCTACACAAATTCTTTCTTTTCCCTCATAAAAATTAATTCAAAAAGTTGTTACATGGTTTTCAAGAGGAGAAATGAAGAAAATAGTAGATCAAGGCAAGTGTTCTATTTCTTGATTTGTTTTTATATTTGAATTTCTTGAATTCAATGTCAAGAAGTATAAAGCCAGTGCTTTAATTCATTTTTTTAAATAATCAAATTTTATGCAAGTGGTGTTAAATTTATTCTTGATTGAATAATTAATTTTTCCATATAAATGATTTCTTGCTAGATGTTTTGTTACTTGATTAATTGATAGTTTTAATATAGTTGCTAATTTGATAAGTCAATTCTTGATACAATTCTAATACATTGATATTGATTAGTTGTTTAAAAAGTTTGTGTTTGATTGTGTAAACTCGTTATCTAGTTCTCATATCCTATTAGACATGAATAAATTAGGGTAACCCTAAATTACCCAGACAAACACGTACACAAACCCTAATTCTATACACAAAAACCTAATTTCCCTCACACCCCCGTACACATATATACACCAAATACTAACCCTACATAAAACCTAAAGCCTTACTCCCAATATTCTCAAGTAAAGCAACATATTTAAATCTAGTGGCCTCCTACAACTATGGATGATTCATTTTACTCTCAAATTAGTGTAAAGATCCGAGCTCTAATAAGTTCTAAACTTATTTTATATGTAAAACTAGGTTTTAAATAAAATTATAAGGTTTGGTTCAAATCTGGAATTTTACCGCCCACGTCGTCTTGAAAAATTAATATTAAATTAAATATACATCGGAATGTAACGTTCTGGTGCTCGTATCGAAGCCAATTAAATACCCTATAAACATATGTAAGTTGTTACTGAATATTGTCATGTTACGATAACGAAAATTTGAGAGAAGCACGGCTCTGGACTGCAGTCCAGAGCAATACTTCCCGTCGAAGCCTGATTTGAAGCATCCATATCTCACTGTAGAAATTTCATATTCTGCGGGAACCCATATCTTTACGTAGATAATCGAGTTAGCTAACCGATGGTGTGGGTTTCATTAAATTTAAATGCCGTATGTTATTTTAAAAGTATTTTTAGTTGTCGATATGTCCGGCTGATTTCTGCAGTGACAAGTTATACGTATTGAACTTAAACTGAACATAACTCCCTGCATATAATGGCTGTTACGAATCCGTATTTTCGTTGAAAACTTAACCGATAAACCTAAATTTTATTGAACTGTAGCAACGTCTAATTTTGTACATAACTTATAGAAAAATGCGTTCGAAGTTGTATTTCCAGTTCCAAAACTGGAATTCCAGCAATGAACTTCTGTTTTAAGACGATCATATCTCCCTTACCAGTAACTCGATTGAGTTGAAAACAATTTTACTGTTTAGATAAATGAGTATATTTTTTATCACAGTCACAAATTCGGCATTCGGGAATAATTCGGCGAGATCAACAAATCAGATTCGGAGAACTATTCGGAAAAAATCGGCAAGTATTCAGAAAAGATGCGGCAAGTATTCAGGAAATGTTCGGAAGGATTTCGGGAAAAATATTAATATATGAGCATGTACATAACATGTAAACAGTAGATGAGGCGATGAGTTCTGTTTTTTGCGAATTATTCGCTGATTTTTGCGGATTATTCGTGAAAAATCGAATCGTTCGCGAACGGCGAGATTTAATCGGCCGGCCAAAATACGCGAATTATTCGCGACTATTGTGACTATCCTTTTTATGAATTTTATATTGTTTCACCTGATATTGCACGTGTAATTTATAGTGAATTTTCCAATCCGAATAGCATATACATGAAATTTGCGACATGATTTATATATTCTTTTGTTTCTTGATATGACACTGTTTACCTAAACACTGATACAATTCCAGATGCAGTTCCAAGTATTGATATTGATATGAAATCATGTTTCAACCTGTTTAAATTCCATTAATAAATAAAACTGAAACAGCCGAGGGATGGAGAAAGGACTTGGTAGATTCGGTTAATAGCTTTGGAAAGTTTTATTTATGGTACCACGTGTAAGGGCTTAACCATGGGATCCGGTGTAACATTTCAGAAAATGGAAAATATTATTTTGGAATTTAAATAATAAAATAATAAATTTTACAGATATTATACGAATATAGATTTGAGTTTTCGTAAATTGGTATAATTATATACCTATATTTTTAGAAAATAATTGAAATTTAAAAATGAATTATTAATTATGAAAGCATTTATTTGATTTGGACTTTTTATAAATTAGTATATAATTATTTTCATATAAGTTTAGTGTTAAAAATTAATTAAGGTTTTTCTAATTGTGCATTAAACCAAGCTTATTTTGTTAACTATGTTTTAATATGCCATGACACATTTATTTGAAAGAGTTACATTTTACATTTTGGTTTCTATGTACGGTTTCTATTTTATAAAAGAAAAGAAAAGATAACGAGAGAGGACAAGAAAACCAAAAGGTATGGATAAGAGAGAGAGTGTGTGTGCGAGAAAGGGGGGAGCCATGGTTACTACAACCATTCTCTTTTCTTCACAACTCATTTTCCTCATCTTCATCTCCTTCCTCCTCTTCTTCATCCACCTCCTCTACCATCTTCTCTACCATCACAAACCACCATCCAAACCACCTCAAAACATCACAAAACCTTAACTAAAAATATTTATAACCTCATCCTAAGCTTCATGGTGGGATCAAAATTTCATTGAGTCTTTGGTCATCTTGGAAATTTCTTGTGTTGGTTTATGAGATAATAACCATACTTTTAGATAAGTTTCTAATTTTCCTAACCTCACAAACTAGTTAGAGTTAGTTTTAGAGCTTTATGTGCATGTTTTCAAAACTTGAGAATTCATAAATGAGTTGTGGTGAGTAGAACTTGCAGTAGTAGTTTAGTAAAGGATTTAGTGAGTGTTTGCTAGCCCAGTAGTGATAGTATCCTTGGTCAAGATGAGCTTAGAATTTTCCGATATCAGTTTTTCATTGAGATTTAAGGATCAAATGGAATCTGGGATAAATTCGAAACTCTAAAAATTAATTAGAGGATACAGAGAGGTGTATAGACAAGTTGAAATCCACCTTAGAAGCCCGAGCCCAAACCTTTAAGTTATGGCCGAAAAATTAACGGTTTTAGCCACAAATATCGGGTCAATTTTGGAGTTAGGCTCTGAGGTTTGTTCTGTAGCTCACTTGCTCGATAACTAAGACTACCCTATACACTAAAAAGTTTCAAATCACCTCAAGAAAACTCTCGAGTTGTTTTCCTTGATTTCTGACAATGTTTTGCGATATTTGGAAACTTGGTTTTTGATATTTGTGTTTTGATTCGGTCGTTTGATGTTCGTACGTCGACGCCGGGGAGTATTTTGTCGTTTTAGCACGTGTTGACCATAGGTTCTAACCTATGTGCACTTCGCTCATGATTTCAAATTCGATTCAGGTTTTTATGCGATTTTGGTTATGGATTTGATTGTAGGTACAATCGCGTGGACTACCGAGACGACGAAGAAGAGCAAGGCGTCCGTCGACATCGACTAGGGCGAGACGATAAGGTGAGTAGATGTATATCTACTGTCACGCCCCGCTTCCCAAAATACGGAATACGGAAAGCGACGAAGGCCAGCCATGCTACCTACGGTAAGGAAAAATCATTCCATAGTCACATAAGGCTGTCTAGATAAACCTGTCAAAAATAAAATCCAATACCAAAAGGAATAATACTGATAATCATGCTGCCATGAAACCACAAGAAATCCTAAAAATGGGTCCACTAGATAATTGATGCAATTAAAGATCCAATACAATAGATTCGGAAATAAAATAAGATCCAAAAGAGATACATAGGTCCTAATGTCGCATAAGAGCGCACAAGCTAAAAACTAACAGAAAAGGAAAATAAACCTACAGTTACTGATCTTCAGCAAAGTCCTGGTAGCCGCTCCGAACCTCCTCAGCCTGTAAATCTGTCTCTAAACCTGAGATGGCAAATCTCAGGGATGTCAGAACATCCCAACAAGTACTCAACGTATAAGGTGTGTGTATGGTATAATAACAAGAATATGAAAGTAGTAAAGCCCGGTGCGCAAGAAAACAGATATATAAATAATTAGATGCATTAACACTATGAAACATGTATGTAAGAGGTCAAGTCATAACCTAACTGGTCACTAAAAGGTAAACTATCCTATCGTAAGCTCGAGTGTGTGCGTCAACCTCTGCAGGAGTATTCCTAACCCAAGAGTAGTGCCCCAGGGGCTAGGAAACACGGGCCCAACTGTGGAATGAACATGAGACCGATATAGCCCGGTACGAGCTGTAAACATGAGACCGATATAGCCCGATACGAGCTATAAACATGAGACCGATATAGCCCGGTACGAGCTGCCGGTATGGGACTCCTGAGATCCTGTTGTACGAACGCACACTCAAACTACCCCAACACCCGCGTATTTATAGCTACTATAGTAAAGACTAAATCACTAATCAAGAATGCTGAAAAGATGGGAACTTGTGGTATGGTAATTGTATGGAAATAAAACTGGTGAATAGTAGTGTGTCATGTCATGTAATTCAGCATTCAAATTAGAGAACTCGTTTTAATATGAGTAGTCTGGAACAATGAGTAATCATGGCATGTCAAGTACAATAGTTATAAAATGATAGTGTCCATAAACAAGAATAGCATGTTAAGGTTTCTCAAGCATGCCGACAATGATAGTCTCAAGTAAAATGTTAAATATAGACGATAGGATATGATAAGGTCAAAAATGTAAACAAGACTCAACATATATGCAAGCATCTGTATTTAACATCCGGGTTTATTTATTGAAAAGAATAATAAACTGAAATATAGTTTTAAAGGATTAATATAATTAAATAGGAATGACAAATTACAGATGCATAAAGCGGATAGTGGTAATAGTATAATTACGAGATAATAGTAAGTAAGATAAAATAAATGACAGATTGACTAGTCATCATGTAAGTGCTAATAATAAGTTTTATAATCATGTGATAATAGAAAATATTAATACAAATTATAGTATCAAAATAATTTATATGACTAGGGCACATAGAGTGTAGCAATATTATAAGGAGTGATAGTGTAGAAAGTTTAATTTATATATATAAAATATTAAGCTCAAAGCGTTTATTGATTAACAGTAATAATGGTATATTTTTATGTTTTAGATTAGGATATAAGTGTTAACATTTTGCATGCTAGTGTATACAAATATTGTTGCAACAGAAACACATAATTACTTATAAAGCTTTTTATATATTAAACCACATTTACATGTTAAAACTTATTTTATTACGCTTGCACTTTTACAGTTGTTCACTTGATGAAAGGATTAATAGGTATTCTAGATCCTAGGGTTTTCATCATATGTACAAGTATTATAAGATATATTAATAAAGCGGCAGAATATTATAATTTTATTTAAATATTGTAAGTTAATAATTTATTTAGATAATTACCGATGTTGCATTGACTAAAAAAATAAAAGAGTAAGAGTACTTGCCTCGGAGACAGATAAACACGACAACACGAGGAACAACTCCAAGGTTTGTTTGCTTGGCTAATTTTGAAAAAGAAGAAAATATTATGATGGGAAAAAGAGAAGGTTGATTTATATAAGAAAGGGAGAGATGATAATAATTAGGCTGTTATTTATAAGGAAGAGAGATGTTGTTAAAAATTGGAGAGATTATTATAATTGGAGAGAGAAATATTCTAATGAGATGAGATTTGGATTTGATTTTATAAAAGAGAGATATGATAGGTTGTTATATACTTCTATAAGATATTAAAAAAGTTGTATACATACATATTAGTTTGTATATAGTTAGAATAATAGAAAAGTATATGTATATATACATATTAGTAAATAGTGAATATATATGTAGATATGTATATGGTTATGGGTTAATAAAAATAAATATAATTAGTTATATATATGGGATTTTATGATATCAAACAACTAAAATATATTTTCAGTTAAACTATCATAACAAAATATCTTCAATTATATATATGTATTTATGTACATAGGTTTGTAGAAAAATAATTAAAGAGAGTAGATTTAAGAAAGAGAATCTGCTGAGAGAGATTAGATTAGATTAAAGAGAGGGGGATATTGTTAGGGAATATATATAGAAAAAGAGAGTGGGGGTTTGGTGAAATATAGTTAGTGATATAGAAAAATATATGTAGATAGAATAGAATATGGGAAGAAAGAAATCTGTTGGAAAAGATATTTGTTTGGAGAGAGAGAATAGTATTTGTTTTAAAAGAATAAAGTTATCAGGTGAGACATATATGGTGATTGAAGAGAGAAAATTGAGTTGTTAGATTAGGAAAATATTTATATGGTTAAGAGATTTAACAAGGGCTCTCATGACTTTTCAAAATTAAATATTTTAACCAAATAAATATCGTAAGATAAAATATCTTATAAATAGAATTTAAAAAGGGGTAAAATCTTATGTATATGTATTGTTTAAAGAAATACCAAATAAAATATCTTTTGTTTAAACTATGATACTAAAATATAAATATGGTTATAAAATAGTGTTAGACAAATAAATATTTAAATACTAATAATATACATATTTAACAAACTTGAAAAACCATAATTATATGTATATATCTTGATTAAAAGTATTAAACCCCAAGTTATAATAATAAAAATAAAACAAAACCCAATATATCCAAAAGAAAAAGAAAAAGAAACGTATAATCGAACTTGGATGTTACATCTACGGGGGAAGTCGGGTGGATGGCGTATAGCACCCTCGCAACCGTAGAATTATGATACGATATAGATACTAGAATAATATACTTAGTCTATAGATTATGCTAGACCACCATGTTCGTAGAAGTCTATATTTAGTACAATGATATACCCTTAGTACTATTTCTTAGCCTATGAGCTATGTCTACTTATATAAGTATATATATACATATGATTACCTTATATGATATAAGTTTACTAATGGTATAAGGATATTTATGATATGATGATATGAGTCAATATGATATGATATGATGATATGAGGCGATGTGATGTGATATGATATGATACAAGATGATATGAGATGATATGTTATGAGATGATGTACGCGACTATAGATCCGTACTGTTGATTTGATGATATCGTACGATGGATATTCCGTATATGATATGATGATGATGGATTGCCGATATTTATTTCGACTTGAGAAATCTTGTTTAAAATCACAAAGTAGATATTATGATATGTTTAGAGCCATACCTACTTTTAAAACTAACGAATCGTTATGTACTTTTAAATGATAATTTCAAGAGGACGCTACGACTTTTCAAATGGCATCTTCTTCAAAAATATCGTAACCCCCTCTTAAATAAAACAACGTTTCGTACTATTTTAAACTATAACTGTATGGCTTATACGTAATTGCATATTTTCATACTTATTCGCGTTACGATTTATTTATTCTGTTTACGCTCGCATTTCGATTTCTTATTTCTGTATATGCTCGCGCTTTGATTTTTTATGTGTATATCGCATTTATACCTTAGTTTTACTTGACCTCATGCTAGGACACACGCGCCATTACCGATGATTTACATGTTGCACATGCACATACTCGCATGATCATACACATATTATCGGTAATTGACATACCACGTATACAGATAGAACTCGCTATGCTACCGCTCATACTATACCTGTTAGCATGTTAGATTTTAGTAGTACTTCTTTATAATGTTTACGACACACTTATATCAACACACCTGCTATGGATTATAGTATTGTTTTGTGCATGTACATATCTTTTCATGATTGTCATATTCTTATGAGATTTTGCTTTCATGAGATTTCTGGATTTGAGAAACCGCAAATATTATTTAAAAACTTGTGAATGTTTTAAAAACGCGATTGTCTCTTGATATGATATTTCGACATCCACCATGAGATTTCTCGGTGCTGAGCTATGATTACTACCCGATTCGAAGAGTGAGGAGTCACCATCTCGGGTACATGATGGACCCGGTAGGGTACCCAGGGCAAGAAGATCGTATAGAAAGGCGTTGAGTATGGTTAGGAACACTACCTACCGGTGACAGTATTAGACTCGGCGGATATCCAGAGGTACCGACCGGAGTGATATGAGACAGATGGATATGATGACCGATTTGATGAGACGGTGCCTGAGATATGAGGGCCAATCCGATGAGACGGCGCCTGAGATATGAGGATTTGCGTGTCGATACTGGACATGGGATTTATAATGATTTCAAGTGTCGATGTTGGACACTCGGGATTTTATGAAGATTTCGAGTGCCGTTGATGGACACTCCTCGGATGATATGTATATATATACATGATATGGATGACATGATACCACGAATTGATACAGGCACGATGATATATTTATATATATACACGTTCATTTCGTTACCATACGGTATGATATTATATTACGGTATGACCTAGGTAGATCGTTATACATTCGATTTCTACCTGATGATGTCTTCTACACACGAGTTGGCAACTTACCCCCATTGTGCCATAGTTTTCGTGCAGGGTCGACCGTTCATATCAGTAGCGGCTTACTGGCACGTTCTTCTTTTGGGTGATTTGCTTGGTAGATGGGTTACACTACATATCGTAACTACCATTGTATATTTTATTCTTTTGTAATTTAGTTAAAAGCTCCATCACAAGACTATGTATATTGTGGACTTAGAGACCAGATTTATATTCGTTTGACTTAGGGTCGTGACTTGTATTATTCTTTTATAAGCCGAGTTTGGACATTGTTAAGTTGATGTTTTGGGTTTTTCTTTACTTTTCTTGTGTTGATATTCGTCTTGGGTGTCGTATACTTATTTGCGTGGTTGTGATTCTGCCGATTGGCGAATAGCTAGCTTCCGCTTAGGGATGCTAATATTATTATGGTTTATATACTGTTTTGGTCAAAATTTACAAAGGAGGTGCTGCCCAAATTTCAGATGATAAAAATATTTTCAAACTTTAGTATACAATTCACTTGTGTTTCAACGAACTTTACTTATATTTTGAAAAGCGGAACTTGATTTCATTTATACCCTTTTTCAAAACTTCGCATCTACTATTTTCTTAAAAAGATTTAGATTTCTGGTTTTCGGCTTACTTAGGTCAATGTGGGGTCCTATAGACTTCACGTGATTCAAGTGCCGGTCACGTGCTATTTCCGGATCGTGACATCCGGATACCATCATTCCAGTTATTATTAGTTTATTATAGCTCGTGCCAGTTAGGGCCAGCCATGGTGGTCCGAGTAGCTAACTATCGTCCAATACCATTTTTCTACTTCATGGAAATGTTTTTAAAAGTTTTCCGAGCTGTAATACCTATTCCTATTCCAGTAGCGCTTAGCGGTGCGTTCTAGGTTCAGCTCCAGGGGTCAGGAGCCGTGGTCCCGGATATGCACAGGATACTTTCCATTGTTATTCGTTGGCTATCAAGGGCTTTCAAAAATATAAGAACAAGCTGTTTAAGAACTTAACGTGAGCTACTACGTATACTCGGGTGCTGGAATGAGACAGTATCAGGCTATATGCAAGGCAGTTCATGATCACAAACTAAACAAAAACAACTTAAACAACAAACTAAATGATGAACTATTTAAGCTTGACATGAGCGACTACCTATATTCAGGTGCAGGAATGGGACAGTACCGGAGTATATGCGAATCTGTTCATGTTCATGTTATATTAAATACTAAAAATCCATATTATTAATTGATACTCATTAATTAAAAATCATGAAACACTCATACTATCACTGGATACAGAATGATACTTGGAAAGTGTGCTTTCATGTTACTTGTTAATGACTTGATACCAGTTTATTGTTGTACATTGATACTTGATACCGACATGATCCTAATGTTGACTTGATTAGTGGTTTATTGGTGAATGGAAAGTAAGAATACTCGTACTCTTAGATAATATCCACGCTACGCCCATTGATACTGTTTGCTGGATACGGTTTACTGGAATTGAATACTGAATATTGGTTACTGATTACTGGATACCGTTTATCATGTTTACTGGATACCGTTTATCATGTTTATTGGATACTGATTATACTTGACATGGGCGTGCCAGCTAGTCACGAGATACCCTAAAATATGAGTAACCTTACAGTCCATTTGCACAATTCTCTCCTAGCCATGTTCCGTTTTATCCTGACATCCATTTTACCTATCTCTAGTAATTTGATTATTACTTGATATTATACTGACATTATCGTACTTGACTTATAATCTAATAATTCACATATTATATTTTAAATCCACATCCATATACTTTTTATTTTATACTATACCTCTGTAGACACACTTGTGCACGATTTCCTTTATTTTACCACTTGCTAGGTCGTTTTCTGACGACCATGGGCTTGCATGTCCAGATATCAAAGATCAGACGACTGACGTTCGAAAGTACGGATTATGATTTTTATCAGAGTTTATCAAAGATAGATTACCGAGTATCCATCTGTTCCCTTTGTAATTTTGATATTCTTGTATCATCCATGTTTATCAATTCCATCTTTTTATTTCTTTAGCATGTGATATTGACGTACGGACCTATACAGCTATTCACCTGTGTTAGTTATATTTTTTTATTAATATTTGAGCTGCTATAGTTGATATCGGTGGTAATAGCGTATATGATGGGAGTATATCCTCCTTCTGAATATACGTATTTGCCGCAAATCGCGTACTTACCTCGTATTTTATTGTGGATTCACTATTTCCTGTATTCCGGGAAGGAGGCGTGAGACTTATCAGATCAATGAGTCTTTGCTGTTACAAAATCAGAACCATGATTTTGGATCTGTGTGATTACCTTTTAGGTTTATATGGTTTTATGATATTTGAATGGTTTGTCGCTCCTTCAAAAGCAAATAAATGGTTTATAAATTCCGCAACTTCGGACTCCAGTCCTAATTCGTTTGGGTTCAATTCTTGAACTGACTGCATTTTCTGCATTGTTCTATAATTTAAAGATTCAAAAACATAACGAGTTATAAGGAATGGTTCATTGGTAATTAAATTAGTGTGAGATCAACGTAATCAAATGAAAAAGGTTTTGGCATGAAATCTTTCAGAAAGGAGCCAACTTCTCATACATCATACATGTACGAGCGAGTGTGTGTGTGTGTGTGTCACCGCATCCTTAAACGTTTTATAAATCTGTTGTATGCCCGCCCATATCCATGTCATTAAATTTTCACAGATGCTTGAAATCCTGCAGAAAGGAGTTTCTGACATGGAGTTGTAGAAAAGTATCACAAAGGCAAATTTGAGCATTAAGCTGCAGGTGCAAAATAGGGCATCAATCCATATGGGCAAAAAATTCTCTACCTGGCGAACAAATGTAGCTTTCATAGAATTAGCGTGTATGATGCTTCCATTAATTGCATAATGTGTGCCTTGTGTGCGTGTGCATGAAAAATAGGAACCCCCCAACAACCACCACCCAAAAAAACGGCAAAAAAAGTAATACCCTGGGCAAGAAATTGTCTGAAGATCACACTCAACAGATATTTATTGTAACACCCTACTGCATATATACCATATTTGGGTATTTTCTAATCTTGCTACTATTTCTTAATTATTATCGTTTTTTGGTGCGGATAGTGCATTTGGTATCTGTAGATAGTATCCGACCCGAGCTGCATGCTTGAAACCCGTCTTGATTCTAGATTACGACATATCCTTGCTAGTACAGATGATTCGTGCATATCTAGGTTCCATATACATGTATCATATATTTAGTATCTGCATATATTTTAAATAATACAAATTATAGTCAAATATATATTTTAACATCTAGGATGGCCTGTATCATACCCCATACCCTATGGTTGCATCCTGACATCGTGTTCACTTCCTGTTTGATGAAACAAACTCGTTTGGATCGCTACGTGTTTTACGTGTATCCGTTCTTGGGGGCATGCATTTTATCCAACCGGATGTCGCATTATAATTTTAACTGACACGTGTATTATCCATATTTTAAAACTAAATTTTAGAGGAGATCCGGATATTTTTCGGAGTATTTTGATATTAGCTGTTTAAACCCAGAATATAAATATATTATAATATTTTAAAATCCTAACATATATTCTTATATATATATATTTATAATATAATAACTAATAATTAACTAAACATATTTCCTCTCTCCCTCTCTCTTTCGTGTCTCTCTCTCCCCAATCTCTCTCTCTCTCTCTCTCAATATATATATATATATATATATATATATATATATATATAAACTAATTTAACTAAACCAACACCTCTCTCTCTCCCCTCTCTCTTCTTCGCCACCAGACCTCCCCGAACACCCAAACCCAAAACCCTAGCCTCATCTCTCGCTGTCGCCACCACCCTCACCTTCATCACCTCCTCGCCCTCATCATCATCCTCTCGACCTCATCTCCCTCTCCTCCTTTTCCCGACGACCACGGCCTGGCCCCGATAACCCATCGCCCAGAAACCCTACAAACCCCTCATCGCCGATCACCGAAGACCTCGTCGTCGTCGTCATCTCCGCCTCCACCTCCTCTCCATCCCCAAGAACCCAACAATCATTCCTGCACACCCAGCAACCCAAGAACCCGATCCCTGCACACCCGACGACCCACAACTCCGAGAACCCAAAACTCGTCGACCCAAACCCTCGTCGTCTCGGACCATCCCAACCTCACCATCTCCTCATCCATCTCTTCTCCTCACCTCTCTGTAGACCCCGACACTACAAACCCCTGCAACCAAGAACCCGAGCATCCAACCAACCCAAGAAACCCACTGCCGACGTAGCCCTCGCCGTCTACAGCCCATCACCGTCGTCGTCCCCTCTGTCACCCGAGCCCAGAGCCGACACCAGAAGCCAACCTATTCCCCTTCTTCTCTTTTCTTTCTTCTCTCTTTCTTGCTTCTCGGTTCTTGACCGTCGCCGGAGTCGCGCACGTCGCCGACGATCCGGGCGATCCAGTCGTCGTCCTTATCCAGCGTGGTCATGTCTTGGAGTAGCCAAGTCCAGTTCTGTAAGTACGTGGTTGCATCGCGACATTTACCTAACGTCGAACGTGACGTACGTACCCCGTCATGAGATCCGATCAGACAAGTTCATCTTGCAACATGCTATGTTATAATATACCTATTTATATGAATAAAAATAAGACATGTGTTATAGTATGCATCAAATATTATGGATTTACCATTTTTTTATATCCGTTCGTATCCGTACTGACAATTGCATATCTAGTTGCATGCCGGAACCTCATTATATCATATTACCTTTATATTAGTGCAACATACTATCTAGTTACATCACACGTAGTTATGGATACATATAAAAGGTTATTACTGATATACACATATGCATCCTGGTATCCGTCGTACTTACCGTGTCAGATATTCATTACAGTTTCATATTTCGGTATCTGTTTGATACATACGCATCACATGACATGCCATGACACACTACTTGACTTGTTATTTTGATCTTGTTACTAATGCTGACAATCCTGACTTGTTGTCCTGATGGACGTAACATGTTGTCTACATAGACAAACATGTATCTGCTTGATCCTGTGTTAGTATTAGACTTATATCATCAATACCTGACTTGAACACATAACCTTAGAGGTAAGGGGAAATCAATAATGAAACCTGATTTGTAACTCAACAGTTCGATACGTATACTGATCGGTCTTTACGGGCTCGACCAGCCCCGGGATGCTGCTGCTGATATCATTCATCTGTATATGTTACCTGTTTACTACCTAGCGGCACGTCTTGGATTCAGCCCGAGAATCTTGACCGTGGTCCCGGGCATGTATGGGATACTATTGAGTTACATCGACGATTCCATTAAATTGATTTCAAAGACTTTAGAGTAGATAATCTAGTAGCACAATTTAGGTTACTCATCGCACTTCACATACACATGCATACATCACTGTTCATATCCGTGTTATTCTTTATATTCATACTTACCTATATCGTTACATCCTGATTATTACTATTGTTTTTAGATATTATGACGCACTGACGTCTGGTTTTGCATGGCACAGTTCCTCTATCTCTATCGCAGGCTGAACAGGAGTATTTTAGCCGTCAAGCCGAGCAGTGAGGAATTGATTATGTGTGGTTTAGAGATATTTAGCTTTTAGACTCTTAGTTTATTTTTCTGCAGTTTCATTTCTTGATGTGAGCCCATATCGGGATGTATTTTTCAGATGTTGTTTATTGGATATTACTATCGTTTCCGCTTATATATTTTCTCGACTCTTTTATTTTGGCAAATGGACATGTACCAGATAGATTTTATATTTTCTGTTCTTGATATTCTATAGACAGCCGTAATGTGACTGTGGAGGGATAATTCCTATCCACAGGTAGCATGGTTGGCTCTGTTACGTGCCGTAGTTAGCGCACTCTGCAAAGCAGGGCGTGACAGGGTTTGTTTGGTATTAGAGCGATAGGATTTAGGATTAATCGGGTTTGATTCTTTTGTAGTTCGGTATTAAGCCCAACTAATCAGGAAACCCAAAATTAGGAACATGTCCTGCCACATTATTGTCTTGTCTTTCAAATTCTTGAATCTTATCTTTTCCTTAAACTATTTTTATCTCAATGATTTGGAAATGACTTTGCATCCCAACTTGGAATCCTCCTGATTCCTTATTATTTCTCTCTTCTTATTCTTTCGATTCTGATAATAGGATTTGGACGACTTGAATGGAGTTATGTAGTTGTAACTATGAACCGCGACATGGTTACAATGCGGTACTCTATTTAAGAAATTTGGAGTCCTATTTTTGATTCATTTTCTTAACTTATGGTCGTTATATTCCTTTGTTTCTCTCGGTTTCATTGCTTACCAGTTTATGTTTTATCGCAAGCTTGAATCCAACAACCGCGTTGTATCTTTCCCCTTGTCCCGTAATGACCAATCCGTTTGTGTTTCGAAGAACAAAAAGAAACACAGGAGAAGTTTTTGATTGCAATAGTACAGACTGCTTCAAGACCGTTCAGATGCAGGATGTTTCGAGGAGTTTACGACGAACCCGCCTCAATTTATCAAAGTAGCGCAGCGAAAGAGTGGTGGGCTGATAACCCACAAGTCTAAGAATAAACTTGCAAATTCATGATGAAGGAAACCGTTTACTTAAAGGTGAAGTTCGTAAACAAGTTGCAGATGAACCGCTGATAGCAGTTCGAGAGTTTATGGATGTGTTCGAGAATATCTCGGGTTTACCGTCAAAACGAGATGTGGAGTTCACGATTGATCTTGTTCCTGGAGCAGCGCCGATTTCAAAGGCGTATTATCTGATGGCACCGGTGGAATAAGAAGAAGTAAGGAAACAGGCCGCCGAATTACTAGAGAAAGGCTGGATTCGCAGCATCAATTCACCCTGAGGAGCTCCAGTTCTTCTTGTCAAGAAGAAAGATGGCACACGAAGAATGTGCATCGATTATCAAGAATTAAATCGGGTGACTATTAAGAACAAGTACCTGATCCTTCGCATCGGCGAATTATTCGATCAACTCAGTGGCGTGAGGGTATTCTCGAAACTGGATTTGCGATCTGGATATCATCAAGTTCGAGTGAAATCAGATGATATTTGCAAGACAGCGTTCCGAACTCGATATGGGCATTACGAGTACATAGTGATGCCATTCGGAGTCACGAACGCACCAGCGATTTTTATGGACTTGATGAACCGAATCTTTTCACCATATTTGGACCAGTTCGTAGTAGTGTTTATCAATGATAGTCTGGTCTATTCGAGAAGCCAAGAAAAGCATACAGAACACTTGAAGATCGCACTACAAATGTTGAGGCAAAAGAGGTTATATGCTAAGATGAGCAAGTGCGAGTTTTGGCTCGAAGAAGTGAAGTTTTTGGGTCATGTCGTATCCGGAGATGGAATTACTGTTGACCCTGAAAAGATTGCAGCAGTTCATGATTGGCCGATTTCGAAGAACGTAGCGGAGATCCGAAGTTTTCTTAGGCTTGCCGGATATTATAGAAGATTCGTAGAGAATTTCGCTCGAATAGCTGAACCATTGACCAAGCTAACACGGAAGGAGGTACCGTTCGTATGGACGGATAAATGTGCGTTAGCTTTTGAAGCGTTGAAGCAATGATTAACCACCGCTTCTATTTTGACAGTACCAGACAGTTCCGGAGGGTTGGTTATTCACAGTGACGCATCTGGGAAAGGCTTGGGATGTGTTCTAATGCAGCATGGAAAGGTTATAGCCTACGCCTCGAGACAATTGAAGACACGTGAGAAGAATTACCCAACTCATGATTTGAAGCTAGCAGCAGTGCTTTCGCTTTGAAGATTTGGAGACACTATTTATTGGATGAAAGGGTAGAGGTATTTACCGATCACAAAAGCCTAAAGTATGTGTCCATACAGAAAGAGCTCAACATGAAGCAGCGTAGATGGCTAGAGCTGATGGCTGACTATGATCTTGATCTAAAGTACCATCCAGGGAAAGTTAATGTAGTGCCGGATGCTCTAAGTCGGTTACCAGCAATACGGATGTTGACTTCACAGAAGAAGCTTATAGATGATTTCCAGAGATTTGAACTGGAGATCATATTACCATATTCTTTGGGACAGTTGATGCAGTTGCAAGTACAGTCATCCTTAATCGATAATATTAAAGCAGCTCAGTCGCACGATCCAAAGTTGCAGAAGTTTCGGGAATAGGTAGATGCGGGACTTCGAATGGACATGTTGATTCATGAAGATGGTTCGTTACAATATGGGAGCCGTTTATGTATGCCGAAAGGAGATATTCGTGAAGATGTTATGAAGGAGGCACATAGTTCCGCATATTCCGTATATCCGGAAGGCACAAAGATGTACCGAGATCCACGACAACATTTCTGGTGGGAAGGCATGAAAAGAGAGATTGCTCGCTATGTATCGAAGTGCTTGGTGTGTCAGCAAGTCAAGGCTGAACATCAAAGGATGGCTGGTTTATTGCAACCACTTCCGATTCCTCAGTGAAAGTGGGAACATATAACCATGTATTTCGTGACCGCTTTACCACGGAGTCTGAGGGCAATAATGCAGTTTGGGTGATTATTAATCGATTGACCAAGGTAGCTCATTTCATACCGTTTCGAGTTGGTCAGTCAACGAAAGCGTTAGCAGAACGGTACATGCAGGAGATTGTAAGATTGCATGGAGTACCTGTGAGCATCATTTTCGATCGTGATACCCGATTCTTATCGCACTTTTGGAGGAGTCGGCAGGAAAGTTTGGGGACTCGATTGAAGTTTAACACGGCCTATCATCCTCAGACAGATGGCCAGTCCGAAAGAACGATCCAAACTCTTGAAGATATGTTGAGAGCATGCATGTTAGACTTCAAGAGTTCATAGGAGGATCATTTGCATTTGGTGGAGTTTTCTTATAATAACAGTTTTTAGGCAACTATACAGATGGCTCCATTCGAAACATTATATGGTCGCAAGTGTCGCTCACCCGTCTGTTGGGACGATATTGGAGAAAGAAGATTATTGGGACCGGATTTATTGTGCAAACAGTGGAGAAAGTTAACATGATCCGAAATCATATGAAGGCGGCACAAGATCGACAGAAAAGTTGGGCTGATACAGGACGAAGACCTCTGGAGTTCGCAGTTGGTGATCTTGTATTCTTGAAGATATCACCGACCAGAGGAGTGATTCGATTTGGTAGTCGAGGCAATCTTAGTTCTCGATTCGTAGGGCCTTTCGGTATCATCGAGCGCGTTGGAGAAGTAGCTTATCAATAGGCTTTACCACCATCCTTGGCGAGCGTTCATTACGTGTTTCATGTATCTCAATTTCGCAAATATATTCGAGATGAGACGCACGTCCTAGATCACTCGGAACTGACAGTAAGGAAGGACTTGACATACGAAGAACGACCGATGGCGATTGTAAATCGAAGAGAAAAGGTCCTCAAGAACAAGGTTATCTCTCTTGTACTTGTTTCACGGGGAAATCGTTCGCACGGAGAATCAACTTGGGAACGAGAATACGAGATTCGACAGAAGTTTCCACACCTCTTTTCTTGGATTCATGTTTTCTTGTCTTTTCTTGTTCCGGGAATTTCGATGACGAAATTCTTTTGTAGTTGGGTATAATGCAACACCCTAGTGCATATATATCATATTTGGGTATTTTCTAATCTTACGACAATTTCATAATTAATATCGTTTTTTGGTGCGGATAGCGCATTTGGTATCTGTAGATAGCATCCGACCCGACCTGCATGCTTGAAACCCGTCTTGATTTTAGATTACGACATATCCTTACTAGTACAGATGATCCGTGCATATCTAGGTTCCATATACATGTATCATATATTTAGTATCTGCATATATTTTAAATAATACAAATTATAGTCGAATATATATTTTAACATCTAGCATGGCCTGTATCATACCCTATACCCTATGGTTGCATCCTGATATCGTGTTCACATCCTGTTTAATGAAACGGACTCGTTTGGATCGCTACGTGTTTTACGTGTTTCCATTCTTGGGGATATGCATTTTATCCAACCGAATGTCGCATTATAATTTTAACTGACACGTATATTATCCGTATTTTAAAACTAGATTTTATAGAAGACCCGGGTATTTCTCGGAGTATTTTGATATTAGATGTTTAAACCCAGAATATAAATATATTATAATATTTTAAAATCCTAACCTAACAATATATATTCTTATATATATTTATTTATAATATAATAACTAATAATTAACTAAATATATTTCCTCTCTTTCCTGTCTCTTTCTCTGTTAATATACATATAATATACTAATTTAACTAAACCAACCCCTCTCTCTCTCCCCCTTCTCTCTTCTTCGCCACGAGACCTCCCCGAGCACCCAAACCCAAAACCCTAGCCTCATCCTTCGCTGTCGCCACATCCCTCACCTTCATCACCTCCTCGCCCTCGTCATCATCCCCTTGACCTCATCTCCCTCTCTCCCTTTTCCCGACGACCATGACCCCGAGAACCCATCGTCCAGAAACCCTACAAACCCCTCACCGCCGATCACCGACGATCTCGTCATCGTCACCATCTCCGCCTCCGCCTCCTCTCCATCCCCAAGAACCCAACAACCATTCCTGCACACCCAGCAACCCAAGAACCTGACCCATGCACACCCGACGACCCACAACCCTGAGAACCCAAAACTCGTCGACCCAAACCCTCGTTGCCGCCGACCATCCCAACCTCACCATCTCCTCATCCTCTCTCTTCTCCTCACCTCCCTGTAGACCCAGACACCACAAACCCCTGCAACCAAGAACCTGAGTACCCAACCAACCCAAGAAACCCACTGTCGACGTAACCCTCGCCGTCGACAGCCCATCACCGTCGTCGTCCCCTCTGTCCCCTGAGTCCAGAGCCGACACCAGAAGCCAACCCATTCCCCTTCTTCTCCTTTTTCTCTTTTCTTTCTTCTTTCTTTCTTGCTTCTCGGTTCTTAACCGTCGCCGGAGTCGCGCACGTTGCCGACGATCCGGACGACCAAGTCGTCGTCCTTATCCAGCGTGGTCACGTCTTGGAGTAGCCAAGTCCAGTTCTGTACGCGCGTGGTTGCATCACGACATTTACCCGACGTCGAACGTGACGTACGTACCCCGTCGTGAGATCCGATCAGGCAAGTTCATCTTGCAACATGCTATGTTATAATATACCTATTTATATGAATAAAAATAAGACATGTGTTATAGTATGCATCAAATATTATAGATTTAATGTGTTTCGATATCCGTTCGTATCCATACTGACAATTACATATCTAGTTGCATGCCGGAATCTCATTATATCATATTACCTTTATATTAGTGCAACATGCTATCTAGTTACATCAAACGTAGTCATGGATACGTATAAAAGATTATTACTAATATACACATATGTATCCTGGTATCCGTCGTACTTACCGTGTCAGATATTCGTTACAGTTTCATATTTCGGTATCTATTTAATACATATGCATCACATGACATGCCATGACACACTACTTGACTTGTTACTTTGATCTTGTTACTAATACTGACAATCCTGACTTGTTGTCCTGATGGACGTAACATGTTGTCTACATAGACAAACATGTATCTGCTTGATCCTGTGTTAGTATTAGACTTATATCATCAATACCTGACTTGAACACATAACCTTGGGATAAGGGGAAATCAATAATGAAACCTGACTTGTAACTCAACAGTTCGATATTTATACTGATCAGTCTTTACGGGCTCGGCCAGCCCCGAGATGCTGCTGCTGATATCATTCATCTGTACATGTTACATGTTTACTGTCTAGCGGCACGTCTCGGATTCAGCCCGAGAATCTTGACCGTGGTCCCGGGCATGCACGGGATACTATTGAGTTATATCGACGATTCCATTAAATCAATTTCAAAGACTTTAAAGTAGGTAACCTAGTAGCACAGTTTAGGTTACTCATCGCACTTCACATACACAAACATACATCACTGTTTATATCCGTGTTATTCTTTATTTCATGCTTACCTATATCGTTACATCCTGATTATTACTATTGTTTTGATATTATGACGCACTAACGTCTGGGTTTTGCATGGCCCAATTCCTCTATCTCTATCGCAGGCTGAACAGGAGTACTTTAGCCGTTAAGCCGAGCAGTGAGGAATTGATTATGTGTGGTTTATAGATGTTTAGCTTATAGACTCTTAGCTTAATTTTCTGCATTTTCATTTCTTAATGTGAGCCCATATTGGAACGTATTTTTCAGATGTTGTTTATTGGATATTGCTATCGTTTCCGTTTATACATTTTCTTGACTCTTTTATTTTGGGAAATGGACATGTACTAGATAAATTTTATATTTTTACTGTTCTTGATATCCTATAGACAGCCTTAATGTGACTGTGGAGGGATAATTCCTATCCACGGGTAGCACGGCTGGCTCTGTCACGTGCCGTGGATAGCGCACTCTGGGAAGCGGGGCGTGACATTTATCAAGCAACAAGAAACACAACAATGACATCTGAGGAGATACGCACGCAAACGAAGAGGGAAGGAGCAGATCCAGATCCAGATCTCTGGCAAGAGGAAAACATAGTCGTCAATCTTCCCCTGGATGACAAAGGAGGAAAGAGAAACAGCGGTCCATGGATATGAAGAAAGGAAGAACAAGGAGGGGAGGCGCCATATCAGGGAACGTGGTCAAAACAGCAGGCACTCCCCATCGCCGGTGAGGGCCCAGAAGTCTTACAAAGACGCTACTGCACCCTACCTACCACTGGTGAGGTTGAGCTCTACCGTAGTCAAAGGTGACGGTTCTGGTGCTTCTCATTGGGGAAATGCAAACTTGGGTAGTTCTTGAATATGCAGAAGGCCCCCACGATAGGGCCGATGGCGGCTCCAGTGAAAGATGTGAACTCCAAAAGAGGCATTAGATTTCTTAATGAAATTTCCTCTAGAACAAAGGCCAAGAGAATACTTGAGGAGGCTGACCTAAAAAAGAAACAGCTTAACCGTGAACCCGCAAGGGGTCTTGTTGGTCTCTGAAAATGGTTGGTCTCGATCACCTACGAGGATCAAACACAACTGTGATCTCCTCAAAACTTTGGCTAAGAAGGAAAAGTTAAATGCTATACATGCAAATATATGGTCATATTCAAGATGACTATGAGTTCGAGCAGTTTTGTTTCAACTGCAAGGCAGTCAGGTGCATTACAACCGAATGTAATCCGCCTCAAGGCGTCGGAGCTGGAATGATGAGGAATGGAAGGTTGTATGAAGATAAGTTACTGATGATTTCATATACGGTGAAGAAATGGAGAAGGCAAGGCACCGTATAGGTGAGAGGCTTGGGGGTCTGTTGGGGTAAAAATTTACACCCCGGTTGACCAAGTCAAAATCAAAGTCAACCCCAAGCCAAGCGGGCCCAAGCCCAGATCCAGTGGGCCCATGCCCGGGTCGAGCCCGAACATGAAGCGGCCGGCCTCCCCCCATGCCAAGATAAAATTTTGTAATAAATAATTTTGTTGTATTTCTTTTGTTTTGTTTTATGGATAAATGTAAGAAAAATAGGCATAGAGCTAAATTTTTGTAAAGCCCATGGCTTATGTGCAAAAGAAATGGCACATAAGCCATGGGATAGGTAAAATGCCATTTTATGAAGCCCAAGGGGCCATGTGTAAAGTGTATGGCCTATAAAGGCAAAGATAATAAAAAAATCCCAACAACTTTTTCTCTCCCTCTTAAATTTTTCTTCAGATCTGAGATCTTTTCTCCTTCTTCAAGGTTCCAAAACCTTCCTTTTTCTCTTGAATTAAACCAAGAGTTTTACTCTTCTTTTTATAAAACAAATTAGTTTTTCACCACAAAACCCATAAAGGGGAACTCAGATCTTTCATTAGATCTCAAAAAGAAGAGATTTTTAGAAATCCCATATCTCTTGATCTGCAAGATCCAGCTAACAGAGGAGGAGGAAGAAGAACATCGTTCACTAAACCAAAAAAAAAAAAAAAAACACACTCATGAGTCCAACTCCTCTCTGATTTCTCTTCTGAGAAATTTTTTTTAGGCTAAAAGCCTCTTTTTCTCACCGGCGCTCAAGCGCAGAGCGCCCGCGTGCCGACACGTGGCGCGCTTGCGCTCGAGCGCAAGCGCTCGAGCGCAAGTCTCTCCCGTGCCGACACGTGGTGCGCTTGCGCTCCAGCGCAAGCGCTCGAGCGCAAGTCGCCCCCGTGCCGGCACGTGGCGCGCTTGTGCTCCAGCGCCCAGCGCTCGAGCGCAGAGCGCCCACGTACCGACACGTGGCGCGCTTGCGCCTGAGCGCACAGCACCTAGGCGCACAGCGCCCAAGGTGCTGTCCCCACGCATCCTTTGGATGTCTTTTCCCCTTTTTATATATATACATGTATATCTGTACATATGTATACATATTTACATACACACATACTCCACGACACTGTCCCTGACCGAAAAAAAATTCTAACGGGGCGCTGCTCCGCACCCCGCAAGGGGGCTGCTAGCCCGCTTGACCCCCATCCCGCTATCCGGGTAGCGGGACCCCCGTAAAAACTCTGCGTGGCTCCCGATATATCCAAAACCCCCCTTCAAAACACAACACACGCACACTGCACATCGAGTTCGCATGACCAGTTTAACCCGTCAATCGGAGGTTCCCTCGCTCCAAAGGCGAGGGGTAATTAACGACAGCTTAGTCCGCGGCTGCCGGAGATTCGGATCCCCACAATCAATAAACCCCCGCCTACCATACGCAGGAGGAATCTGTAGTACGCCTGACAAGCGCGCGCATATTCCCATCTCAATGGGGTGACGAAAAACACCCTACAGATTCTGGCACGCCCGGTGGGACCCTTCTCTCCTCCCATATTTCGGGTTAAACGTTCATACGAACTCAATCAATATACATATCGATTGCCTATACTGAAATGATGTTCTTTTTTCCATGCAGCAATCAACCTTCGACGACAATGTCTCCCCAGACGAATTCAGCTTCCAACATGACCCCGATTCCGTACGTGGTCAAGATCAACGCTCGTGTGATTCTCCCCGCAAGCCTCAGTCGACAGTGGGAGGAACCGCCCCGCCAGTTTGGCTCCGTCATCATCTACCCTGCTGGAAGCGCTCATCTGGCGGAAATCCCGGCGGAACAGGTGGCCAAGCCGGTCCCGAGGGGCAAGAGGCTGAATGTTGTGATTGCTAAGGCACCATAACCAAAACTTAAGACGGTATCTGAACGATTCTCTGGTGCTCCAGCGGGATGCAAGAACTTCGGTACAAAGGGCAAAATCAAATGCTGCGGACGAGCTCAGGCAATGACTCCAACAAATGCACAATCGAGCGTATCTCCAAGGCCCTCCATCGCCCGGTCTGCGGCGTCTTCCCAAAGAGCCGAAGTCTGCCAGGTGCTTAGAACAGAAAAGTTAAGGGAGAAGCGGCTCAGGTATCGAGCCAACAAAAAGGCCAAGGCTTCGGCCAAATGGAATCGTGTGAAGTTCCAAGTGCAGGGTTGCCCCGCGACGACGGCTGAGTTGGACGTAAGAATCAGCAATTCCTTCGAGCCTCTGAAGTGGGTTCAGAAAAACGCCATGACCGCCAGAATCAAGAAGACAGCGGTCCGAACAGTGCCACAAAGAGACGTGTCCTGGCCCCAACAGAAAAGGTATGACACTGTCTCTTCAAGAGTCTATCAAGCACTTTGTGCCGCATGAAAGCAGCGGGGCAAACCCAGAAAAGAAGCGCCAGCACCATTCAAGAACCTGATTAGGCCAGCCACCTTCAATCGACTACCAGCTACCGAAACAAGGGGGTCAAGACAGCGATCCGTGAAATCAGCTGCTAAGGATAGAAAGACGGCCGGATATATCATCCATACGGTCTATATGGCAGGCGGGCGCCCCAGCGACAACCTTCGCAGCAAAAGCAAGGATGGGGCCACCACATCCCAAGCCCAATCTAGCCTGAATGTGGTTGCCGCTGCCCAAGAACAGCCGTCCCCGCTGGATGAAGAAAACCTTCTCGATGAGGATGATAGGCCGAAAGACCCCTCGGTCCATGCAGAGTCAAGCTCGGACAGCGAGGAAGAGCCGACTTTCTGCCCCAGGACTGCGGAGCAAGAGCTGCTTCAAGAGCTTCGAAAACAGCTCAGGAGCAAAGACAAAGAGATGGCCAAGCTCTATTCGAAGATTGATGATTTAACAAACGTGGTAATGCAGCTCACGGCTCAAATTACTCGAGCGCCTCCCAATCAAGCACAAGCCGCTACTAATCAGCCGGGTGATGACAATCCGAGGCAGCCAATGCATGTTCCTTTGGGTCCAAGACTGGTCGAGCCGCATGAAAGCCGGCCACACTCCGCTTCTGGGGACGCCTTGGCCCCATATAGCACTATCCCGCTAACACAGGATCGGATAATGGATCTGGTCACCAGCAAGGTTAAAACATTGGTGGCCGAAGCTGAAGCTCAGAAAGAAATCGGCAGTAGTGGGCGGCCATATCCCGCACAGTACGATCTGATTGAGTTCCCAAGCGGTTACGTCATTCCTAAGTTTGGAAAATTTGATGGAACGGGGAATGCAAATCAGCACGTCGCCCACTTCAAAGCATCGTGCGGAAATACAGGGGGCAATGACGCGCTCCTTCTTCGTCAGTTTGTCAATAGCCTGACCGGCGTCGCCTTCGACTGGTATGCGAGTATACCGGACGGGTCCGTCATTACCTTTGCCCAAATGGAGTCCCTGTTTCGGCAAAGGTTCATGAGTGTCAGTGATAAAATCTCCATTGCCGACCTTGTGAGGACCAAGCCGGGGAAGAATGAAAGCAACACCGACTTTATTGCCCGATGGCGTAATCTCACGGTCAAATGCGAACCACCGCTGGAGCAGGACCAGTCCGTCAGCCTTCTCATTGGGAACCTCAGCAATTGGATGGTCCCATTCTTGTGTACAGCAGGCCTCAAGACGTTTCAAGAGCTAACCAAGAAAGTCCAAATGCTGGAACGCTCAAAGCAAGAGTCCCCGCCGGACTTTCAGAGAGACAAAACTTGGAAAAGCAAGCGGGACGACAGCCGTAGAAGCGGGAGTTCCAGCAGTACCAATGTCTTCAATGCGTCCGATAATGAAGAAAAGCGAAGGGCGGGTGAATCCAAAACTAACCGGTCTCGAAAGCCATTGCTGGGAGGAGATGGGCCTTCCCTAGAGGAGAAGAAGAACAAGGTTTACTCTTTCAGAAGGGACAAGATCCGTAAGATATTTAAAGATGCCTTGAACAACGGCCTACAATTGCCGGAGTCGAAAAGACCCCAAGAAGCAAAAATGACCGACAATCCCCTGTATTGCTCGTACCACCGAGTAGTGAGCCATGCGATCGAGGATTGCTATATCTTCAAAGACTGGGTCGAGAAGCAGTACAAGGCTGGAGAGATCGAGCTGTCCAAAAGCGTGTTGGTGAACAATCAAGTTGCAACCGCCAACTTTATACAGACAGAAGTTGAAGCCTTCTGGGAGCAGACAGCTGAACCTGCTGCCCTGACAAACGAAACTGACTCATCGCGGCCTCCGTGGAGTACGCACATATCTAATAAGACGAAGAAGATGCTAAAGATACTTCAGAAAGAGCCCAGGATGGAATGGGAAGGACAGAAGAAGCCTACCAGTCCAGCTGCCAATGCGGCTCCATCAGGCTCAAAATCCAAGAAGCTCAAGAAGAAGAAAAGTGCAGCTCGGCGTGGAAAAGAGTCTGCAGGGAAATCGACCATTCAAAAATATATCGATTCCCTCGAAGAATATGAACAAAAGGAAAGAACATTGATTCAATTGAAGGAGTTCTTCCCTGTACAAGCGGCTGAAATTCTGGAGGAGTTAGAAGAAGACCCCAATGAAGAGATCCCAGTAGTGACCTGCTATGCCATCCATCTTGGCAGCGACTCGGAAGAGGATCTCTGTTTTCCCGAAGAGGACGAAGAGCTCGCCACAACGGCCAATCAAATCCAGCTCAGAAGCGGCAGGGCTCTACCGCCAAATCAGGGCAACGCCCCAAAAGGGAAGGAAAAACAAGTCACTAATGAAGAAGATGGCAGAGAACCGGCCGATGAAAACATAAGTCCTTCCTCGGTGGACTATAATGTCTTGGCACATCTCCGGAAGCTTCCGTCTCTCCTGAGCATCTATGACGCCTTGGTCCTATCTAAGGAGCTTAGAGATGTTCTCATTCACGCTCTACAAAACCCCGAACGGTATCAGGCTCATTTTGCGGAAATTAATATGAAAGAAGCCCAGCACGCTTTGCATGCCGCCGCAGTCACATTTAAGGATGAAGACTTGCTACTGAGAACGGCTGAGCATAATCGGCCGCTTTACGTGACCGGGTACAGCGACGGAGATCGAATTAATCGCATATTGATTGATCCGGGGTCCTCAGTGAACATCATGAACTTGCGAACTCTGAAGAGTTTGTCAATGGACGTCCGACACCTGTCAAGGGAAAGGATTGTCATTCAAGGCTTCAACCAAAATTGCCAGCAAGTTCTGGGGTCTATAGCTTTGCCAAGCAAATTCAAGGATCTGCAGACTGAAGCTAAGATATACGTGATCGATGCCGACACGTCTTATAAGATTCTCTTGGGATGGCCGTGGCTCCACGATTATGGCATTGTCCCGTCAACTCTCCATCAATGCATGAAGTATACTAAAAATGGCGAAGAAAAACGCATCAACGGAGACATCCAGCCATTCGGTGTGCATGAAGTCCGCTATGAAGATTCTCGGTACTTTATGAACCACCAAAATGCTAAGCCACAACTGACTGAGGATAGACCGGCCCCAAGACTCAAAAGTAAATCTGCGCCGGCTGTCACTTTCAAAAGCAAAAACGCCCAAGTACGCTCGCATTTCGGTAGCGACACTGATGAGTCTGACGCTGGAAGCCCGTCCTTCTGTAAAACTCGCCCTCGTTTCGGCAGCGATACGGACGAATCTGTTACTGAAGGCCCATCTAGCAGCAAAGTCCGCCCCCATCTTGGCAGCGACACTGAAGAGTCGGAGGAAGAGGACCTGCCGTGCAATAGCGATGCAGATTGGACCCCTATGCAACAAGCGAAACTACGAGAGACCTTCGAAGTTACAGAAAGGTCCTTAGCCGTCACAAGGGTACCAGAGCAGATGTGCAAAGAGCTCGATGCGTTATCAGTCTCCACCGTGGACCAGCTGAAAACTTTCTACGTTCCCGGGAGGAAAAGTGGACAGAAAGGCATCCTGTTTTATGGGTCAAACCCCGCTGTGCACCCGGACGATTTGTCTGTCGCGTGCCTTCCATATGAGAGAGGCATAAGAGCCGTCCTCAATCCCAGATACTATGCGCCCGAGATGCGGGAATACTTTAAGAAGTGCGGATGCCGGTTATATCAAACGGAGTCCGAAGCAAAGTTTTACGAAGGGCTATGGTATCCGCCCCAGGTCCGAGCACTCATCGATGGACGAATTCCAGATAGACGGGGCATAGGCTATATTCAACCTGATTCCAAAGCGTGCTACATGATCCATGTTGGTGAGGCCAGCGAAAGATCAAATGGTGATGACGAGATAGCCGAGCCAGAAGAAGCTCCTCAAGAGCTCGAAGATGGTGGACAAGCAACCTTTGACGAGCTAACCGAGATTGACTTAGGAATGCCCGATAATCCAAGGCCGACTTACATCAGCTCGCTCTTGTCAGAGGAAATGAAAGCGCAAATAATTGCCCTGCTGCATGAGTTCGTCGACTGCTTCGTGTGGACATACAAAGAAATGCCTGGCCTTTCCCCTGAAGTGGCCGTACATAAGTTGGCTATATCTCCTGATGCTAAGCCAGTCAAACAAGCTCCTCGAAGAATGAGAAGGGAACTAGAAGAAAAGGTCATCGAGGAAACTAAGAAGCTCATCGATGCCGGCTTCATCAGGGAAGAGAAATATGCGGACTGGATCGCATGCATAGTCCCAGTGAAGAAGAAAAATGGGCAGATCCGAGTTTGTGTCGATTTCAGGGACCTCAATAAGGCATGTCCTAAAGACGACTTCCCGCTACCGGTCATGGAAATGATGGTCGATGACACCTCAAATTACGAGCTGTTCACCTTTATGGATGGCTCGTCTGGATACAATCAGATCAAGATGTCGCCTGAGGATGAGAAGCACACAACATTTCGAACCCCGATCGGAATATACTGCTACAAAGTGATGCCGTTCGGACTAAAGAACGCAGGCGCTACATATCAAAGGGCAATGACTAATATCTTTGATGACCTAATCCATAAAGTCGTTGAATGCTATGTTGATGATCTGGTCATCAAAACTAAAGCCAAGGCCGACCACATCCAAGATCTTAGGACCGTTCTCACCAGACTGAGGGAATACGATCTGAAGATGAATCCTCTGAAGTGTGCTTTTGGCGTGTCATCGGGAAAATTCTTGGGCTTTATAGTCCGGCATCGAGGGATCGAAGTTGACCCATCAAAGATAAAGGCCATCATGGAGATGCCCCCTCCGAAGAGTCTGACGCTGCTAAGGTCTTTTCAAGGAAAGCTTGCTTATATACGGAGGTTTATCTCAAATTTATCGAGGAGATGTAGGCCCTTCTCGAAGCTCATGAAGAAAGGAGCTCCTTTTATCTGGGATGCTGAATGTCAAGCAGCGTTCGAAAGCATCAAACAGTACTTGTTGCACCCTCCAGTGCTAGCCGCTCCCATTCCAAATAAACCGCTGATTCTCTACACTGCCGCGCTGGATGAGTCACTCGGTGCGCTCCTTGCCCAGAATAACGAGGAGGGAAAAGAAAATGCCCTCTACTACCTCAGTCGAACTCTAATCGGGGCGGAACACAACTATTCCCCAATCGAAAAGCAATGTCTGGCTCTGATATTTGCTGTGAAGAAACTGAGGCACTATCTGCTCGCTCATCAGGTTATGCTGATCTCCAAGGTCGACCCGCTCAAACACTTGATGACCAGAGCGAGCCTAGCCGGCAGAATGGCAAGATGGGCTGTTATGCTACTTGAGTTTGACATAGTTTACACTCCTCAGAAAGCAGTACAAGGGCAAGCTCTTGCAGACTTTCTCGCTGCTCATCCTATACCAGAAGGGTCGCCGCTAAATTGTGAGTTACCCGACGAACAAGTGCTGCACCTCGAGGAAGATGAGCCATGTTGGGAGCTCTACTTCGATGGAGCCTCATCAATAAGGACCTCCAGTAAATCAAGCGTCCCGGAGATAAAAGCAGGGATAGGATTGGTGTTTATCACACCATCAATGGGAACCCTACGGCGTTCTTTCGCTCTCACCGAACCTCGAACGAACAACGAAGCTGAGTATGAAGCCCTGATAGCTGATTTGGAACTCGCCATAGAAATGGAAATCCGTCAGCTACGGGTTTACGGTGACTCCCAGCTTGTCGTCAACCAAGTAAGCGGCGACTATAAGATATACAAACCCGAGTTAGCTCGGTACAGAGGCCGAGTGGTGGAACTCATGAAACGGTTCACTCACATTGAACTAATGAGAATCCCCAGAGCATTGAACGGAAAAGCCGACATACTCGCTCACCTAGCCAAGGAGCTGGCTGATCCTGACATGGACCAAATTCTGATCACAGTCAGGAGCCGACAAATTCTACCCCCAGTCTCTCTACGAGAAGAGGAAAGCGCGGAACAGAAGAGCAGTCCTGCCGAAGAAACTTCGATTATCCAAAATGAGCCCGATTGGAGAGAACCCTTCATAGAGTACCTCTGATACGACAAGCTGCCCGAAGAAAAATCTGCGAGGATTCAGCTGAAGAAAAGAGCTTTCCGATACGTGTTTGTAAATGACACGTTATACCGCAGGTCATATGACCAACTCTGGCTCAGGTGCCTGTCATCGGCCGAAGCCCAAAAAGTCATGAAAGAAGTTCACTCAGGCGTTTGCGGTGCTCACCAATCTGGCCCCAAGATGCAACTGCAAATTAAACGGCTTGGGTATTACTGGCCCACCATGATACGGGATTGCGGAGAGCATGCAAAGAAATGTTATATCTGCCAAATTCACGGTGATTTTATTCACAAGCATCCCAATCCATTGCATCCTACGGTGGCGTCGTGGACCTTCGAAGTCTGGGGCACCGACATTGTTGGCCCAATTGATCCTCCATCATCCAAAGGCCATCGGTTCATACTGGCCGCGACAGATTACTTCTCCAGATGGGCTGAAGCTGCCCCGCTAAAAGAAGTCAAGACAAAAGATATTCTGACATTCTTCCAGCATAATATTCTATACCGCTTCGGTACACCAAGAAGAATCATTTCTGACAACGGGCCTTCTTTCAAGAGCTTCGATGTCTCAAGGTTCGCTACTCAGCACAAGATAGACTGGAGATATTCCTCCATCTATAATCCAAGAGCCAATGGGCTAGCCGAAGCCTTCAATAAGACTCTATGCAAGCTCCTGAGGAAAAATGCTTCAGCCAACAAGAGAGACTGGAATCTCAAACTTCACGAGGCGTTGTGGGCATATCGTACCACGCACCGTACTCCAACTCAGTCCAACTCCTACTCATTGCTCTTCGGAGTGGAGGCGGTCCTCCCCCTCGAAGTTGAAGTTCCAAGCTTAAGAATGGCCGTCCAACATGAGTTGACGGAGGAAGAAAACGTGCTCCTTCGACTCGAAGAACTCGATGCCCTCGAAGAAAAGAGGCTCGCGGTGCAGCAAAATCTGGAGCTATACCGAGCCCAAATGTCACGGGCCTATGACAAGATAACCCGTCTCCGCGCTTTTAAGAAAGGTGAATTGGTGTTGGTCCTCAAAAGACCGATCATCCCCAATCGACATGCCAAGGGAAAATTCGAGCCGAACTGGGAAGGACCATACGTCATCGAGAAAGTGATCGACGGAGGATCCTACCAACTAATAAGTGCCGAAGGAGAAAGGCCCATGCCACCCATCAATGGTCGATATCTCAAGAAATACTACACATGAATGCTCCAAGTCGCAGGCGAATTGAGTACATCAGCCCTACGGTCTGGATCAGACATCCTGCAAAACCGTATACAATTCACGGGCGTAAATGACCCCTATTTCTCCCAAATCCTGCCGGTGAGACTACTTTTAAAGTCCCACCAGCGGAAAAAAAAAAGAAAAAAGAAAGAAAAAGAAAAAAAAGAAGAAGAAATAAACGATATGTCCACAAGCAAAACGGGCACGGATGAAAACCTAAAAGGGCTCCGTGAGTAAAAACAGCAGGACTACCGGCGAGTCTGTGAAAACCCGAAAGGGCGCAAACTCGTGAAAAGAGATGAAATACACTCGCAAAGCCTTCTCGACCTTGTGAGGAGAAAACCCCTGCGTGAGATCCTTACGACTCACAATGGAGCAACACACTTAGGAATCCTCACGATTCCTAAGGAGAAAATACACCTGCGGGATCCTTACGACTCGTAGGGAGAAAATGCTTTATGGGACCCTCACGGCCCATAAAATTGAAAAGCCTTAGGTGATAGGGACCCAAACCTGTCTCCTAAGCCATCGTTCCCCAACGGGCAACGGCAAATGATTAGTCGCTCCTGGCATTTCGCTTCAGTGTTAGCGGTGCTGATGCCGACCAAAAACCCAAATCCCAAGTCCTCCCAAGGCAAATGATGAGTTGCTCCTGGCATTATTCCAGTGCAGCAATGCTGATGCCAAACAAGATCCAAATTCCAAGTCCCTAAATGGTGAATGATGAGTCGCTCCTGGTACCACATTCCAGTGCAGCGATGCAGACGCCAACCAAAATCCAATTTCTCAAAATTCTCCCGGCCCTACGGTGGGTCCCCAAGTTGACCATCGTATACAATCCACGGGCTCAAATAATTCTCATCATACCCATGCCCCACTGTAATCACCAGTTACGCGGCTGGTCTCCGCTTTGGGAATGATGCTCCATTGATAAGACCCACTCATGTGTCCTCACGATATATGAGGAGAACAAACCTTTATGGGATCCTTACGACTCATAAAGGAAAAACACACTTAGGAGTCCTCACGACTCCTAAGGAGAAAATACACCTGCGGGATACTTACGACTCGTAGGGAGAAAATGCTTTTATGGGACCCTCACGGCCCATGAAATTGAAAAGCCTTAGGTGATAGGGATCTAAACCTGTCTCCTAAGCCATCGCTCCCCAATCCCCAAATGGCGAATGATGAGTCGCTCCTGGTACCATATTCCAGTGCAGCGATGCAGACGCTAACCAAATTCCAAATCCCATACCCCAACGGCGAATGATGAGTCGCTCCTGGTACCATATTCTAGTGCAGCGATGCAGACGCCGACAAAGTCCCAAAATTTTTCCGGCCCTACGGTCTGGATCATACATCCTGCAAAACCGTATACAATCCACGGGCGTAAAACAATCCCAACCTCTCCCAGGTCCTACCGGTGAGACCACATTCAAAGTCCCACCAAAAAAATAAAAAATAATAATAATAAAAAAAAAACCAATTCCAAAATCCTCCCGGGGCAAATGATGAGTTGCTCCTGGCATTGTTCCAGTGCAGCAATGCAGATGCCAAACAAAAACCAAAATCCCAAAATCCTCTCAATGACAGATGATGATTCGCTCCTGGTACCATATTCCAGTATAGCGATGCTGATGTCAACCCAAATCAAAATCAACAAGTCAACTTCCACTCCGACACCGCAGAAAGCGGAGCAAGTCAGAATCCAATCTCGACACCGCAAGAAGCGGAGCAAGTCAAGTCTACCCCTGACACTGCAAGAAGCAGAGCAAGTCAAATCAAGAACCGACCGTCCACGTCGCTAAAAGGGCAGAACCGACCGTCCAAGTCGCAAAAAGGGCAGCACCGACCGTCCACGTCGCAAAAAGGGCAGAACCGACCGTCCACGTCGCTAAAAGGGCAGCACCGACCGTCCAAGTCGCAAAAAGGGCAGAGCCGACCGTCCACGTCGCTAAAAGGGCAGCACCGACCGTCCACGTCGCTAAAATGGCAGCATCGACCGTCCACGTCGCTAAAAGGGCAGCATCGACCGTCCAAGTCACAAAAAGGGCAGTACCGACCGTCCAAGTCGCTAAAAGGGCAGCACCGACCGTCCACGTCGCTAAAATGGCAGCATCGACCGTCCACGTCGCTAAAAGGGCAGCATCGACCGTCCAAGTCACAAAAAGGGCAGTACCGACCGTCCAAGTCGCTAAAATGGCAGCACCGACCGTCCAAGTCGCTAAAAGGGCAGCACCGACCGTCCAAGTCGCAAAAAGGGCCGCATCGACCGTCCATGTCGTAAAAAGGGCAGTGCCAGCTTCCCAAAAGGTGGGAACCGAATCAAGTCGCCTCCATGTCAAAGAAGATCCATCAATTTCATGCACACGACCTACATATGTGGTGTGCATTTATTGATGGGGGCAATTTGTTGGGGTAAAAATTTACACCCCGGTTGACCAAGTCAAAATCAAAGTCAACCCCAAGCCAAGCGGGCCCAAGCCCAGATCCAGTGGGCCCATGCCCGGGTCGAGCCCGAACATGAAGCGGCCGGCCTCCCCCCATGCCAAGATAAAATTTTGTAATAAATAATTTTGTTGTATTTCTTTTGTTTTGTTTTATGGATAAATGTAAGAAAAATAGGCATAGAGCCAAATTTTTGTAAAGCCCATGGCTTATGTGCAAAAAGAAATGGCACATGAGCCATGGGATAGGCAAAATGCCATTTTGTGAAGCCCAAGGGGCTATGTGTAAAGTGTATGGCCTATAAAGGCAAAGATAATAAAAAAATCCCAACAACTTTTTCTCTCCCTCTCAAATTTTTCTTCAGATCTGAGATCTTTTCTCCTTCTTCAAGGTTCCAAAACCTTCCTTTTTCTCTTGAATTAAACCAAGAGTTTTACTCTTCTTTTTATAAAACAAATTAGTTTTTCACCACAAAACCCATAAAGGGGAACTCAGATCTTCCATTAGATCTCAAAAAGAAGAGATTTTTAGAAATCCCATATCTCTTGATCTGCAAGATCCAGCTAACAGAGGAGGAGGAAGAAGAACATCGTTCACTAAACCAAAAAAAAAACAACACACTCAGGAGTCCAACTCCTCTCTGATTTCTCTTCTGAGAAATTTTTTTTAGGCTAAAAGCCTCTTTTTCTCACCGGCGCTCAAGCGCAGAGCGCCCGCGTGCCGACACGTGGCGCGCTTGCGCTCCAGCGCTTGCGCTCGAGCGCAAGTTTCCCCCGTGCCGACACGTGGTGCGCTTGCGCTCCAGCGCAAGCGCTCGAGCGCAAGTCGCCCCCGTGCCGACACGTGGCGCGCTTGCGCTCCAGCGCCCAGCGCTCGAGCGCAGAGCGCCCACGTACCGACACGTGGCACTCTAGCGCCTGAGCGCACAGCACCCAGGTGCACAGCGCCCAAGGTACTGTCCCCACGCATCCTTTGGATGTCTTTTCCCCTTTTTATATATATACATGTATATCTGTACATATGTATACATATTTACATACACACATACTCCACGACACTGTCCCTGACCGAAAAAAATTTCTAACGGGGCGCTGCCCCGCACCCCGCAAGAGGGCTGCTAGCCCTCTTGACCCCCAGCCCGCTATCCGGGTAGCGGGACCCCCGTAAAAACTCTGCGTGGCTCCCGATATATTCAAAACCCCCTTTCAAAACACAACACACGCACACTGCACATCGAGTTCGCATGACCAGTTTAACCCGTCAATCGGAGGTTCCCTCGCTCCAAAGGCGAGGGGTAATTAACGACAGCTTAGTCCGCGGCTGCCGGAGATTCGAATCCCCACAATCAATAAACCCCCGCCTACCCTAGGCAGGAGGAATCTGTAGTACGCCTAACAAGCGCGCGCATATTCCCATCTCAATGGGGTGACGAAAAACACCCTACAGGGTCGTCAAGTCAGACCATGGCGGCAGCACCCCGACAACGACGAGTCAAGTCTTTCTGATGCTTTCAAGCTCCACAACTGGGTACTTAGGCTGCACCCATGGGTGTACATGGCTGAGTTCCCATCACCGGAGGCTTTATCAATTGTCTCGCGCATTAGACGTTTATAACCATAGGATTCACATACAATGATTGACTGGATACGAGAGAACTAAAAACACAAGTCAGAAGTTTGCATCTCATGCATTCTCCTGGTGATGAGACTAACAGTCTGACGTCATCGCCAGTCATCGTCAGTGACCTCCCTCCACCAGTCAGTGACCTCCCTCCTCCGCCATCATCCAATGGCTGCAGGTTGTTGTTGTCCTTTCGCCGCCACAGGCTGTCACCGTCTTTCTTCTGCCGTTGGTTGTCTTCACATCATCATCAACTCTCCATTCGCTAACTTCGATACTTTATATTTCCAAAAAAATTTATATGGATTTCGAATATATATACATATATCAAAATGGTAGTTATTTTTAATTTTGAAATTCAAGCTTCCTAATCTTAGGCTGCGCTTGGTACATGGAATGGAAGATTACCGGGAATTCTCGCATTTTCAGGAACGGAATGACCAGACATCTAATTTCAAGGAATCTTGTATTAACGTGCTTGCTATATTTTAATCATTTCCGGTAATATATATATGTGCAACCGTCGACCGGCGGAGATATCGGAGGAGAGCCGATTAATGGCGACAAGGCCGGCGACGAATGGCTGATCGGCTGTGGGGCCGACAACGAACGGCAACGGGCAGCGGACGCCCGGCGACGAACTGCGGCCGGTCGGCGACGAACGTCCGATTGGCGGCGGGCCGGACGGTGACATTTGGCGATGACCGGCGGCCGGTCGATGGCAAACGGTCGAGCGGCGGTGGACCGGCTGCAGACGACCGACGATGGGCGGCGGGGAGGACCGGCAGGCGGGTGGCGAGGGGGCCGGCTGCGGATGGTCATGGATCATTTCATGTTAGACGGGAATATTTCATGGTAATCTAGCATAGACACATGTTTTGAGGGGAATACGATTACAATGAAATATGGTCATTTGTGTCACGCCCCGCTTCCCAAAATACAAAATACGAGGGGTGGACAAGGCCAGCCATGCTTCTACGGTCGAGGAAATATCTCTCCGTAGTCACACTTCGGCTTTTAGCTTTACGTGGTAATCAGTAAACAATACACAGGTAATGAGAAATGCAGTAACTAAATCAAAAGAACTAACCAGATGGGGATCAAGAGAGTATAGCTCTGGATAACTGATCAAGATGCCCGCGATATCCTCGAGGTGCGTCAGGTCCTGGTCCAAACTAGATCCACTTCTCACTCTGAGCATGTATACTCAGGTCGTCAGAGCGACACGATAGCAATATATATATATGGATACAAATGATAACTCGTACAGTAATAATGAATATGTAACAGTAAGTCAAGAGAGTAAAGACGTAAACATGAAGTAGCCAATGCGGGTGTCTAATAGAGCAGGTGAATAGTAAAGCAGTAAATAGTATGTCAGATGTGTTGAATCAGTAAGCAATGCATGTCAATGTCACTATCCCTATCAGTCTCTAAGTCTCACTGTACAGGTCACTAAGCCTATCGTCAGTCCAAGTGTGAGAGTCAACCACTCGTGAGTATCCCCCACCCAAGGGTAGGACCCAAGGGTAAGGGAACACGGGCCCGAGTCGCTCATAATAATCAGTGATATCCCTATATATCTCCATATATCTCCATATGTGCCGGCATGTGACTCCCGAGATTCTGTTGAACTCACACTTAAACTACCCCACACCCCGTGGTCTACATCAAACGCCAACCATAAACTCAAATACCGGTCGGTACATGACAAGTCTACGCGAAAACTGGAGACATGATCTCCATCAAGCAGGTCTCGACCGATACCCAAGATGAATGGACAGCGTCTGGTGCCTTACCTGTGACACCCATACAAGTGCTTCCATAATTGTCCCATACCAATTATAATCATACTTATACATGTCCAACAGACATCGACAATGCAATAAATCAATAGGGTCCACTGATTGTACAAGTACGCGTCACTTTCACTTATCCATTCATACTTAAACACTAACGTACTCGCCACAATCAAACACTAATACCTAACACTGGGTAATGCATACGATCGCTAGGTTATCAATGCAATAACATATATGTAATGTGATGAGAATACGATAATTCAGGCATGATTAAGATGTCATAAGTCGGTGACCTACAACTTGCATAATTTATTATAAACCATACATGCAAAATTTAGCGGAACAATGTGAAAGGGGTAAACAGTGTGTTTAATTATCTATCAATCACAATTGGTTTCATGTTAATCGGGTTTTAGGATCACTAGATATGGCCATTTCACTTTAAGCGTTCACTGCTGGAAATCCGGTTTCAGAATCGGAAGTCCTTTTCGTAACGCAATTTAATCCCAGTTGGGATCAGAATTTAGCGACGCTACAGTTGGATGAAATTTAGGGTTTTCAATAAGGTTTCGAACGCACCAGACGGATTCTCAATCGCGTCTCTACGTCAGAAGTTATGCACTGTTCAACACTAGTATATCAGTTCTGGTTCTGTTTGGGACTGCTATACGTCCTGTTCTTTTAAATTGCAGTTTAAATAGTAAACGACGATAAAAAGGGGTGAAATCACTTGCGTCATTTAGCTAACAGTTTCATCTTCAATAAGGTGAAGGGTTCCGCCATATACAAGTTCAGGCAGCAAAGGGGTAAGCATTACGAGACAGAAAACAACAACCAGAGCTGCTCTGGACTGCAGTCCAGAGCCGCTCTCCGAGCCAGCTCTCGCCATATCTTCAGTACAGAAACAATTAAAAACTTCCATAGGGTTCCAGGTCGTCGAGTCGGCTTCGATTTGAGCCCTCGAACGCATCAATTCAAAATGTACACAATTAATTATGATTTTAACGAGTTTCAGACGCAGGAAATATCCAGTTTCTAACAGTTGTACTTGGGGATGATCGTTTAAGCCAGTAACGATTAAATTCTCCAGTCAAATTTCACCACAATGTTCATTGCCACACGGGCCAACACATATAATCAAGTTCCGTCAGTTTAATGGAAGGTTTTCATTCGGGTTTTGCATCAAGCACTTAATTAATTAGAGCAGTGAAGATAAATGTATAACAGTGTACGGTATATTAGCATGTAAAGCAAGTGAGGGGGGTTCACTTGCCTCGGTCGCTTGATATGGAAGCGACGCTGCTGCAGGGTTTGTCCCGACACACGGGACGACGCGATGCTGGATACGGGGGCGCGGCACGAGCGCGGTGCACGGTGACCCGGTACTGGATGCGGTGGCGACGCGGGCGTGATACGGCAGTGGGTCTGCGGTGACACGGAGACTGGGTGCGGGCGCGACACGGGAGTGGGTCCATCACACGCATGGTACGGCACGGCAGCGACGGATGTATACGGCGTTGCGACGGATGGCGTGTTGCTGACGATGACGGCTTCAGGGGATCGGGGCCACAGTTTGATGACGACATCGGTGACCCGAATGGCGGCAACAGTGATCAATGTAGGTGTTCGACGAAATGCCGGGGCTCGACTGCGGCGGCTGGAGGTGGTGGATGCAGGGTCGCTGGGCTGTGGCGATGGCCGGAAGAGGAGGAGACGGCGAGGTGCACGGCGGTGACTGAGGTGATCGCCGGTGAGGGTGCAGTGACGTGGGGCGAGGCTCGGAGAAAGGGCAGCGAGGAGGTGGGTCTTGGTTGGAGCTCGGAGCTGGTGTGCAGGGGCTCGATGAGTGGAGCTCGGAGGCAACAGAGAGGTGCAGGGTTGCGGTGCTCTGAGGGGGCCGGAGTTGGAGGTCGGCGGCGAAGGTGGCAGCGAGCTGATGGCTAGGTGCTAGGGTGCTCGGGTTGCAGGGAAGTGGGTGAGCTCGAGGCTGTTGAGGTGGGTTCGTTGGAGATGAGTGCAACGGCGATAGGGTGCGTCGGGGAGGATTTCAGGCGGCGAGGGCTCCGGCAATAGAAGCTCGGGGTGCAGGGAAGTGGGGAGTGAGGCTTGGAGTTTTGGAGAGAGGAGAGGTGTTAGGGAGAGATCGAGAGAGTGTGAGGGAGAGAGGAGAAAGGGGAGGTGTTGAGGAGCTCGGGGTGCGGTCGTGGTTCGTGAGTTCATGGGGGCCGCGAAGGCGAGGCGATGTGGGGTGTGGTGACGTGGAGACGAGGGCTCGCGCAGAGAAAGAAGCGGGAAAAGCAACGTGGGGAAGAAGAAGTTTGGTAGCGGGTCGGGTATGGGAGTCGGGTCGGGGTCTGGGTTATGGGCCAGTGAGGGTTTGAGGAAGGGGATTTTAGTGTTGAGCTGAGGAATTAAAAGGGGGAAATTATATATATTTAATTTTAGTTTTGGGCTAAGGGAGTGTGGGCCGGAAAAAGAAAAGGGAAAGAAGATAAGGAAAAAGGGAATTGGGCCGGGTTTGGGAATAAATAAAAATAGGGAAAGCAGAGAAGAGTGGGCCGGCTTGGAAATTTAAAAAGGGAAAAATGGAGGGTTAGGGTTTGGGTTAATTCATTAGAAAGAGTTTGGGAAAAAAATAAATAGAATGGGTTAGGGTTTAACAGTTAGGGTTAGGAAAATTAGGTGAAAATTAATTGGGAGAAATAGAAGTATTTAAGTACATAAGAATTTGTAATCTTGTTTGAAATACGGAAATAATTAAAAAGGGCTGGGTATTACATCATACCCCACTTATATAAAATTTCGTCCTCGAAATTTAAAATAAACGATAAGCTATAAAAAATAACACGCGAAAAGCTACGACCTCAAACACTCACATAAAGTGGTTTACTTAAAGCAGTTAAACAGGAAAGGAAAATCGGAGGTCTAAGTAAGTAAAAGGCAGAATCAACTATAGGGGCAAAGTATATGTACAAGAGAAAATAGTAATAACGAACAATGACATTCGAGGCATGCTAGATAAAATCGAAATCCTAAATATATGCATATGTACGTATATCAAAATAGCGTAGCTAAAGTAATGGCATCAGGCATAACCATTTATAATAGCAAACTATAAGCATAATACCCGGAAAAACTAAAGTAACAATAATAAAGTAGTGAAGGATTTGTCGATAGGTTAAAACATTCTAGTATAATGTATCGATCAAAAGAAAAATAAATTTTAAAGTAACTTAGAAAACCCACATGGTGAAAAGAAGAAACATAGCATAAAATAATATGTGCAACATATGGTTGCGCTATCGAAAAAAAATGGGAAGATTAGTAGTGTACTCAATATGCATAAAACGGAAGTACTTAATAACACGCACTTTTCGATACATACAAAATAATGAAAGCTAAATTTTCGAATAACGATGTCCCTAAATATAGTTAGGGTAATAGGAGATAGCACAAAACGTATAGAGGCTAGCCAGGGGAGGGATTTCAATGGAGTAAGGCCCATTCAAAAGATCGGAGTGCGGCACTTTTTAATCTAAGCGAGGGTCAAAACAACACAGGGTGCAAGAGTGAGGGACAGTAATGAATCTCATGGGAAAAAGAAATGTATAGGGGAAACAGTCAAAGCATCAGATGAACTAACAATCAAAAGATTAGCGAACTCAGAAATTTTACTATCATCCCAGAAAATTCAACACAAGGCATTCTCAAAAAGTAAAAGATGGCCTTAAACTATACGTAGATTTATTTGGCCAGAGGAGACAAGGCTAAATCACGTCAGTCGCGGTTGTGGAAATTCAGCAGCTTACGGTAGGCTCGTGCGCTCAGATAGGGGCGTCCGTTTCCATAGCGCCTCGCAGGGATCGGCATTGGAGGTTCTTCTGCCGCGAGGTCTTGTCCTTCTGGTCGTTCTTCCCCGGCTGGAGCTTCTTCATCGAGGTCTGCTTCCATGTGATTCTCTTCTTCTGGATCCTCTTCCATAGGATTTTCTTCCCAAGGTTTTCCTCTCCTGGATTTTCTTCTATCGGGTCCTCCTCGGAATCTTCCTCTATTGGGTCTTCTTCGAGGTCCTCTTCTTCGTCGTCCGAGTCGCTGGTCATGTCAACTTCTGGGGCTGCGAATCCCTCACCCTCGGAATCGTTGTTTCCGAAAATCACCTATGGACCGTTGATCTCATCATCCGAACTCACCAGCATGCAGTCCAAGGAAACGCACGACCGTGTGTTCTCATCTAGAGACGGCGCTGCTCCAGGGTAGGCCATGGCCAGCAAGAAAGGGTCGTGATTAGACAGTGGAACACATCAAGAAAAATCAAGGATACGGAGTACAGGGAGGATATGCTGTAGGCCAGGACTGAAAATTTAAAAATTTAAAAATGCTGATGCAATGAATAGTATAAATAAAGTGAGAAGCAAGAGAACGATACATACATCACAACTCAAAATTTTATTGCGTTCACCTAAAAGTTCAGCGGATAAGATCTCAAACGAAAAGAAAATATTTATAAAGGAGTGACAACATTTTTTTTATTGGAAGCAGAAAACGCGATAACTCTTCTTGGATTTCTAGACCGCTGCAATCTCGTCATGCGAGTTGAATCCTGCGCTGGGTCCGTACTATTCCTCGAAGCTCGAACTACGAAATAATCATCACTTAGCAGAAGTGGAGAGTGTGGACGAACCGCCTCCTTGTAGCTCCTTCCTTTTACGGCAACCATTGATAAAGTGTTCACTAGATCCGCAAATCAGGCATTTCCCTTTGGCGCGGCGACAATCCCTCTGAAGGTGTCCTGGTTTCTTGCAGTACCCACAACATTGGGTCTTCTGCTGCTTCTGTCGCGGGGAAACAAGTGGGCGCTTCATCTTCACCTCTTTTCCTCGTCTAACAGGGATCCCATTACGGTTGGAGACTTCCGCTGGTGCCTGGGTCATCTGCCTTCTTAGTCCTTCAGCTAACAGATCGTTTGTTCGCTCCTGGACTTCCTTCAGACTTTGCAGTGCATTCAGAATCTCTACGGTCTGATTCTGGGGAGTGGAGATAGAGAAAGAGTCGTTGAAAGACATGCTCCTGAAACAACATTTTTAGGACGGCATAAGATACGGGGGAAAAATCAGAATAAAATATAGAATAGACAATGAAACAAGAATATCGGGTGGGGTGAAACTTAATCGAGCGGGAAACAAATGTAGAACTCCAAGTTACCCAATAGAGTACAGTATTGTAGCTATGCTGCAGTTCATAATTACAACCACGTAACTCTACTAAGTCACCCAAAGCTCTAGCGGATAGATCAATAGGTATAGCAGCATACACTATGTGAATCAAGATCAAGGATAACAAGTTTGCAATCTAGACCGAAGGGTGTCTTAGATTGTCAAGCACTACACGGAAACTGCAATCCAAATCGAAGCAAAATCTAGCTCTGATATCAACAAAACCATGTCACGCCCCGCTTCCCAGAATACGGAATACGAGGGGTGGACAAGGCCAGCCATGCTCCTACGGTCGAGGAAATATCTCTCCGTAGTCACACTTCGGCTTCTAGCTTTACGTGGTAATCAGTAAACAATGCACAGATAATGAGAAATGCAGTAACTAAATCAAAAGAACTAACCAGATGGAGATCAAGAGAGTATAGCTCTGGGTAACTGATCAAGATGTCCGCGATATCCTCGAGGTGCATCAGGTCCTGGTCCAAGCTAGATCCACTTCTCACTCTGAGCATGCATACTCAGGTCGTCAGAGCGACACGATAGCAATATATATATGGATACAAATGATAACTCGTACAGTAATAATGAATATGTAACAGTAAGTCAAGAGAGTAAAGACATGAACATGAAGTAGCCAATGCGGGTGTCTAATAGAGCAGGTGAACAGTAAAGCAGTAAATAGTATGTCAGATGTGTTGAATCAGTAAGCAATGCATGTCAATGTCACTATCACTATCAGTCTTTAAGTCTCACTGTACAGATCACTAAGCCGATCGTCAGTCCAAGTGAGAGTCAACCACTCGTGAGTATCCCCCACCCAAGGGTAGGACCCAAGGGCAAGGGAACACGGGCCCGAGTCGCTCATAATAATCAGTGATATCCCTATATATCTCCATATATCTCCATATGTGCCGGCATGGGACTCCCGAGATTCTGTTGAACTCACACTTAAACTACCCCACATCCCGTGGTCTACATCAAACGCCAACCATAAACTCAAATACCGGTCGGTCCATGACAAGTCTACGCGAGAACTGGAGACAGGATCTCCATCAAGCAGGTCTCGACCGATACCTAAGATGAATGGACAGTGTCTGGTGCCTTACCCGTGACACCCATACAAGTGCTTCCATAATTGTCCCATACCAATTATAGTCACACTTATACACGTCCCACAGACGTCGACAATGCAATAAATCAATAAGGTCCACTGATTGTGCGTGTCATTTTCACTTATCCATTCATGCTTAAACACTAACGTACTCGCCACAATCAAACACTAATACCTAACACTGGGTAATGCACACGATCGCTAGGTTACCAATGCAATAACATATATGTAATGTGATGAGAATACGATAATTCAGGTATGATTAAGATGTCATAAGTCGGTGACCTACCACTTGCATAATTTATTATAAACCATACATGCAAAATTTAGCGGAGCAATGTGAAAGGGGTAAACAGTGTGTTTAATTATCTATCAATCACAATTGGTTTCACGTTAATCGGGTTTCAGGATCACTAGATATGGCCATTTCACTTTAAGCGTTCACTGCTGGAAATCCGGTTTCAGAATCGGAAGTCCTTTTCGTAACGCAATTTAATCCCAGTTGGGATCAGAATTTAGCGACGCTACAGTTGGATGAAATTTAGGGTTTTCAATAAGGTTTCCAACGCACCAGACGGATTCTCAATCGCGTCTCTACGTCAGAAATTATGCACTGTTCAACACTAGTGTATCAGTTCTGGTTCTGTTTGGGACTGCTATACGTCCTGTTCTTTTAAATTGTAGTTTAAATAGTAAACGACGATAAAAAGGGGTGAAATCACTTGCGTCATTTAGCTAACAGTTTCATCTTCAATAAGGTGTAGGGTTCCGCCACATACAAGTTCAGGCAGCAAAGGGGTAAGCATTACGAGACAGAAAACAACAACCAGAGCTGCTCTGGACTGCAGTCCAAAGCCGCTCTCCGAGCCAGTTCTCGCCATATCTTCAGTATAGAAACAATTAAAAACTTCCATAGGGTTCCAGGTCGTCGAGTCGGCTTCGATTTGAGCCCTCGAACGCGTCAATTCAAAGTGTACACAATTAATTATGATTTTAACAAGTTTCAGACGCGGGAAATATTCAGTTTCTAACGGGTGTACTTGGGGATGATCGTTTAAGCCAGTAACGATTAAATTCTCCAGTCAAATTTCACCACAATATTCATTGATACACGGGCCAACGCATATAATCAAGTTCCGTCAGTTTAATGGAAGGTTTTCATTCGGGTTTTGCATCAAGCACTTAATTAATTAGAGCAGTGAAGATAAATGTATAACAGTGTACGGTATATTAGCATGTAAAGCAAGTGAGGGGGGTTCACTTGCCTCGGTCGCTTGATATGGAAGCGACGCCGCTGCAGGGTTTGTCCCGACACACGGGACGACGCGATGCTGGATATGGGCGCGCGGCGCGAGCGCGGTGCACGGTGACCCGGTACTGGATGCGGTGGCGACGCGGGCGTGATACGGCAGTGGGTCTGCGGTGACACGGAGACTGGGCGCAGGCGCGACACGGGAGTGGGTCCGTCACACGCATGGTACGGCACGGCAGCGACGGATGTGTACGGTGTTGCGACGGATGGCGTGTTGCTGACGATGACGGCTTCAGGGGATCGGGGCCACAGTTTGATGACGACATTGGTGACCCGAATGGCGGCAACACTGATCAATGTAGGTGTTCGACAAAATGCCGGGGCTCGACTACGGCGGCTGGAGGTGGTGGATGCAGGGTCGCTGGGCTGTGGCGGTGGCCGGAAGAGGAGGAGACGGCGAGGTGCACGGTGGTGACTGAGGTGATCACCGGTGAGGGTGCAGTGACATGGGGCGAGGCTCGGAGAAGGGGCAGCGAGGAGGTGGGTCTTGGTTGGAGCTCGGAGCTGGTGTGCAGGGGCTCGATGAGTGGAGCTCGGAGGCAGCGGAGGGGTGCAGGGTTGCGGTGCTCTGAGGGGGCAGGAGTTGGAGGTCGGCGGCGAAGGTGGCAGCGAGCTGATGGCTAGGTGCTAGGGTGCTCGGGTTGCAGGGAAGTGGGTGAGCTCGGGGCTGTTGATGTGGGTTCGTCGGAGATGAGTGCAGCGGCGATAAGGTGCGCCGGCGAGGGTTTCAGGCGGCGAGGGCTCCGGCAATGGAAGCTCGGGGTGCAAGGAAGCGGGGAGTGAGGCTTGGAGTTTTGGAGAGAGGAGAGGTGTTAGGGAGAGATCGAGAGAGTGTGAGGGAGAGGGGAGAAAGGGGAGGGGTTGAGGAGCTCGGGGCGCGGTCGTGGTTCGTGAGTTCGTGGGGGCAGCGAAGGCGAGGCGACGTAGGGTGTGGCGACGTGGAGACGAGGGCTCGCGCAGAGAAAGAAGCGGGAAAAGCAACGTGGGGAAGAAGAAGTTTGGTAGCGGGTCGGGTATGGGAGTCGGGTTGGGGTCTGGGTTATGGACCGGTGAGGGTTTGAGGAAGGGGATTTTAGTGTTGGGCTGAGGAATTAAAAGGGGGAAATTATATATATTTAATTTTAGTTTTGGGCTAAGGGAGTGTGGGCCGAAAAAAGAAAAGGGAAAGAAGATAAGGGAAAAGGGAATTGGGCCGGGTTTGAGAATAAATAAAAATAGGGAAAGCAGAGAAGAGTGGGCCGGTTTGGAAATTTAAAAAGGGAAAAATGGAGGGTTAGGATTTGGGTTAATTCATTAGAAAGAGTTTGGGAAAAAAATAAATATAATGGGTTAGGGTTTAACAGTTAGGGTTAGGAAAATTAGGTGAAAATTAATTGGGAGAAATAGAAGTATTTAAGTACATAAGAATTTGTAATCTTGTTTGAAATACAGAAATAATTAAAAAGGGCTGGGTATTACAATTTGATTACCATGTGATGATGCTCAATATTGGGGATCTCCAGGATCGCGACACGTGGCAGATGACGTGTCCAAGAACTCAGAAGAAAGGGCCCACAGGGACCGACCCGGCCACCCGTGTACCCGACCTGCAAGCCCTAGCCGGCTCTCCTCAGAGCCCCTTTGAAATTGGCATCCTCGGCCACTCAACTCGTCCTGAGCTCCCCTGCCGAGGCCGTCTTCCTCGGTTCTCCGACCAACTCCACTACTCACAGGCGTAACCGCCGCTCCGCGAATCTCGCCATGCGTAGATTCTCCGCCAGCAACATCCCACGTTCCACGCCATCGCGATCCCCATTAATGGGCGATCCGCTCTCTACGCAGGCGTGACGTCGGGAGCGTAACTGCTGGCGAGATATTCGCGTCTGCTGCTGCATGCTGCCGCCGCTATAAAAAACCCCATCACAGAGGGGTCAAGTAAGCCATTTTTATTCCACTTAGCCGTTACTCTGCTCGGATCTAGTACTAACTTGATCGTCAAAGGGTCCTCGGTGGTACCAAACCACCCCGGGACTTCTTTGCAGGTACTCGACGCCAAACTCCTCAAATCACCAATCTCCTCAAACCCATTGAGACCCACACGCAACAGGAGATCACCTCCAAAATCCACCGGGAGATCGACGGAGACCCGAAAAGGACCTCTATCAGTTGGCGCCGTCTGTGGGAACCTAACTCCACAAAACACAAAGTTGGCCTTCCGATCTCCTTACACATGGCAAGCAGATCCAGGTACCAGCCGCCGCTTTCCCCTCACCGGAGGCTCGGACGAGCCCCCTCCGGCGACCATCATCAACGCCCTCGCCAGCCGAATAAATCGGCTACAGTCCCTCGTGGAGGTGCTCGTCCGCGTCCAAACGGCCGGACTTGGGCCCCAGGTTGCCGCTCCTCCGCCCCCAGAAGGCTCTGCCCTCGTCGGCACGGCTGACCACTGGCAGACTGCGACCCCCGGCCACAGATCTCATGGGTCGATACTCCCTGAGGCCCGTTGGACGCCCCAAGGCTCCACCCCTAGATCTGCCGCCAGAGCGCCTCGCCTCGAGCCTCCGCGCGATCCTTACCCCCTGAGGAGATGTCGGTCACCTCGCCTGTCCACAGGCATGATCGACACCCCCTCCCTTGACGAGGTCGCACGGAAGGGGCTCGCCACGACGGCTCGAGGGCCACCTCGTCCGGGGATCTGAGGAACCTCATCGAGAGGAACCGGGGCCGCGCCCAGACGCAGGTCTACCCCAGAAGAAGCTAGGGATCGCCAGGAGCCAAATCCTCGGGGTACCACGGCCGTCTCGACGCCCTCGAGAAGAAGATCGAGGGCATGCGCCGGGAAGGACACCTCTCAAGCGATGGGGCTAAATACGCCGCCGACTCGCTCACCAAGCCGTTTACCGAGGAACTGCTCGCTATCCACATCTCCTCGCGCAACAAGCCCCCGAAGGTCACTCTGTTCGACGGGAAAACCGACCCGAAAGACTATCTGGACACTTTCACTGCGGGAATGAGCTTCCAGGACCATTCTGACGCCGCCCAGTGCAGGGCCTTCCCAGCCACCCTCACCCGCTCTGATCAGGACTGGTTCCGAGGACTCGAGCCTCGCTCAATCTCGACCTTTGACGAGCTGGCTACTCAGTTCCTCGGTCATTTCGTCGGGAACCGTCGGCAGAGGCGCACGGTAGACTATCTCTTCACAATTAAGAGCGGGGACAAAGAGACGTTCAAAGGTTACATCTCCCGCTTCTACAATGCCCTCCTCGAGGTCCCCGAGCACCGGGACGAGACCGTCATCACGGAGCTCAGATCTGGTCTTAGGCACAAAGAGTGGTTGCACTCCTTTGCGTTGGCGCAGCCTAAGACCATGGCCGAAGTCAAGGCGTGGACCGAGCGCGAGGTTCAACTGGAATCCGAGGTGAACGTGAACCTCCCTCGAGCAGACTGACCCGACCAAAAGAAGAGGGCCCGGGAAGAAAGGCCGGAGCGTCAGCAGCCCTATCACCCGAAGTTCCAGGAGTATACCCCACTCAACGTCTCTCTCGCAGTGTTGCTAGAGGAGGCCCAGAACGAGGGGTTCTTCAAGTTCCCTCCAATCCCGCGTCAGGCCGCGAAGCGAACCCGGGGCCCTTACTGCGCTTTCCACCGAACACTGGGCCACGCCACGGAGGATTGTAAGCAACTCCGAGACTATATCGAAGAGCTCATCCGATTGGGGCACCTCGCCGCCTACCTGAGGGACAAACGGCAGGCCGACCGCGAGCAGGAGCAGCGTCACCCTCCCGCTGAGCTGACCATCGGCCAGATCATGCTTGTTTCGGCAGACAACCAGCACGGGACTCAGGGAGCCCCGTACCCGGTGCCGAGCACGGAGGCCAACGAGCCTCCAGGGAGCTCGGGCCGAGCTAATAAGGTCATCTACTAACATGTACTTTTCTTTTAAGGCAATGTAAACTCTTCCTAGGGTCTGTTGTTGATTTAATAAAGATCAATGGAACATTGCGAAAAAGGAAAAATCTTGTTTATTCAAAAGGTATTATGGGCTCCTCAGCCATACATGCGAAAAGAAAAAAAAGAAAATTACAACAGCGGAGGGAGAGGGTGCAGAGAGCACTGCTCATGGTACTCGGTGAAGATCTCCGCCAGCCGAGGCCTCGCGAGATCCAGCCTCTGCCCTCGATTCCCACCGCGCGCGTTGACCCCGAGCCTCAGTTCGTAGCACTCACGGACAAGTGCCTCTGAGCGAGCCAGCCGGTTCGCGGAGATCAGGCCGAAGCGCCTCAGAGACCGCAGCTTACCCACGGCCTCATCATAGAGCTGCTCGGACAAGGGGTTGTAAAGCCCCGGTGACGCCCTCCAGATAGAGTACATCAGCAGCTGCAACAGGGAGGAGCGCCGGGGGAGCAACCGGCCGAAGTGGTCTTCGATACTCCCATAGACCAACTGCACCGTGTCCTCGGTGCAATTCTGGTCATAAAGGTACACATCTTCGAAGTGAATGATTTCGGGGGTGGTGAAGGGAAAGTCCTGCATTCTCAACGATCTGTATACGAAGGAAGGAAGAACCAGCGCTCCTTCAGCCTTATGTAGCCCACTGCGCCCCAATGGAGCTCAACAGTCGCCCGCTTCCGCCCAAAAAGTCACTGCCACGCGGCAATCATCGAGCCTTCTTTGGCGGAATCGAAACGACGCGACCCTAGCGCTTCGCCTCCCCGGCATTCAATGCGCACGGTCGCCGCGACCGTTCCTGTTCCCCGTACATGCAACGGGATGGTCGGGCAAAACCTCATGAAGAATTAGCCGAGCGGCTACCCTGCTCGGCTATACCTGGCCGGTAGCTATCCTACTCGCAACGCCAGGGATCAAAGCCTTCGCCAAGGGGCGACCGCGCAGCTTCACTGCCCGGCTACCCTTAGCGGGCCCCCTACGGCCCCTCCAACGCTAAGGATCTAAGCCCTCCTTAGAGGCAGCTCGGCAGCTTCCCTGCTCGACTATCCCCGACCGGTGGCTTCCCTACTCGCAACGCTAGGGATCAAAAGCCCTCGCCAAGAGGCAGCCGCGCAGCTTCACTGCCCGTTATCCTTAGCAGGCCTCCTACGGCCCCTCCAACGCTGAGGATCCAAGCCCTCTTTAGAGGCAGCTCAGCAGCTTCCCTGCTCAGCTATCCCCTGCTGGTAGCTTCCTACCACAACTGACAGGGATCGAAAGCCCTCCCAGAGGCAGTCGAGCCTGAGGATCCCTCGCTCGGCTATCCTTCAGGACAAAAGCCCTCGCCAAGAGGCACCGGGCAGTAACCCTGCCCGGCCAAGGGTCCTTGGTAGGCTTCTTACAGCCCCTCCCGCGCTAAGGACCAAAGTCCTCCCAGAGGCAGTCGAGTCCTTACTCGGCTATCCCCGGCTGGTAGCTTCCTACCACAACCGACAGGGATCAAAGTCCTCGCCAAGAGGCACTGGGCAGTAACCCTGCTCAGTCCCCGTCCTGAAGGATCAAAGCCCTCGCAAGAGGCAACCTAGCAGCTACCCTGCTCGGTCATCTCCGGCTGGTAGCTCCCTACCCATGACGCCAGGGATCGAAGCCCTCGCAAGAGGCACCCGAGCGGCTACCCCACTCCTTCATCCCAGGCTGGTAGTTGCCTACCCATGACGCCAGAGATCAAAGCCCTCGCCAAGAGGCGACCGCGCAGCTTCACTGCCTGGTCATCCTTAGTGGGCTTCTTACAGCCCCTCCAACACTAAGGATCAAAGCCCTCGCAAGAGGCAACCGAGCAGCTACCCTGCTCGGTCATCTCCGGCCGGTAGCTCCCTACCCATGACGCCAGGGATCGAAGCCCTTACAAGAGACATCTGAGCGGCTGCCCCGCTCGGTCATCCCAGCTGGTAGTTGCCTACCCGTGACGCCAGAGATCAAAGCCCTCACCAAGGGCGACCGCACAGCTTCACTGCCCGGTCATCCTTAGTGGGCTTCTTACAGCCCCTCCAACACTACGGATCAAAGCCTTCGCAGGAAGCAACCGAGCAGCTACCCTGCTCGGTCATCTCCGGCCGGTAGCTCCTTACCCATGACGCTAGGGGTCGAAGCCCCCACAAGAGGCATCTGAGCGGCTGCCCCGCTCGGTCATCCCAGGCTGGTAGTTTCCTACTTACGACGCCAGAGATCAAAGCCCTCGCCAAGAGGCGACCGCGCAGCTTCACTACCCGGTCATCCTTAGTGGGCTTCTTACAGCCCCTCCAACGCTAAGGACCCAAAGTCCTTCCAGAGACAGTCGAGCCCGACCCTCGCTCGACCATCCCCGGCTAGTGGTCGTTTCTCGCATTGCCAGAAGTCAAAAGATAGCACCCACCGTGGAGCCACCGAGCAGCTTCCCATTCATGCTCGGCACAAATACGGCGAACAGCCCTCTGCCCGTCACATGCAGAGGATCCGAGGCCCCAATAAGGGGCATTAAGTCTATCTAAGTCTAAACGATCCCCCCTCGACTTCGGGGCCCATGGGGATGCCTCCTCGGCAGCGCTTGGCACGCTCGGCAAGTGATTGAAATCAACTCGACGAACGATATCTAGACAGATGGCCAACCTGACATGGAAACACAACGGTGCAAGCAGAGATATTTTTCAAGCATTCTTCACAAACAGATGATAAAGTGCAAATCAATGAAACCAAAGGAAAAAAAGTTTTATTACTACCAAAGGCAAAGGCTTTTACAAAGGGTATTTTTGGGCCCCCCGGCCTTACAAAATGCCCGGAGGCTTACAAAATGCCCGGAGGTTTACAAGAATTCCAAAAACAAAAAATAAAAGGAGGAAGACGGGGGCTTTAGGCCTCAGGGCCAGGTGCGACCTCGGGGTCCTCGATGACCACCACGTGACGTGCAGGGTCCTCGGCGGCTTCCTCGTCAGGAATCTCTTCCCCCTGCTCATCGGTGTCCACATGGGGGTATTCGGCCCGGAGGTCTTCATCGGTGAACCCGGCATCCGGGCCTTAACGGTGTCAAGGGCCTCATGCCAGATGCGGGTCGTGGCCACGGCCAGGTCATCATAGAAGTCCTTCGACTTCTTGTAGCCCTCCACCGCCTTCGCCGCTTTCAGGTCGGCCGACTTAGCCGCCTCGGCCGCCGCCCCCAGCTCCTTCCGGAGGGTCTTCACCGTCTTCTTCAGGTTGCCGGCGAGCACCTGAGAGTCCCCAAACTTGGCCTCGGCGGTCACGGCGGCCTCGCGGTACCGGGCTGCCTCCCGTTTCCCAGCCTCCACCTCGCCTCCAAGGAGGCAACCCTCGTCGTCACTGCCTCCAGCTCCCGCTTGGAGCTCTCTTCCAGTGAGGCGAGCTGGCCCGCAGCCTTCATTGCCGGGGCTACCATCTCGGCCTCCATGCGTAAGGCGAGGGCAACGTGCTGGAGAACCTGAGAGATAGGAAAGAGATCAGAAAGATGAAGGAGGCACCGAACCTCACAAAGAACCAAACACTTACCTGCACGGACTCCTGGGCGATGGACGCCAGCTGAGCCCTGAAGGTCCCCCCGGGGACTCTACCCCCGGCCGACACCTCTATTTCATGCAGAAGGCTATCCGCAACGGATAGCCCCGATGGCACTGCGAACCGGAGGCCCCCTTCCTCCACCATGACCGGCGAATTGATTTGATAGATCATCAATTTTTATTCATAATATTGATCTGATTCAGTATCATCAGGATGCAATTCATCCCATTGAATTTACAGGAGTCAAATTTCTCATCTCTATGGGATTAGATCCCGAGTTATTGCAAAACAAAAAAAGAAGATTAGATTATGGAAGTCAATATTCTCGCACTTATTTCTACTACACTGTTCATTCTAGTTCCTACTGCTTTTTTACTTATCATCTATGTAAAAACAGTCAGCCATGATCGGCGAGGACCAGCCCCGGGAAGATCTCTGGGAGCTCCTTTTGAGCGGCTCCGGGGGAGAGCCGATCTCCTCCTCCGAGACCGGGTCCTCCAGAACCAGGGCCTACTTCCGGCCCGACACTCTGCTGGGACCCGGGGCGGGATCCGCCCCCGAGCGGTCGCGGGACACAACCACCGGAGATGGAGGAGCCGGGGCAGGCTTCGCGCGAGAAGAGCTGGCGCCCCCAGCCTTCGTAACCTTCCTCGGCTGGCGCATAAAGGCTTTGAGCGAGTCGAAGTCCATGGGTACTGCACAAAACAAATGCAAAGAAGTCAGCAACACAAGCAATACGCAAGCCTAACTTACCAACGAACTCAACGGGACTGAGCCCGGTCCAACTCAGGACCCTCTCAGACAGCAGCACGTCGGATCGGGGGATGGGCTCCCACGACGCCACTCTCACCGCGGCGAGGTCATTAGACTGGTTCCCCGGCAAGCATTTCTCCCTCGACCACTTTGTAGGCACGGGCCAGTCCTCGCCCTCGGGAAGGAAACGAAAAAAAATTTCTCCTTCCAATCATGAATGGAAAAGGGCAGGGCCACGACCCCTGTCCCGGCAGCGCCCCCCGGCCGCTTTCTTAAAGAGAGATAGACCCACCTCGGGTCGCCCGCTCGACCACCAGGGTGATTTTTGAAGACGAGAGAAAGAATCGAGGAGGGAGAGGCTGAAGGGAACCGCCTGTAACTTCAGGCGGATCAGAAACCCGAGGAGGATCCTCCACGAGTTTGGCACTAATTGGCCAGGGGCCAAACCGAAAAAGTTCAGCGCTGCGACGACCTCGGGAGAGAAGGGCAGGCGCATTCCACCCCAAAAAGCTTCCAAATATAGGGCGATCTCCTTGCCCCGTACTTGGTCCGCCCTCTCTCCCTCATTGGCCAGTCGGAGCGTGTAACGCGAGGGGATGTGGAAGCGAGCCCGAGCATTGGTGAGCTCGTCCTCATGCCTCACCCAACACGAGGTGCCGAGGGCCGCATCTGCCGCCTCCTCCCTAAGGGCTGCCCCCGCCGCACGATCCCGAGGAGAGGATCCGACCCCTGCTCCCCAGGGTGACTCAGACACAACTAAAGGGTCCCTAGAAGCTACTCTTACAACATCTACTGACTCTACAAAGGAAGACATCTAACCTTGAGAAAAAGGATCCTCGGGTAACGAAAACGGGAGAAAGAAGACGAGCGCCGAACAACCAGGACTTAGAAGCGGGAAATATGAAAGAGTAGGGGCCCAGGGACGGGCCCCACCCCTATTTATCGCTGCAAGCGACCTCATCCAACGGCGCCCGTCATCTCCCGCCAAAACGCTTTCTCGTGTCCAGCGGCTCCGATCGCTCCACGTGTCGTCCCCGCACTGAACAGCATCCCATCAGACGCCGCAGGCCTGCATACGTCGCGTCGGCCAACCGACGCTTGACACGTGGACCGTCGCTTCAGTGGCAGAATGCACGAACCGGCGCACTTTCCTTAAATGCAGAGATCTCACCCTGATTCGCTGACAGAAAAGACAGCTGACAACCCGGGGACACGTCCTGACGAAACCTTAGGAGGGAGCTCACCCCGGACGGCCCGGCAGTCCACTCCTGACCCGACCTGCTAGCTGGTCGGGACAAGAGTGGGGGGCTAATGATGATGCTCAATATCGGGGATCTCCAGGATCGCGACACGTGGCAGATGACGTGTCCAAGAATTCAGAAGAAAGGGCCCACGGGGACCGACCCGGCCACCCGTGTACCCGACCTACAAGCCCTAGCCGGCTCTCCTCAGAGCCCCCTTTGAAATTGGCCTCCTCGGCCACTCAACTCGTCCCGAGCTCCCCTGCCGAGGCCGTCTTCCTCGGTTCTCTGACCGACTCCACCACTCGCAGGCGTAACCGCCGCTCCGCGAATCTCGCCATGCAGATTCTTCGCCAGCAACATCCCACGTTCCACGCCATCGCGATCCCCATTAATGGGCGATCCGCTCTTTACGCAGGCGTGACGTCGGAAGCGTAACTGCCGGCGAGATCTTCGCGCCTGCTGCTGCATGCTGCCGCCGCTATAAAAAACCCCATCACAGAGGGGTCAAATAAGCCATTTTTATTCCACTTAGCCGTTACTCTGCTCGGATCTAGTACTAACTTGATCGTCGGAGGGTCCTCGGTGGTACCAAACCACCCCGGGACTTCTTTGCAGGTACTCGGCGCCAAACTCCTCAAATCATCAATCTCCTCAAACCCATTGAGACCCACACGCGACAGGAGATCACCTCCAAAATCCACCGGGAAATCGACGGAAGACAACATCTGACGGGGACCCGAAAAGGACCTCCATCACCATGATAATCCTATATTTCCGAAAATATGTTTTACACCTAAATAAACGTGTTAATATTTCATGATAATTTAGGATTAACACCTAAATTACCTCCCACAAGGTGCACCCTAAAATCAGATGGGACCAACAACCGTTCTTTGGCTTACACAGATTCAATGTTCTAAAAAGGCAACCTCTTTGACCAAAAACAGGGCAGAACCATTCCACAAATGATAGATGGGTGACAGAATCTTATACAGATAATTAAAGTGTTGTCAAAATAATAATCCATGTGTATGAAAGACCAAATCAACTGATGCAAGTGAACATATAGAGTTAATTAACTATGTATAGACCTCCCATGTGATATTTAGAAGCATTCTCCAGTATCAATGATGCGAGAAGGAATCTATCCCTTTCTAGGACGCTTAAAGTCAAAGTCAATCCCTATTTTCTCAATAAGCGAAACGAAGCTAATTGGTGAGTTTTGGATGCCATAATTAATCACCACAAGCTGTTGATTAATGGCTCGCTGCTTATATCTTCTCCAGAGGCTCTGATCCATTTAATTATGCATGACGCGATTTCAAATTCTAGAAATGAAACCTTCACCGTTTTCCTTGTTTCAGATCCACCTTGTACTTCTCTTGATCATGGCGGCGGCGGCACCATCGCCGTCGCCGCCACCTTGCCAAACCCAATGTGGCAACATCTCAATCCCATTCCCGTTCGGTATTGGACAACCTCACTGCTTCCGCCCCGGTTTCAACCTAATATGCAACCAATCCTCGACCTCAAGACCAAAACTATACTTGGTCTTAGGCTACGGCAACCTGGAAGCCACGGCCATCTCGTTAACACAGAGCCAGGTCATGGTCAAAAGCGAGGTGCGAACCCTCAACTGCAATTCCAAAGACACCTATTCTGGTGCCTCCCAGGTCCCGCTTACATGGGTGGAGTTCCATGAGGGTGGGCCCTACACCTATTCCGGAACACGAAACACCTTTGTCACAATCAGCTGTAATACCATATCATCTGTATATTCCTCCGCATACACAAGTCTCTGTGCTTCTGTTTGCTCAAGCTTCACCGAAGTTATGAGAAATAACGAATCGTGTTCAGGGATCGGGTGCTGCCAGACAACCATAGGAACAAGCCCGTATTGGTTGGAGGCAAAAGTTGTTAAAGTTCCAACTAATACAGATCCTAAAGTTGGGCCGTGCACCAAGTTTTTCTTAGTTGATCGTGAGTGGTTTAACTTCAACCTGACGCAACTAACTGACAACAATTTTTATAGCGCAGGCTTCCAGGTTCCTGTGGTTCTTGATTGGGCAATTCCTTGGGAATCTTCGGATAATAGATCATGGACTTGCACTTATGCAGAGAGAAATTTGACAACCTATGCATGCCTAAGCAAGAAGAGTATGTGCGTGGAAAGTGGCACTGGGTACCTATGCAAATGCTTGGATGGGTTTGAGGGCAATCCATATACCCCTAAAGGGTGCCAAGGTACTTTTCAATTGTTTGTAGAATTTGTTAAAAAAATTTATATGTAAATAATATTAGACTCTGATTTTTCAGATATCAACGAGTGTGAAATAAATTCTTGCCTACATGCGTTGTGCCTAAATACTATAGGAAACTATTCATGCTACTGCCCAAAAGGAACACATAGCTGGGTTGATGGTCAACCTAAATATGGATGTTCTCCAGACAAATCCTCGATCAGTATAGGTGGACTACATATCCTACTATGCAACAAATTCCATGATTTTGTAATGTCCTACCAAAAATATGTAAACCTCACAATTCTTTCTCCTCTATAGGAATCGTCATTGGCATCGGTGGAGGGGCTGGATTGGGCATTTTGCTTATACTTGCTGCTAGCTTTATCCTCTACAAAAGAATTAAACAAATAAACATCAAGAAACAGAAAGAAAACTGCTTCCACCGTAACCATGGCTTGTTGTTAGAGCAGTTGCTTGCATCTATGGAAGACGATGTAGAGAGGACTAAGATCTTTTCCTTGGAAGAGCTAGAGAAGGCAACAAACAATTTTGACAGCACTAGGATTGTTGGCCGTGGCGGCCATGGGACAGTTTACAAAGGCATCTTAGCGGATCAACGAGTCGTTGCCGTTAAGAAATCTGAAATAGCAGATCAGAGCGAGATTGAGCAGTTTATAAATGAAGTTGCCATTCTATCGCAAATTAACCACAGAAATGTGGTAAAGCTTTTTGGATGTTGCCTGGAGGTAGAAGTCCCATTACTAGTCTATGAGTTCATTTCTGGAGGTACCCTTTCCGACCATCTACATGTTGTAGGCAATCATGTCTCGTCGTTATCTTTTGAAGATCGGCTAAGGATTGCAATAGAGGTTGCTAGCGCACTTTCCTATTTACACTCTTCCGCTTCCATATCAATCTTCCATAGAGATATCAAGTCCGCCAACATACTACTCGATCAAAGCTTTACGGCAAAAGTATCCGATTTTGGAGCTTCTAGATCCATTCCTACTGATAAGACCCGTGTAACTACAATGGTTCAAGGAACCTTCGGATATTTGGATCCTGAATACTACCATACAGGACAGCTAACGGAGAAAAGTGATGTCTATGGCTTTGGAGTTATTCTAGTCGAGCTGTTAACAGGAGAGAAAGCAATTTCTCTACTCAGACAAGAACAAAATCTTTCCATGCATTTCATTGCGGCACTCAAAGAGCATCGCCTATCTCAAATTCTAGATGTTCGAGTTGCAGAAGAAGGGAGAATGGGGGAACTAGAAGCAATTGCCCAACTCGCAGAGAGATGTTTAAGACTGAATGGAGAAGAAAGGCCAACAATGAAGATGGTTGAAGAGAAGCTAAATAGATTAAGTAAGATCAAGAAACAGATAAATGATCAGACTTCATCAAAGCCGCAAAAAATCGAAGAAACTGAGAGCCTTTTAGGAGACATACTGAGTGGAAGTGGTTCGAATTATGCAACTAGTTCATTTAGTGTGGAAAAAGAATTCATGATGTCCCTAAAAGACCCAAGATGAGACTTGGGTAGCTTGAATTTTGACGGGAAGTAGTATTAATGATGTACTACACTGTTTTTTCCGAGGGAAAATAGTTTATGATGACCGGATCAACACATCATGAAGGTAAATATATGACAGATTTATTATGTTTTTTGTCTTCTGCTCTGTGTGAGTGTGTAAATTAATTACTGATGCCTCATGCCTTCATGCTTGTAAACATGTTCACTCAATGAAATTAAAATGATGCATTATGTTTGTAAGTTAGATTTCGATGAATACTTCAAGAGAAATAGGAAACCTGATACGTGTGGATTAAGAATTGTTATTGTTACCATGAATCCATGATTAGGTTTCCTAAAAGAGAACAACGAAAAAAGAGCTTAACCAGCGACGGAAGTGTCAAAAAGAAGTGATGATGGGCATCTATATTTCTAATTTGACAATTCTCTAATATGGCTCTGTAATATCAACATCTTCCAACTGTGACAGGCCCTTAAGGGTAAGTAGAATATAACCTCGATAAACCATGTGATTTAGTCACCCCGACATGGTACGTATTTCGTAATCTTTCTTACTTGACCGTTTTGATAAAATAGGATTTGGTTATCATCAAGCCTACACTGACAATTTACAGAACTATCAACAGATTCAACACAAGTAAATGCATCCAATGACGATGCACACTTCGTCACATAGACTTGGAATATCTTTGAACTTTCCTTGAACACAAGAGGAATATTTTGTTAACCTTTTCATTTCTCAAAAAAGAACAAGTTATGTTTGTCATTACATAAATAAACAAATAATTTTATTTTGAATCGTTAGTTTCAGAAATTCAAAATCTATTGTATTATGGCATTGATTTGGTGTAATAACATGGGCAGGTTTCTTGTATGTTTTATGTGTGTGCCTATGTACCTCTAGACACAAAATGCTCATTCTAAGTGTAGGAGTCTTGGGATTATGTTATGGCATAGATAACATTTCGATTGAATAAAATTTATGACCCTACAACATGATCCCATGGGAATAGGAAATTGCACAAGAAACACCCCCACATCCTCAAAATGTTAATTGATATCTGCTCAATACATTAAACATACATTTTGCATTATAGTATAGTTAAGTTCCTGAGAAGCATGCTAGATCCAAAAGTAGTGAAACTTACAAGAGCTGATCCTTCTGGAAAATTGCCTTCTTCCTATCTCAAGAAATATGCAGGCGCGGCCGCGCGGCAATTCCACTGATCATCCTGCCCATCCGAAATTGCCACTCAAACACTTACAACAGCTTATTCTTTTCTTCTTCACTCAAGCAAACGTTGTTCCTTGTCTCACATTCAAAACCACCACAGCAATTGGATTTTAGAATCACAGGCATAACAACAAACACCATGCGGGCAAGACCCATTGACCCAGATCTTCGATAATTGATGATCCAGTGATTTCTTCCCTTCAGATTTCCTTATCTCAACTTGATTACAACTCTGCCAAATCTTTCGAAACACCTTCAAAAATCTGTTTTTGGAAATGCAATGAACCTTGAATCCTCATGATATCATAGAATCACTTTGTAGAAGATAAAAGAGTGGACCAATGATGTTGCAAATGGGTCAAAATTGAAAAGAAACAAGGGCTAAGCGCCAGAAATTTGATCTAGGAACAGAACCAAATGAGGGAAAGATGCCATAAGGCCCGCGAGTTCAACCCTACCAAAGTTCCTAACCATTGAAAAAGAGGCTAAATTACACAAAAATACCATGAACTTTGATTATCTTCCCCTTATTTTAATACCATGATTTATATTACTTTTTTTCATTCACAGGCTGATTCTCATATTTAATTTCTCTTCTTTCTTTTTTTTCCCCATCCCTTCGCTTTCTCTCAAAACAAACATAACCATAAAACAGTATGATATTTCACCGTTGATACAAAACGCCACAAACCTTGTGTTGTTTTCTTTCTCTATGACAATGAAGAGGTGTGTAAAAAGTGAGAAGGTTCTTGTCGGAAACAACACATGGCGTTTTAATTTAATGAAGAGATGCATTAGAGCAATAAGATAAGGGTCGCCTAATGTTTTAATATTGTTTATAACGTTTGCTGTATTATTATGAAATTTATAAATTTTATGATATATATTTAAAACTGTAAAAAGTTTCAGGTATTTTAGCACAAGGGTTTATTGCATATGACTCCCCTAACCTGATGCATGCCTCAAAAAACAATAGCTGTTGCTTTTCAAGGAGTGATTAGCCCTCATATAGTTTGAAAGACATTTTTTGATTTGATCATGATCTAGATCATGAAAGGTAGCAGCATTATCGGCTGAGAAGCGATAAACGACAGCCTTGTATCTAAAAGAAGAAATTTAATCCAATTGTTGACAAACTCTGAAGGCAAATTGTGCTAATGAACCGGTTAAGAGACGACCACCACTAGAAGAGGTAAACATCAGAGCTTTACATCCCACAAGCACTTATTATATTAACCCTAAAGGAAAAATGAACATGTAGGTGTGTCTCTCCATCACATTTGCAACTACGTGTAGCTTAAACTGCTGCAAGTACAACATCAACGCTTTTTGTTGGTAGAACCATAGTTCTTGTGGCTTCTTGCTACGTGTGTGTGACTCGTTCACAAAAAAATGTGTTTGGCTAACCACAGTTTCAATACGATACTAAAACTTTTATTTCTGGGTTTCGATGTTATAATTGGAAAAGTGTTTGTCTACAGCATGATTTCAACTGCATGTTTTCTAACTGAAATTGATGTTCCAACTAGATGTTGGAGCAACAGCTATTCTAAAAGAAACTCTTGCAAGGATGGCTGGAAGGGCCCAGGCTTGCCCAAGGACAGGTTTTTCTATTAACCCCTCAAAACAAACCCGGGAACAGCTCTCTGCCCCAAAAAGAAGAGAAAACAAGAACTCAAAGGGGCATTAAATCAAACACATCAGAGATGCGAACCAGAAACCAATCCATGCAAAAGAAGGAAGAAGAACCAACAAGTACCCAACTCTCAAATCCCATCTTATTTCTCTCTAACGCTCCCCTCTCTCTCCTTCTCTAACCCTTTTTCGTTTCATTAACTGCAGGAGATTTGGGAACCAGTTCAAATTCTGCCGCAAAATCCCACGATGAAGAAGGTAAAAGCTTAAGATGTTTGCATCATCCTTGCTTAATCTTTCTGGATTTCGATTCATTTTGACAATCAAATGGGTTTTTGATTTTTGCGACAGGTTTGCTTGCGAAAATCTCAAAGGAGGTTGTTGGCAAGCTTCTCGATCGAGCCAACTCTCAGAAAGGGAAAGGACGGCCCTCCAAAGATAAGGTATTTGTTTCTTTATGTATTATCTTCAATTTATTGAAATGGTTACCCATTTGCTCTATGTCTCTATATAGCTTGCATAAATGCTTAACACATGTTTTGATGTTAGTTTGAAACTCGCCGCGGTTTCTGCTATAGAGAGCAAAAGAATGACATTTTGGAAGTGATGGAGCTCCTTTTCGGGCCTCCGCCAGATGTTGACTTCCGTTGATCTCGAGGTAAACTGGGTCGATTGTCCTTTGTGACGTGTGGGTCTCAATGGGTTTTGTGAGGACAAGATGGGGTGAGAGGGCTGCCGCCGTGTACCTGCAAACAAGTCCCGAGGTGGTTTGGTACCACCGAGGACCCTCCGACGCTCAAGTCAGTGACAATATCCGAGCAGAGTAACGGCGTAAGTGTAAAGAATGGCTTACTTGGCCCTTCTGTGATGGGGGTTTATATAGTGGCGGCAGCACGTAGTAGCAGGCGCGAGAATCTCGCCGGCAGTTACGCTCCCGACGTCACGCCCGCGTGATAAGCCGATCGCCCGTTTATGGGGATCGCAATGGCGTGGAATGTGTTAGATATGTATGCCCTAGAGGCCATTATTGTATAGTACTAGTTTGTATAATACATTTTGGAGGCTTCGGATATATATACGGTTTTACGACAGTCTTGCTCGATATAGTAGTATGCTACTTGGTTTGTTTTTATCTTAATATGTGTATATGTTTCTTTTAACATATCACTAAAACATATTGATGGAGCCTTTAGGATCCTTGCTTGACTACCGGCGTTGTGATGGCGATCACGCTAGTGGGGGCTGGGTAGTCTATAAGCACATCCTTATTCTGGTCCCTAGTCGTAGGATTATCGAGACATGGCATCGATACTCCAGAGTAGACTGGTGCATACGTTTCTCTTCCCAGCAGGGGAGATGGTCTGTCCCACAGCCATCAGTATGTCATACTGGAGATAGTATGCAGGTGCTCGTTAGGTTACGAGTACACTAGACAGGACTCGTCGGGAACTGTTGGTTGGTATTATACCTATCGTCAGTTAACAGTTCCCAGGTGACATGAGTACAGCTTAGTCCGCTGACTTGACACTGTCACTTCGCCTCGAGTGTGTTCCCACTGTTCTTTGATTACTACCCTACCACGGCTCTACTGAGTCGTGCAAACAGGTAGTAGTTGGGTGCAGTCCCGAAACACTTGGAGGCGGTGACGATTAGACAGGATTCGTCACTCCCGGTATTGGGGGTTGATATCGCGCTGTGTCCAGGAGAGCCATTACACATAGTCGTCCCTGGCCAGGGCAAGCGAGATATACTGGTAGGTTTCCAGTGTTATCTCAGGGTGTTCTGGGCTACACTCCGACACGACTTGTACCGCTATTAGGAAACTGACGTTTACCACCCCCTAGGCCCGCCATGCGATGTTCTCAAACGAACGGACCGGACTGTACGGAGATTGTCACATACAGGCTCAGTAGGAGTTCGGATGGGTTTACCTCATCGGCCTTCTTATCGACATCTACCTGGGGACAGTTACGTACAGCTAGTGCCGCTTGCGGTCTGTGGTTAAACCCACTGCCAGCGTAGTGTCGAGTCTTTAGAGTCCCACACAGAGAGTTTCCCTGCACTGAGCGAAACGTGTAGGCCGTATGGTTTTACGGCAGGGCTACGATCACTTACGTACACTAGTGTGTGTATGCTGTTCGGGCAGGCAATACTAGTGGGCTTTGTTTTAAGCCGGATCTTAGTATTGCACGGATGGATTTGTTTTGTCTTCTGTGCATTCGTATTCTACGGAATGCGGATGCGGGTGTGTATGCACAGTTGTGAGGAGCGAAGAGGAAGGAGGTGTCTCATTAGGGTTTCGACAGTTGATTCGGTCAAAACCATAATGAGGCGGGCTCGTTAGGGTTTTGGCAGTTGGTTCGGTCAAAACCATTATGAGCCGGGGACATTACTTACTAATCTTTTTAGTCATAATTATGTTATGGCTAATTGCTTTGACCATTTGACCATACTTGATTTTGTTGACCGTTTGACCAAAGTTGACTAGCATCTTCATATAAGGTCTAGATTCTTCTTTGGTTTTATTTTTCTTTTTATGATATGAAAATGGTCAAGTCAAGCTAGCCATCAACTTTATCATGAAAAGATTAGTCATGATGATGTTTATGTATTATTGAACCATGGTTCTTTTTCTTGAGCTCATAATTCATTTCTCATTCTCTCTCTTAGAAAATGAAATGAAAAAGCTCCATGGTTGCTAAGCTCTTCTTCCTCCTCTAGAAAATTTCCTTTGATCTCATGTGTTGAGAGAAAAAGGATCCTAGTTGACAAAACATCTATCTACTACTTCTACGCAACCTAGGACATCAAGCCTAGCGATCTTGTTGCCCTAGTTTCCTCGGCTCGAGGTGGAGCTCGGTGCACAACTCTCGGGTGGATCTTTCTTTGGCAAGAGAAGGTGACGAGGAGAACCATCCAACCCACTCCAAGGAGAAGAAGAGAAGGAGTTCAAGACTAGGTATAACCTCCTAACCGAGTAGGTAAAGCTCGTAGTTGTCGCTAGTGTGTTGTTTAGCAAAGATCCGGATTTTCTAGTCCATGTTACCTAAACCCTAAAAATTGTTTTTCACCGTTTCCGCAACCCCGAAAGAACCGGAACAGGTAACGTGGACCTAATAGTGGTATCAGAGCTTAGCTAAACACACACTAGCATGTTAACAAAGTATCTAGAATTTCGATCGGACAAAAAACCGCAAAACACACCGAAAAAGCTAACTTTCTGCCGATTTTTATTTTTGTTCAAAAAATAATTTAACATATACTAAAAATCGGCTCAGGGTTTTTACAGAACACCCAAGAAAATTGGTCCAGTGACTCGTTCAACGCGCCACGGAACCGCGGCAAGAGCATGCTCTTGCCGCGGATCCGCGGCCGAGTTGACTCGGTCATGGGTCAATCTTCTTGCAGTGTTCTTATAATGGTGTTTTGGGATTTTGAGATGGTTTGTTTCTGCCCAAAATTTCCAGAGAACAAAATTTGTTTTTGGGGTGATTACAAATCCGTATTTTGATCGAATTTCTGTAGACTTTGGCTAATGGGCTATATCTGTGATGTGATATATGTATTGAACGTCTGCTAATCGCTATACGTCGATTAGTGGGGGTTATACATATCTGTGATCTGTAATGTTGATGGTTTGTGTATATGAATTCGTTGGATTGTCGCGGATGAATAGCCGGGGGTTGTGAGATGAGAGTTTTCTTTATCTATCAATTCATGTAATATGTAAATTGATGTAATATTATTTGTATGGCCGCACATCCGGGATGAGGTTGTAGCCGCCATTGTATAATTTCTTTTTACTGTTTTTGCTCCTAGGATAGACCCAAGGAGGGGTGCACAAACTACCGGGTATCTCGAAGTGCCGAGTGGCCTACTCACGTTGCTGAGGGGGTTGCTTCGCTTCGGGTACTTGGCGGGTAGTTTGCCGCACCCGTAGGGGGTCTAGGGTGGGGTTTGGCTATTCATCGCGACCGTGTAATCCGTTTTTCGTTGCAGACTCGAACGAAACGCGGATTCCTAGTATATCCAATGTGTTCATCTGTGATCTAGAATGACTATCATTGCATCTGACGAATGTGTATATATCTATATATGATATCTATTTAGGCGTTGCTTATGTTTTGCATCCGCGCTAGTCCAGCCCCCGCTCTGTCGTTATTTAAGTAACCTAAAGGGTGATGACGGGGCCCCGTGGCGAATGCGGATGGTATAAGCGTACGTCATATTTTCGTTGTTTTCTGCAATGGTAGGATTAAATGATGGGACGCATTAAATTAATGCAAGAAAAGAAACCTATAAGACGACGTTGGAACAATTTTCAAAAAGCTGTTATTGCAAGGACGTTCAATTTTGTTTTGCATAGAGGTATTCGGTTATGAATGCCCAGCACCTCATTCGACGAGACAAGGGCCGAGATCCCTTCATCGGGAGTGACCCCTTGGACAAAAGTTTGCGTCAGGGTAATAACTTCACTATAGTCGATTATTCTTGCTTTGCATAGAGGTATTCGGTTATGAATGCCCAGCACCTCATTCGACGAGGAAAGAGCCAAGATCCCTTTACAGGGAGTGACCTCTTTAGCAAAAGTTTTCGCCACTATATTTTCAAAAAGGTTATCGGGTTCCTTCAACGATATCAAGTTCATTACGTTAACGAGTTTTTCGCCAAAAACCCAGCCGTAGCCCTCCGTCATTTCTTACAAGTAACACTTAGTATTCGTGCTGCGTTTGTTGACTCCGTCAAGGCGTAGTGTACGGTAGCTGAGTGCTGCTTGTTTGTAGCAGTATATGGGATTGGTTAGGACAGTCGTATAACCTTGTTGACTCCGTCAAGAGTTGTGCGGGTGGGTTTAATGCAATCCAGATAATGACGGGTTGAACTTGACTAGGACTCTTTAATTTGTTGACTTCGTCAAGGTCACCTGGGTCCTAGGGGCAAAAACCACATCGGGAGTTTCTAAAGAAACTGAAACTTGCAGATTTAGCATACCTTCTGGAGTGTGGTGACTAGAGTGGATTTCATCTAGGTCATCACACAATGATAGTTGGATCTCGATCCCACTGATGAGTTAGATTACTCTCGGGAGATTATTTCACTTAACAATCAATACTATAAACCAAGTAGGTGTCTAGAACGGTGTTAGCGGGGCTACGCCTCCAGGGAAAAGAGGTTACTTAATTAAGGAACTTCGCGAAAGCGTTGGAAAACCTCCCTCGAAATACCAACACTAGCTTGGCTGAAAGGTTAAGCAAGTATTGTAACGTGGAATTGATCCCGACTAGTTCTTCTTTTAAAGGTTTGAAAGAGAATTTGAGGAAACAGTGGGAGCCATCCTGGTTAGATAAACTAATAAACCAATCTAATCTTGCAAGAACGCACGCTGAGTGTTTCTTTTCTCTCTCTCCAGGTAGCAACCATTTCACGCCCTAATCAAGATAATAAAATGTATCGCTTGACCGATCCGAATTCTTATTCGGGGCTGAGGAACGTTGGTTCAGCTCTAACTTACGACAACAGTCATAAGTTTGAGCAAGGAAAAGAGGATTGTATGGATTCCAAGGATACCCAGTTGAAGAAGAAGCATGGTTTTGCATCTACTTCAGGTGTTCTTGTAATTGAGAACTGCTTTACGATCAGCCATACCTCCTGGGTACTTGATACTGGATCAGGATCTCATATCTGTAATTTATTGCAAGGACTGAGAAAAAGTAGGAAAGTTGTACCTGGTGATATGTCGCTCAGAGTAGCGTACGGAGCACAAGTTAATGCTGCAGCCGTCGGTGAATATCACCTAGTGTTGCCAAATGGCAATACTATGATTTTGAACGATTGCTACTATGTACCTTCCATGGTTTGCAACATCATATCAGTTTCTTTACTCGATAAAGATGGATATAACTTTGTTCTTGATAGAAATATCATGAACATTTACCTTCATAAGGTACTGGTTGCAGAAAGTACACTGTGTAATGGTATCTACGTTCTAAATCAGAATACAGTTCTTAATGTACAAAACACACACAAGAGGAAGAATTCAGATACGAATGAATCCTACTTGTGGCATTGTAGACTTGGTCATATCGGAGAGAAAAGACTAAGTAAGTTACATAAAGATAGACTCTTGAATACGTTCGAGTTTTCATCTTATGAAACTTGTCAGTCTTGTCTCAAAGGGAAGATAATCAAATCTCCGTTCACCGGATATGGAGAAAGAGCAACAGAGCTCTTGGGACTCATACACAGTGATGTACGTGGTCCGATGTCTATACATGTAAGGGGTGGGTTCTCGTAGTTCATCACATTCACTGACGATCTCTCTAGATTCGGATATATGTATCTTATGAAATACAAATCTGAAGCTTTTGAGAAATTCAAGGAATTCAGAAACGAAGTAGAGAACCGGACTGGCAAAAGTATCAAGATCCTCCGGTCGGATAGAGGAGGGGAGTACTTGAGCACGGAATTCCTAGATTACTTAAAAGAGAATGGTATTCTCTCTCAGCTTACTCCTCCTTATACACCACAGCACAATGGTGTTTCAGAGCGGAGGAATCGTACCCTATTGGATATGGTTCGCTCCATGATGAGTAGTGCCGAGTTGCCTCTTTCATTTTGGGGACATGCGCTTCAGACAGCGGCATACCTACTGAATTACGTTCCATCCAAATCTGTACCTAAGACTCCATATGAAATATGGAGTGGTAGAAATCCGTATCTTAAGCGGTTCAAGATATGGGGTTGTCCGGCCTATGTAAAAACACAGAAATAGGACAAGCTAGAGGCACGGTCAGTTCTGTGTAAATTTGTGGGATATCCTAAAGACTCACTAGGATATCTGTTTTACCACACTGAGGAACAGAAGGTGTTTGTATCTCGCCACGCTATCTTTTTAGAAAGTGAGTTTCTTGCAAAAGAAACTAGTGGGAGTTCGGTAGAACTGGAAGAAATTCAGCGACCACAAAATAAAACTGAAAATTTGGAGGAACCACTGGATTCAATAACCCCAGACGAACCTCAGCCACTCCGCAGATCTGGTAGGATTTCTCATCCGCCCGAGAGATACTACAGTTTTCTCTTAGACAGGGATCTAGAGGATTGCATCTTGGAAGAAGATGACCCTACCAGTTTCAAGCAGGCCATTATCAGCAGGGACTCTGATAAATGGCTGGAAGCAATGAAATCCGAAATGGAGTCCATGTACGCCAATAAAGTGTGGACCTTGGATATTGCTCCACCTGGGGTAAAACCCGTTGGATGCAAATGGATCTACAAAAGGAAACTTGGTGTAGATGGGCAGGTGGAAACCTATAAGGCTAGACTCGTTGCAAAAGGTTTTCGTTAAAGACCTGGTGTGGACTATGACGAAACTTTTTCTTCGGTGGCTATTCTCAAATCCATTCGGATCCTACTTGCCATTGCTGCCTTCCATAACTATGAAATCTGGCAGATGGACGTTAAAACGGCTTTTCTAAACAGCTGTTTGGAAGAGTGCGTTTACATGGATCAGCCAGAAGGTTTCGTAGACAGTGGGAGCAGCGGGAAGGTGTGCAAGTTGCTTAAATCCATTTATGGATTAAAGCAAGCATCGCGGAGCTGGAACATCTGTTTTGATGAGGCAATCAAGGAATTTGATTTCATCAAGAACGAAGATGAACCTTGTGTCTATAAGAAGATTGTAGGACGAACTGTCGTGTTCCTAGTCTTGTACGTGGACGACATTCTTTTGATAGGAAATGACATTCCTATGCTACAATCGGTTAAGATATTTTTGTCACAACGGTTCTCCATGAAGGACCTGGGTGATGCCTCGTACATTCTGGGGATCAAGATCTACAGAGATAGATCCAAGAGACTACTGGGACTTTCGTAGTCCAGATACAAAGAGACCGTACTAAAGAGATTTAGTATGGAGGATTCCAAGTGCGGTAACATACCCGCATTGCACGGAATTACCCTCTCCAAGAAGATGTCTCCTAAGACTAACGAGGAGAGGGTTCGCATGAGCACTATACCCTACGCTTCGGCGGTAGGATCTATAATGTATGCGATGCTATGTACAAGACCAGATGTAGCTTACGTGCTGAGCATGGTAAGCCGGTATCAGTCAGACCCAGGTGAGGACCACTGGACGGCACTGAAGAACATTCTCAAGTACCTAAGAAGGACTAAGGAGATGTTCCTGGTTTACGGTAATGAAGACCTTAGGGTCGAGTCCTTTACCGATTCAAGCTTCCAGAATGACAAAGATGACAGCAAATCTGTCTCGGGTTTTGTGTTTACCCTCAACGGAGGGGCAGTATGTTGGAGGAGTTCCAAACAGGATACCGTCGCAGACTCGACGATGGAGGCTGAATACATTGCTGTAAGTGATGCCGCAAAAGAGACGGTCTGGATGAAGAAGGTTATTAGTGAACTTCAGGTGGTTCCGTCCATTGTTGACCCAATACCATTGTATTGCAATAACAATGGGGCTATAGCTTTAGCGAAGGAACCAAGGTCCCATCAGAAATCCAGACACATCTTAAGACGGTATCACCTGATCAGGGAGATCATTGATTGCCAGGAGATCGAGGTACGGAGAGTGGACACAAAAGACAACACGGCGGATCCATTCACAAAGGCCCTCCCTCAAACGCAGTTCGAACGACTTTTTGAGCTATTGGGTATACGGTACGCCAGCAGCTGGCCCTAGTGCAGACGTTGGGTATGCGGTACATCAATTACTGGTCTTTAGTGCAAGTGGGAGATTGTTAGATATGTATGTCCTAGAGGCCATTATTGTATAGTACTAGTTTGTATAATACATTTTGGAGGCTTGGGATATATATACGGTTTTACGACAGTCTTGCTCGATATAGTAGTATGCTACTTGGTTTGTTTCTATCTTAATATGTGTATATGTTTTTTTAACATATCGCTAAAACATATTGATGGAGCCCTTAGGATCCTTGCTTGACTACCGGCGTTGTGATGGCGATCATATTAGTGGGGGTTGGATAGTCTATAAGCACATCCTTATTCTGGTCCCTAGTCGTAGGATTATCGAGACAGGGCATCGATACTCCAGAGTAGACTGGTGCATACGCTTCTCTTCCTAGCAGGGGAGATGGTCTGTCCCACAGCCATCAGTACGTCGTACTGGAGATGGTATGCAGGTGCTCGTTAGGTTACGAGTACACTGGACATGACTCGTCGGGAACTGTTGGTTGGTATTGTACCTATCGTCAGTTAACAGTTCCCAGGTGACATGAATACAGCTTAGTCCGCTGACTTGACACTGTCACTTCGCCTCGAGTGTGTTCCCACTGTTCTTTGATTAATACCCTACCACGGCTCTACTGAGTCGTGCAAACAGGTAGTAGTTGGGTGCAGTCCCGAAGCACTTGGAGGCAGTGACGGTTAGACAGGATTCGTCTCTCCCGGTATTGGGGGTTGATATCGCGCTGTGTCCAGGAGAGCCATTACACATAGTCGTCCCTGGCTAGGGCAAGCGAGATATACTGGTAGGTTTCCAATGTTATCTCAGGGTGTTCTGGGCTACACTCCGACACGACTTGTACCGCTATTAGGGGACTGACGTTTACCAACCCCTTAAGCCCGCAAAGCGATGTTCTCAGACGAACGGACCGGACTGTACGGAGATTGTCACATAAAGGCTCAGTAGGAGTTCAGATGGGTTTACCTCATCGGCCTTCTTATCGACATCTACCTGGGGACCGTTACGTACAGCTAGTGCCGCTTGCGGTCTGTGGTTAAACCCACTGCCAGCGTAGTGTCGAGTATTTAGAGTCCCACATAGAGAGTTTCCCTGCACTGAGCGAAACGTGTAAAGGCCGTATGGTTTTACGGCAGGGCTACGATCACTTACGTACACTAGTGTGTGTATGCTGTTCGGGCAGGCAATACTAGTGGGTTTTGGTTTAAGCCGGATCCTACTATTGCACGGATGGATTTGTTTTGTCTTCTGTGCATTCGTATTCTACGGAATGCGGATGCGGGTGTGTATGCACAGTTGTGAGGAGCGAAGAGGAAGGAGGTGCCTCATTAGGGTTTCGACAGTTGATTCGGTCAAAACCATAATGAGGCGGGCTCGTTAGGGTTTTGGCAGTTAGTTCGGTCAAAACCATTATGAGCCAGGGACATTACTTACTAATCTTTTTAGTGATAATTGTGTTATGGCTAATTGCTTTGACCATTTGACCATACTTGACTTTGTTGACCGTTTGACCAAAGTTGACTAGCATCTTCATATGAGGTCTAGATTCTTCTTTGGTTTTCTTTTTCTTTTTATGATATGAAAATGGTCAAGTCAAGCTAGCCATCAACTTTATCATGAAAAGATTAGTTATGATGATGTTTATGTATTATTGAACCATGGTTCTTTTTCTTGAGCTCATAATTCATTTATCATTCTCTCTCTTAGAAAATGAAATGAAAAAGCTCCATGGTTGCTAAGCTCTTCTTCCTCCTCTAGAAAATTTCCTTTGATCTCATGTGTTGAGAGAAAAAGGATCCTAGTTGACAAAAACATCTATCTACTACTTCTACACAACCTAGGACATCAAGCCTAGCGATCTTGTTGCCCTAGTTTCCTCGGCTCGAGGTGGAGCTCGGTACACAACTCTCGGGTGGATCTTTCTTTGGCAAGAGAAGACGACGAGGAGAACCATCCAACCCACTCCAAGGAGAAGAAGAGAAGGAGTTCAAGACTAGGTATAACCTCCTAACCGTGTAAGTAAAGCTCGTAGTTGTCGCTAGTGTGTTGTTTAGCAAAGATCCGGGTTTTCTAGTCCATGTTATCTAAACCCTAAAAATTGTTTTTCACCGTTTCCGCAACCCCGAAAGAATCGGGACAGGTAACGTGGACCTAACAGAATGTGGGTTGTTGCTGGCGGAGAATCTGCGCATGGCGAGATTCGCGGAGCGGCGGTTACACCTGCGAGTGGTGGAGTTGGTCGGTCGAAGGGACCGAGGAAGATGGCCTCGGCGGGCGAGCTCGGGAAAGAGCGGGGGGGCCGAGGCATCTTGGTCTTGTGGCAGCTCGGGGTGAGCTGAATGGCTGAGGAGGCACATTCACAGAGGGCCCCAAGGTGGGCCAGTTTGTGCTCGTAGGTCGGGCACCGGGTGGCCTGGTCGGCCCTTGTGGGCCCTTTCTTCTGACCCCTGGGACACGTCATCTGCCACGTGTCCCGATCTTGGAGGTCACCAATATCGAGCATTATCATTAGCCCCCCACTCTTGTCCCGACCAGATCGTGGTCGGGTCAGGAGTGGACTGAAGGACTTCCCGGGGCGAAATCCCTTGTCGGGACCAATCCTCGGGTCATCGGTTGGCTTTTCCGCCAGCGAATCAAGACGAGATCTTTGCATTTAAGGAGGGTGCGCCGGTTCATGCACTCTGCAGTCGAAGCGACGGTCCACGCGTTGAGCGCCAACTGGTTGATGTGACGTGCGCAGGTCTGCGACGTCTGACGGTACGCGGTTAATCACTGGGCTGCCACATGGAGCGATCGGAGCCGCTGGGCGCAAGGAGCCGTTTCGGCGGGAGATGATGGGTGCCGTTGGATGAGATCGCAGGCGGTGATAAATGTGGGTGGGACCCAGTCTAGGGTCCTTACTCCTTCATATTTTCCTCCTTCAAGCCCCAGCTGCTCGGCGCTCGTCTCTCTTCGTTTGTTTCGGCCCCTGCAGAATTTCTTTTCCAAGGTTAGATGTCTTCCTCTTCTGTAGAATCGGTAGATGTTGTTAGGGTAGGTGCTAGGGTTCCTTTGGATGTGCCCGAGTCTTCCAGGGGAGCAGGGGCTGGCCCCTCTCCCCGGGGTCGTGAGGCGGGGGCCGCCTTCAGGAAGGAGGCGGTAGGTGTGGCCCCCAGCACCCCGTGCTGGGTGAGGCATGAGGACAAGCTCGCCAACGCTCGGGCTCGGTTTCACATTCCTCCGCATTACACGCTACATCTGGCCAAGGAGGGAGAGAGGGCCGATCAGGTGCGGGGCAGGGAGATTGCCCTATACTTGGAAGCTTTTTGGGGCGGAATGCGCCTGCCCTTCTCTTCCGAGGTCATCGCCGCTCTAAATTTCTTCGGTCTGGCGTCCGGCCAGTTAGTGCCGAACTCATGGAGGATTCTTCTCGGGTTCTTGATCCGCCTGAGGCTGCAGGCAGTTCCTTTCAGTCTCTCCCTTCTCGATTCCTCCCTTGCATTCAAGAGTCACCCCGGCGGTCGAGCGGGCGACCCCAAGTGGGTGTACTTTGCCTTTAGGAAGCGGCCCGGGGTTGCCGCCGGGACCGGTGTCGTGGCATTCCCCTCCTCTATTCATGATTGGAAAAAGAAGTTTTTCTTCGTTTCCCCTTCCGAGGACGAGGACTGGCCAGTGCCCACTAAATGGTCGAAGGAGAAGTGCCTGCCCGGGAGCCTGTCCAACGACCCCGCCACGGTGAGAGTGGCGTCATGGGAGCCCATCCCCCGTTATGATGTGTTGCTGTCCGAGAGGGTCTTGAGCTGGGCCGGGCTTAGCCCCGTCGAGTTCGTCGGTAAGTTAGGCTTACTTCCTGGGTTTATGTTTTACTCGCATTGCTGATAAGTGGGGTGTTTGTTTTGTGCAAGATCCATGGACTTCAGCGTTCTCCGAGATGCTATGCGCCAACCAAGACAGCCTGCCGGGGGTGCCAGCTCTTCCCGGGCGCAGGCAGCCCCCGCTCCCACCGTCCCGGTGGTGGTCCCGCGAGGACGCTCGGCGGTGGATCCCGCCTCGGGCCCCAGCATGATGTCGGCCCGGAAGCGGGCCCTGATTGTGGAGGACACGGCCTCCGAAGAGGAGATCGGCTCCCCGCCGGAACCGCTTAGGAGGAGTCATCGGAGAGTTTCCCGGGATCGGTCTTCGCCGACCTTGGTAAAGGAAGGGGAGCTCCAGTTCACGGTGCCATCCGGGCTGTCGGTCGCGGACAGCCTCCTCCACGAGATAGAGACCTCGGTTGGGGGTCGGGTTCCAGGGGGAACCTTCAAGGCCTAGCTGGCGTCGATCGCCTAAGAAGCCATGCAGGTAAGCCCCCAGTGCGCGGCAGGATTTAGTGTCCTCCTTCATATTCCTTATTCTTTCCCTTTTTGTGTCTTCCCAGACTCTCCAGCACGTGGCTCTCGCCCTTCGCATGGAGACCGAGATGGTAGCCCCGGCGATGGAGGCCGCGGGCCAGCTCGCCGCGTTGAAGGAGAGCTCCAGGCGGGAGCAGGAGGCGATGTCGGCGAAGATCGCCGCCTTGGAGGGCGAGGTGGACGCCCGAAAAAGGGAGGCCGCAGTGATCGCTAAAGGAAAGCTCGGGGACTTTCAGGTGCTCGCCGGCAACCTGAAGAAGATGGTGAAGACCCTCCGGAAGGAGTTGGGGGCGGCGGCCGAGGCGGTTAAGTCTGCCGAGTCGAGGGCGGTGGCGTCCTATAAGGAGTCGAAGGATTTTTACCACGACCTGGCCGTGGCCACGACCCGCATTGGCACGACGCCCTCGATGCCGTCAAGTCCCGGATGCCAGAGTTCGACGACGCGGACCTGCGGACTGAGTTCCCCCTCGTGGGCGCCGACGAGCAAGGGAGAGAAATCCCCGGCGAGGAGATGCCCGAGGACCCGGCGCCCCCGGTGGTGGAGATCGAGGACCTCTAGGTTGCGCCCGGCCCCGAGGCGTAAAGCTCCCGTTCTCGTGTCTTTATTTTGTTTTCGTTTGAATTTTGTAAGGCTGGGGAGCCGGAAAATACCCTTTGTAAAAAAAAGCTGTTTTTGTTGGTAGCGATAAAGTTTTTCCCTAGCTTCCATGTTCTGCCTGTTTGTGAAGAATGTTACTTATCCTTGCCCGCACCATCATGCTTTTCCTGTCAGGTTGACCCTCTGTCTAACGATCGTCCGTCGAGTTGACTGCAATCGCTTGCCGACGAGCGTTTCCGAGGAGGTATCCTTATGGGCCCCGGAGTCGAGGGGAGATCGTTTAGATTAAAACTGCCCTGTCCTCGGTTTTTAGATAGAGTGACGGCCGTCGTCTGGGGCTGACCGGGCAGGGTAGCTGCGCGGTCGGGGTAGTTGCTCCGATGCTTCTTGTGGGGCCTTCTGATCCCTTACGGGCACCCTGTTGTTTGACCGAGCAGGGTAGCTGCTCGGGGCCTCAGTATGAGGGCTTTTTGATCCCCGGCGTTGTGGCAGGGTAGCTGCCCGCGGGGGATAGCCGAGCGAGGGAACCTCGGGCCTCGACTGCCTCTGGGAGGGCTTTCTGATCCATCAGGACGGGGACCGAGCAGGGTTACTGCCCAGTGCCTCATGGCGAGGACTTTCATCCCTGTCGGTTGTGGTAGGAAGCTACCAGCCGGGGATAACCGGGCAATGACCCGACTGCCTCTGGGAGGACTTTGGCCCTTGGCGCGAGGAAAGCTATACGGCTGTAGGGAGCTACCAAGGACCCTTGGCCGGGCAGGGTTACTGCTCGGTGCCTCTTGGCGAGGGCTTTTGTCCTGAAGGATAGCCGAGTGAGGGAATCTCGTGCCTCGACTGCCTCTGGGAGGGTTTGTTTGATCCCCGGCGTTGTGGCAGGGAAGCTGCCCGCCGGGAATAGCCGAGCGAGGGAACCTCGCGCCCGACTGCCTCTGGGAGGGCTTTTTGGTTCCTCTTTTTTCTTTTCTTTGATTGACCGAGCAGGGTAGCTGCTCGGGGGCCTCAGTATGAGGGCGTTTTGATCTCCGTCCTTGCGGCGGTGAAGCTGCCCGGGATGTCCGCTAAGTCGAATCTTCCACAAGGTGCGGCCTGGTTGTCTGGCTGTAGGTGCGGGGAATGGGGACGGGCGAGGCAACGACGCATGCATCCAGCGCATTGAATGCCGGGGGAGGTGAAGCGGCAGGAATGCGTCGTTTCGTTTCCCCCGGGTAACCAGCGATGGACGCCACGTGGCGCGCCGCTTCGTTTCGTTCGGGGGACGCTCGAGGGGCGCCGCGTGGCGGCCTTTGGGCTGCGCAGCGGGCTATATAAGGGGCACCGTTATTTTCCTTTCGCAGGTAGGCCATTAAAATGGAAGATTTCCCATTCACCATCGTCGAAATTATCAGTTCCGCAGACGTGTATCTCTATGACCGCGACCGCACCGAGGACACGGTGCAGTTGATGGTTGCCCGCATTGAGGAGCACTTCGGCCGGCTGTTCCCTAGGCGTTCCTCCTTGTTGCAGCTGCTGTTGTATTCCATCTGGAGGGTGTCACCGGGGCTTTACAACCCCCTATCAGAGTAGCTCTTCGACGAGGCCGTGGGCAAGCTGCAGTCCTTGAGGCGCTTCGGCTTGATTTCCGCAAACCGACTGGCGCGCTCGGAGGCGCTCATCCGGGAATGCTATGAGCTAAGGCTCGGGGTAGACGCCCGTGGGGGGAATCGGGAGCAGAGGCCGGAACTTGCGCGTCCCCGGTTGGTGGAGATCTTCGCCGAGTACCACGAGCAGTGCTCGGCGCACCCCTTGCCCCGTTATTGTAACCCTCCTTTCTTTTATATATTTTTTGTATGGCTGGGGAGCCCATAATACCCTTTGAATGAACAAAGATCTTTCTTTTTCGCAATGTTCCCTCGATCTTTTTATTCAGTCAACAGTAGATCCTAGGAAAAACTTACATCGTTTTAGAAAAGGGAAAGAGGAAAGATAAGTACAGGTTAAAGGATGACTTGGTCGGCCTGAGCCGAGTTTCTCGAAGGGCCGTCGGCCCCTGTGCCGGGCATAGAGCATGGGGCTCCCTGGGCCCCGGGTTGACTGTCCGCTGAAACAAACATGATCTGATCGATGGTCAGGTCGGTGGGAGGGTGAGGCTGCTCTTGCTCACGGTCGGCCCGCCGTTTGTCCCTTAGGTAGGAAGCGAGGTGCCCAGACCGGATGAGCTCCTCAACGTAGTCCCTCAGCTATTTGCAGTCCTCTGTGGCGTGCCCCGGCACCCGGTGGAAAGCGCAGTAGGGGCCCCGACCTCGCTTGGCGCCCTGGCGTGGGACCGGGGGAAACTTGAAGAGCCCCTCATTCTGGGTCTCCTCCAGCAGCACCGCGAGGGAGACGTTGAGGGGGGTGTATTCTCGGAATTTCGGGTGGTAGGGCTGCTGACGCTCCGGCCCGTCCTCCCGAACCCTCTTCTTCTGGTCGGGTCTATCCGCCCGAAGAAGGTTGGCATTCACTTCGGACTCCAGCTGGACCCCGCGCTCGGTCCACGCCTTGACTTCGGCCATGGTTTTAGGTTGAGCTAGCGCGAAGGAGCGCAACCATTCTTTGCGCCTCAGACCAGACCTGAGCGCCGTTATGACGGTTTCGTCCCGGTGCTCGGGAATTTCGAGGAGGGCGTTGTAGAAGCGGGTGATGTAGGCCTTGAACGTTTCCTTGTCCCCGCTTTTGACTGTGAAGAGGTAGTCGACCGTGCGTTTCTGCCGACGGTTTCCCACGAAGTGACCGAGGAACTGGGTGGCCAGCTCGTCGAAAGTTGATATTGAGTGGGGCTCGAGCCCCCGGAACCAGTCCCGACCCACATGGATCAGGGTGGCCGGGAAGGCTCTGCACTGGGCGGCGTCAGAATGATCTTGGAAACTCATCCCCACGGTGAAGGCGTCCAGATGGTCCTTCGGGTCAGTCAATCTGTCGAACAGAGAGACCTTCGGGGCCTTGTTGCGCGAGGAGACGCGTACAGCGAGCAGCTCCTCGGTGAATGGCTTCGTGAGCGAGTCGGATGCGTACTTAGCTCCGTCGCTCGGGAAGTGGGCTTCCCGGTGCATGCCCTCGATCTTCTTCTGGAGGGCGTCGAGCCGACCGTGGTACCTTGAGGAATCGGCACCTGGGGATTCCCGGGCCCCGCTGCGGGCGGACTGCATATGGGAGCGGTCCCGGTCTCTCCCGATGAGGTGCCTCAGGTCCCGGGACGGGGAAGCCCTTGAGTCGCCGAGACGAGCCCCTTCCGTGCGTTCCCGCCGACTATGATGGGGTCGGCCACGCTCGTGGATAGGAGAGGTGACCGACATTTCCTCAGGAGGGTAAGGGTAGCGAGGAGGCTCGGGACGAGGCTCCCTGGCGGCGGATCTCGGTGTGGAGCCCTGGGGTGCCCAGCGGGCCTCAGGGAGCACCGGTTCGAGGGAACGGTGGCGAGGGGATGCAGCTTGCTTGTGGTTGGCCGTCCAGACAGGGGCGGGGCCTTCTGGCGGTGGAGGTGCAGCAATCTGTGGCCCGGGTGCGGTCGTTTGGACACGGACGAGGGCTTCTACGAGGGATTGCAGGCGATCTATCCGGCCTGCGAGAGCGTTGATTACGGTCATGGGGGAAGGGTCGTCGTCGCCTTCGGTGAGTGGAAGGCGGGGGCTGGTACCGGGATCCCCAGAATGGTCGTCCGACATGAGAGAAGAGATAGGAAGGTCAACTTTGTGTTTTGGGGAATTGGGTTCCCACAGACGGCGCCAACTGATGGAGCTCCTTTTCGGGCTTCCGTCAGATGTTGACTTCCGTTGATCTCGAGGTAAACTGGGTCGATTGTCCTTTGTGACGTGTGGGTCTCAATGGGTTTTGTGAGGACAAGATGGGGTGAGAGGGTTGCCGCCGTGTACCTGCAAACAAGTCCCGAGGTGGTTTAGTACCACTGAGGACCCTCCGACGCTCAAGCCAGTGACAATATCCGAGCAGAGTAACGGCGTAAGCGTAAAGAATGACTTACTTGGACCCTCTGTGATAGGGGTTTATATAGTGGCGGCAGCACGCAGCAGCAGACGCGAGAATCTTGCCGGCAGTTACGCTCCCGACGTCACGCCCGCGTGATAAGCGGATCGCCCGTTTATGGGGATCGCAATGGCATGGAACGTGGGATGTTGCTGGCGGAGAATTTGCGCATGGCGAGATTCACGGAGCGGCGGTTACGCCTGCGAGTGGTGGAGTTGGTCGGTCGGAGGGACCGAGGAAGATGGCCTCGGCGGGCGAGCTCGGGAAAGAGCGGGAGGGCCGAGGCATCTTGGTCTTGTGCCAGCTCAGGATGAGCTGAGTGGCCGAGGAGGCACATTCACAGAGGGCCCCGAGGTGGGCCAGTATGTGCTCGCAGGTCGTGCACCGGGTGGCCTGGTCGGCCCTTGTGGGCCTTTTCTTCTGAGCCCTGGGACACGTCATCTGCCACGTGTCCCGATCTTGGAGGTCGCCAATATCGAGCATTATCAGGAAGAATGTGTTTCCTGCATATAAAACCTTCGAAATATTTAGTATTTGAATATCCTGTCCTGCAAATAACACATGGACGTTAAATACTTGTGTTTCTGAATATTTGTGAATCTAGATAATTCAGTTATATCCATTTGCACAGATAAGTGCTTCATTATGTAATTGGCCTTTATTGCTGGAGGCAACAAAAGAACGTCGTTTTAGAAGAATGTCTTTTCGTTAATCGACGATTCTGTTTCGCCGGGATTAGATTTTTATAGTCTATATGATGTGCATTTTATTATAGGCCAGATTTTATAATAATGTTGCTGTGCATATTCTTATAAAGGTATAAAAACAGACGAAGAAGGTTTAGTTTAATGGTCTCCTCTTAATAAACGGTATTTTAAGGGCATTATATATATATATATATATATATATATATATAAAGTAAATGTTTTGGATGCTTTACTGCTCTCCTCAATTATACTCGTTTGGTATGCATATGGAGCTCTAACTAATGTATAGTGTAACAGCCTAGTCCGATCGTACGTTTCTTTTTCTTTTTGGATATATTGGGTTTTGTTTTATTATTATCATATCTTCGGGTTTAATACTTTTAATTAAGATATATGCATATAATTATGGTTTTTCAAGTTTGTTAAATAGGTATATTATTAGTATTTAAATATTTATTTATTTAACACTATTTTGTAACCATATTTATATTTTAGTATTATAGTTTAAACACAAGATATTTTGTTTGGTATTTCTTTAAACAATATATATACACAAGATTCTACCTCTTTTTAAATCTTATTTATAAGATATTTTGTTTAACAATATTTATTTAGTTAAAATATTTAGTTTTGACAGGTCATGGGAGTCCCTGTTAAATTTTTTAACCATATAAATATTTTTCCTACACTAACAGCTCAATTTTCTCTCTCCAATCATCATATATCTCTCCCCCTGATCTTATCTCTTTCACCTGATAATTCTCTCTTCTTTTAAAACCAATACTATTTTCTTTCTCTTTCCAAACAATTATCTTTCCCAACAGATTTCTCTCTCTATATTCTATTCTATCTACATATAATTTTCTATATCTTTAACTATATTTCACCAAACCTCACTATATATATATATATATATATATATATATATCCTAACAAAATCCCTCTCTCTCCAATCCAATCTCTCTCAGCAGATTCTCTCTCTCTCAAATCTACCATCCCTCTCTAATTCTTTTTCTACAAACCTATATAAATAATATATATATATATAATTGAAGATACTTTGGTATGATAGTTTAACTGAAGATATATTTTAGTTGTTTGATATTTTAAAATTACACACACACACACATATATATCAACTAATTATATTTATTTTAATGAATCCATAACCATATACATGTCTACATATATTTTTACTATATACTAATATATGTATATACATATACTTTCCTATTATCCTAACTATATACAAAATAATATGTGTATATACAACTTTTCTAATATCTTATAGAAATATATAACCCATCATATCTCTCTTTTATATTTATATATTTCTCTCTCTTAAAATTAAACCCAAATCTCATCTCATCAGAATATTTCTTTCTTTCTCCAATTATAATAATCTCTCTCTCTCCAATTTTTAATATCTCTCTCTTCCCTATAAATAACAACATAATTATTAGCATCTCTCTCATTCTCATATAAAACAACCTTCTCTCTCTTTCCCATCATAATATTTCCTTTTTCAAAATTAGCCAAGCCATCACAACTTGGAGTTGCACTTCGTGTCGTCGTGTTTATCCGTCTCCGAGATAAGTACTCTTGTTTTTTTTAGCCGATGCAATATCAACAAATATCACAATAAATTGTTAGTCTATAATATTTGAATAAAAATTGTATTATTGTGCAATTTCACTAAAATACCACGTAATTATTATATACATAATGAAAACCTTAGTTTTATACTGCTCACATAAGTTTGCATACTGCTCATATATATATAGCTTATATTTAGACTTATTTGCATAATTGATATAAATTTTAAATGGTAGATCCTAGTTATCATTTCATTAAGTTAAATAATCAATTCAATTTTATTTTTTTTTGTTGAATCTTTGTAGAATATAGCTTACATAATATAGTATTTAGTGAACAGTAATTCAGGATAATTAAATTATATATATAAGATCAGATCATTGTAACAGCAAGAAAATAAATATACAATATATAATAAAATCAAGAAATTACCTATTGTTATTAATAGTATGAAACAGAACATTTAAGTGCATTTATATAAGATAACTGTATTGATTGTGTCTTAATACCCTTGGTATTAATTTTATATATTTAGCTCTGTGTTTTTATTAACAGTCAAACCATACGCTATTAAATGAAATCTTATGCTCATTATGCATGAAATGAAAAACCCTAGGATTTCTAGAGCACCCATTAATCATATTAATCTTTTAAAACCATATTTTAATTTATTATCCTCCCCAATAGTAAATCCGGATATTAAATGGAGATGTTTGTAAATTCATTTAGATTCTTGTTTATATTATTGATACTATCATATTATATCGACTGTATTTGACATGCTACTTGAGACTATTATCATCGACCTTGTTGACATGACATGCATGTTCACGATTACAGTTTCCTTACGTACATTAAAATAATATCACTAATTAGAATATTGAACATTCATGCCATGAAACAATTACCCGTGCTTACATGTTTACCATATTGTACTATCATCGTGACGTGTCCTATTTTTCTGTCCAGTCAGCATTCTATATTGTGATCGAATTTATTACCATGTTAGTTATAGATACGTAGGGGTTGGGATAGTTTGAGTGTGCGTTCATACAACAGGATCGCAGGAGTCCCATGCCGGCAGCTCGTACCGGGCTATATCAGTCACATGTTATTACAGCTCGTACCGGGCTATATCGGTCGCATGTTATTACAGCTCGTACCGGACTATATCGGTCGCTTGTTACTACAGCTCGTACCGGACTATATCGGTCGCTTGTTACTACAGCTCGTACCGGGCTATATCGGTCGCTTGTTACTACAGCTCGTACCGGGCTATATCGGTTGCATGTTCATCTCACAGTTGGGCCCGTGTTTCTTAGCCCCTGGGGCCCTATCCTTGGGTTAGGAATACTCCTGCAGAGGTTGACGCACACACTCGAACTTACGATAGAATATTTTACCTTTTGTGACCAGTTAGGTTATGACTTGACCTCTTTACTTGTTTGTTTCATAGTATTAATGTGTGTGTGTGTGTGTATATATATATGTTTTTACTTGTGTACACGTGCTTCACTACATTCATATATTCATGTTATCATACCATACACACACCTTATAGGTTGAGTATTTGCTGGGATATTCTGACATCCCCGAGATTTTTCATCTCAGATTTAGAGACAGATTTTAAGGCTGAGCAGGATCGCAAAGGCTATCAGGACTTTGCCGAAGATCAGTAACCCGTAGGTTTATTTACTTTCAGCTAGTATTTAGCATGTGCGCCCATGTGGGACATTAGGACTTATGTATCTTTTCAGATTATGTTTTCTTTTGAACATATTGTATTGGGTATTTATTTGCATCAATTATCTAGTGGGCCCATTTTTAGTATTCCTTATGGTTTCGTTGCAGCATGATTATCAGTATTATACCTTTTGGTATTGGATTTTATTTTTGACAGGTTAAACTAGACAACCTTATGTGACTATGGAAGGATATTTTCTTACCATAGGTAGCACGGCTGGCCTTCGTTGCTCTCCTATTCCGTATTTTGGGAAGCGGGATGTGTCAAGGTTTTGTTGGTATCAGAGCCAGGCTGACGTTAAAGTTAGTTTTGGTTCTACCGACCTTTTAGGTTAGAATCACGTGTCTAGGTTTTCCTCAGTGTGTCATACTGCATATTTCCTTGACTCTGATTTTAGGATTCAGGCGATTGAGATAGAATTACGATATTGTACCCATGTACCGCGGCATGGTTACAATGCGTCATTTTGTTTGAATAACTTAGAATTCTACTTGATTTGTTTCCACATATTTGATTTCCTTGAACACGCCGGTTTCTCAAGCCAAGACCGTGACTCTTCATACCCTCATTTGTTTCCTTGATTTTTGATTTTTCATACCCATCTATATTCATTGATCCTTGTAATTAGTTCGTAATCTTGTATTTTCGTTCTTCTAATTTCGAGGATGAAATTTCTTGTAAGGTGGGTAGGATGTAACACTCTAGTCCGATCGTACGTTTTTTTTTCTTTTTGGATATATTGGGTTTTGTTTTATTATTATCATAACTTGGGGTTTAATACTTTTAATTAAGATATATGCATATAATTATGGTTTTTCAAGTTTGTTAAATAGGAATATTATTAGTATTTAAATATTTATTTGTTTAACACTATTTTGTAACCATATTTATATTTATTATAGTTTAAACACAAGATATTTTGTTTGGTATTTCTTTAAACAATATATATACACAAGATTTTACCTCTTTTTAAATTTTATTTATAAGATATTTTGTTTAACAATATTTATTTAGTTAAATTATTTAGTTTTGACAGGTCATGAGAATCCCTGTTAAATTTTTTAATCATATAAATATTATTCCTAAACTAACAACTCAATTTTCTCTCTCCAATCACCATATATCTCTCCCCCTGATCTTATCTCTTTCACCTGATAATTCTCTCTTCTTTTAAAACCAATACTATTTGCTTTCTCTTTCCAAACAATTATCTTTCCCAACAGATTTCTCTCTCCATATTCTATTATATCTACATATATTTTTCTATATCCCTAACTATACTTCACCAATCCTCACTATATATATATATATATATATATATATCTCCTAACAAAATCCCTCTCTCTCCAATCCAATCTAATCTCTCTCAGCAGATTCTCTCTCTCTTAAATCTACTCTCTCTCTAATTCTTTTTCTACAAACCTATATAAATAATTTATGTATATATATATATATATAATTGAAGATATTTTGTTATGATAGTTTAACTGAAGATATATTTTAATTGTTTGATATTTTAAAATCATATATATATATATATCAACTAATTATATTTATTTTAATGAACCCATAACCATATACATGTCTACATATATTTTTACTATATACTAATATATGTATATACATATAATTTCCTATTATCCTAACTATATACAAAATAATATGTGTATATACAACTTTTCTAATATCTTATAGAAATATATAACCCATCATATCTCTCTTTTATATTTATATATCTTTCTCTTTGTTATAATTAAACCCAAATCTCATCTCATCAGAATATTTCTCTCTCTCTCCAATTATAATAATCTCTTTCCAATTATAATAATCTCTTTCCAATCTTTAACATCTTTCTCTTCCCTATAAATAACAACCTAATTATTAGCATCTCTTTCCTTCTCATATAAAGCAACCTTCTCTCTCTTTCCCATCACAATATTTTCTTCTTCAAAATTAGCCAAGCCATCAAAGCTTAGAGTGTCGTCGTGTTTATCCGTCTCCGAGGCAACCACTCTTGTTTTTTTTAGCCGATGCAAAATCGACAAATATCGCAATAAATTTTTAGTCTATAATATTTGAATGAAAATTGTATTATTGTGCAATTTCACTAAAATACCACGTAATTATTATATACATGATAAAAATCTTAGTTTATACTGCCCAGATAAGTTTGCACGCTGCTCATATATATAGCTTATATTTAGACTTATTTGCATAGTTGATATAACTTTTAAATAGTATATGCGACTTATCATTTCATTAAGTTAAATAATCAATTCAGATTTTTTTTTTGCTGAATCTTTGTAGAATATAGCTTACATAATATAGTGTTTAGTGAATAGTAGTTCAGGATAATTAAATTATATATATATAAGATCAGATCATTATAACAGCAAGAAAATAAATATACAATATATAATAAAATCAAGAAATTACTCATTGTTACTAATAGTATGAAACAGAACGTTTAAGTGCATTTATATAAGATAACTGTATTGATTGTTTTAATACCCTTGGCATTAATTTTATATATTTAGTTATGTGTGTTTATTAACAATCAAACCATACGCTATTAAATGAAATCTTATGTTCATTATGCATGAAATGAAAACCCTCGGATTTCTAGAACACCCATTAATTATATTAATCTTTTAAAACCATATTTTAGTTTATTATTCTTCCCAATAATAAATCCGGATATTAAATGGAGATATTTGTAAATTCATTTAGATTCTTGTTTAAATTATTAATACTGTCATATTATATCGACTGTATTTGACATGCTACTTGAGACTATTATCATCGACCTTGTTGACATGGCATGCCTGTTCATGATTACCGTTTTCTTATATTAAAACAATATCACTAATTCGATTGTTGAACATTCATGCCATGAAGCAATTGCTCATGCTTATATGTTTACCATACTGTACTTTCATCGTGACTTGTCTTATTTTCCTCTCCAGTCAGTATTCTATATTGCGATTGAATTTATTACCATGTTAGCTATAGATACGTGGGGGTTGGGGTAGTTTGAGTGTGCGTTCGTACAACAGGATCTCAGGAGTCCCGTGCCGGCAGCTCGTACCGGGCTATATCAGTCGCTTGTTACTAAAGCTCATACCGGGCTATATCGGTTGCATGTTACTACAGTTCGTACCAGACTATATCGGTCGCATGTTCATCCCACGGTTGGGCCCATTTTTTTAGCCCTTGGGGCCCTACCCTTGGATTAGGAATACTCCTGCAAAGGTTGACGCATACACTCGAACTTACGATATAATAGTTTACCTTTTTGTGACCAGTTAGGTTATGACTTGATCTCTTTATATATTTGTTTCATAGTATTAATATATATATATATATGTGTGTGTGTTTTTACTTGCACACACGGGCTTCACTACATTCATATATTCATGTTATCATACCATACACACACCTTATACGTTGAGTATTTATTGAGATGTTCTGACATCCCTGAGATTTGTCATCTCAGATTTAAAGACAGATTTTCAGGCTGAGCAGGATCGCAGCTGCTATCAGGACTTTGCCGAAGATCAGTAACCTGTAGGTTTATTTACTTTCAGCTAGTATTTAGCATGTGCGTCCTTCTGGGACATTAGGACTTATGTATCTTTTCAGATTTTGTTATCTTTTCGAACCTATTGTATTGTGTATTTATTTGCATCAATTATCTAGTGGACCTATTTTTAGTAGTCCTTGTAGTTTCGTTGCAGCATGGTTATCAGTATTATCCCTTTTGGTATTGGATTTTATTTTTGACAGGTTAAGCTAGACAGTCTTATGTGACTATGAAAGGATCTTTCCTTACCGTAGGTAGCACGGCTGACCTTCGTTGCTCTCCATATTCCGTATTTCGGGAAGCGGGGCGTGACATATAGATCAAGTGATATTTTTAAAAAACACTTCTTTTAGAACTTTATTTGAATGGAAAGTTGTTGGCTTTATGATTTGGCTTTTTGTTGTCGAAGACTTATTGTTGTTAACCAGCGAATGGTTGTTATTATAATTATCATTATTTTTTGTTGGAAAACAAAATTGATCTCTCTTAGCTTGAAATTTATAAGATTTGACATGACACTTGAACTTGATCATCGAAGTTCAAAAATTGACAGGAATAAGATTCATTTTGACAAGATTATGCCTAACGTGTTGCACGTTACATTTGCATGATTCCTCTAACAACTTCTGATTTTAATTGTCTCAGAATGATAAATTTCCAAGAACAGACGGTAAAATAAACATAGAGCATATTAAGGATTTTGGTTTGAAGGGATGTGTTAGTGAAGATACAGAACAAAGCATATCAAAGAGAATGGAAGCTGTGGAGGGGAGTATTCATGGTGACACATACGAAATGGATTGGGAAGAAGGTACTATTTCTTTGCCAGAAGTTAAGGAGGTTTTCTCTCATGAGCATGTGAGAGATGTTACTGTTGAATTTACCGACTCACCTTCCTCTACTCCAAAGAAGCGGGCTTGAAGGGTCTCTGCTGAAGATAAGGTAAATTCTGAGAATTAGGTTGTCACAGTAGATTTAAGGTTTTTCTTGGTTTTTTTATATAAAAAAATTTAGCCATATAGATGCAATCTAAAACACAATTGCTTATCTATTTTTGCAGGAATTAGCAGAGCTTGTGCACAAGGTTCATTTACTGTGTCTGCTAGCACGGGGTAGGTTAGTGGACAATGCTTGCAATGATCCTCTTATTCAGGTGATTCTTTCATCATGTCAAATTGTCTTGTTTCCATACGTGTATTTTGTGCCCTTTCTTTCCTAAGGTCGACGCTGGGTTATTTTTTTACTGTCAGCACTGTATCCTCATCTATGGTTCTCCTCCTCCTCTTCTTACTTATTAATTTTTATTGCATACCCCTATCCACACAAGTAGTGCACTCTTAGAATTTATTTTCTTCTACTTTGGGTTATAACTCTTTTCACTTTCTATCACTTATCAATATCTACTACCTTGTATAGTCATACCCTAGTTTGGTTGTGTGAAAATTAAATGTTTTAACATTATCACAATTATACTTTGTTGAATCTTATCATCTAGCTTTTAGGGTGTGCATTGATTTACTGCTTCTTGGCATCTCATAATTGCTAAATATTTCACCTTGTAGGCTTTCTTGATAAGTTGAAACCATATAGGTCATTTCATCATTTAACATCATGACTACTTATTTGGTTTTTGTTTTTTCATATTGTATTAAATCATTTATATAGTATTGTGTTGCATCAGGGTGCTAGCATAAGACCTCCAAGACATATAAGACCTACTAGAAATTATCGGATTGAATTGTATAACTTGTTTCATTCATCAACATTTTCAAGGAGGACTAGCTTGATGGACCATCTAGAAATTTGAAATTGACCTTGAATGGTTTGTATTTTTTTTTGTTGGGGAAATCCATCCCCTTCGGGAATCGAACTTGCTACCTCGCACATTAAAGAGTAAATTGATACCGACTGAGCTAATCCCAGTTGATTTGAATGGTTTGTAGATAACCCACAATACTTATATGAGAATCTGAATTGTCACAAATATGGCATATAAAGGGAAATTAGCCAACATTTTATTGATTTTTTATTTGGACCCTATTTATTAGAACCGTTGCATTTTGGACGATCTTAAGTATCGACATCATTCAGAAATTAGTACTTGACAATTACAGTCTCTTTCTATGTCTACAATATTATAGCTAGAATGCCTTAACAATCATGGTGCACATGCAGTCATTAATTATCAATACTTTTGTTGGTTTCATTTCTTAGTTAATTGATTTCAGTAAGATTATATGCTGATTACTTGATCCTAGACTTCTCGTAGACCTGTATGTTTGGCATTGTTGTTAAAAAGCAACTATTTTAAGGCTGATATTTAATTAAATAAAAAAAGAGTATAGTTTGCATTAATTTCAATATTTTGTTTTCCCTTGGTGCAGCAATGCTATTTGGTCATGTATTTGTATAGACAGTGAAGAAGTCATTGTGCACTCCTGTATTGTAGTTTGTCTCCATTTTGACCTCTCAAAGAGGCATGTACTTGCCTTGGCTATCCCTTACCTCTTATTTTATATATGTTTGTTTGCATGTATGTACGTAGGGTCAGGCTTTGTTGTTCTATAGGAACTTACTCAAATTTCATTTCCAACAAGGTTAAATTAATTGTCAGTATAATTGAGGAGATGACCCTTTATAGGGTCAAATGAAAGGAAAAAATTTATGTCGCCGATCCAGAAGATTAGAGATGGACTTAATGTTGTTGGTGTAATATAAAATTACATCGTAGGTTACCCAGCAGTCTAAATTGTTATGGCGTCTCCAAACCCACTCTATAAATATCGTGGCTCTTTAAAAATAGACTACTGTTGTAACTAGCTTATACGTCACAAACCAATGCTTCTTTTAGTTACATGCAAGTTATTTGCGATTTCCATAACGGGTTCTTGTTCTTCATTGATGTCAATTATTTTTTGGGTAAATCCATCTTTTATTGGCACCCCATCTAATCTTTTTTTCCTGGTTTGATGCGAAAATACATTGCTATCCTTTTGAAAGTTATGCTATGCCTGTCCCATAGCGGCATATTATTCTGCCACAAACTTTTTGTATAGGAAAAATGGGTTCACTACATTTCAGAGTTCGATAATGAGAAGGCTCAATGGAAAACTGTGAACCGGCTATTAAACTAGCATGAACTTTTTGTGGCGATGTCCATTTCCCAAAAAATGAAAATGGGAAAGAAGCGATCGGTTCCATTTCACTTGTTAAGCCAGTTGGCTATGAAAATATACTTATTTTATCAGGAAACATAATGCTCTTGCAACGAAAGAGCAGCACTTCCAGGTTCTGCTAGATTAAGAATCTTGAAAGAAGTGGAAAGATAATAGCATTCCCTAGGAAATGCATTTGGATCCCTCTTGTTTAACATTCTCTTTCTTTAGAAATTGATATTATGCTGCTAAAATTATTTAATATTTACCCGGCTTCAATTCTTTCACTGCTACTCTCTTACTTGCCGAAGATAATGGAGATTCCAAGAGTTAAAGCTCATATGCTGGGATCACTTGTACGTTGGGTATGACCTCTTTCAGAAACCATATTTTATTTTATTTTGACGTATTCACCAAATATTGATCTTTGACATGCAGTTCCATGAAAATTTTCACATTCGAAGTGAAAGTAGTGATAGAGGATCATTTCACGCAAATCTTGCCTATGCTCTTGAAGCACGTGAAGGCTCTCATGAAGAGGTTTCTTATTATTCACATTGCTTCTTAATACATGAGTTTTAGCTTATTAAATCCATGCAGGACAAACAGATTACATGAAAATTATGCAAATGGAGATACTTAGGGTCGCTTTGAACCATAATGTTTCATGTTGTTAGGCATGCTTATCTTTTCGGTTGTTCTGATATCTTGTTAATTGCTATATATATATATATATATATATATATATATATATATATATATAATTTTGTGTGTGTTAAGTTTATAATTCAGTGGCATCGATGCCGTGTAATAGTTTACCAACTCATTCTTGTGGCCATGAAATTTAAACATTTGATAGGATAGGTTTTTCTCAGCGTGCCTATGCTGTGACCTTTAGTGTCTTAAGTTCTCATAGTAGCATTATCCTTAGGAACAGATATTTTCTCGTCAGTTAGATTATATCATTTGTTCGATAGTCATAGTTTTAGTTACACATGGTGCTGTGTATTGTTTGATTCTGGCAATTGTGGCCTGATAATCGGTAAAAGGTAATTGCAGTTTAACATGTTTTGATTATATTATGATTCACGGCTTATTTTGCAACTCATTTGAAATCGATTCAGCGTTAGACTATTCAGAAAAAAACACGACTAAAGACTACCTAGACTTTTTCCTCACCCATAATCTTTTTGGTTTAGTAAATACAGCAGTTTTGATTAATTTAAAATGCTTTAGAAGAAATAATATAGGGTTCTGTAGAAGGAAATGGCATAGTTTGCTATTGAATCCAACACTAAGGTCGATGAACCTTACATTGGTAATCTAATCGTACTTTTTATTTCTTCCTGAAAATTACATGACACTAAATAGGGAAGATATATGGTTCAGGAGGGATATAATTCTTGATGTTTCTTTGGCTTACTTTGTGGCTTAGAGACGAATATAATAACCTAGAGAAAACCTTATCATGGCCATCTAGACTCTTCTCGTAGTGGGAGAATTTGGAGCTTTTGTTCTTTATTGCATGAGTATATTACATTGCCGTTAATCATTTCAAACTATCTTTTTTAAGGAATTTGTAAACCCTTAAGTTGAAACTGAAGATAGCAAACCCTTCAGTTTCAACTACTATTAGCTCGAGTGCTGTTTGGTCCAGAAAAAATGGCCCGCCTTCGTATTGGACAGAAGTGTATTGTTGCGTGGAGACATTAAGTGGAAGGTGGGTCCACATTGATGCGGCAAATGGAGCAGTTGATGGGGAGGAAAAGGTAGAAGCTGCAGCCGCTGCTTGTAGAAGGCCTGTGAAGTATGTTGTTGCCTTCGCTGGATATGGTGCTAAAGATGTTACTTGCAGGTTTGGCTGTTAATTGTTCTCATTTTTTTTCATGGTCAGCAGCGTTTGAATTAAATTGTACCAAGTTATATCACTCGATACCGATTGGTATTCCGATATTCAATATTATAATATATATTTAATATTATTTTATAAAAAATGTATTTTATTAGGTTAAAATTCATTTTTAAAATATATTATATTAATTTGAATGCTGGTCTACCGGTATACCGGTCATACCGACTGGTAGTAGACCTCTTCTACCCGTCGTGGACCATTATAACAGTAAATATTGGTTCTTCAAACATTAATCAGCACACCAAGACTAAGCCTACGTTGTAGGTATATGGTTAGCTATAAGTACATTCCCATCTATATGTAAGGCGGATGAACTTAATTATTTCTTCTGTTATGATGACTACTAGATTAATGCTTGTGCATGTAGTCTTGCATATTTATCCTAGAACTTCTTTAGATGTATAACATATCAAATATTATTGAGCCGTGGAAGCAGAAAATTGCAAAAAGACAAAATCCCGTCTATTGTGGCAACGCTATGGATAAAGAAAAGTTGGATTGTCAATATAGTATCCCCTGTTATTATTTAATATTGAGCCGCATTCTACTTCTTAATTATCTTACCTTTTAAGAAAAGCTAAATTAATGAAGATGAAAGGATCTAATTATTTCTACATTTTGATTAAGGGAAGAAATTAAAGTTTATTAGAGTTTGTTTTCTATGCATTTGAAAATGTAACACCCTAGTACATTTATACTATATATTTTGGTATTTTAAATCTTGCGGTAAAATTCTTTACTATTGTTGCTATTGGGTTGTGAATGATGCAATTAGTCGCTGTGCTTATTATCCGACCCGACCCGCATGTTTGAAACCCAATACGGTATAAGATTATATCAAATATTGGTTAGTACAGTGTATCCATGTGAATCGAGTACTAAATATATATATAATATATTTTAAGCTCTACACTTCTCTTTATAATACAAGATAAGAACAAATAATATTCTTTTTCTATCTAGCCTTGCATGGCAAAGTACCTCATACCAGGTTGTGGGGCATATATATCATGTTCATATCCTCAGTTATAGATAGATAAATAATTAGAAATCTTTACGTATATTTATATAGATTTGATTGGGGTATATGTATTTAATTACAGATAATTGCATTATGGTTAAAATTCTTACGTATACTTTTTATATTTAAAAACTATATTTTTGAAGGGGGACGGGTAATATTTGGAGTGATCTGGTATTATCTTTAAAATCCTACAATATATATATATATATATATATTATAAATTCATATACCTATAATATATATATATATAACAGTTTATATATATTATATTATTAAACTTTTAAATTTTTTAAAAGAAAACACTCTCTCCCCGTCCTTATCTCTCTCTCTCCATATATATACATATATATTAATAATATAACTATTATAAAAACACTCTATCCCCCGTCTCAACCTCTCTCCTCCCACGCACTCTGTCTCTCGCCCGAACCCTAAACCCACGCCCCCGTCGTCTCGCCGCCGTCCCCATATCCTCATCATCACCACCCTCGTCTCCCCCTCTTCCTCGTCGTCTCCTCCTCCTTCCCCAAAGGCTCACCAAGCCGACCCCATGCCGAGAACCCACCATCTTCTCCCTCGTCAACCTCATTGCCGGGACCCGGCCACCACCATCACCCTCCATCACCTTCCCTTTTCTCGTCAGCATCACCAAAGGAGCCACACCACCATCTCATCACCTCCTTCTCCTTCTCGTTTTTCCCGATCACCAGCCCAACCCTTCACCGCCTACGGCACCTCGCCGTCGACCTCGGTCCCCAGCACCTCGTCGCAGACCAACTCCCTCTTCTTTTCTCGCCACGCTAAAAATCAAGAGAATCCCATCAGCCCCATCTCTTCTTCTTTCTTATTCTTTTCTCTTCCGACTTTGCCGGAGTTGGTTACCGCCGACGAGCACGATCCAGACGATCCAGTCACCGTCGTCATCTAATCCAGTTACCACGTCACGCAGTTGCTCAGTCAGGTCAAGTCCTACATACGTGGGTTTTGCCTCGTATCGTTATTCGGCGTTCAAAACGTGATATCCATATATTCGTCGTGAGATTTCGATCAGGTAAGTTTTAAACTTGCAACATGCTGCTTTGTTTATATTTATATGATTAATTATAGTACATGTATTCTAATGTTCAGCAAGTATTATCAATTTACCGTTTTATAGCATCAGCCTGTATCTGTACCAATAACGGTTTTATCTAATTGCATGCCGGATCATCACAATATTATTATAATACTATATCAGTTTAGTATTTTTATATAGATTGCCATATACCTCATAGCAGTAGTAAAACAGTTACTACAGATAGATACATATACATCATGGGCGTTAGTCGTGGTTACCATATTTAGATATTGGTTACAGTTTTCCATCTGGTATCTAGTTTGTTTAGTATATATTGCCTGACTTGTACACAAGACATTACTAAACCTGTTACTTGGATCATTCGCTAATGCCGACAATCCTGACTTGTTGTCCTGACGGACGTGACTTGTTGTCTAGATAGACAAGACATATACCTGCTTGATCCTGTGTTGGCATTAGACTTATCATTAATACCTGCTTTGAACACAAAACCTGGGGGTAAGGGGAAATCAATAATAAAACCTGACTTGTAACTCAACAGTTCGATACTTTCATAGACTGATCGGTCGATACGGGCTTCGGCCTCGGAATGATGCTGCTGGCATCATTCGTCTGTACATGATATATGTTGTCACGACCAATCCCCAATACAGATGGTATTGTCCGCTCTGGCCGAAACCGCAAGGTTTTGTCCTTCGGAGCGAGCCGGACCCGACCAGAGGCCACTTCGTAGAAGGTCACCCACATCCCAGGACTTCCCTGGCCCGAGCACACTTAATTACGGAGTTCTCAAGCTCTTGTAGTGCCGGTTCACTTAAAAGTCGCCTGTATTGAATAGTGGTATCATTTCATTAATAGTTCCGGATCTGCTCTCTTTCGGAATATATTCCGAAAATTCCCCATTGTTCTAGAGTGGGTCCCACGGACTCAAGAGGTGGCCCCCACAGATTCAAGAGGTGTCCCCCGCCCACATAGCATGACACTTGGCGAGACACTTTGTTCCGTGCGGCACTTTATTCCTTGAGCAAGAAACGGATCCGACATATGTTTTTACTGCTTAGCGGCACGTATCAGATTCAGCCTTGAGAGTCTTGACCGTGGTCCCGGGCATGCACGGGATACTATTTAGTCACATCGACGATTCCATTTAATTGATTTCAAAGACCTGTAGAATAGATAACCGAGAAGTATAGACTTAAGGATACACATCATATACCTATACCTTACTGTTTTATACTTGTGTTTATTATTTACACTCACATTTAATCATAGCATCATGTCCTAATTATTATTATTATTTTGATATTTATGACGAATGTCTGGGTTTTGCATGGCTCGGTTCCTCTGACGTTGTCGCAGCCATATCAGGAGTATTTTAACAAGCAAGCCGAATAATGAGGAGCTTGATGATTAGTTTTAGAGATGCTTAGATTATTTTATTTCCGTGGTTTTATTTTATCCGTATGATCTCATAAGAGACGTGTTTCAGATATTATTATTTATTGGATCTTGATTCGTTTCCGCTATATTCATTTCTTGATATTTATTTATTATGGCAGATGGACATGTGTTGGTTAGATTTTCTTTACTGTCCTTGATATCTGATTGACAGCCGTAATGTGACTATGGAGAGATTATTCATAGTCATACGTAGCATGGTTGACTCTGTCACGCGCCGTATTTACGTATTTTGGGAAGCGGGACGTGACAGAAAACAGCCAACTTTTAGGTTGCGGCATGTGATAACTGTGCTTATGATTAATAGGTGTCGTTCACATGGTGATGGCAGCCATCAAGTAGATTCTTTAAGATGATTAGTTCAAGTTGTTCATTCCAATAGCGAAGCAAATAAAAGTGGATTGCAATTGTTTCTAGTATGGTGAAATGAGAGGTTAAATTAATATGGAAAACTTGTTGAGAAGCATAATTTTTTTTGGATACGAGGTGGAAGTTATCTTTTCATTGTCAGGTACTGCATGCAGCGGTACAAAATTGCTCCTCGTCGGATAAACTCAGACTGGTGGGATACAGTGTTGGCTCCATTGAAAGAGCTGGAGTCATATAATATTTTCTTCTGGTACATTAAAACCGTGTCAATCTTCTAGGGAGACATCTATGCACATGTTCTCAGATTTTATAGTGTACACAATTTTGTATTTATAGGAAGTTTGCTTTGACGTGAATTATGTGCATACATGACTTCAAGAGTGTGAGGACTTCAAGAGTGTGTGTGTTGTGTGTGTGTGTGTGTGTAACAAATCCTACCTATCTTAGAACCCTTGGATTAGCTTTGGGATATGTGCATGCAATTATGAAGAGAAGCTATCATTTTTCTAATTAATTACATGATTATAACTTTATTTATAAGCACACCAACCAAAACAAATATAATGGCTAAAACATAGGTAAGTATTATAGTCCATCTCTGTCTCTCTTTATGGGTATATGTATTTTGGGTTTTTTTTTGGGGTTGTACAAGGGGCCTATAGTAAGGATCTTACGTGGTTTGCATTTAAGCCCTTCCTCCTTTTCATTGTGCTTTGCACTTAAGCCGATCAGGCTATTTCCGCTTTTCCATTTCGCTGAACTTTTCTCAAGCTGTAGCGTTTCTCTAATTATGTGGGTTTTTTTTCAGTTTTGCGGAACTAATATTTTATATTTTTTTGACAGTTTAATTATATGTATAACAGAATCAGTGGGGTCGAGTGGATGTATGGTCTGAAAAGTGCCTCCCTCATGGTACGGTACACCTGAGGTTACCTAGATTGATTCCGGTCACAAGGAGGCTGGATATTGATTTTGCACCTGCCTTTGTTGGATTTGAGTTTCGAAATGGTCCTTCTTTTCCCGTCTACGAAGGGATTGTGGTATGCACTGAGTTCAAGGATGCTATCATGCAGGTAAAATTTCGAAATTCTAATGATATGAATGACTTGAATTTTCGACTTTGTTTCTGTTCATATCTTGCACTGAAAAAGTTGGTGGTTCTGGATTTATTCTTTGCTCCATAGTTTAAAAGCTAAGGAACCTCAATGGCTTCTCAACTAAAGTAATACTAGTTCTATTTATATTTTTGAGGTATGTAAATTATCTAGTGCGTCAGTAGGTAATCGCGTAGTAAAGACTCTTCTTATTCTGGGACAACATTCAAATAAAACCCATGATTGGTTAATACAAGCAAGTCAGGAGGTAATTATAGAATTAACTAATCTGTAGTTGCTCTCACATTTAGTGTACCCTATGTCAGCTTCTTTCTGAAAATTTAAGTAATGGTTACCCTATGGATTTAACTATTTACGGTCCTTCCTATCTGATAGATTCTGAGTTTGTGGCTTATTTTATATGGCTGGTAGTTTATCCCATATTTGCGTCTCTTCTTAATTTTTTAATTTACGTTATTTTAAATATTTCACTGACCCTATTGGGAAATTTTAAGTGCATGTTCATTTCTTTCTTTCTTTGGTAAGTGTCATTGTTGATTAGTTGAATGTAATAACAAATCCATCGTTCCAGGACCACAGCCGCTTCTGCTTTTAGGATTATGCAAACCTCTTAACAAATCTTACAGTCTCTTCTACTAGAAATTTGGTGCCCGTTGTCAAACTCTGGAGGAGTGACATTCTCCATACATAGCCAACTCCATTGTGGGTGGAAAAATGCTTAGGCAGTTGCGCTAGAGTCTCTTTCCTTCTCAAAAAATTGGTGGTATTTTTTAGAAAATATATTATTAGAGGGTGAGGGACTTGCTCTGCTGCTCATATTCGTATCACTTTAGCCCGATGAAATTTTTCGTTGAACATATGAAATAAAAAGGGTAAAAAAATACAACTCAGGGAAAATACTAAAAGCATTGGGGACGGGGGGGGGGGGGGGGGAGTTTCACCCCCTCCAAAAGAAGAAGAAGAAGAAGAAGAAATTGGAAAGAGGGGAATAAAATAAACCGCATGCTAGTTTCCACAATGATTTCAATTGATCTCAACGACAAAGTCAGAATATCAACGCTCTTCCTTATTAACCACACTTTTTCCACACAAGTATTAAAGTGCACGAGAAACCTCTTCCTGCTCTTTGATATCTAGTTCATGATGTATCTAACTCAAACAGTATTGACATCTCTTCATGGTCTTTTGTGTGCTGATGTTTTGAAAATTTATTCAAATGATGTTATTCAATTACGTGCAGGCTTCTATGCTTTAGATGCATATATGTCTGGGACTATAAAAATATGAAACTATGGTGCCTGGTTTAGTACAACAAAACAGACTACTGTTGTAAGCTTTCATCCTTCGTCCAACAAATTAGAATCATTTCTTAAACCTGAGAAGTTAAAAAGGATGTCCATATTGCAATTTTGCTAGCATCAGAAGATGTGTGTTTGTGGCATGATCCTTCACAAGAAGTTATGGAAAAAGTGAAAACTGCCACAGAACGTCAGATAGAAGACCTACCTTACATATCAATAATTTAAGGTCATGCGAAAGGTCAGGAGGGAGAGGATCGGGATTTGTTACAGCGAAATTGTATTTATCTTTTAGCGGTTGTTAGTCCTAAATTATTTAAAATTTTGTGTCTGGAATTTGAAATATCATGGCTTGTCTCACTTTTATAAGGACTTGTTTAGAAAATATTTTGTTCAGTTCAATAGTCGTAATTTCAAAATTATGCCAAAAAGCGAAGTTTTTCATACCGTCCTTCATTTACAGTTTACGAATGAAAAATAAATTTCCCCATAGCTTAAGATGTCTATACTCTTTAGAAGCATTTTATAACGTAAATCTGAAATCTTATTGAGTTAAGAAACATTTTACATTATTAAAAAAAAGATAATGTGTAACAGCGAATGTTGGCAATATAGGATAAAAGATCACAGTGGAAAAAATCGCTGCCTAAAAGGAGTGTTTTCATTAGAAAGTATTAATGTTGAAGTTATTTTTCTTTATCCACGTATCTGGAAATTCTCAGGCATATGAAGAGGAAGAAGAGAGGAGGGAATCAGAGGAGAGGCAGAGGAACGATGCCCAAGCACTTTCTCGCTGGTTTCAGCTTCTCTCCTCCATTGTGACAAGGCAGCGGCTGCAGAGCTCTTACGCTGACTCTTCATACCTACAAACTCCACAAAATCATTCAAGCATCCTAAAGAGCAACAAAGAAAGTGGCCAAAGCAGTAGTCTTGAGGGCGAGATGCGATCAAGAAACAAACGTGATCAAAATGATGTCCAAGATGATCATGTACATGAATTTCCTATTGAAAATCAGAGTTTTGATGAGGAAAGCATGGTGAGAACAAAACGATGCCCGTGTGGATTCTCATTACAAGTTGAAGAACCGTAGCAATCGCTCTTATCTTGTGTAGTCTCTGGAACTTTGATGTATCTGTATGTAAATTGTAATTCTATTTCAATCTGCTGGTTGACCTTTTTTTTCTTTGTTAATATTAGTTGTATCTTCAACTAATTGGATGAGCTTAGATATATTTATAGTAGTTGTTGGGTTCTCCTACCGTAGCTGCAAGTTTGATATCTGGACCGTCGACCTCCTGATGTACCTTCATGTAAATTGCAATGATGCTTTAGTCGTGTTCTTCAATATCGGAATCAATATTTTGCTTTAGTAGCTGCAGGTGGATGTTAATTTTGGGGGTTAATTGCACAAACCACCTTTGTAGTTTACCACCTATGGTAATTATACCCTTTTAAGTGATTTATTGGCCTAAACATCCTCTCTCTGCTCATTGACCATTAACTTCAAAGCGCTTGAATTATGCTTTAAGCAACACAAATAAGTACTAGAGGTAAATTTGACGATCATTTCAGTTGCTTAGAGTACAATTTGAGTGCTTTGGTTGACAAGCAGAGAGAATTTGTGCCGAGGGGGGGGGGGGGGGGGGTTGTGAATGTTATATAAGTAAACTCTATAGGGGCTTTGTTCTATTAACCCTGAATTTTATGTTCTTATTTTAGACATGCTGCGTTCATGCAAATAGTGAAAGGAAAATACAACAAGCATGGTGGATAACAGTTTCAAAAATGAAGTAGTATGTAAAATGAAGTTCACTGCTAATAACATAAGTTTTAAAGCATGGTATTGAGCTTTATTAATATAATTTTGCTAGAGAAAGAAATGTTGGAATTTTTATTTATAGAGATATTGGTGGAATGCTGAAAAATATGAAACTCTTTGCATGCTGATATACGTAAGTTGATGAGATAAGAAAGTATTTTAGAAATACAATCTTATATGATATTATATTTTATTCTTAAAGAATATTATTGTTATATTAAATTCGTAAAGTGAGCCTACTCCTACTATTACTACTATTATTATTATTTAGAAAGATATACCCAGAATCCGGCACTTTTTTGTCGTCTTTTGGGGAAAGTTAGATCCATGACCCTAGCTTTCAAGGAAAAGCGCAATAGGCCCTTCCTCCATACCAACCCAAGATTTGTGTGACATGGAAATTTATGAAGTTTATTAGCGTTTTTAAATGTGATGTATATTTAGGAGTTATATGAAGTTACCATAAACAATGGTAAATTTGATGTAGTCCGTTAGATCTCAGGAGAAGGCAATTGAACAATATGCTTTTATGGCCTGTTAGGGTGATATCTACCGTTATATATAGATCATGCAACTTTTTCGGTATTTAAGAGAAGCCCAAAGGCAATTGTAAGGTTATAGTTATATTTTGTGTGGCTTTCAAACTAAAACAAATGTTACAGAATCAACTTACTATATAATTTTATTTTACTAAAATCAAACTCATAAATTACAACCGATATACATAGTGTGTGTGTGTCTTACTTATACATTAGTTTCATTTTCAAGTTAATTATCTTTATTCGTGCAAATATCAATATAAATTATAGCATAACATCTATCCTTAACTGTAATAGATTATGTCATATTTAACTGACAAATTTTCTAAATCATGTGACATTCTTTACTATGTACTATGGATAATTTACATTCATCATGAATCAAGCAAATACCAAAAAAGTAAGTTTCCATTATTTTTTTCCCGGAAGCAATTGCAGTGGGCTGCTTGCTAGTGTTGGGGTCGAAAATTGCATCCCGATTGACCAAGTCAAAGTCAAGGTCAACCCCAAGCCAAGTGGGCCCAAGCCCGGATCAAGTGGGCCCATGCCCAGGTCGAGTCCGAACATGAAGCGGCCGGCCCTCCTCCATCCCCAAAATGAAATCATGTAACAAATAATTTTTATATAATTTTTTATGCATGAATGGGCATAGAGCCAAATTTTTGTAAAACCCATGGCTTATGTGCAAAAAGAAATGGCACATGAGCTATGGGATGGGCAAAATACCATTTTTGTAAAACCCAAGGGGCTATATGTAAAGTGTATAGCGTATAAAGGCCAAGATAATGAAAATATCTCAACAACTTTTTTCTCTCTTCCAAAAAGCATCAAGATCTGTGATCTTCTCCTTCCTCAAGATTGTCGCTGTCCTTTCGCCACCACAGGCTGTCGCCGTCTTTGTTCTGCCGTTGGTTGTCTTCACATCATCATCAACTCTCCATCGCTAACTTCGATACTTTATATTTCCAAAATTTTATATGGATTTCGAATATAAATTATTAATATGTTAAAATTATATATATATATATATATATATATATATATATATATATATATATCTCAAAATGGTCGTTATTTTTAATTTTGAAATTCAAGCTTCTTAATCTAAGGTTGCGTTTGGTACATAGAATGGAAGATTACCGAGAATCCTCGCATTTCCAGAAATGGGATGACCGGGCATCTAATTTGAAGGAATCTTGCATTAACGTGTTTGGTATACTTTAATCATTCCCGGTAATATATTTATGTGCAACCGTCGACCTGCGGCAATATCGGAGGAGAGCCAGTGGATGACGGCAAGGCCGGAGACGAAAGGTCGATAGGCGGCAGGGCCGACGACGAACGGCAACGGGCGGAGGACGCCCGGCGACGGACTGCGGCCGGTCGGCAACGAACGTCCGATTGGCGGCGGGCCGGACGGTGACAGTCGACAATGACTGGCGGCCGGCCGGCGGCAAACGGTCGATCGGCGGTGGGCCGACCTGCAGGCGACCGACAATGAGCGGCGGGGATGACCGGCCGGCGTGAGGTGAGAGGGCCGGCGGCGGATGGTCATGGATCATTTCAAGTTAGAGGGGAATATTTCATGGTAATTTAGTATAGACACATGTTTTGGGGGGAATAGGATTACCATGAAATATGGTCATTTGATTACCATGATAATCCTATATTTCCGAAAATATCTTTTACACCTAAATAAACGTGTTAATATTTCATGATAATTTAGGATTAACACCTAAATTACCTCCCTCCCACAAGGCGCACCCTAAAATCAGATGGGACCAACAACCGTTCTTTGGCTTACACAGATTCAATGTTCTAAAAAGGCAACCTCTTTGACCAAAAACAGGGCAGAACCATTCCACAAATGATAGATGGGTGACGGAATCTTATACAGATAATTAAAGTGTAGTCAAAATAATAATCCAAGTGTATGAAAGACAAAATCAACTGATGCAAGTGAACATATAGAGTTAATTAACTATGTATAGACCTCCCATGTGATATTTAGAAGCATTCTCCAGTATCAATGATGCGAGAAGGAATCTATCCCTTTCTAGGACGCTTAAAGTCAAAGTCAATCCCTATTTTCTCAATAAGCGAAACGAAGCTAATTGGTGAGTTTTGGATGCCATAATTAATCACCACAAGCTGTTGATTAATGGCTCGCTGCTTATATCTTCTCCAGAGACTGTGATCCATTTAATTATGCATGATGCGATTTCAAATTCTTGAAATGAAACCTTCACCGTTTTCCTTGTTTCAGATCCACCTTGTACTTCTCTTGATCATGGCGGCGGCGGCGGCACCATCGCCGTCGCCGCCACCTTGCCAAACCCAATGTGGCAACATCTCAATCCCATTCCCGTTCGGTATTGGACAACCTCACTGCTTCCGCCCGGGTTTCAACCTAATATGCAACCAATCCTCGACCTCAAGACCAGAACTATACTTGGACTTAGGCTACCGCTTCCTGAAAGCCACGGCCATCTCGTTAACACAGAGCCAGGTCATGGTCAAAAGCGAGGTGCGAACCCTCAACTGCAATTCCAAAGACACCTATTCTGGTGCCTCCCAGGTCCCGCTTACATGGGTGGAGTTCCATGAGGGTGGGCCCTACACCTATTCCGGAACACGAAACACCTTTGTCACAATCAGCTGTAATACCATATCATCTGTATATTCCTCCGCATACACAAGTCTCTGTGCTTCTGTTTGCTCAAGCTTCACCGAAGTTATGAGAAATAACGAATCGTGTTCAGGGATCGGGTGCTGCCAGACAACCATAGGAACAAGCCCGTATTGGTTGGAGGCAAAAGTTGTTAAAGTTCCAACTAATACAGATCCTAAAGTTGGGCCGTGCACCAAGTTTTTCTTATTTGATCGTGAGTGGTTTAACTTCAACCTGACGCAACTAACTGACAACAATTTTTATAGCGCAGGCTTCCAGGTTCCTGTGGTTCTTGATTGGGCAATTCCTTGGGAATCTTCGGATAATAGATCATGGACTTGCACTTATGCAGAGAGAAATTTGACAACCTATGCATGCCTAAGCAAGAAGAGTATGTGCGTGGAAAGTGGCACTGGGTACCTATGCAAATGCTTGGATGGGTTTGAGGGCAATCCATACACCCCTAAAGGGTGCCAAGGTACTTTTCAATTGTTTGTAGAATTTGTTAAAAAAAATTATATGTAAATAATATTAGACTCTGATTTTTCAGATATCAACGAGTGTGAAATAAATTCTTGCCTACATGCGTTGTGCCTAAATACTATAGGAAACTATTCATGCTACTGCCCAAAAGGAACACATAGCTGGGTTGATGGTCAACCTAAATATGGATGTTCTCCAGACAAATCCTCGATCAGTATAGGTGGACTACATATCCTACTATGCAACAAATTCCATGATTTTGTAATGTCCTACCAAAAATATGTAAACCTCACAATTCTTTCTACTCTATAGGAATCGTCATTGGCATCGGTGGAGGGGCTGGATTGGGCATTTTGCTTATACTTGCTGCTAGCATTATCCTCTACAAAAGAATTAAACAAATAAACATCAAGAAACAGAAAGAAAACTGCTTCCACCATAACCATGGCCTGTTGTTAGAGCAGTTGCTTGCATCTATGGAAGACGATGTAGAGAGGACTAAGATCTTTTCCTTGGAAGAGCTAGAGAAGGCAACAAACAATTTTGACAGCACTAGGATTGTTGGCCGTGGCGGCCATGGGACAGTTTACAAAGGCATCTTAGCGGATCAACGAGTCGTTGCCGTTAAGAAATCTGAAATAGCAGATCAGAGCGAGATTGAGCAGTTTATAAATGAAGTTGCCATTCTATCGCAAATTAACCACAGAAATGTGGTAAAGCTTTTTGGATGTTGCCTGGAGGTAGAAGTCCCTTTACTAGTCTATGAGTTCATTTCTGGAGGTACCCTTTCCGACCATCTACATGTTGTAGGCAATCATGTCTCGTCGTTATCTTTTGAAGATCGGCTAAGGATTGCAATAGAGGTTGCTAGCGCACTTTCCTATTTACACTCTTCCGCTTCCATATCAATCTTCCATAGAGATATCAAGTCCGCCAACATACTACTCGATCAAAGCTTTACGGCAAAAGTATCCGATTTTGGAGCTTCTAGATCCATTCCTACTGATAAGACCCGTGTAACTACAATGGTTCAAGGAACCTTCGGATGTTTGGATCCTGAATACTACCATACAGGACAGCTAACGGAGAAAAGTGATGTCTATGGCTTTGGAGTTATTCTAGTCGAGCTGTTAACAGGAGAGAAAGCAATTTCTCTACTCAGACAAGAACAAAATCTTTCCATGCATTTCATTGCGGCACTCAAAGAGCATCGCCTATCTCAAATTCTAGATGTTCGAGTTGCAGAAGAAGGGAGAATGGGGGAACTAGAAGCAATTGCCCAACTCGCAGAGAGATGTTTAAGACTGAATGGAGAAGAAAGGCCAACAATGAAGATGGTTGAAGAGAAGCTAAATAGATTAAGTAAGACCAAGAAACAGATAAATGATCAGACTTCATCAAAGCCGCAAAAAGTCGAAGAAACTGAGAGCCTTTTAGGAGACATACTGAGCGGAAGTAGTTCGAATTATGCAACTAGTTCATTTAGTGTGGAAAAAGAATTCATGATGTCCCTAAAAGACCCAAGATGAGACTTGGGTAGCTTGAATTTTGATGGGAAGTAGTATTAATGATGTACTACACTGTTTTTTCCTAGGGAAAATAGTTCATGATGACCAGATCAACACATCATGAAGGTAAATATATGACAGATTTATTATGTTTTTTGTCTTCTGCTCTGTGTGAGTGTGTGTAAATTAATTACGGATGCCTCATGCCCTCATGCTTGTAAACATGTTCACTCAATGAAATTAAAATGATGCATTATGTTTGTAAGTTAGATTTCGATGAATACTTCAAGAGAAATAGGAAACCTGATATGTGTGGATTAAGAATTGTTATTGTTACCATGAATCCATGATTAGGTTTCCTAAAAGAGAACAACGAAAAAAGAGCTTAACCAGCGACGGAAGTGTCAAAAAGAAGTGATGATGGGCATCTATATTTCTAATTTGACAATTCTCTAATATGGCTCTGTAATATCAACATCTTCTGACCGTGACAGGCCCTTAAGGGTAAGTAGAATATAACCTCGATAAACCATGTGATTTAGTCACCCCGACATGGTACGTATTTAGTTATCTTTCTTACTTGACCGTTTTGATAAAATAGGATTTGGTTATCATCAAGCCTACACTGACAATTTAGAGAACTATCAACAGATTCAACACAAGTAAATGCATCCAATGACGATGCACACTTTGTCACATAGACTTGGAATATCTTTGAATTTTCCTTGAACACATGAGGAATATTTTGTTAACCTTTTCATTTCTCAAAAAAGAACAAGTTATGTTTGTCATTACATAAATAAACAAATAATTTTATTTTGAATCGTTAGTTTCAGAAATTCAAAATCTATTGTATTATGGCATTGTTTTGGTGTAATAACATGGGCAGGTTTCTTGTATGTTTTATGTGTGTGCCTATGTACCTCTAGACACAAAATGCTCATTCTAAGTGTAAGAGTCTTGGGATTATGTTATGGCATAGATAACATTTCAATTGAATAAAATTTATGACCCTACAACATGATCCCATGGGAATAGGAAATTGCACAAGAAACACCCCCACATCCTCAAAATGTTGATCGATATCTGCTCAATACATTAAACATACATTTTGCATTATAGTATAGTTAAGTTCCTGAGAAGCATGCTAGATCCAAAAGTAGTGAAACTTACAAGAGCTGATCCTTCTGGAAAATTGCCTTCTTCCTAACTCAAGAAATATGCAGGCAATTCCACTGATCATCCTGCCCATCTGAAATTGCCACTCAAACACTTACAACAGCTTATTCTTTTCTTCTTCACTCAAGCAAACGTTGTTCCATGTCTCACATTCAAAACCACCACAGCAATTGGATTTTAGAATCACAGGCATAACAACAAACACCATGCGGGCAAGACCCATTGACCCAGATCTTCGATAATTGATGATCCAGTGATTTCTTCCCTTCAGATTTCCTTATCTCAACTTGATTACAACTCTGCCAAATCTTTCGAAACACCTTCAAAAATCTGTTTTTGGAAATGCAATGAACCTTGAATCCTCATGATATCATAGAATTACTTTGTAGAAGATATAAGAGTGGACCAATGATGTTGCAAATGGGTCAAAATTGAAAAGAAACAAGGGCTAAGCGCCAGAAATTTGATCTAGGAACAGAACCAAATGAGGGAAAGATGCCACTCTAAGGCCCGCGAGTTCAACCCTACCAAAGTTCCTAACCATTGAAAAAGAGGCTAAATTACACAAAAAACTTTGATTTTCTTCCCCTTATTTTAATACCATGATTTATATTACTTTTTTTCATTCACAGGCTGATTCTCATATTTAATTTCTCTTCTTTCTTTCTTTTTTTCCCCATCCCTTCGCTTTCTCTCAAAACAAACATAACCATAAAACAGTATGATATTTCACCGTTGATACAAAACGCCACAAACCTTGTGTTGTTTTCTTTCTCTATGACAATGAAGAGGTGTGTAAAAAGTGAGAAGGTTCTTGTCGGAAACAACACATGGCGTTTTAATTTAATGAAGAGATGCATTAGAGCAATAAGATAAGGGTCGCCTAATGTTTTAATATTGTTTATAAGGTTTGCTGTATTATTATGAAATTTATAAATTTTATGATATATATTTAAAACTGTAAAAAGTTTCAGGTATTTTAGCACCAGGGTTTATTGCACATGACTCCCCTAACCTGATGCATGCCTCAAAAAACAATAGCTGTTGCTTTTCAAGGAGTGATTAGCCCTCATATAGTTCGAAAGAAATTTTTTGATTTGATCATGATCTAGATCATGAAAGGTAGCAGCATTATCGGCTGAGAAGCGATAAACGACAGCCTTGTATCTAAAAGAAGAAATTTAATCCAATTGTTGACAAACTCTGAAGGCAAATTGTGCTAATGAACCGGTTAAGAGACGACCACCACTAGAAGACGTAAACATCAGAGCTTTACATCCCACAAGCACTTATTATATTAACCCTAAAGGAAAAATGAACATGCAGGTGTGTCTCTCCATCACATTTGCAACTACGTGTAGCTTAAACTGCTGCAAGTACAACATCAACGCTTTTTGTTGGTAGAACCATAGTTCTTGGCTTCTAGCTACGTGTGTGTGACTCGTTCACAAAAAAATGTGTTTGGCTAACCACAGTTTCAACACGATACTAAAACTTTTATCTCTGGGTTTCGATGTTATAATTGGAAAAGTGTTTGTCTACAGCATGATTTCAACTACATGTTTTCTAACTGAAATTGATGTTCCAACTAGATGTTGGAGCAACAGCTATTCTAAAAGAAACTCTTGCAAGGATGGCTGGAAGGGCCCAGGCTTGCCCAAGGACAGGTTTTTCTATTAACCCCTCAAAACAAACCCGGGAACAGCTCTCTGCCCCAAAAAGAAGAGAAAACAAGAACTCAAAGGGGCATTAAATCAAACACATCAGAGATGCGAACCAGAAACCAATCCATGCAAAAGAAGGAAGAAGAACCAACAAGTACCCAACTCTCAAATCCCATCTTATTTCTCTCTAACGCTCCCCTCTCTCTCCTTCTCTAACCCTTTTTCGTTTCATTAACTGCAGGAGATTTGGGAACCAGTTCAAATTCTGCCTCAAAATCCCACGATGAAGAAGGTAAAAGCTTAAGATGTTTGCATCATCCTTGCTTAATCTTTCTGGATTTCGATTCATTTTGACAATCAAATGGGTTTTTGATTTTTGCGACAGGTTTGCTTGCGAAAATCTCAAAGGAGGTTGTTGGCAAGCTTCTCGATCGAGCCAACTCTCGGAAAGGGAAAGGACGGCCCTCCAAAGATAAGGTATTTGTTTCTTTATGTATTATCTTCAATTTGTTGAAATGGTTACCCATTTGCTCTATGTCTCTATATAGCTTGCATAAATGCTTAACACATGTTTTGATGTTAGTTTGAAACTCGCCGCGGTTTCTGCTATAGAGAGCAAAAGAATGACATTTTGGAAGTGATGGAGCTCCTTTTCGGGCCTCCGTCAGATGTTGACTTTCGTTGATCTCGAGGTAAACTGGGTCGATTGTCCTTTGTGACGTGTGGGTCTCAATGGGTTTTGTGAGGACAAGATGGGGTGAGAGGGCTGCCGCCGTGTACCTGCAAACAAGTCCCGAGGTGGTTTGGTACCACCGAGGACCCTCCGACGCTCAAGTCAGTGACAATATCCGAGCAGAGTAACGACGTAAGTGTAAAGAATGGCTTACTTGGCCCCTCTGTGATGGGGGTTTATATAGTGGTGGCAGCACGCAACAGTAGGCGCGAGAATCTCGCTGGCAGTTACGCTCCCGACGTCACGCCCGCGTGATAAGCGGATCGCCCGTTTATGGGGATCGCAATGGCGTCGAATGTGTTAGATATGTATGCCCTAGAGGCCATTATTGTATAGTACTAGTTTGTATAATACATTTTGGAGGCTTGGGATATATATACGGTTTTACGACAGTCTTGCTCGATATAGTAGTATGCTACTTGGTTTGTTTCTATCTTAATATGTGTATATATTTCTTTTAACATATCGCTAAAACATATTGATGGAGCCCTTAGGATCCTTGCTTGACTACCGGCGTTGTGATGGCGATCACGCTAGTGGGGGCTAGGTAGTCTATAAGCACATCCTTATTCTGGTCCCTAGTCGTAGGATTATCGAGACAGGGCATCGATACTCCAGAGTAGACTGGTGCATACGTTTCTCTTCCCAGCAGGGGAGATGGTCTGTCCCACAGCTATCAGTACGTCGTACTGGAGATAGTATGCAGGTGCTCGTTAGGTTACGAGTACACTGGATAGGACTCGTCGGGAACTGTTGGTTGGTATTATACCTATCGTCAGTTAACAGTTTCCAGGTGACATGAGTACAGCTTAGTCCGCTGACTTGACACTGTCACTTCGCCTCGAGTGTGTTCCCACTGTTCTTTGATTACTACCCTACCACGGCTCTACTGAGTCGTGCAAACAGGTAGTAGTTGGGTGCAGTCCCGAAGCACTTGGAGGCAGTGACGGTTAGACATGATTCGTCTCTCCCGGTATTGGGGGTTGATATCGCGCTGTGTCTAGGAGAGCCATTACACATAGTCGTCCCTGGCCAGGGCAAGCGAGATATACTGGTAGGTTTCCAGTGTTATCTCAGGGTGTTCTGGGCTACACTCCGACATGACTTGTACCGCTATTAGGGGACTGACGTTTACCACCCCCCTAAGCCCGCCATGCGATGTTCTCAGACGAACGGACCGGACTGTACGGAGATTGTCACATACAGGCTCAGTAGGAGTTTGGATGGGTTTACCTCATCGGCCTTCTTATCGACATCTACCTGGGGACCGTTACGTGCAGCTAGTGCCGCTTGCGGTCTGTGGTTAAACCCACTGCCAGCGTAGTGTCGAGTTTTTAGAGTCCCACACAGAGAGTTTCCCTTCACTAAGCGAAACGTGTAGAGGCCGTATGGTTTTACGGCAGGGCTACGATCATTTACGTACACTAGTGTGCGTATGCTGTTCGGACAGGCAATACTAGTGGGTTTTGGTTTAAGCCGGATCCTAGTGTTGCACGGATGGATTTGTTTTGTCTTCTGTGCATTCGCATTCTACGGAATGCGGATGCGGGTGTGTATGCACAGTTGTGAGGAGCGAAGAGGAAGGAGGTGTCTCATTAGGGTTTTGACAGTTGATTCGGTCAAAACCATAATGAGGCGGGCTCGTTAGGGTTTTGGCAATTGGTTCGGTCAAAACCATTTTGAGCCGGGGACATTACTTACTAATCTTTTTAGTGATAATTATGTTATGGCTAATTGCTTTGACCATTAGACCATACTCGATTTTGTTGACCGTTTGACCAAAGTTGACTACCATCTTCATATGAGGTCTAGATTCTTCTTTGTTTTTCTTTTTCCTTTTATGATATGAAAATGGTCAAGTCAAGCTAGCCATCAACTTTATCATGAAAAGATTAGTCATGATGATGTTTATGTATTATTGAACCATGGTTCTTTTTCTTGAGCTCATAATTCATTTCTCATTCTCTCTCTTAGAAAATGAAATGAAAAAGCTCCATGGTTGCTAAGCTCTTCTTCTTCCTCTAGAAAATTTCCTTTGATCTCATGTGTTGAGAGAAAAAGGATCCTAGTTGACAAAAACATCTATCTACTACTTCTACACAACCTAGGACATCAAGCCTAGCGATCTTGTTGCCCTAGTTTCCTCGGCTCAAGGTGGAGCTCGGTGCACAACTCTCGGGTGGATCTTTCTTTGGCAAGAGAAGGCGACGAGAAGAACCATCCAACCCACTCCAAGGAGAAGAAGAGAAGGAGTTCAAGACTAGGTATAACCTCCTAATCGAGTAGGTAAAGCTCGTAGTTGTCGCTAGTGTATTGTTTAGCAAAGATCCGGGTTTTCTAGTCCATGTTACCTAAACCCTAAAAATTGTTTTTCACCGTTTCCGCAACCCCGAAAGAACCGGGACAGGTAACGTGGACCTAACAGTGGTATCAGAACCTAGCTAAACACACACTAGTATGTTAGCAAAGTATCTAGAATTTCGATCGGACAAAAAACCGCAAAACACACCGAAAAAGCTAACTTTCTGCTGATTTTTATTTCTGTTCAAAAAATAATTTAACATATACTAAAAATCGGCTCAGGGTTTTTACAGAACACCCAAGAAAATTGGTCCAGTGACTCGTTCAACGCGCCGCGGAACCGCGGCAAGAGCATGCTCTTGCCGCGGATCCACGGCCGAGTTGACTCGGCCGTGGGTCAATCTTCTTGCAGTGTTCTTATAATGGTGTTTTGGGATTTTTAAGATGCTTTGTTTCTGCCCAGAATTTCCAGAGAACAAAATTTGTTTTTGGGGTGATTACAAATCCATATTTTGATCGAATTTCTGTAGACTTTGGCTAATGGGTTATATCTGTGATGTGATATATGTATTGAACGTCTGCTAATCGCTATACGTCGATTAGTGAGGGTTATACATATCTGTGATCTGTAATGTTGATGGTTTGTGTATATAAATTCGTTGGATTGTCGCGGATGAATAGCCGGGGTTGTGAGATGAGAGTTTTCTTTATCTATCAATTCATGTAATATGTAAATTGATGTAATATTATTTGTATGGCCGCACATCCGGGATGAGGTTGTAGCCGCCATTGTATAATTTCTTTTTACTATTTTTGCTCCTAGGATAGACCCAAGGAGGGGTGCCCAAACTACCGGGTATCTCGAAGTGCCGAGTGGCCTACTCACGTTGCTGAGGGGGTTGTTTCGCTTCGGGTACTTGGCGGGTAGTTTGCCGACCCGTAGGGGGTCTAGGGTGGGGTTTGGCTATTCATCGCGACCGTGTAATCCGTTTTTCGTTGCAGGCTCGAACGAAACGCGGATTCCTAGCATATCCAATGTGTTCATCTGTGATCTAGAATGACTATCATTGCATCTGACGAATGTGTATATATCTATATATGATATCTATTTAGGCGTTGCTTATGTTTTGCATCCGCGCTAGTCCAGCCCCCGCTCTGTCGTTATTTAAGTAACCTAAAGGGTGATGACGGGGCCCCGTGGCGAATGCGGATGGTATAAGCGTACGTCATATTTTCGTTGTTTTCTGCAATGGTAGGATTAAATGATGGGACGCATTAAATTAATGCAAGAAAAGAAACCTATAAGACGTTGTTGGAACAATTTTCAAAAAGCTGTTATTGCAAGGACGTTCAATTTTGTTTTGCATAGAAGTATTCGGTTATGAATGCCCAGCACCTCATTCGACGAGACAAGGGCCGAGATCCCTTCATCGGGAGTGACCCCTTGGACAAAAGTTTGCGTCAGGGTAATAACTTCACTATAGTCGATTATTCTTGCTTTGCATAGAGGTATTCGGTTATGAATGCCCAGCACCTCATTCGACGAGGAAAGAGCCAAGATCCCTTTACAGGGAGTGACCTCTTTAGCAAAAGTTTTCGCCACTATATTTTCAAAAAGGTTATCGGGTTCCTTCAACGATATCAAGTTCATTACGTTAACGAGTTTTTCGCCAAAAACCCAGCCGTAGCCCTCTGTCATTTCTTACAAGTAACACTTAGTATTCGTGCTGCGTTTGTTGACTCCGTCAAGGCGTAGTGTACGGTAGCTGAGTGCTGCTTGTTTGTAGCAGTATATGGGATTGGTTAGGACAGTCGTATAACCTTGTTGACTCCATCAAGGGTTGTGCGGGTGGGTTTAATGCAATCCAGATAATGACGGGTTGAACTTGACTAGGACTCTTTGATTTGTTGACTCCGTCAAGGTCACTTGGGTCCTAGGGGCAAAAACCACATCGGGAGTTTCTAAAGAAACTGAAACTTGCAGATTTAGCATACCTTCTGGAGTGTGGTGACTAGAGTGGATTCCATCTAGGTCATCACACAATGATAGTTGGATCTCGATCCCACTAATGAGTTGGATTACTCTCGGGAGATTATTTCACTTAACAATCAATGCTATAAACCAAGTAGGTGTCTAGAACGGTGTTAGCGGGGCTACGCCTCCAGGGAAAAGAGGTTACTTAATTAAGGAACTTCGCGAAAGCGTTGGAAAACCTCCCTCGAAGTACCAACACTAGCCTGGCTGAAAGGTTAAGCAAGTATTGTAACGTGGAATTGATCCCGACTAGTTTTTCTTTTAAAGGTTTGAAGGAGAATTTGAGGAAACAGTGGGAGCCATCCTGGTTAGATAAACTAATAAACCAATCTAATCTTGCAAGAACGCACGCTGAGTGTTTCTTTTCTCTCTCTCCAGGTAGCAACTATTTCACGCTCTAATCAAGATAATAAAATGTATCGCTTGACCGATCCGAATTCTTATTCGGGGCTGAGGAACGTTGGTTCAGCTCTAACTTACGGCAACAGTCATAAGTTTGAGCAAGGGAAAGAGGATTGTATGGATTCCAAGAATACCCAGTTGAAGAAGAAGCATGGTTTTGCATCTACTTCAGGTGTTCTTGTAATTGAGAACTGCTTTACGATCAGCCCTACCTTCTGGGTACTTGATACCGGATCAGAATCTCATATCTGTAATTTATTGCAGGGACTGAGAAAAAGTAGGAAAGTTGTACCTGGTGATATGTCGCTCAGAGTAGCGAACGGAGCACAAGTTAATGCTGCAGCCGTCGGTGAATATCACCTAGTGTTGCCAAATGGCAATACTATGATTTTGAACGATTGCTACTATGTACCTTCCATGGTTTGCAACATCATATCAGTTTCTTTACTCGATAAAGATGGATATAACTCTGTTCTTGATAGAAATATCATGAACATTTACCTTCATAAGGTACTGGTTGCAGAAGGTACAATGTGTTATGGTATCTACGTTCTAAATCAGAATACAGTTCTCAATGTACAAAACACACGCAAGAAGAAGAATTCAGATACGAATAAATCCTACTTGTGGCATTGTAGACTTGGTCATATCGGAAAGAAAAGACTAAGTAAGTTGCATAAAGATAGACTCTTGAATACGTTCGAGTTTTCATCTTATGAAACTTGTCAGTTTTGTCTCAAAGGGAAGATGATCAAATCTCCGTTCACCGGACATGGAGAAAGAGCAACAGAGCTCTTGGGACTCATACACAGTGATGTATGTGGTCCGATGTCTATACATGTAAGGGGTGGGTTCTCGTACTTCATCACATTTACTGACGATCTCTCTAGATTCGGATATGTGTATCTTATGAAATACAAATCTGAAGATTTTGAGAAATTCAAGGAATTCAGAAACGAAGTAGAGAACCAGACTTGCAAAAGTATCAAAATCCTCCGGTCTGATAGAGGAGGGGAGTACTTGAGCACGGAATTCCTAGATTACTTAAAAGATAATGATATTCTCTCTCAGCTTACTCCTCCTTATACACCACAGCACAACGGTGTTTCGGAGCGGAGGAATCGTACCCTATTGGATATGGTTCACTCCATGATGAGTAGTGCCGAGTTGCCTCTTTCATTTTGGAGACATGCGCTTCAAACAGCGGCATACCTACTGAATTACGCTCCATCCAAATCTGTGCCTAAGACTCCATATCTTAAGCGGTTCAAGATATGGGGTTGTCCGGCCTATGTAAAAACACAGAAACCGGACAAGCTAGAGGCGCGGTCAGTTCTGTGTAAATTTGTGGGATATCCTAAAGACTCGCTAGGATATCTGTTCTACCATACTGAGGAACAGTAGGTGTTTATATCTCGCCATGCTACCTTTTTAGAAAGGGAGTTTCTTGCAAAAGAAACTAGTGGGAGTTCGGTAGAACTGAAAGAAATTCAGCGACCATAAAATATAACTGAAAATTTGGAGGAACCACTGGATTCAATAACCCCAGACGAATCTCAGCCACTCCGCAGATCTGGTAGTATTTCTCATCCGCCCGAGAGATACTACGGTTTTCTCTTAGACGGAAATCGAGAGGATTGCATCTTGGAAGAAGATGACCCTACCAGTTTCAGGCAGGCCATTATCAGTAGGGACTCTGATAAATGGCTGGAAGCAATGAAATCCGAAATGGAGTCCATGTACGCCAATAAAGTGTGGACCTTGGATATTGCTCCACCTGGGATAAAACCAGTGGGATGCAAATGGATCTACAAAAGGAAACTTGGTGTAGATGGGCAGATGGAAACCTATAAGGCTAGACTCGTTGCAAAAGGTTTTCGTCAAAGACCTGGTGTGGACTATGACGACACTTTTTCTCCGGTGGCTATGCTCAAATCCATTCGGATCCTACTTGCCATTGCTGCCTTCCATGACTATAAAATCTGGCAGATGGACGTTAAAACGGCTTTTCTAAACGGCTGTTTGGAAGAGTGCGTTTACATGGATCAGCCAGAAGGTTTCGTAGACAGTGGGAGCAGCGGGAAGGTGTGCAAGTTGCATAAATCCATTTATGGATTAAAGCAAGCATCGCGGAGCTGGAACATCTGTTTTGATGAGGCAATCAAGGAATTTGATTTCATCAAGAACGAAGATGAACCTTGTGTCTATAAGAAGATTGTAGGACGAACTGTCGTGTTCCTAGTCTTGTACGTGGACGACATTCTTTTGATAGGAAATGACATTCCTATGCTACAATCGGTCATGCTATTTTTATCACAACGGTTCTCCATGAAGGACCTGGGTGATGCCTCGTACATTCTGGGGATCAAGATCTACAGAGATAGATCAAAGAGACTACTGGGACTTTCGCAGTCCAAGTACAAAGAAACCGTACTAAAAAGATTTAGTATGGAGGATTCCAAGCGCGGTAACATACCCGCATTGCACGGAATTACCCTCTCCAAGAAGATGTCTCCTAAGACTAACGAGGAGAGGGTTCGCATGAGCACTATACCCTACGCTTCGGCGGTAGGATCTATAATGTATGTGATGCTATGTACAAGACCAGATGTAGCTTACGCGCTGAGCATGGTGAGCCGGTATCAGTCAGACCCAGGTGAGGACCACTGGACGGCAGTGAAGAACATTCTCAAGTACCTAAGAAGGACTAAGGAGATGTTCCTGGTTTATGGTAATGAAGACCTTAGGGTCGAGTCCTTTACCGATTCAAGCTTCCAGAGTGACAAAGATGACATCAAATCTGTCTCGGGTTTTGTGTTTACCCTCAACGGAGGGGCAGCATGTTAGAGGAGTTCCAAACAGGATACCGTCGCAGACTCGACGATGGAGGCTGAATACATTGCTGTAAGTGATGCCGCAAAAGAGACGGTCTGGATGAAGAAGTTCATTAGTGAACTTCAGGTGGTTCCGTCCATTGTTGACCTAATACCTTTGTATTGCAATAACAATGGGGCTATAGCTTTAGCAAAGGAACTAAGGTCCCATCAGAAATCCAGACACATCTTAAGGCGGTATCACCTGATCAGGGAGATCATTGATCGTCAGGAGATCGAGGTACGGAGAGTGGACACAAAAGACAACACGGCGGATCCATTCACAAAGGCCCTCCCTCAAACGCAGTTCGAGCGACTTTTTGAGCTATTGGGTATACGGTACGCCAACAGCTGGCCCTAATGCAGACGTTGGGTATGCGGTACACCAATTACTGGCCTTTAGTGCAAGTGGGAGATTGTTAGATATGTATGCCCTAGAGGCCATTATTGTATACTACTAGTTTGTATAATACATTTTGGAGGCTTGGAATATATATACGGTTTTACGGCAGTCTTTCTTGATATAGTAGTATGCTACTTGGTTTGTTTCTATCTTAATATGTGTATATATTTCTTTTAACATATCGCTAAAACATATTGATGGAGCCCTTAGGATCCTTGCTTGACTACCGGCGTTGTGATGGCGATCACACTAGTGGGGGCTGGGTAGTCTATAAGCACATCCTTATTCTGGTCCCTAGTCGTAGGATTATCGAGACAGGGCATCGATACTCCAGAGTAGACTGGTGCATACGCTTCTCTTCCCAGCAGGGGAGATGGTCTGTCCCACAACCATCAGTACGTCGTACTGGAGATAGTATGCAGGTGCTCGTTAGGTTACGAGTACACTGGACAGGACTCGTCGGGAACTGTTGGTTGGTATTTTACCTATCGTCAGTTAACAGTTCCCAGGTGACATGAGTACAGCTTAGTCCGCTGACTTGACACTGTCACTTCGCCTCGAGTGTGTTCCCACTGTTCTTTGATTACTACCCTACCACGGCTCTACTGAGTCGTGCAAACAGGTAGTAGTTGGGTGCAGTCCCGAAGCACTTGGAGGCAGTGACGGTTAGATAGGATTCGTCTCTCCCGGTATTGGGAGTTGATATCGCGCTGTGTCTAGGAGAGCCATTACACATAGTCGTCCCTGGCCAGGACAAGCGAGATATACTGGTAGGTTTCCAGTGTTATCTCAGGGTGTTCTGGGCTACACTCCGACACGACTTGTACTGCTATTAGGGGACTGACGTTTACCACCCCCTAAGCCCGCCATGCGATGTTCTCAGACGAACGGACCGGACTGTACGGAGATTGTCACATACAGGCTCAGTAGGAGTTCGGATGGGTTTACCTCATCGGTCTTTTTATCGACATCTACCTAGGGACCGTTACGTACAGCTAGTGCCGCTTGCGGTCTGTGGTTAAACCCACTGCCAGCGTAGTGTCGAGTATTTAGAGTCCCACACGGAGAGTTTCCCTGCACTGAGCGAAACGTGTAGAGGCCGTATGGTTTTACGGCAAGGCTACGATCACTTACGTACACTAGTGTGCGTATGCTGTTCGGGCAGGCAATACTAGTGGGCTTTGGTTTAAGCCGGATCCTAGTATTGCACGGATGGATTTGTTTTGTCTTCTGTGCATTCGCATTCTACGGAATGCGGATGCGGATGTGTATGCACAGTTGTGAGGAGCGAAGAGGAAGGATGTGCCTCATTAGGGTTTCGACAGTTGATTCGGTCAAAACCATAATGAGGCGGGCTCGTTAGGGTTTTGGCAGTTGGTTCGATCAAAACCATTATGAGCCGGGGACATTACTTACTAATCTTTTTAATGATGATTATGTTATGGCTAATTGCTTTGACCATTTGACCATACTCGACTTTGTTGACCGTTTGACCAAAGTTGACTAGCATCTTCATATGAGGTCTAGATTCTTCTTTGGTTTTCTTTTTCTTTTTATGATATGAAAATGGTCAAGTCAAGCTAGCCATCAACTTTATCATGAAAAGATTAGTCATGATGATGTTTATGTATTATTGAACCATGGTTCTTTTTCTTGAGCTCATAATTCATTTCTCATTCTCTCTCTTAGAAAATGAAATGAAAAAGCTCCATGGTTGCTAAGCTCTTCTTTCTCCTCTAGAAAATTTCCTTTGATCTCATGTGTTGAGAGAAAAAGGATCCTAGTTGACAAATATATTTATCTACTCTTTCTACACAACCTAGGACATCAAGCCTAGCGATCTTGTTGCCCTAGTTTCCTCGGCTCGAGATGGAGCTCGGTACACAACTCTCGGGTGGATCTTTCTTTGGCAAGAGAAGGCGACGAGGAGAACCATCCAACCCACTCCAAGGAGAAGAAGAGAAGGAGTTCAAGACTGGGTATAACCTCCTAACCGAGTAGGTAAAGCTCGTAGTTGTCGCTAGTGTGTTGTTTAGCAAAGATCCGGATTTTCTAGTCCATGTTACCTAAACCCTAAAAATTCCGTTTCCGCAACCCCGAAAGAACCGGGACAGGTAACGTGGACCTAACAAACTGTGGGATGTTGCTGGCGGAGAATCTGCGCATGGCGAGATTCGCGGAGTGGCGGTTACGCCTGCGAGTGGTGGAGTTGGTCGGTCGAAGGGACCGAGAAAGATGGCCTCGGCGAGCGAGCTCGGGAAAGAGCGGGGGGGGCGAGGCATCTTAGTCTTGTGGCGGCTCGGGGTGAGCTGAGTGGCCAAGGAGGCACATTCACAGAGGGCCCCGAGGTGGGCCAGTTTGTGCTCGTAGGTCGGGCATCGGGTGGCCCGGTCGGCCCTTGTGGGCCCTTTCTTCTGAGCCCTGGGACACGTCATCTGCCACGTGTCCCGATCTTGGAGGTCACCAATATCGAGCATTATCATTAGCCCTCCACTCTTGTCCCGACCAGATCGTGGTCGGGTCAGGAGTGGACTGAAGGGCCTCCCGGGGCGAGATCCCTTGTCGGGACCAATTCTCGGGTCATCGGTTGGCTTTTCCGCCAGCGAATCAAGACGAGATCTTTGCATTTAAGGAGGGTGCGCCGGTTCATGCACTCTGCAGTCGAAGCGACGGTCCACGCGTCGAGCGCCAACTGGCTGATGTGACGTGCGCAGGTCTGCGACGTCCGACGGTACGCGGTTAATCGCTGGGCTGCCACATGGAGCGATCGGAGCCGCTGGGCGCAAGGAGCCGTTTCGGCGGGAGATGATGGGTGCCGTTGGATGAGATCGCAGGCGGTGATAAATATGGGTGGGACCCAGCCTAGGGTCCTTACTCCATATTTTCCTCCTTCAGGCCCCAGCTGCTCGGCGCTCGTCTCTCCTCCTTTGTTTCGGCCCCTGCAGAATTTCTTTTCCAAGATTAGATGTCTTCCTCTTCTGTAGAATCGGTAGATGTTGTTAGGGTAGGTGCTAGGGTTCCTTTAGATGTGCCCGAGTCTTAAAGGGGAGCAGGGGCTGGCCCCTCTCCCCGGGGTCGTGAGGCGGGGGCCGCCTTCAGGGAGGAGGCGGTAGGTGTGGCCCCTAGCATCCTGTGCTGGGTGAGGCATGAGGACGAGCTCGCCAACGCTCGGGCTCGGTTTCACATTCCTCCGCATTACACGCTACGTCTGGCCAAGGAGGGAGAGAGGGCCGATCAGGTGCGGGGCAGGGAGATTGCCCTGTACTTGGAAGCTTTTTGGGGCGGAATGCGCCTGCCCTTCTCTTCCGAGGTCATCGCCGCTCTAAACTTCTTCGGTCTGGTGCCCGGCCAGTTAGTGCCGAAATCATGGAGGATTCTCCTTGGGTTCTTGATCCGCCTGAGGCTGCAGGCGGTTCCTTTCAGTCTCTCCCTTCTCGATTCCTCTCTTGCATTCAAGAGTCACCCCGGCGGTCGAGCGGGCGACCCTAAGTGGGTGTACTTTGCCTTTAGGAAGCGGCCCGGGGTTGCCGCCGGGACCGGTGTCGTGGCATTCCCCTCCTCTATTCATGATTGGAAAAAGAAGTTTTTCTTCGTTTCCCCTCCCGAGGGCGAGGACTAGCCAGTGCCCACCAAATGGTCGAGGGAGAAGTGGCTGCCTGGGAGCCTGTCCAACGACCCCGCCGCGGTGAGAGTGGCGTCATGGGAGCCCATCCCCCGTTATGATGTGTTGCTGTCCAAGAGGGTCTTGAGCTGGGCCGGGCTTAGCCCCGTCGAGTTCGTCGGTAAGTTAGGCTTACTTCATGGGTTTATGTTTTACTCGCATTGCTGATAAGTGGGGTGTTTGTTTTGTGCAAGATCCATGGACTTCAGCGTTCTCCAAGATGCTATGCGCCAACCGAGGCAGCCTGCCGGGGGTGCCAGCTCTTCCCGGGCGCAGGCAGCCCCCGCTCCCACCGTCCCGGTGGTGGTCCCGCGAGGACGCTCGGCGGTGGATCCCGCCTCGGGCCCCAGCAGGATGTCGGCCCGGAAGCGGGCCCTGATTGTGGAGGACATGGCTTCCGAAGAGGAGATCGGCTCCCCGCCGGAACCGCTTAGGAGGAGTCATCGGAGAGTTTCTCGGGATCGGTCTTCACCGACCGTGGTAGAGGAAGGGGGCTCCAGTTCACGGTGCCATCCGGGCTGTCGGTCGCGGACAGCCTCCTCCACGAGATAGAGACCTCGGCTGGGGGTCGGGTTCCAGGGGGAACCTTCAAGGCCTAGCTGGCGTCGATCGCCTAAGAAGCCGTGCAGGTAAGCCCCCAGTGCGCGGCAAGATTTAGTGTCCTCCTTCATATTCCTTATTCTTTCCCTTTTTGTGTCTTCCCAGACTCTCCAGCACGTGGCTCTCGCCCTTCGCATGGAGACCGAGGTGGTAGCCCCGGCGATGGAGGCCGCGGGCCAGCTCACCGCATTGAAGGAGAGCTCCAGGCGGGAGCAGGAGGCGATGTCGGCGAAGATCGCCGCCTTGGAGGGCGAGGTGGACGCCCGAAAAAGGGAGGCCGCCCGGCATCACGAGGCCGCCGTGATCGCTGAGGGCAAGCTCGGGGACTCTCAGGTGCTCGCCGGCAACCTGAAGAAGATGGTGAAGACCCTCCGGAAGGAGCTGGGGGCGGCGGCCGAGGCGGTTAACTCTGCCGAGTCGAGGGCGGTGGCGTCCTATAAGGAGTCGAAGGATTTTTACCACGACCCGCATTGGCACGACGCCCTCGATGCTGTCAAGTCCCGGATGCCAGAGTTCGACGACGCGGACCTGCGGACTGAGTTCCCCCTCGTAGGCGCCGACAAGCAAGGGAGAGAAGTCCCCGGCGAGGAGATGCCCGAGGACCCGGCGCCCCCGGTGGTGGAGATCGAGGACCTCTAGGTTGCGCCCGGCCCCGAGGCGTAAAGCTCCCGCTCTCGTGTCTTTATTTTGTTTTCGTTTGAATTTTGTAAGGCTGGGGAGCCAGAAAATACCCTTTGTAAACAAAAACTGTTTTTGTAGGTAGCGATAAAGTTTTTCCTTAGCTTCCATGTTCTGCCTGTTTGTGAAGAATGTTACTTATCCTTGCCCGCACCATCATGCTTTTCCTGTCAAGTTGACCCTCTGTCTAACGATCGTCCGTCAAGTTGACTGCAATCGCTTGCCGACGAGCGTTTCCGAGGAGGTATCTCTATGGGCCCCGGAGTCGAGGGGAGATCGTTTAGATTAGAACTGCCCTGTCCTCGGTTTTTAGATAGAGTGCCGGCCGTCGTCTGGGGCTGACCGGGCAGGGTAGCTGCGCGGTCGAGGTTGTTGGGGTAAAAATTTACACCCCGGTTGACCGAGTCAAAGTCAAGGTCAACCCCAAGCCAGGTGGGCCCAAGCCCAGGCCAAGTGGGCCCATGCCCAGGTCGAGTCCGAAACATGAAGCGGCCGACCCTCCCCATGCTAAAATATAAATCATGTCATAAATAATTTTTATGTAATTTTTTGTGCATGAATGTATGCAAAATGGGCATAAAGCCAAATTTTTGTAAGCTCATGGCTTATATGCAAAAACAAATGACACATGAGCCATGGAATAGGCAAAATGCCATTTTGTGAAGCCTAAGGGGCTATATGTAAATGTGTAAGCCTATATAAGGCAACATGATGATGAATAGAAGAAGACTTTTTTCATTCCCTCAAAAACTAGGGTTTGTTCCTCCACTCTCTCTTCTTCAAGTTCTTCCTCTTCCTTTTTATTTTCAAAATAAATCAAGAACTTAGCTCTCTTTTTTTTAAAACAAAACAAAGTTTTACCACAAACCCATCTCCAAAAACTCCATCAAGAGAAGAAAAAGGGTCTCTTTTTTTATCATCCAAGATCTAGATCTTGGAGTTTCAAGAGAACCCATTTTGGGTTTCTTCTCAAAGGAGAAAGGAGAAAATCTTTTGGAGTTTAACTCCACAAATAAAATTCTTTTGGAGTTCAACTCCACCATCAGGAAAATTATTTTGGAGTTCAACTCCACTACAAAAATTCTTTTGGAGTTTAACTCCACAGTAAAAATCTTTGGAGTTCAACTCCACAAATAAAATCTTTTGGAGTTCAACTCCACAAATAAAATTCTTTTGGAGTTTAACTCCACTACAGAAATTCTTTTGGAGTTTAACTCCACAAAAAAATACCTTTTTTTGGGGAGTTTAACTCCACATTACATTTTTTTAGCCATATAAAATTATTTTGGAGTTGAACTCCACGTTCCAAAAAAAAAAAAAAAAATGTTGCGGTGACATGCAAAGCATGTGACCGGGTCACATGCTTAAACATGTGACCGGGTCACATGACCGGGTCACATGCAAAGCAAGTGACCGGGTCACATGCAAAACATGTGACCCCCTCACATGAGGGGTCACATGTTAAACATGTGACCCCCTCACATGAGGGGTCACATGCAAAGCATGTGACCGGGTCACATGCAAAGCATGTGACCCCCTCACATGAGGGGTCACATGTTAAACATGTGACCCCCTCCCCCTCATATGAGGGGTCACATGCAAAGCATGTGACCGGGTCACATGTTTAGCATGTGACCCCCTCACATGAGGGGTCACATGCAAAGCATGTGACCGGGTCACATGTTTAGCATGTGACCCCCTCACTTGAGGGGTCACATGTTAGCATGTGACCCCCTTTTTTTTAAAAGAAAAAAAAAATAATAAATAAAATAAAATAATAAAATAAAATAAAAAAATTCTCTTTTCTTCTTTCTTCCTCCTTTTTTATTTAAAATAAAAATAAATAAATTATAAATAATATTTAAAAATTTAAAAAAAACATAATTATTTTCTTTTCTCCTTTTCTTTATTTAACCCCTTTTTCTATTTAAAAAAAAATTAAATAAATAAAAATAATATTTTTAAAATTAAAAAATATTTAAAAATTTATTAAAAAAAATAATAATTCTTCAAATATTTATTTACTTATTTATTTTCGTTTTTATATATAGAAAATATATATATATGTATATATCTCTCTTTACAAGTGGAACAAAACAAAAAAAATATACACACACCAACGCACCGCATATTGAGTTCGCACGACCAGTTTAACCCGTCAATCGGAGGTTCCTTCGCTCCAAATGCGAGGGGTAATTAACGGCAGCTTAGTTCGCGGCTGCCGGAGATTCGGATCCCCACAATCAATAAACTCCGGCCTACCCTAGGCAGGGGGAATCTGTAGTACGCCTGACAAGCGCGCGCGTATTCCCATCTCAATGGGGTGACGAAAAACACCCTACAGATTCTGGCACGCCCGGTGGGACCAATCTCTCCTCCCATATTTCGGGTTAAACGTTCATGCGAACTCAATCAATTTACATGTCTATATTTATACTAAAATAATACTTTTTCATGCAGATTTTCAAGCAATCACCTTCCGACGATGTCTTCGATGATGAACTCAGCTCCTGTCTCCTACACGATGAAGATAGACTCCAGGACGGTCCTTCCGGCCAGTCTCGGGCGACAATGGGAGGAGCCGCTGCTACCATTCGGCTCTATTATGTTCATACCAATTGGCGACATCCCAGCTCCTCAAGCCCCGGTGGCAGACAAACCAGTCCCGAAAGGCAAAAGGCCAAATGTGGTGGTCGCGAGGGCACCTCAGCCCAAGCGCAAGTCCGTTTCCGAACGACTCTCCATGGCCCCAGCTGGGGGCAAGGCCATTGACACCAACAAAGCTACAATGCGTCCCGACCATGCTCCAGCGGTGCCCCGACCACTGCTCGATTGGGTGACTTCTCTAAGCTCCCCTCTGATCAACTCACAATGGCTTCCCGGGTAGCGGATGCCCGCCAAGCCTTCAAAATCGAGAAGCTGAGGGAGAAAAGGCTCAGATATAGAGCCAACAAAAGGGCTAGGGCTCCGGCCAGGCTAAACCTCATGAGGTTCGAAGAACAGGGTTACCCCGCCGAAGATGAGGAAATGGCTGGGTATGTAGTCCACACTGTCTACACGGTAGGCACGCGCAGCAAGAGTAAGGATGGGGCCACCACATCTCAAGTCCAATCTAGCCTGAATGTGGTTGCCGCTGCCCAAGAACAGCCGCCCCTGCTGGGTGATGAAAACCCTCTCGATGAGGAAGATAGGCAGAAAGACCTTTCGGTCCATGAGGAGTCGGGCTCGGAAAGCGAAGAAGAGCCGACTTTCCGCCCCAGGACCGCAGAGCAAGAGCTGCTTCAAGAGCTCCGAAAGCAGCTCAGAAACAAAGACAAGGAGATGGCCAAACTCTACTCCAAAATCGATGACTTGACGAATGTCGTGATGCAGCTCACGGCCCGACTTGCCTCTCAGCCGCCCAATCAAGCGGAGGGCTCTACTCGTGAACCGGGAAGTGGTGTGCCAAAGCAGTCGACGCCTATTCCCTCAAATCCAAAAGTGGGCGAACTACATGAAAATCAGTCGCATCCTATCTCGGGAAATGTCTTGGCTACCGATGACAATAGCCCGCTAACTCAAGATCAAATCATGGATTTGATTGCCAGCAAAGTCAAAACATTGGTGGCCGAAGCCGAAGCCCAAAAAGATATCGGCAGTAGTGGGAGACCATATCCTGCTCAGTATGATCTGGTAGAATTTCCTAGCGGCTATGTCATCCCCAAATTTGGAAGATTCGATGGGACGGGAAATGCGAATCAGCACATCGCCCATTTCAAAGCCTCATGCGGGAATACTGGGGGCAACGATGCGCTTCTCCTCCACCAGTTCGTTAATAGCTTGACCGATGTTGCTTTCGACTGGTACGCGAGCATACCAGATGGCTCCGTTACTACTTTCGTCCAAATGGAATCTTTGTTTCGACAAAGGTTCATGAGCGTCAGCGATAAGATCACCATTGCCGAGCTCGTAAGGACCAAGCCCAAGAACAACGAAAGCAACACGGATTTTATAACCCGATAGCGCAATCTCTCCGTCAAATGTGAACCACCGATAGAGCAGGACCAATCTGTCAGTCTCCTTGTCGGAAATCTCAACAATTGGATGGCCCCGTTTCTATGCACCGCGGGTCTCAAAACATTCCAAGAACTGACCAGAAAAGTTCAAATGCTGGAGCGCTCAAAGCAGGAGTCCTCCTCGGATTCCCAAAATAACAATAGGTCCTGGAGAAACCGAAAGGACGATAATCGCAAAGGCGGAGATCCCGACGATTCTGAATCTTTCAATGCTTCGGCTAACCGAAATAAGCAAGGGATGAGCGGGCCTAGCGCCAACCAGCCTCGGAAGCCAATGTTCGGAGAGGGAGGAGAATCTCCACTGAAAGAGAAACTGGATAAGGTCTATTCCTTCAGAAGGGACAAAATCCGTAAAATATTCAAAGACGCCCTGAAGAACGGTCTACAACTGCCAGAGTCAAAAAGACCGCAGGAAGCGAATAGGACCGACGACCCCAAATACTGCCCCTATCACAGAGTGATAGGTCATGCCATTGAGGACTGCTTCGTCTTCAAAGATTGGGTCGAAAAGCAATACAAGGCAGGAGAGATAGAACTGTCCAAAGGCGTGTTAGTAAACAGTCAAGATGCGACCGCCAATTTCATACAAACGGAGACCGAAGTTCTTCGTGAAACTAATTCTCTCAGACATCTGCCTTTCTCTGAACACAGTCGACCACCACGTCATTAAACTGGGAACAATCGACCTCTAAGTCGTTAAACTGGGAATGTAAAAAAAATGTAAATAAAAAAAATGTGTAAATAAAAGAAAAATAAAGAAAAGCCGAAATGATGGGGCAACTCGCAATAAAAATCAGCGAGTAAAAATAAAAATGAAAATAAAGCCGAAATGATGGGGCAACCGCGAATAAATAGCCGAAATGATAGGGCAATCGCGACCTTCGCGATAAGAAAAGCTGAAATGATAGAGCAATCGCGGTAAAATAAAAAAAAACAAAAAAAAAACAAAAAAAAAAAAACAAGGGCGGATGATGAGTTGCTCCTGGTATTATTCCAGTGCAGCAATGCAGACGCCAAACAAAAATCCAATTTCCCAAAATTCTTTCAGCCCAACGGCCAGTCCCCAAATTGACTACCGTATACAATCCACGGGCTCAAATAATTCTCAGCATACCCATGCCCCACCGCAACCACCAGTTACGCGGCTGGTCTCCGCCTTTGGAATTATGCTTCATTGGAAAGACCCACTCATGTGTCCTCATGATGTATGAGGAGAACAAACCTTCGTGAGATCCTTACGACTCACCAAGGAAGAATACACTTAGGAGTCCTCACGACTCTTAAGGAGAAAATACACCTGCGGGATCCTTACGACTCGTAGGGAGAAAATGCTTTTATGGGACCCTCACGGCCCATAAAATTGAAAAGTCTTAGGTGATAGGGATCCAAACCTGTCTCCTAAGCCATCGCTCCCCAATCCCCAAGTGGCGAATGATGAGTCGCTCCTGGTACCATATTCCAGTGTAGCGATGCAGACGCCAACCAAATTCCAAATCTCATATCCCAACGGCGAATGATGAGTCGCTCCTGGTACCATATTCCAGTGCAGCGATGCAGACGCCAACCAAATTCCAAATCCCGTACCCCAACAGCGAATGATGAGTCGCTCCTGGTACCATATTCCAGTGCAGCGATGCAGACGCCAACAAAGCCCCAAAATTTTTTTACGGCCCTACGGTCTGGATCATACATCCTGCAAAACCATATACAATCCACGGGCGTAAAACGATCCCAATCTCTCCCAAGTCCTACCGGCGAGACCACATTCAAAGTCCCACCGGCAGGGAAGATTCCAAAAAAAAAAATGAAAAAAAATAATAATAAAAAAAAAAGAAAAAAAAAAAAGAAGAACGGTATGTCCACAAGCAAAATGGGCACGGATGAAAACCCGAAAGGGCTCCGTGAGTAAAAACAGCAGGACTGCCGGCGAGTTTGTGAAAACCCGAAAGGACGCAAACTCGTAAAAAAAAGAAGAAATGAAATGCACTCGCAAAGTCCTCTCGACTTTGTGAGGAGAAAATTCCCGCGCGAGATCTTTACGACTCACAAAGGAGCAATACACTTAGGAGTCCCCACGACTCCTAAGGAGAAAATACACCTACGAGATCCTTTCGACCCGTAGGGAGAAAATGCTTTGTGAGACCCTTACGGTTCACAAAATGGAAAAGCCTTAGGTGACAGGGATCAAAACCTGTCTCCTAAGCCACCAATTCCCAAATCCTCTTGGGGCACATGATGAGTTGCTCCTGGCATTATTCCAGTGCAGCAATGCAGATGCCAAACAAAAAATAAACCAAATCCAAATCCTCCCGGGGCAAATGATGAGTTGCTCCTGGCATTATTCCAGTGCAGCAATGCAGATGCCAAACAAAAAAAACCAATCCCCAAATCCTCTCAGGACAAATGATGATTCGCTCCTGGTACCATATTCCAGTGTAGCGATACTGATGTCAACCCAAATCAAATTAAACCAACAACCTCTACGGCGGAATCATGCTCTGTCCCAGAATTTACCCCGTGTAGAAATCATGCTTCGCCTCGGGATATCTACCTTCCCTGCCGGAATTATGCTCCACCTCGGAATCAAATCAACCAACCAGCTCTACGTCGGAATCATGCTTCGTCTCAAAATGTTCACCCCGTGTCGAAATGATGTTTCGCCTCGGAGTATTGCCTTCTCTGTCGGAATTATGCTTCGCCTGGGAATCAACCTCCGCATCGAAATCATGCTTCGGTTAGAATGTCTGTCACCCTTCGGAATGATGCTCCGAATCCTGGAATTATGCTCCGCTCATCGGAATGATGCTCCGACCCTTGGAATTATTCTCCGCTCTTCGGAAAGATGCTCCGAACCCTGGAATCATGCTCCGATCATCGGAATGATACTCCGATCTCTGGAATTATGCTCCGCCCATCGGAATGATGCTCCGATCTCCTGGAATCATGCTCCGCCCTTCGGAATGATGCTCCGATCCTGGAATTATGCTCCGCTCTTCGGAATGATGCTCCGATATCTCTGGAACTATGCTCCGCTCTTCGGAAAGATGCTCCGAACTCTGGAATCGTGCTCCGCCCTTCGGAATGATGCTCCGAATTCTGGAATCATGCTCCGCCCTTCGGAATTATGCTCCGGATCCTGGAATTATGCTCCGCTCTTCGGAATTATGCTCCGATATCTCTGGAACTATGCTCCGCTCTTCGGAAAGATGCTCCGAACTCTGGAATCATGCTCCGCCCTTCGGAATGATGCTCCGAATCCTGGAATCATACTCCGCCCTTCGGAATGATGCTCCGAATCCTGGAATCATGCTCCGCCCTTCGGAATGATGCTCCGATCCTTGGAATTATGCTCCGCTCATCGGAATGATGCTCCGATCCTTGGAATTATACTCCGCAAATTGGAATGATGCTCCGCTTATCGGAATGATGCTCCGATCCTTGGAATTATGCTCCGCTCATCGGAATGATGCTCCGATCCTTGGAATTATACTCCGCAAATTGGAATGATGCTCCGCTTATCGGAATGATGCTCCGATCCTTGGAATTATGCTCCGCTCATCGGAATGATGCTCCGATCCTTGGAATTATACTCCGCAAATTGGAATGATGCTCCGCAAATTGGAATGATGCTCCGCTTATCGGAATGATGCTCCGATCCTTGGAATTATGCTCCGCTCATCGGAATGATGCTCCGATCCTTGGAATTATACTCCGCAAATTGGAATGATGCTCCGCTTATCGGAATGATGCTCCGATCCTTGGAATTATGCTCCGCTCATCGGAATGATGCTCCGATCCTTGGAATTATACTCCGCAAATTGGAATGATGCTCCGCTTATCGGAATGATGCTCCGATCCTTGGAATTATGCTCTGCTCTTCGGAAAGATGCTCCGAATCCTGGAATTATGCTCCACTTATCGGAATGATGCTCCGATCCCTGGAACCATGCTCCGCCCATCGGAATGATGCTCCGATCCCCTGGAACCATGCTCCGCCCATCGGAATGATGCTCCGATCCTCGGAATTATGCTCCGCGCTTCGGAATGATGCTCCGATTTTCTCCGATCCTTGGAATTATGCTCCGCGAATCAGAATGATACTCCGATCTCCGGGAATCATGCTCCCCGGGATGATGCTCCGCCCCCGGAATGATGTTCCACCTCGAAGTTCAGCTTCAAGATCCATCAATTTCATGCACACAACTCAAATGTGTGGTGTGCATTTATTGATGGGGGGCACTTTGTTGGGGTAAAAATTTACATCCCGGTTGACCGAGTCAAAGTCAAGGTCAACCACAAGCCAGGTGGGCCCAAGCCCAGGTCAAGTGGGCCCATGCCCAGGTCGAGTCCGAAACATGAAGCGGCCGACCCTCCCCATGCTAAAATATAAATCATGTCATAAATAATTTTTATGTAATTTTTTGTGCATGAATGTATGCAAAATGGGCATAAAGCCAAATTTTTGTAAGCTCATGGCTTATATGCAAAAACAAATGACACATGAGCCATGGAATAGGCAAAATGCCATTTTGTGAAGCCTAAGGGGCTATATGTAAATGTGTAAGCCTATATAAGGCAACATGATGATGAATAGAAGAAGACTTTTTTCATTCCCTCAAAAACTAGGGTTTGTTCCTCCACTCTCTCTTCTTCAAGTTCTTCCTCTTCCTTTTTATTTTCAAAATAAATCAAGAGCTTAGCTCTCTTTTTTTTTAAAACAAAACAAAGTTTTACCACAAACCCATCTCCAAAAACTCCATCAAGAGAAGAAAAAGGGTCTCTTTTTTTATCATCCAAGATCTAGATCTTGGAGTTTCAAGAGAACCCATTTTGGGTTTCTTCTCAAAGGAGAAAGGAGAAAATCTTTTGGAGTTTAACTCCACAAATAAAATTCTTTTGGAGTTCAACTCCACCATCAGGAAAATTATTTTGGAGTTCAACTCCACTACAAAAATTCTTTTGGAGTTTAACTCCACAGTAAAAATATTTGGAGTTTAACTCCACAAATAAAATCTTTTGGAGTTCAACTCCACAAATAAAATTCTTTTGGAGTTTAACTCCACTACAGAAATTCTTTTGGAGTTTAACTCCACAAAAAAATACCTTTTTTTGGGGAGTTTAACTCCACATTACATTTTTTAGCCATATAAAATTATTTTGGAGTTGAACTCCACGTTCCAAACAAAAAAAAAAAAAAAAAATGTTGCGGTGACATGCAAAGCATGTGACCGGGTCACATGCTTAAACATGTGACCGGGTCACATGCAAAGCAAGTGACCGGGTCACATGCAAAACATGTGACCCCCTCACATGAGGGGTCACATGCAAAGCATGTGACCGGGTCACATGCAAAGCATGTGACCCCCTCACATGAGGGGTCACATGTTAAACATGTGACCCCCTCATATGAGGGGTCACATGCAAAGCATGTGACCGGGTCACATGTTTAGCATGTGACCGGGTCATATGTTTAGCATGTGACCCCCTCACTTGAGGGGTCACATGTTAGCATGTGACCCCCTTTTTTTTAAAAATAAATAAATAAATAAATAAATAAAATAAAATAAAATAATAAAATAAAATAAAAAAATTCTCTTTTCTTCTTTCTTCCTCCTTTTTTATTTAAAATAAAAATAAATAAATTATAAATAATATTTAAAAATTAAAAAAAAACATAATTATTTTCTTTTCTCCTTTTCTTTATTTAACCCCTTTTTCTATTTAAAAAAAAAATTAAATAAATAAAAATAATATTTTTAAAATTAAAAAATATTTAAAAATTTATTTAAAAAAATAATAATTCTTCAAATATTTATTTACTTATTTATTTTCGTTTTTATATATAGAAAATATATATATATGTATATATCTCTCTTTATAAGTGGAACAAAACAAAAAAAATATACACACACCAACGCACCGCATATTGAGTTCGCACGACCAGTTTAACCCGTCAATCGGAGGTTCCTTCGCTCCAAATGCGAGGGGTAATTAACGGCAGCTTAGTCCGCGGCTGCCGGAGATTCGGATCCTCACAATCAATAAACTCCGGCCTACCCTAGGCAGGGGGAATCTGTAGTACGCCTGACAAGCGCGCGCGTATTCCCATCTTAATGGGGTGACGAAAAACACCCTACAGAGGTAGTTGCTCCGATGCTTCTTGTGGGGCCTTCTGATCCCTTACGGGCGCCCTGTTGTTTGACCGAGCAGGGTAGCTGCTCGGGGCCTCAGTATGAGGGCTTTTTGATCCCCGGCGTTGTGGCAGGGTAGCTGCCCGCGGGGGATAGCCGAGCGAGGGAACCTCGGGCCTCGACTGTCTCTGGGAGGGCTTTCTGATCCTTCAGGACGGGGACCGAGCAGGGTTACTGCCCAGTGCCTCATGGCGAGGACTTTGATCCATGTCGGTTGTGGTAGGAAGCTACCAGCCGGAGATAGCCGGGCAATGACCCGACTGCCTCTGGGAGGACTTTGGCCCTTGGCGCGAAGAAAGCTATACGGCTGTAGGGAGCTACCAAGGACCCTTGGCCGGGCAGGGTTACTGCCCGGTGCCTCTTGGGGAGGGCTTTTGTCCTGAAGGATAGCCGAGTGAGGGAATCTCGTGCCTCGACTGCCTCTGGGAGGACTTATTGGATCCCCAGCGTTGTGGCAGGGAAGCTGCCCGCCGGGAATAGCCGAGAGAGGGAACCTCGCGCCCGACTGCCTCTGGGAGGGCTTTTTGGTTCCTCTTTTTTCTTTTCTTTGATTGACCGAGCAGGGTAGCTGCTCGGGGGCCTCAGTATGAGGGCGTTTTGATCTCCGTCCTTGCGGCGGTGAAGCTGCCCGGGGTGTCCGCTAAGTCGAATCTTCCATGAGGTGCGGCCTGGTTGTCTGGCTGTAGGTGCGGGGAATGGGGACGGGCGAGGCAACGACGCATGCATCCAGCGCATTGAATGCCGGGGGAGGTGAAGCGGCAGGAATGCGTCGTTTCGTTTCCCCCGGGTAACCAGCGATGGACGCCACGTGGCGCGCCGCTTCGTTTCGTTCGGGGGATGCTCGAGGGGCGCCGCATGGCGGCCTTTGGGCTGCGCAGCGGGCTATATAAGGGGCACCGTTATTTTCCTTTCGCGGGTAGGCCATTAAAATGGAAGATTTCCCATTCACCATCATCGAAATCATCAGTTCCGCAGACGTGTATCTTTATGACCGCGACCGCACCGAGGACACGGTACAGTTGGTGGTTGCCCGCATTGAGGAGCACTTCGGCCGGCTGCTCCCTAGGCGTTCCTCCTTGTTGCAGCTGCTGTTGTATTCCATCTGGAGGGCGTCACCGGGGCTTTACAACCCCCTGTCAGAGCGGCTCTTCGACGAGGCCGTGGGCAAGCTGCAGTCCTTGAGGCGCTTCGGCTTGATTTCCGCAAACCGACTGGCGCGCTCGGAGGCGCTCATCCGGGAATGCTATGAGCTAAGGCTCGGGGTAGACGCCCGTGGGGGGAATTGGGAGCAGAGGCTGGAACTTGCGCGTCCCCGGTTAGTGGAGATTTTCGCCAAGTACCACGAGCAGTGCTCGGCTCACCCCTTGCCCCGTTATTGTAACCCTCCTTTCTTTTATATATTTTTTGTATGGCTGGGGAGCCCATAATACCCTTTGAATGAACAAAGATCTTTCTTTTTCGCAATGTTCCCTCGATCTTTTTATTCAGTCAACTGTAGATCCTAGGAAAAACTTACATCGTTTTAGAAAAGGGAAAGAGGAAGGATAAGTACAGGTTAAAGGATGACTTGGTCGGCCTGAGCCGAGTTTCTCGAAGGGCCGTCGACCCCGCGCCGGGCATAGAGCATGGGGCTCCCTGGGCCCCGGGTTGACTGTCCGCTGAAACAAGCATGATCTAACCGATGGTCAGGTCGGTGGGAGGGTGAGGCTGCTCTTGCTCACGGTCGGCCCGCCGTTTGTCCCTTAGGTAGGAGGTGAGGTGCCCAGACCGGATGAGCTCCTCAACATAGTCTCTCAGCTGTTTGCAGTCCTCTGTGGCGTGCCCCGGTACCCGGTGGAAAGCGCAGTAGGGGCCCCGACCTCGCTTGGCGCCCTGGCTTGGGACCGGGGGAAACTTGAAGAGCCCCTCATTCTGGGTCTCCTCCAGCAGCACCGTGAGGGAGACGTTGAGGGGGGTGTATTCTCGGAATTTCGGGTGGTAGGGCTGCTGACGCTCCGGCCCGTCCTCCCGAACCCTCTTCTTCTGGTCGGGTCTATCCGCCCGAGGAAGGTTGGCATTCACTTCGGACTCCAGCTGGACCCCGCGCTCGGTCCACGCCTTGACTTCGGCCATGGTCTTAGGTTGAGCTAGCGCGAAGGAGCGCAACCATTCTCTGCGCCTCAGACCAGACCTGAGCGCCATTATGACGGTTTCGTCCCGGTGCTCGGGAACTTCGAGGAGGGCGTTGTAGAACCGGGTGATGTAGGCCTTGAACGTTTTCTTGTCCCCGCTTTTGACTGTGAAGAGGTAGTCGACCGTGCGTTTCTGCCGACGGTTTCCCACGAAGTGGCCGAGGAACTGAGTGGCCAGCTTGTCGAAAGTTGATATTGAGTGGGGCTCGAGCCCCCGGAACCAGTCCCGACCCACGCGGATCAGGGTGGCCGGGAAGGCTCTGCACTGGGCGGCGTCAGAATGATCTTGGAAGCTCATCCCCACGGTGAAGGCGTCCAAGTGGTCCTTCGGGTCAGTCTTTCCGTCGAACAGAGAGACCTTCGGGGCCTTGTTGCGCGAGGAGATGCGTACAGCGAGCAGCTCCTCGGTGAATGGCTTCGTGAGCGAGTCGGATGCGTACTTAGCTCCGTCGCTCGGGAAGTGGGCTTCCCGGCACATGCCCTCGATCTTCTTCTCGAGGGCGTCGAGCCGACCGTGGTACCTTGAGGAATCGGCACCTGGGGATTTCCGGGCCCCGCTGTGGGCGGACTGCATATGGGAGCGGTCCCGGTCTCTCCCGATGAGGTGCCTCAGGTCCCGGGACGGGGAAGCCCTTGAGTCGCCGAGACGAGCCCCTTCCGTGCGTTCCCGCCGACTATGATGGGGTCGGCCACGCTCGTGGATAGAAGAGGTGACCGACATTTCCTCAGGAGGGTAAGGGTAGCGAGGAGGCTCGGGGCGAGGCTCCCTGGCGGCGGATCTCGGTGTGGAGCCCTGGGTCGCCCAGCGGGCCTCAGGGAGCACCGGTTCGAGGGAACGGTGGCGAGGGGATGCAGCTTGCTGGTAGTTGGCCGTCCAGACAGGGGCGGGGCCTTCTGGCGGCGGAGGTGCAGCAATCTGTGGCCCGGGTGCGGTCGTTTAGACACGGACGAGGGCTTCTACGAGGGATTGCAGGCGATCTATCCGGCCTGCGAGAGCGTTGATTACGGTCATGGGGGAAGGTTCGTCCTCGCCTTCGGTGAGTGGAAGGCGGCGGCTGGTACCGGGATCCCCAGAATGGTCGTCCGACATGAGAGAGGAGATAGGAAGGTCAACTTTGTGTTTTGGGGAATTGGGTTCCCACAGACGGCGCCAACTGATGGAGCTCCTTTTCGGGCCTCCATCAGATGTTGACTTCCGTTGATCTCGAGGTAAACTGGGTCGATTGTCCTTTGTGACGTATGGGTCTCAATGGGTTTTGTGAGGACAAGATGGGGTGAGAGGGCTGCCGCCGTGTACCTGCAAACAAGTCCCGAGGTGGTTTAGTACCACCGAGGACCCTCCGACGCTCAAGTCAGTGACAATATCCGAGCAGAGTAACGGCGTAAGCGTAAAGAATGACTTACTTGGTCCCTCTGTGATAGGGGTTTATATAGTGGCGGCAGCACGCAGCAGCAGGCGTGAGAATCTCGCCGGCAGTTACGCTCCCGACGTCACGCCCGTGTGATAAGCGGATCGCCCGTTTATGGGGATCGCAATGGCGTGGAACGTGGGATGTTGCTGGCGGAGAATCTGCGCATGGCGAGATTCGCGGAGTGGCGGTTACGCCTGCGAGTGGTGGAGTTGGTCGGTCGGAGGGACCGAGGAAGATGGCCTCGGCGGGCGAGCTCGGGAAAGAGCGGGAGGGCCGAGGCATCTTGGTCTTGTGGCAGCTCGGGATGAGCTGAGTGGCCGAGGAGGCACATTCACAGAGGGCCCCGAGGTGGGCCAGTTTGTGCTCGCAGGTCGGGCACCGGGTGGCCTGGTCGGCCCTTGTGGGCCCTTTCTTCTGAGCCCTGGGACACGTCATCTGCCATGTGTCCCGATCTTGAAGGTCGCCAATATCGAGCATTATCAGGAAGAATGTGTTTCCTGCATATAAAACCTTCGAAATATTTAGTATTTGAATATCCTGTCCTGCAAATAACACATGGACGTTAAATACTTGTGTTTCTGAATATTTGTGAATCTAGATAATTCAGTTATATCCATTTGCACAGATAAGTGCTTCATTATGTAATTGGCCTTTATTGCTGGAGGCAACAAAAGAACGTCGTTTTAGAAGAATGTCTTTTCGTTAATCGACGATTCTGTTTCGCCGGGATTAGATTTTTATAGTCTATATGATGTGCATTTTATTATAGGCCAGATTTTATAATGATGTTGCTGTGCATATTTTTATAAAGGTATTTAGTTTAATGGTCTCCTCTTAATAAACGGTATTTTAAGGGCATTATATATATATATATATATATATATATATATATATATATATATATATATATATATATATATAAAGTAAATGTTTTGGATGCTTTACTGCTCTCCTCAATTATACTCGTTTGGTATGCATATGGAGCTCTAACTAATGTATAGTGTAACAGCCTAGTCCAATCGTACGTTTCTTTTTCTTTTTGGATATATTGGGTTTTGTTTTATTATTATCATAACTTCGGGTTTAATACTTTTAATTAAGATATATGCATATAATTATGGTTTTTCAAGTTTGTTAAATAGGTATATTATTAGTATTTAAATATTTATTTATTTAACACTATTTTGTAACCATATTTATATTTTAGTATTATAGTTTAAACACAAGATATTTTGTTTGGTATTTCTTTAAACAATATATATACACAAGATTCTACCTCTTTTTAAATCTTATTTATAAGATATTTTGTTTAACAATATTTATTTAGTTAAAATATTTAGTTTTGACAGGTCATGAGAGTCCCTGTTAAATCTTTTAACCATATAAATATTTTTTCTACACTAACAACTCAATTTTCTCTCTCCAATCACCATATATCTCTCCCCCTGATCTTATCTCTTTCACCTGATAATTCTCTCTTCTTTTAAAACCAATACTATTTTCTTTCTCTTTCCAAATAATTATCTTTCCCAACATATTTCTCTCTCTATATTCTATTCTATCTACATATAATTTTCTATATCTCTAACTATATTTCACCAAACCTCGCTATATATATATATATATATATATCCTAACAAAATCCCTCTCTCTCCAATCCAATCTCTCTCAGCAGATTCTCTCTCTCAAATCTACTATCCCTCTCTAATTCTTTTTCTACAAACCTATATAAATAATATATATATATATATATATATATATATATATAATTGAAGATACTTTGTTATGATAGTTTAACTGAAGATATATTTTAGTTGTTTGATATTTTAAAATTACACACACACACACACATATATATATCAACTAATTATATTTATTTTAATGAATCCATAACCATATACATGTCTACATATATTTTTACTATATACTAATATATGTATATACATATACTTTCCTATTATCCTAACTATATACAAAATAATATGTGTATATACAACTTTTCTAATATCTTATAGAAATATATAACCCATAATATCTCTCTTTTATATTTATATATTTTTCTCTCTTAAAATTAAACCCAAATCTCATCTCATCAGAATATTTCTTTCTTTCTCCAATTATAATAATCTCTCTCTCTCCAATTTTTAACATCTCTCTCTTCCCTATAAATAACAACATAATTATTAGCATCTCTCTCATTCTCATATAGAACAACCTTCTCTCTCTTTCCCATCATAATATTTCCTTTTTCAAAATTAGCCAAGCCATCACAGCTTGGAGTTGCACTTCGTGTCGTCGTGTTTATCCGTCTCCGAGATAAGTACTCTTGTTTTTTTTAGCCGATGCAATATCAGCAAATATCACAATAAATTGTAAGTCTATAATATTTGAATAAAAATTGTATTATTGTGCAATTTCACTAAAATACCACGTAATTATTATATACATAATGAAAACCTTAGTTTTATACTGCTCACATAAGTTTGCATACTGCTCATATATATAGCTTATATTTAGACATATTTGCATAATTGATATAAATTTTAAATGGTAGATCCTAGTTATCATTTCATTAAGTTAAATAATCAATTCAATTTTATTTTTTTTGTTGAATCTTTGTAGAATATAGCTTACATAATATAGTATTTAGTGAACAGTAATTCAGGATAATTAAATTATATATATAAGATCAGATCATTGTAACAGCAAGAAAATAAATATACAATATATAATAAAATCAAGAAATTACCTATTGTTACTAATAGTATGAAACAGAACATTTAAGTGCATTTATATAAGATAACTGTATTGATTGTGTCTTAATACCCTTGGTATTAATTTTATATATTTAGCTCTGTGTTTTTATTAACAGTCAAACCATACGCTATTAAATGAAATCTTATGTTCATTATGCATGAAATGAAAAACCCTAGGATTTCTAGAGCACCCATTAATCATATTAATCTTTTAAAACCATATTTTAATTTATTATCCTCCCCAATAGTAAATCCGGATATTAAATGGAGATGTTTGTAAATTCATTTAGATTCTTGTTTATATTATTGATACTATCATATTATATCGACTGTATTTGACATGCTACTTGAGACTATTATCATCGACCTTGTTGACATGACATGCATGTTCACGATTACAGTTTCCTTACATTAAAATAATATCACTAATTAGAATATTGAACATTCATGCCATGAAACAATTACCCGTGCTTACATGTTTACCATACTGTACTATCATCGTGACTTGTCCTGTTTTTCTGTCCAGTCAGCATTCTATATTGTGATCGAATTTATTACCATGTTAGTTATAGATACGTGGGGGTTGGGGTAGTTTGAGTGTGCGTTCATACAACAGGATCGCAGGAGTCCCATGCCGGCAGCTCGTACCGGGCTATATCAGTCACATGTTATTACAGCTCGTACCGGGCTATATCGGTCGCATGTTATTACAGCTCGTACCGGACTATATCGGTCGCATGTTACTACAGCTCGTACCGGGCTATATCGGTCGCATGTTATTACAGCTCGTACCGGGCTATATCGGTTGCATGTTCATCTCACAGTTGGGCCCGTGTTTCTTAGCCCCTGGGGCCCTATCTTTGGGTTAGGAATACTCCTGCAGAGGTTGACGCACACACTCGAACTTACGATAGAATATTTTACCTTTTGTGACCAGTTAGGTTATGACTTGACCTCTTTACTTGTTTGTTTCATAGTGTGTGTGTATATATATATATATATTTACTTGTGCACACGTGCTTCACTACATTCATATATTCATGTTATCATACCATACACACACCTTATAGGTTGAGTATTTGCTGGGATATTCTGACATCCCCGAGATTTTTCATCTCAGATTTAGAGACAGATTTTAAGGCTGAGCAGGATCGCAGCGGCTATCAGGACTTTGCCGAAGATCAGTAACCCGTAGGTTTATTTACTTTCAGCTAGTATTTAGCATGTGCGCCCTTGTAGGACATTATGACTTATGTATCTTTTCAGATTTTGTTTTCTTTTGAACATATTGTATTGGGTATTTATTTGCATCAATTATCTAGTGGGCCCATTTTTAGTATTTCTTGTGGTTTCGTTGCAGCATGATTATCAGTATTATCCCTTTTGGTATTGGATTTTATTTTTGACAGGTTAAACTAGACAGCCTTATGTGACTATGGAAGGATCTTTTCTTACCGTAGGTAGCACGGCTGGGCTTCGTTGCTCTCCTATTCCGTATTTTGGGAAGCGGGATGTGACAAGGTTTTGTTGGTATCAAAGCCGGGCTGACGTTAAAGTTAGTTTTGGTTCTACCGACCTTTTAGGTTAGAATCACGTGTCTAGGTTTTCCTCAGTGTGTCATGCTGCATATTTTCTTGACTCTGATTTTAGGATTCAGGCGATTGAGATAGAATTACGATATTGTACCCATGTACCGCGGCATGATTACAATGAGTCATTTTGTTTGAATAACTTAGAATTCTACTTGATTTGTTTCCACATATTTGATTTCCTTAAACACGCCGATTTCTCGAGCCAAGACCATGACTCTTCATACCCTCATTTGTTTCCTTGATTTTTGATTTTTCATACCCATCTATATTCATTGATCCTTGTAATTAGTTCGTAATCTTGTATTTTCGTTCTTCTAATTTCGAGGATGAAATTTCTTGTAAGGTCGGTAGGATGTAACACTCTAGTCCGATCATACGTTTCTTTTTCTTTTTGGATATATTGGGTTTTGTTTTATTATTATCATAACTTGGGGTTTAATACTTTTAATTAAGATATATGCATATAATTATGGTTTTTCAAGTTTGTTAAATAGGAATATTATTAGTATTTAAATATTTATTTGTTTAACACTATTTTGTAACCATATTTATATTTATTATAGTTTAAACACAAGATATTTTGTTTCGTATTTCTTTAAACAATATATATACACACGATTTTACCTCTTTTTAAATTTTATTTATAAGATATTTTGTTTAACAATATTTATTTAGTTAAAATATTTAGTTTTGACAGGTCATGAGAATCCCTGTTAAATTTTTTAACCATATAAATATTATTCCTAAACTAACAACTCAATTTTCTCTCTCCAATCACCATATATCTCTCCCCCTGATCTTATCTCTTTCACCTGATAATTCTCTCTTCTTTTAAAACCAATACTATTTGCTTTCTCTTTCCAAACAATTATCTTTCCCAACAGATTTCTCTCTCCATATTCTATTATATCTACATATATTTTTCTATATCCCTAACTATACTTCACCAAACCTCACTATATATATATATATATATATATATATATATATATCCTAACAAAATCCCTCTCTCTCCAATCCAATCTAATCTCTCTCAGCAAATTCTCTCTCTTAAATCTACTCTCTCTAATTCTTTTTCTACAAACCTATATAAATAATATATATATATATATATATATAATTGAAGATATTTTGTTATGATAGTTTAACTGAAAATATATTTTAATTGTTTGATATTTTAAAATCATATATATATATATATATATATATATCAACTAATTATATTTATTTTAATGAACCCATAACCATATACATGACTACATATATTTTTACTATATACTAATATATGTATATACATATAATTTCCTATTATCCTAACTATATACAAAATAATATGTGTATATACAACTTTTCTAATATCTTATAGAAATATATAACCCATCATATCTCTCTTTTATATTTATATATTTATATATCTTTCTCTCTGTTATAATTAAACCCAAATCTCATCTCATCAGAATATTTCTCTCTCTCTCCAATTATAATAATCTCATTCCAATCTTTAACATCTCTCTCTTCCCTATAAATAACAACCTAATTATTAGCATCTCTTTCTTTCTCATATAAAGCAACCTTCTCTCTCTTTCCCATCACAATATTTTCTTCTTCAAAATTAGCCAAGCCATCAAAGCTTAGAGTGTCGTCGTGTTTATCCGTCTCCGAGACAACCACTCTTGTTTTTTTTAGCCGATGCAAAATCGACAAATATCGCAATAAATTTTTAGTCTATAATATTTGAATGAAAATTGTATTATTGTGCAATTTCACTAAAATACCACGTAATTATTATATACATGATAAAAATCTTAGTTTATACTGCCCAGATAAGTTTGCACGCTGCTCATATATATAGCTTATATTTAGACTTATTTGCATAGTTGATATAACTTTTAAATAGTAGATGCGACTTATCATTTTATTAAGTTAAATAATCAATTCAGTTTTTTTTTTGCTGAATCTTTGTAGAATATAGCTTACATAATATAGTGTTTAGTGAATAGTAGTTCAGGATAATTAAATTATATATATATAAGATCAGATCATTATAACAGCAAGAAAATAAATATACAATATATAATAAAATCAAGAAATTACTCATTGTTACTAATAGTATGAAACAGAACGTTTAAGTGCATTTATATAAGATAACTGTATTGATTGTTTTAATACCCTTGGTATTAATTTTATATATTTAGTTATGTGTGTTTATTAACAATCAAACCATACGCTATTAAATGAAATCTTATGTTCATTATGCATGAAATGAAAACCCTAGGATTTCTAGAACACCCATTAATCATATTAATCTTTTAAAACCATATTTTAGTTTATTATTCTTCCCAATAATAAATCCGGATATTAAATGGAGATATTTGTAAATTCATTTAGATTCTTGTTTAAATTATTAATACTGTCATATTATATCGACTGTATTTGACATGCTACTTGAGACTATTATCATTGATCTTGTTGACATGGCATGCCTGTTCATGATTACCGTTTTCTTATATTAAAACAATATCACTAATTCGATTGTTGAACATTCATGCCATGAAGCAATTGCTCATGCTTATATGTTTACCATACTGTACTTTCATCGTGACTTGTCCTATTTTCCTCTCCAGTCAGTATTCTATATTGCGATCGAATTTATTACCATGTTAGCTATAAATACGTGGGGGTTGGGGTAGTTTGAGTGTGCGTTCGTACAACAGGATCTCAGGAGTCCCGTGCCGGCAGCTCGTACCGGGCTATATCGGTCGCTTGTTACTAAAGCTCATACCGGGCTATATCGGTCGCATGTTACTACAGTTCGTACCAGATTATATCGGTCGCATGTTCATCCCACGGTTGGGCCCGTTTTTTTAGCCCTTGGGGCCCTACCCTTGGATTAGGAATACTTTTGCAAAGGTTGACGCATACACTCGAACTTACGATATAATAGTTTACCTTTTTGTGACCAGTTAGGTTATGACTTGATCTTTTTATATGTTTGTTTCATAGTATTAATATATATATATATATATATATATATATATATGTTTTTACTTGCACACACGGGCTTCACTACATTCATATATTCATGTTATCATACCATACACACACCTTATACGTTGAGTATTTATTGGGATGTTCTGACATCCCTGAGATTTGTCATCTCAGATTTAAAGACAGATTTTCAGGCTGAGCAGGATCGCAGCTGCTATCAGGACTTTGCCGAAGATCAGTAACCTGTAGGTTTATTTACTTTCAGCTAGTATTTAGCATGTGCGTCCTTGTGGGATATTAGGACTTATGTATCTTTTCAGATTTTGTTATCTTTTCAAACCTATTGTATTGTGTATTTATTTGCATCAATTATCTAGTGGACCCATTTTTAGTATTCCTTGTAGTTTCGTTGCAGCATGGTTATCAGTATTATCCCTTTTGGTATTGGATTTTATTTTTGACAGGTTAAGCTAGACAGTCTTATGTGACTATGAAAGGATCTTTCCTTACCGTAGGCAGCACGGCTGGCCTTCGTTGCTCTCCATATTCCGTATTTCGGGAAGCGGGGCGTGACATATAGATCAAGTGACATTTTTAAAAAACACTTCTTTTAGAACTTTATTTGAATGGAAAGTTGTTGGCTTTATGATTTGGCTTTTTGTTGTCGAAGACCTATTGTTGTTAACCAGCGAATGGTTGTTATTATAATTATCATTATTTTTTGTTGGAAAACAAAATTAATCTCTCTTAGCTTGAAATTTATAAGATTTGACATGACACTTGAACTTGATCATCGAAGTTCAAAAATTGACAGGAATAAGATTCATTTTGACAAGATTATGCCTAACGTGTTGCACGTTACATTTGCATGATTCCTCTAACAACTTCTGATTTTAATTGTCTCAGAATGATAAATTTCCAAGAACAGACGGTAAAATAAACATAGAGCATATTAAGGATTTTGGTTTGAAGGAATGTGTTAGTGAAGATACAGAACAAAGCATATCAAAGAGAATGGAAGCTGTGGAGGGGAGTATTCATGGTGACACAAACGAAATGGATTGGGAAGAAGGTACTATTTCTTTGCCAGAAGTTAAGGAGGTTTTCTCTCATGAGCATGTGAGAGATGTTACTGTTGAATTTACCGACTCACCTTCCTCTACTCGAAAGAAGCGGGCTTGAAGGGTCTCTGCTGAAGATAAGGTAAATTCTGAGAATTAGGTTGTCACAGTAGATTTAAGGTTTTTCTTGGTTTTTTTATATAAAAAAATTTAGCCATATAGATGCAATCTAAAACACAATTGCTTATCTATTTTTGCAGGAATTAGCAGAGCTTGTGCACAAGGTTCATTTACTGTGTCTGCTAGCAAGGGGTAGGTTAGTGGACAATGCTTGCAATGATCCTCTTATTCAGGTGATTCTTTCATCATGTCAAATTGTCTTGTTTCCATACGTGTATTTTGTGCCCTTTCTTTCCTAAGGTCGACGCTGGGTTATTTTTTTACTGTCAACACTGTATCCTCATCTATGGTTCTCCTCCTCCTCTTCTTACTTATTTTAATTTTTATTGCATACCCCTATCCACACAAGTAGTGCACTCTTAGAATTTATTTTCTTCTACTTTGGGTTATAACTCTCTTTTCACTTTCTATCACTTATCAATATCTACTGCCTTGTATAGTCATACCCTAGTTTGGTTGTGTGAAAATTTAATGTTTTAACATTATCACAATTATACTTTGTTGAATCTTATCATCTAGCTTTTAGGGTGTGCATTGATTTACTGCTTCTTGGCATCTCATAATTGCTAAATATTTCACCTTGTAGGCTTTCTTGATAAGTTGAAACCATATAGGTCATTTCATCATTTAACATCATGACTACTTATTTGGTTTTTGTTTTTTCATATTGTATTAAATCGTTTATATAGTATTGTGTTGCATCAGGGTGCTAGCATAAGACCTCCAAGACATATAAGACCTACTAGAAATTATCGGATTGAATTGTATAACTTGTTTCATTCACCAACATTTTCAAGGAGGACTAGCTTGATGGACCATCTAGAAATTTGAAATTGACCTTGAATGGTTTGTATTTTTTTTTGTTGGGGAAATCAATCCCCTTCGGGAATCGAACTTGCTACCTCTCACATTAAAGAGTAAATTGATACCGACCGAGCTAATCCCAGTTGATTTGAATGGTTTGTAGATAACCCACAATACTTATATGAGAATCTGAATTGTCACAAATATGGCATATAAAGGAAAATTAGCCAACATTTTATTGATTTTTTATTTGGACCCTATTTATTAGAACCGTTGCATTTTGGACGATCTTAAGTATCGACATCATTCAGAAATTAGTACTTGACAATTACAGTCTCTTTCTAAGTCTACAATATTATAGCTAGAATGCCTTAACAATCATGGTGCACATGCAGTCATTAATTATCAATACTTTTGTTGGTTTCATTTCTTAGTTAATTGATTTCAGTAAGATTATATGCTGATTACTTGATCCTAGACTTCTCGTAGACCTGTATGTTTGGCATTGTTGTTAAAAAGCAACTATTTTAAGGCTGATATTTAATTAAATAAAAAAAGAGTATAGTTTGCATTAATTTCAATATTTTGTTTTCCCTTGGTGCAGCAATGCTACTTGGTCATGTATTTGTATAGACAGTGAAGAAGTCATTGTGCACTCCTGTATTGTAGTTTGTCTCCATTTTGACCTCTCAAAGAGGCATGTACTTGCCTTGGCTATCCCTTACCTCTTATTTTATATATGTTTGTTTGCATGTATGTACGTAGGGTAAGGCTTTGTTGTTCTATAGGAACTTACTCAAATTTCATTTCCAACAAGGTTAAATTAATTGTCAATATAATTGAGGAGATGACCCTTTATACGGTCAAATGAAAGGAAAAAATTTATGTCGCCGATCCAGAAGATTAGAGATGGACTTAATGTTGTTGGTGTAATATAAAATTACATCGTAGGTTACCCAGCAGTCTAAATTGTTATGGCGTCTCCAAACCCACTCTATAAATATCGTGGCTCTTTAAAAATAGACTACTGTTGTAACTAGCTTATACGTCACAAACCAATGCTTCTTTTAGTTACATGCAAGTTATTTGCGATTTCCATAACGGGTTCTTGTTCTTCATTGATGTCAATTATTTTTTGGGTAAATCCATCTTTTATTGGCACCCCATCTAATCTTTTTTTCCTGGTTTGATGCGAAAATACATTGCTATCCTTTTGAAAGTTATGCTATGCCTGTCCCATAGCGGCATATTATTCTGCCACAAACTTTTTGTATAGGAAAAATGGGTTCACTACATTTCAGAGTTCGATAATGAGAAGGCTCTATGGAAAACTGTGAACTGGCTATTAAACTAGCATGAACTTTTTGTGGCGATGTCCATTTCCCAAAAAAGAAAATGGGAAAGAAGCGATCGGTTCCATTTCACTTGTTAAGCCAGTTGGCTATGAAAATATACTTATTTTATCAGGAAACATAATGCTCTTGCAACGAAAGAGCAGCACTTCCAGGTTCTGCTAGATTAAGAATCTTGAAAGAAGTGGAAAGATAATAGCATTCCCTAGGAAATGCATTTGGATCCCTCTTGTTTAACATTCTCTTTCTTTAGAAATTGATATTATGCTGCTAAAATTATTTAATATTTACCCGGCTTCAATTCTTTCACTGCTACCCTCTTACTTGCCGAAGATAATGGAGATTCCAAGAGTTAAAGCTCATTTGCTGGGATCACTTGTACGTTGGGTATGACCTCTTTCAGAAACCATATTTTATTTTATTTTGACGTATTCACCAAATATTGATCTTTGACATGCAGTTCCATGAAAATTTTCACATTCGAAGTGAAAGTAGTGATAGAGGATCATTTCACGCAAATCTTGCCTATGCTCTTGAAGCACGTGTAGGCTCTCATGAAGAGGTTTCTTATTATTCACATTGCTTCTTAATACATGAGTTTTAGCTTATTAAATCCATGCAGGACAAACAGATTACATGAAAATTATGCAAATGGAGATACTTAGGGTCGCTTTGAACCATAATGTTTCATGTTGTTAGGCATGCTTATCTTTTCGGTTGTTCTGATATCTTGTTAATTGCTATATATATATATATATATATATATATATATATATATATATATATATATAATTTTGTGTGTGTTAAGTTTATAATTCAGTGGCATCGATGCCGTGTAATAGTTTACCAACTCATTCTTTTGGCCATGAAATTTAAACATTTGATAGGTTAGGTTTTTCTCAGCGTGCCTATGCTAGCTGTGACCTTTAGTGTCTTAAGTTCTCATAGTAGCATTATCCTTAGGAACAGATATTTTCTTGTCAGTTAGATTATATCATTTGTTCGATAGTCATAGTTTTAGTTACACATGGTGCCGTGTATTGTTTGATTCTGGCAAGTGTGGCCTGATAATCGGTAAAAGGTAATTGCAGTTTAACATGTTTTGATTATATTATGATTCACGGCTTATTTTGCAACTCATTTGAAATCGATTCAGCGTTAGACTATTCAGAAAAAAACACGACTAAAGACTACCTAGACTTTTTCCTCACCCATAATCTTTTTGGTTTAGTAAATACAGCAGTTTTGATTAATTTAAAATGCTTTAGAAGAAATAATATAGGGTTCTGTAGAAGGAAATGGCATAGTTTGCTATTGAATCCAACACTAAGGTCGATGAACCTTACATTGGTAATCTAATCGTACTTTTTATTTCTTCCTGAAAATTACATGACACTAAATAGGGAAGATATATGGTTCAGGAGGGATATAATTCTTGATGTTTCTTTGGCTTACTTTGTGGCTTAGAGACGAATATAATAACCTAGAGAAAACCTTATCATGGCCATCTAGACTCTTCTCGTAGTGGGAGAATTTGGAGCTTTTGTTCTTTATTGCATGAGTATATTACATTGCCGTTAATCATTTCAAACTATCTTTTTTAAGGAATTTGTAAACCCTTAAGTTGAAACTGAAGATAGCAAACCCTTCAGTTTCAACTACTATTAGCTCGAGTGCTGTTTGGTCCAGAAAAAATGGCCCGCCTTCGTATTGGACAGAAGTGTATTGTTGCTTGGAGACATTAAGTGGAAGGTGGGTCCACATTGATGCGGCAAATGGAGCGGTTGATGGGGAGGAAAAGGTAGAAGCTGCAGCCGCTGCTTGTAGAAGGCCTGTGAAGTATGTTGTTGCCTTCGCTGGAAATGGTGCTAAAGATGTTACTTGCAGGTTTGGCTGTTAACTGTTCTCATTTTTTTTCATGGTCAGCAGCGTTTGAATTAAATTGTACCAAGTTATATCACTCGATACCGATTGGTATTCCGATATTCAATATTATAATATATATTTAATATTATTTTATAAAAAATGTATTTTATTAGGTTAAAATTCATTTTTAAAATATATTATATTAATTTGAATGCTGGTCTACCGGTATACCGGTCAAACCGACTGGTAGTAGACCTCTTCTACCCGTCGTGGACCATTATAACAGTAAATATTGGTTCTTCAAACATTAATCAGCACACCAAGGCTAAGCCTACGTTGTAGGTATATGGTTAGCTATAAGTACATTCCCATCTATATGTAAGGCGGATGAACTTAATTATTTCTTCTGTTATGATGACTACTAGATTAATGCTTGTGCATGTAGTCTTGCATATTTATCCTAGAACTTCTTTAGATGTATAACATACCAAATATTATTGAACCATGGAAGCAGAAAAGTGCAAAATGACAAAATCCCGTCTAGTGTGGTAACGCTATGGATAAAGAAAAGTTGGATTGTCAATATAGTATCCCCTGTTATTATTTAATATTGAGCCGCATTTTAGTTCTTAATTATCTTACCTTTTAAGAAAAGCTAAATTAATGAAGATGAAAGGATCTAATTATTTCTACATTTTGATTTAGGGAAGAAATTAAAGTTTGTTAGAGTTTGTTTTCTGTGCATTTGAAAATGTAACACCCTAGTACATTTATACTATATATTTTGGTATTTTAAATCTTGCGGTAAAATTCTTTACTATTGGGTTGCGAATGATGCAATTAGTGGCCGTGTTTATTACCCGACCCGACCCGCATGTTTAAAACCCAATATGGTGTAAGGTTATATCAAATATTTGTTAGTACAGTGTATCCATGTGAATCGAGTACTAAATATATATATAATATATTTTAGCTCTACACATCTCTTTATAATACAAGATAAGAACAAATAATATTCTTTTTCTATCTAACCTTGCATGGCAAAGTACCCCATACCAGGTTGTGGCACCTATATATCATGTTCATATCCTCAGTTATAGATAGACAAAAAATTAGAAATCTTTACGTATATTTATATAGATTTGATTGGGGTACATGTATTTAATTACAGAATATTACATTATGGTTAAAATTCTTACGTATGCTCGTTATATTTAAAAACTATATTTTTGAAGGGGGGCGGGTAATATTTGGAGTGATCTGGTATTATCTATAAAATCCTACAATATATATACATTATATATTCTTATACCTATAATATATATAACAGTTTATATATATTATATTATTAAACTTTTAAATTTTTTAAAAGAAAACACTCTCTCCATATATATATACATATATATTAATACTATAACTATTATAAAAACACTCTCTCCCCCGTCTCAATCTCTCTCCTCCCGCGCTCTCTCTCCCTCTCGCCCGAACCCTAAACCCACGCCCCTATCGTCTCGTCGCCGTCCCCATATCCCCATCATCACCACCCTCATCTCCTCCTCTTCTTCGTCGTCTCCTCCTCCTTTCCTGAAGGCTCACCAAGCCGACCCCATGCCGAGAACCCACCATCTTCTCCCTCGTCGACCTCATCGTCGGGACCCAACCGCCACCATCACCCTCCATCACCTTCCCTCTTCTCGTCAGCATCACTAGAGCAGCCACACCACCATCTCATCACCTCCTTCTCCTTCTTGTTTTCCCCGATCGCCAGCCCGGCCCTTCACCACCTACGGCACCTCGCCGTCGACCTCGGTCCCCAGCACCTCGTTGCAGACCAACTCCCTCCTCTTTTCTCGTCACGCTAAAAATCCAGAGAACCCCATCAACCCCATCTCTTCTTCTTTCTTCTTCTTTTCTTTTCCGACTTCGCCGGAGTTGGTTACTGCCGATGAGCACGATCCAGACGATCCAGTCACCGTCGTCGTCTAATCCAGTTACCACGTCACGCAGTTGCTCAGTCAGGTCAAGTCCTACGTACGTGGGTTTTGCCCCGTGTCGTTATTCGGCGTTCGAAACGTGATATCCGTATATTCGTCATGAGATTTCGATCAGGCAAGTTCTGAACTTGCAACATGCTGCTTTGTTTATATTTATATGATTAATTATAGTAAATGTATTCTAATGTTCAGTAAGTATTATCAATTTACCGTTTTATAGTATCAGTCTGTATCTGTACCAATAATGGTTTTATCTAATTGCATGCCGGATCATCACAGTATTGTTATAATACTATATCAATTCAGTATTTTTATATAGATTGCCATATACCTGATAGCAAAAGTAAAACAGTTACTACAGATAGATACATATACATCATGGGCGTTAGTCATGATTACCATATTTAGATATTGGTTACAATTTTCCATCTAGTATCTAGTTTGTTTAGTATATATTGCCTGACTTGTACACAAGACATTACTAAACCTGTTACTTGGATCATTCGCTAATACCGACAATCCTGACTTGTTGTCCTAACGGACGTGACTTATTGTCTAGATAGACAAGACATGTACCTGCTTGATCTTGTGTTGGCATTAGACGTATATAATCAATACCTGCTTTGAACACAAAACCTGGGGGTAAGAGGAAATCAATAATAAAACCTGATTTGTAACTCAACGGTACGATACTTCCAGAGACTGATCGGTCGGTACGGGCTTCGGCCCCGGAATGATGCTGCTGACATCATTCGTCTGTACATGATACATGTTGTCACGACCCAACCCCAATACAGATAGTATTGTCCGCTCTGGCCGAAGCCGCACGGTTTTGTTCTTCGGAGCGAACCAGACCGGACCAGGGGCCACTTTCCAGGAAGACACCCATCCCAGGACTTCCCTGGCCCGAGCACACTTAACTACGGAGTTCTCAAGCTCCTCTAGTGTCGGTTCACTTAAAATTCGCCCCTGTATTGAATAGTGGTATCATTTCATTTATAGTTCCGGATTTGTCCTCTTTCGGAATATATTCCGAAGATTCCCCATTGTTCTAGAGTGGGTCCCACGGACTCAAGAGGTGTCCCCACGGATTCAAGAGATGGCCCCTGCCCACTTGGCATGACACTTGGCGTGACACTTTGTTCCGTGTGACACTTTATTCCATGAGCAAGAACCAGGTCCCGACACATATTTTTACTGCTTAGCGGCACGTCTCGGATTCAGCCCCGAAAGTCTTGACCGTGGTCCCGGGCACGCACGGGATACTATTTAGTCACATCGACGATTCCATTTAATTAATTTCAAAAACTTGTAGAATAGATAACCTAGAAGTATAGATTTTAGGATACACATCACATACCTATACCTCACTGTTTTATACGTGTGTTTATTATTTACACTCATATTTAATCATAGTATCCTACCTAGTTATTACTATTATTTTGATATTTATGACGAACTGACGTCTGGATTTATCATGGCCCGGTTCCTCTGACGTTGTCGCAAGCATATCATGAGTATTTTAACAAGCAAGCCGAGCAATGAGAAGCTTGATGATTAGTTTTAGAGATGCTTAGATTATTTTATTTCCGCGGTTTTATTTTATCCGTATGATCCCATAAGAGACGTGTTTCAGATATTATTATTTATTGGATCTTGATTCGTTTATACTATATATATTTCTTGACTTTTATTTATTATGGCAGATGGACATGTGTTGGTTAGATTTTCTTTACTGTTCTTGATATCTGATTGACAGCCGTAATATGACTATGGAGGGATTATTTCTATTCATAGGTAGCATGGTTGGCTCTGTCATGTGCCGTATTTACGCATTTTGGAAAGCGGGACGTGACAGAAAAACAACCAACTTTTATGTTGCCGCATGTGATACCGTGCTTATGATTAATAGGTGTTGTTCACATATGGTGATGGCAGCCATCAAGTAGATTCTTTAAGATGATTAGTTCAAGTTGTTCATTCCTACAGCGGAGCAAATAAAAGTGGATTGCAATTGTTTCTAGTAAAGTGAAATGGGAGGTTAAATTAATATGGAAAACTTGTTGAGAAGCATAATTTTTTTTGGATATGAGGTGGAAGTTATCTTTTCATTGTCAGGTACTGCATGCAGCGGTACAAAATTGCTCCTCGTTGGATAAACTCAGACTGGTGCGATACAGTGTTGGCTCCCATTGAAAGAGCTGGAGTCATGAGCATATAGCGGAATCGATCGTATGGAAACATTTCAGAAAAAAAATTCTTCTGGCTTATTAGATAAGAAGAGTTCAGAAGTGCTCACTCCATCTGGCAATCCCATCAAATCTTCTTCTAGTCAAGATTATCCCAATACTGAAAATTTGGCTTGTGGGCCCAGTGGGATGTCGCTGGAAGACGCCGAGCTTGAAACTAGGGCACTAACCGAGCCTCTTCCTACAAACCAGCAGGTACTAATTTGTTTTTTAGTCTCAAGTTTCATATTATAGCAAGGGTTAAATGTAGAAAACCCTACTGTCCTGTGCAGCACTTATCCCCATCAAGTAATTATTAACATAATCGCCCCTCAGCTTGTCAACAAAAACCTTTCAGCTCCTACTTTAAACAACCCAAATGATTGTCTAATTCCTATAACTTGTTTGTCGTATTTATAGTAGTATTAAAGTGATTTGAAGGGGTTTGGTTGAAAAACAGAGGGGTGTTTGTGCTAATTAAGTAATATGTATGCCCTAGAGCACATTACTGTACATGCGATGTATATTGTAGTGGATACTTGGACAAATATAGGGAGGACTTTCTTTCTCGACATGATAGTATGCTATCTGGTTGCACTTTATCTTAACATGTATATTTATTGTCTCTCTATTACATGTTGATAAAGCCCTTAGGATTAATACTTGACTACCAGGATTATAATTCAGATCATACTAGTGGGGCAGAGGTAGTCGGTAAGTACATCCTTCAATAGTTCTTAGTCGTTGGAGTATCGAGACGAAGCATCGATATTCCATAGTAGACTAGCGTATACGCTTCTTGACCCATGTGATGGGCAATGGATGATCCCATATCCATTGGTGTTTGACATCAGAGATGATATACGGGTGCTCAGTGGAGACTGTGTACACTGAACGGACTCGCCGAGAACTCCTAGATGGTATTATACCTATCGTCAGATAGCAGTTCTCTGGTGACACTGATACATGTTAGTCTGTAGATCCGAAATCGTCATAGAGTCTTGTGTGATTCCCACTGTGATTTGATTTCCACCTTACCATGTTCAAGAGATCGTGCAAAACGGTGGTTTTTGGGTACAGTCTCGAGTCACATGGAGGCAATGAGCGATAGGAGGGGATTCGTCTCTCCCGGTATTGGGGGTTGATGTTGTGCTATGCTCGGTTGGCCATAACAGGAAATCCCTGGTCAGGGTTGCTGAGATTCACTGGTAAATATTATCAGTAGTTTCTCGAACCGCTATGGACCTTACATCGGCATGGCTTATCAGACTATTTGGGTCTGACATTATACTACCCCCAGGCTGTGATATGCGACATATCTGACGAAGAGACCGGACCGTACGGTAGTGTTACTGATTGGATTCGCAGGAGTATAAGTAGGCTTGCTTGTTGATCTTCTGATCGCTCAATACCCGGGTGGCCGTTACGTTTAGCAGACCGCTTGCGGCTTGTGGGTGACTGATATGATCACCACCTATTGCCGGCGTATTGACGAGTTTTTAGAGTCCTACACAGAGGTTTCCTGGCTCAAGCGAAACGAAGTAGGAGCACATATGTGATATGTGCGGGAACGAGATTAATACGAGTATATGATACCGTATTCTATTCTCGTGATATGTGATATCGGTCCGTTATATGTGATATAGCCGAGCAGTCGAATCAAGTGTTGATTCGATAATTTGATATATATGATATTAGTCGGTTGTATATGATATAGCCGGATTATTAAATCAAGGGTTGATTTAATAATTTAATGTATAATTATAAATTTTATATATTAATTAACATCAACTAATATTAGCTCACTTAAGATTTTTTTCTCACTAGTGTACACTTAGTATATATGTGATATATATTAATGTATATGTTATGTGTAACATTTCAGAAAATATAAAATATTATTTTTGGAATTTAATATTAAAATAATATATTTCGCGAAAACTACTCGATTTGCGAAATTGGGGTTTTCGTAAAAAGGTATAAATATATACCAATAATTGTGAAATAATTGGGGATTAAAATGATTTATTCATTTAAAAATATATTTATCGGATTGGCATTTTTATAATTAATTATATTTAGTTTAAATAAAAATTGATTAGTGCACTGCTAATCGCGATTAAGCCAAATCCGTATTTCTACAGTTTTCCATTATTAGTGAACCATGTCATGTTACATGTGTTTTTAATTGTGTTGGTGTTATTTGTGAGAAGGAGAAAAGGGTTAAAAAGAGTGAATTATTGGATGGAGAGAGAGAGAGAGTGAGATATGAATTGTGAACGGTGAGAATAAAAAAGAGTGAGGGTAGGAGAGAGAGAGGGCAGCCATCATTTCCCCTTCCCATTATTTTCTTCATCTTCTTCCTCCTCATCTCCCTCCTCCTCCACCTCCAAATAGCATCTCCATTTATTCACCAAAACCCTATACCCTCTTCATTAAAGTTGATCCCCTCCTCATCCTCAACACTTTGGACCAATCAAAGTTGGATTTTGAAGACTTTGGGAAGCTAAGTTTTTTCTTGAGTTGCCCAAATGAGGTATAATTCATTTCATTTAGTTTAGTTTTCAGTTTCTTAGAATCATATAGTAGTTTAGAGTTAAATCGATTTAGATTGTGATGTTTGGAAATTCCAAGAGAAGAATTAGGGTTTGAGTTGTGTTGTGGTGAGGTGTAGTGGCTGTTACAAGACCTTAGGGATTGATTTCAAGACCTGGAATTGAGTATAGAAACCAAAATACGAACTTACGAATTTCCCCATGTCGGTTTTGTGACATTTTAGTGGCCTACAGGGAATCGGGAGCAACCTGGGGTAATTCTGAGAAAAATAAACAATACCAGAGACCTAGTTAGACCAATAGGAGATCACCCTGAGAAGACGAACCCCAACAGAGCAGTTTGGGCCGAGGTGGCCAGATTTTTAGGGCATGTGGTCGGCCAGTTTGGAGTATTTGGTGTCTAGGTTTGGCCTGTAGTTCACATACTCCATATACAACACTCTATACTTGCTAGTTTTTTTCCAATTGACCTGAACCAAATCTGGGAGCACATTGGGGTGTTTTTGGTTATGTTTTCCGTATTTTTGAATGCTTGGTTTTGATGTTTGGATTTGTATCTGGTTGTTGGGCGTTTGTACGTCAACAACAAGGGTTGTTTGATTGTTTTGCATGCGTAGATTATAGGTTCTAACCTATGAGCGCACCGTGTGTCGTATTGGTTTTCCGGACTTGATTTTAATTGCATTGCGACTATATATTTATTGTAGGTACCTTCACGTGGATTCCGAGACGACGGAGCATGACGTCATCGACTTCGGCAAGTAAGGATCAAGATGAGTAGATCTATATCTACGGGGAAAGTCGGGTGGATGGCATATAGCACCCCCATAAATTTTGATGGAAACCGATATATAGGATATGGTTAAGGAAACCTATATTAGAAAACTAGGGATATGGTTAAAAGGATAGTTAGAAGTGATGTCACGCCCCGCTTCCTAAAATCCGAAATGCGGAGAGCGACGAAGGCCAGCTGTGCTACCTACGATAAGGAAAGATCCTTCCTTAGTCACATAAGGCTGTCTATATTAACCTGTCAAGAATAAAATCCCAAAACCAAAAGGGATAAAACTGATAATCATGCCGCAACGAAACCACAAAGAATACTAAAAATGGGTCCACTAAATAATCGATGCAATTAAAGATCTGATACAATAGATTCGAAATAAAAACAAGATCCAAAAGAGATACATAAGTCCTAATGTCCCATAAGGGCGCACATACTAAAAACTACTGAAAAGAAAAATAAACCTACGGGTTATTGATCTTCGGCAAAGTCCTGGTAGTCGCTGCGGTCCTGCTCGGCCTGAAAATCTGTCTCTAAACCTGAGATGGCAAATCTCAGGGATATCAGAACATCCTAGCAAGTACTCAACATATAAGATATGTGTATGGTATGATAACATGAATAAGTGAATGTACTAAAGCCCGTGTGCACAAGTAAAAACAAATAGATATAAATAGATATATTACTACTATGAACAAACAGGTAAAGAGGTTAAGTCATAACCTAACTGATCACTAAAAGGTAAACTACTCTATCGTAAGCTTGAGTGTGTGCGTCAACCTCTGCAGGAATATTCCTAACCCGAGAGTGGTGCCCCAGGGGCTAGGAAACACGGGCCCAACTGTGGAATGAACAAACGACCGATATAGCCCTGTACGAGTTGTGAACATGAGACCGATATAGCCCGGTACGAGCTGTAAATATGAGACCGATTTAGCCCGGTACGAGCTGCCGGCATGGGACTTCTGAGATCCTGTTGTACGAACGCACACTCAAACTACCCTAACATCCGCGTATTTATAGCTACTATGGTAAAGACTAAATCACTAATTAAGAATGCTGAAAAGACAGGAACTTGTGGTATGGTAATTGTATGGAAATAAAACTGGTGAATAGTGGTATCATGGCATGTAGTTCAGCATTCCAATTAACGATTCCGTTTTAATATAAATAACAAGGATCATGAATAGGCATGTCAAATCAAGGTGTTTTATACATGTAAATCAACATGAGTCTCGAATGTGTATAAAGCATGTAAAAGGATTCTTGTGCATGGTAATCATGTCATATCATCACATAAGGAAGAAGCGAGCAGCAGTTGGTAATTAGCAAAAGAAATGGTTTTCAATTATAGATCGATGGAGAGAAAAATTCATGTGACCATTAGCCTTGGAAAAAGTTCATAACTTCTATGCCCATATGTTTTCTTCTATACGATTCCAATTAACTATTCATTTCATTATTCAGCTCCAAGCCTGTAAATTGGTTTGGGCTACATAAAACACCAACCTAGGCCATTGAGTCTTGAAGACTGATAACTACAAAATCACTAATTGTGTATTCAGATATTCTCAATCCTAGCTAAGCTATAACATTTAAAATCAGTATGCCTATAATCACTCATACTTTATGGGGAATATTTAGCAATATTTTGTACAACTAAATTGCACCTAATTTATAATGAAATTTATAGTTGCAAGTTTACAGCCAGTAATATATCAGCAAGTGTTCCGATAAGGATAGATGATAAAACTGTGAAAGAAAGCTCTTTCCTCTAATATCCAAACTTGCATAGGTTAAGAACTAATTTAGAGAATCGCCGATATTGCATCGACTAAAAGAAAAGAGCAAGAGTACTTGTCTGAGGATAATGATCATGGAAAACGTTGTACGGAGGTGCGAGGCACGATCTCAGCTAAAGTTCGACTTAGGATCTGAGTTATATACTTTGCCTAGATAAATTTATCATTGGTTAAACCATAAATATTCTCATAAATACTACCACACGACCAACGCAATCATATCAACTTAGGATTTTAATTCCAAATTTTCCCTTCCTTTCAATGTTCACTGTTTTCCTTATCATTTTATTTATTTATTATTTTTGAACAGGGATCAAGGAAACTTACAGAGGAAGGTGATGGTATCAAGCTAGGGTTCGGATGGGTCCTGGGTCGAGTCGAGAGCACTCGAATCTGGAGATGGGAGCAGCTACGAGGCGAAAACGAGGGCTGCGGCGACGTTGAGGGTTCTGTGCAGGTCGATGGGGGTTGTGGTGGAGTCGGAGATGGTGGTGCAAAGGGGACGAAGGCGATGGTGATGGGATGAGATGAGGGGATCGGGGTTTGTGGCCGCGATGAGGGATGGAGACGGCGTCGGTGGGATGAGGACAAGGGCGACGACGACGGCGAAGGCGAAGGGGGAAGGAGAGAGAGGCGAGGGTCGGCGAGTGAGGAGCGGGAGTCGAGGGTTGCGGCGGCGGTGATGGTGGGGAGAGGAGGGGGTCGGGGTTTGTGGCGGTGATGGGGAATCTAAGGAGCAGACGGGGGGAGAGATGCGAGTATGAGAGAGAGATATATATTGATTTGTATATATAGAAAAAATTTATAAATATATATATATATACATATCTTCAATTAGCTGCATTTAGAGATTCGGCACAGATTTTCTTGTTCTCATATTAACAGTAAACAGGAGTTAGCCAAGGTAATATATGTATGCAACCCAAATATTAATGTCAGTTTAGGAATTTTACGATATGTAAAAATATTCTTTTGCTGCAACTAAGGAAATTTTATATATAATATAAAAACTGAAGATTTTTCCCATATCAAAATTGTTTACTGCAAAAATTCAAAAAAATAAAATAAAATATACTAGTAGAAATTAAAAGCTCTAAAATTATGGAAAAAGAATCTCGATAAATCTTGAACTACTGCATCCAAATAGGGCTGTTATAAGTGATATAATATGATTAATACATGATGACGAGATTTGAGATATCAATATGATGAGATAAGATGATACGAGCGGATACGATTGATATAAGATTTATAGTGGCATGTTATGAGAATGTTATATACAATAAGATATGACATTTATACAAAATAACAGGATATGAGAATAATGGGTGATGTGCCATACGAGACTTGAGATCCGTACCCTCATTGTCGTATAGGTCGATAGATCCTTATTTTTGTTAAATGTCACCATACGAAGGGTTACCGTACGTGATGTGAGTTACCGGATGGATGATCCGCGCTCTTGTTTTTGAGGATGTTATTCGAGGGTATCGCTGTATCAGATACTATAAGACTGGATAGCCGACGTGAATGTGTCACCCGAACCATACATATTTCCAAAACTGGCGAATCGTATGCATCTCTTAAATGGATACCTCGAGGGACGTTGCAGATTTTCAAATGGTGTCTTTTCCTTAAAAACACTGTAGCCCCTACTTATGGATACCCTGTGGAGTATGTGTGTGTGCATATATATATATATATATATATACATATATATATATACATACATATATATATAAAAAGGGAAAGGGCATCCAAACGATACGTGGGAGAAGGCGCCAGCGCCCCACGTGCCTGGCACGTGGGCGTTGTGCGTCAGCAGCAGAAGGGACTTGGTCCCTGCATTGGGAGCTGTGCTCCAAAAAGGAAATATTTATTATTTTGTATATATTTGTATATATATTTTTGAGGAGTTGAACTCCTAAGATATTTTGGAGCTGATGGAAGGAGCTTCTCTTGATCCCTGGATCTTCCCCAAAATAGGGTTCTTGGAAGCGGGTCTTCTTCTTCCTCCTCTGTTGGCCGGATCTTGAAGAACAAGAAGTATGAAATTTTAAAAATCTCTTAATTTTAAGATCTGATGGGAGATCTAAGTTCCCCTTTGTGGGTTTTGTGGCGGAAAACTATTTAGTTTTGGAAAAGGAAGAGTGAAACTCTTGATTTAATTGAAAAGGGGAAGAAGGTTTAGAACCTTGAGGAAGGAGAAGGAGGCACAAAAACCCTAGAGTTTGAGAGAATGAAAAGTGTATATTTTATTCATCATCATGTTGGCTTATATAGGCTTACACATTTACATATAGCCCCTTGGGCTTTACAAAATGGCATTTTGCACATCACATGCCTCATGTGCTTATTTCTTTTGCACATAAGCCACGGGCTTTACAAAAATTTGGTTTTATGCCCATTTTGCTTACATTCATGCACAAAAAATTACATCAAAATTATTTGTTACATGATTTTTATTTTGGCATGGGGAGGCCGGCCGCGGGGCTCGACTTGGGCATGGGCTCACTTGCTTGGGCTTGGGCCCGCTTACCTGGGTTGACCTTGACTTTGATCCGGTCAACTGGGATGCAAATTTTGACCCCAACAAAGTGCCCCCATCAATAAATGCGCACCGCGCATATGAGTTGTGTGCATAAAATTGATGGATCTTGAAGCTGGACTTCGAGGTGGAACATCATTCCGGGAGCGGAGCATCCCTCGGGGAGCATGATTCCCGGGGATCGGAGCATCATTCCGATTTGCGGAGCATAATTCCAGGGTCGGAGTATCATTCCGAAGAGTCGGAGCATAATTCCGATTTGCGGAGCATAATTGCAGGGTCGGAGTATCATTCCGAAGAGTCAGAGTATAATTCCGAGGATCGGAGCATAATTCCGAAGAGTAGAGGCATGATTCCGAAGAGTAGAGGCATGATTCCAGGGATCAGAGCATGATTCCGATGAGCATAATTCCGGGGATCGGAGCATCATTCTGAAGAGCGGAGCATGATTCCAGGGATCGGAGCATGTTCCGATGAGCATAACTTCGGGGATCGGAGTATAATTCCGAGGATCGGAGCATCATTCCGAAGAGCGGAGCATGATTCTAGGGATCGGAGCATAATTCCGAGGATCGGAGCATCATTCCGAAGAGCGGAGCATGATTCCAGGGATCGGAGCATAATTCTGAAGAGCAGAGCATGATTCCAGGGATCGGAGCATAATTCCGAAGAGCAGCAGATATTCTGACCGAAGCATAATTTCGATGCAGAGGTTGATTCCCAGGCGAAGAATAATTCCGATAGAGAATGCAGATACTCTGAGACAAAGCATGATTTTGACACGGGGTACATTCTGAGACGAAGCATGATTCCGACGTAGAGCTTGTTGGCTGGCTTGATTCCGAGACGAAGCATAATTTCGACAGGGAAGGCAGATATGCCGAGGCGAAGCATGATTTCGACATGGTGTACACTCTGAGACGAAGCATGATTCCGGTAAAGAGCTTGTTGGCTGACTTGATTCTAAGACGAAGCATAATTTCGACAGGGAAGGCAGATACACTGATGCGAAGCTTGATTTCGACGCGGGGGACACTCTGAGACGAAGCATGATTCCGACGCAGAGCTTGTTGGTTGATTCCGAGCCGAAGCATAATTCCGACAGGGAAGGCAGATACACCGAGGCGAAGCTTGATTTCGACGCTTGGTACACTCTGAGACGAAGTATGATTCCGACGCAGTGCTTGTTGGTCGACTTGATTCCGAGACGGAGTTTAATTCCGACGAGGAGGTCGCTTATTGACTTGATTCCAGGGCGAAGCATAATTCCGACGAGGAGGTCACTGGTTGACTTGATTCCAGGACGGAGCATACTTCCGACGAGAAGGTCGCTGGTTGACTTGATTCCAGGACGGAGCATAATTCCGACGAGGAGACCGCTGGTTGACTTGTCCCCGGCACGGATTGTCTGTGGTCGACGTTTTCCCGGCACGGAGTGTCACTGGTTTTGATGTGGAGGATGATTCTCAGACGAAACATAATTCTGACAGGGCAGGTGGATACTCCGAGACGAAGCATGATTTCGACACAGGGTACATTCTGAGACGAAGCATGATTCCGCCGCAGAGGTTGTTGGTTTGATTTGATTTGGGTTGACATCAGTATCGCTACACTGGAATATGGTACCAAAAGCGAATCATCATTTGCCATGAGAGGATTTAGGGATTTTGGTTTTTGTTTGGCATCAGTATCGCTACACTGGAATATGGTATCAGGAGCGAATCATCATTTGCATTTGCTTATTAGGAAGCGATGGCACAGGAGACAGGTTTTAGGTCCCTATCACCTAAGACTTTTCAATTTTATGAGCCGTAAAGGCCTCACAAAGCATTTTCTCCCTACGGGTCATAAGGATCCCGTATGTGTATTTTCTCCTTAGGAGTCGTGAGGACTCCCAAGTGTTTTTTCTTTGTGAGTCGTAAGGATCCCACGAAGATTTGTTCTCATCATGTATCGTGAGGACACATGAGTGGGTCTTCCCAAATGGAGCATAATTCCAAGGGTGAAGACCAGCCGCGTAACTGGTGATTGCGGTGGGGTATGAGTGTGATGAGAATTATTTGAGCCCGTGGATTGTATACGGTAGTCAACTTGGGCACCAACCGTAGGTCCGGAAAAATTTCGGGACTTTGTTGGTATCTGCATCGCTGCACTGGAATATGGTACCAGGAGCGACTCGTCATTCACCGTTGGAGTATGGGATTTGGAATTTGGTTGGTGTTTGCATCGCTGCACTGAAATATGCTACCAGGAGCGACTCATCATTCGCCACTTGGGGATTTGGATATTGGTTGGTGTCTGCATCGCTGCACTAGAATATGGTACCAGGAGCGACTCATCATTCGCCGTTGGGGTATGGGATTTGGAATTTGATTGGCGTCTGCATCGCTGCACTAGAATATGGTACTGGGAGCGATTCATCATTCGCCACTTGGGGATTTAGATTTTGGTTGGCGTCTGCATCGCTGCACTGGAATATGGTACCAGGAGCGACTCATCATTCGCCGTTTTTTTACCGCGATTGCTCTATCATTTCAGCTTTTCTTATCGCGAAGGTCGCGATTGCCCTATCATTTCGGTTTTTTATTCGCGGTTGCCCTATCATTTCGGCTTTATTTTTTATCTTTATTTTACTCGCTGATTTTTATTGCGAGTTGCCCCATCATTTCGGTTTTTTTTTCTTTTATTTACACTTTTTTATATATTTATTTACACACATTTTTTTTACATTTCCAGTTTAACGACTTAGAGGTCGTTTATTCCCAGTTTAATGACATGGTGGTCAGCTGTTTTGTATGAAGTTGGCGGTCGCAGTTTGACTGCTTGCCAATACGCCTTTAAACAGTTCTATCTCTCCTGCCTTGTATTGCTTTTCGACCCAATCTTTGAAGACGAAGCAGTCCTCAATGGCATGACTTATCACTCTATGATTGGGGTAGTATTTGGGGTCGTCGGTCATATTCGCTTCCTGCGTTCTTTTTGATTCTGGCAATTGTAGACCGTTTCTTAGGGCGTCTTTGAATATTTTACGGACTTTGTCCCTTCTGAAGGAATAGACCTTGTCCAGCTTCTCTTTCAGTGAAGATTCTCCCCCCTCTCCGAACACTGGCTTCCGAGGCTGGTTGGCATTAGGCCCGCTCAACCCTTACTTATTTCGGTTAGCCGAGCCATTGAAAGATTCAGAATCGTCGGAATTTCCGCCTTTGCGATTATCGTCCTTTCGATTTCTCCTGGACCTATTGTTATTTTGGGAATCCGAGAAAGACTCCTGCTTTGAGCGCTCCAGCATCTGAACTTTCCTGGTCAGCTCTTGGAATGTTTTGAGACCCGCGGTGCATAGAAACGGGGCCATCCAATTGTTGAGATTTCCGACAAGGAGACTGATAGATTGGTCCTGCTCTATCGGCGGTTCACATTTGACGGAGAGATTGCGCCATCGGGTTATAAAATCCGCGCTGTTTTCGTTGTTCTTTGGCTTGGTCCTTATGAGCTCGGCAATGGTGATCTTATCGTTGACGCTCATGAACCTCTGCCGAAACAGAGACTCCATTTGAACGAAAGTTGTGATGGAGCCATCCGGTATGCTCGCGTACTAGTCGAAAGCAACGTCGGCCAAGCTATTAACGAACTGGCAGAGGAGAAGCGCATCATTGCCCCCAGTATTCCCGCATGAGACTTTAAAGTGGGCGATGTGCTGATTCGCATTTCCCGTCCCATCGAATCTTCCGAATTTAGGGATGACATAGCCGCTAGGAAATTCTACCAGATCATACTGAGCAGGATATGGTCTCCTGCTACTGCTAACATCTTTTTGCGCTTCAGCTTCAGCTACCAATGTTTTGACTTTGTTGGCAACCAAATCCATGATTTGATCTTGAGTTAGCGGGCTACTGTCATCGATAGCCAAGACATTTCCCGAGATAGGATGCGACTGACTTTCATGCGGTATGCCCACCTTTGGATTTGAGGGAATAGGCGTCGGCTGCCTTGGGACACCGTTTCCCGGTTCATGAGCAGAGCTCTGCGCTTGATTGGGCGGCTGAGAGGCAAGTCGGGCCATGAGCTGCAAGATGACATTCGTCAAGTCATCAATTTTGGAGTAAAGTTTGGCCATCTCCTTATCTTTACTTCTGAGCTATTTTCGGAACTCTTGGAGAAGTTGTTGCTCTGTGTTCTTAGGACGGAAGATTGGCTCCTCTTCGCTTTCTGAGCCAGACTCCTCATGAACCGAGGGCTCTCTGCTTATCAGCCTTACTGGAAGGGTCTTCATTACCTTCCAGAGGAGGCCGGTCTTGGAATGTGGCAGCCATATTCACACCAGATTGGATTTTAGATGTGGTGGCCCCATTCTTGATTTTGCTGTGAAGGTTGTCGCTGGGACGCGTGTCCACCATGTAGACGGTGTGGATAACACATTCAGCCATCCTTTCATCACTGGCAGATGGTTTCGTGGAGTGGTCCGGACTTTGGAAATTCATAAATTTTAACATGGCCAAAGCCCTGGCCCTTTTGTTGGTTCTGTATCTGAGCCGCTTCTGCCTCAGCTTCTCTTCCTTGAGCGCCTGGTAGGCTTCTACTCTTCGGGAAGCCCCATAGGCTGAGTGATGGGAGGCTTGAGAAGACATCCGCCCGCGTGTCCGTCGAAGGTATCGCCTGGGCTTGCCCACGACGTCTGGTAACTTCTTTTTTTCTGACGGCTTTGCCCCCAGCTGGGGCCATAGAGAGCTGTTTGAACACCGATTCGCGTTTAGGTTGGGACGCCCTCGAGACCACCACATTTGGCCTCTTACCTTTAAAGGCCGGTTTATCCATCACCGGGGCTTGAGGAGCAGAGATGGTGTTAGCTGGCATGAACAAAATAGAGCCGAATGGTAGCAGCGGCTCTTCCCATTGTCATCCGAGACTGGCCGGGAGGACCGTCCGGGAGTCCATTTTCATCGTATAGGAGATGGCAGCTGAGTTCATCTTTGGAGACATTGTTGAGAAGTGATTGCTTGAAAACCTGCATGAAAGAGCATTATTTTAGTATAAATATAGATATGTATATTGATTGAGTTCGCATGAACGTTTAACCCGAAATATGGGAGGAGAGAAATGTCCCATCGGGCGTGCCAGAATTTATAGGGTGTTTTTCGTTACCCCATTAAGATGGGAATACGCGCGCGCTTATCAGGCGTACTACAGATTCCCCTTGCGTAGGATAGACGGGGGTTTATTGATCGTGGGGATCCGAATCCCCGGCTGCCGCGGACTAGCTGTCGTTAATTACCCCTCGCCTTTGGAGCGAAAGAACCTCCGATTGACGGGTTAAACTAGTCATGCAAACTCAATGTATAGTGTGCGTGTGTTGTGTTTTGAAAGGGGTTTTGGATATATCGGGAGCCCCGCAGAGTTTTTACGGGGGTCCCGCTACCCGGATAGCGGGCTGGGGGTCAAGGGGGCTAGCAGCCCCCTTACGGGGTGCGGGGCAGCGCCCCGTTAGAAATTTTTTTCTAACGGGAACAATGTTGTGGAGTATGTGTGTGCATATATATATATATATAAGGGAAAGGGCATCCAAAGGATGCGTGGGAGAAGGCACCAGCGCCCCACGTGCCAGGCACGCGGGCGCCAGAGCGCCAGCGCCCCCACGTGTCTGGCACGCGGGCGCCAGGCGTCAGCAACAGAAGGGACTTGGTCCCTGCACTGGGAGCTGTGCTCCAAAAAGGAAATATTTATTATTTTGTATATATATGTGTATATATTTTTGAGGAGTTGAACTCCTAAGATATTTTGGAGCTGATAGAAGGGGCTTCTCCCTTGAGCTCTGGATCTTCCCCAAAATAGGGTTCTTAGAAGCGGGTCTCCTTCTTCCTCCTCTGTTCGCCGGATCTTGAAGAACAAGAAGTATGAGATTTTAAAAATCTCTTATTTTTAAGATCTGATGAGAAATCTAAGTTCCCCTTTGTGGGTTTTGTGGTGGAAAACTATTTAGTTTTGGAAAAGGAAGAGTGAAACTCTTGATTTAATTGAAAAAAGGAAAGAAGGTTTAGAACCTTGAGGAAGGAGGAGGCACAAAAACCCTAGAGTTTGAGAGAATGAAAAGTGTATATTTTATTCATCATCATGTTGCTTTATATAGGCTTACACATTTACATATAGCCCCTTGGGCTTTACAAAATGGCGTTTTGCCCATCTCATGCCTCATGTGCTTATTTCTTTTGCACATAAGTCATGAGCTTTACAAAAATTTGGCTTTATGCCCATTTTGCTTACATTCATGCACAAAAAATTACATCAAAATTATTTGTTACATGATTTTTATATTGGCATGGGGAGGCCGGCCGCGGGTCTCGACTTGGGCATGGGCCTACTTGCTTAGGCTTGGACCCGCTTACTTAGGGTTGACCTTGACTTTGACCCGGTCAACTGGGGTGCAAATTTTGACCCCAACAGTACGGTAGTTGATTAGTACTTATCTGCAGCATGATATGATTGGATTAGGGTATTCGTACGGCGTTGTTTGGCCTCCTTCAAGGATCGTGCGGGTGGGTCTAATTCAATCAAGAAATGAACGGGTTGAACTTGACTAGCGCCCTATGGGTAGTTTGGCCTCCGTCAAGGTCATAGGACGCTAGGGGTAAAAAATATTATCAGGAATTTCAAGTGTTGAAATTTGCAATGAGATTGCATACCTTCTATGAGATAGTTGGATCCTGATACCCACTGCGAGTAAGAGTTACTCTTGGGAGAGTTTTGCACATTACAATTAGCCGATCAAGTATGTGTCTAGAAAAGTGTAACGGGGTTACACCCCTGGAAAAACGAGGTTTATTTTAATTAGGTCCGTGCGAAAGCACGAGAAACCTCTCTCAAAGTATCGACGCTGGCCTGGCCGAAAGATTGGCGAATTTGTAGGGTGTAATTAATCCCGGCTAGTCTTACCTTTTAGGGTTTGAAAGAAAATTTGATAAAAAAGTGGGAGCCATCCTGATTAAATATAATAATAACCAATTTGATCTTGCAAGAGCGCACGCAGAGTGTTTTCTTCTCTCTCTCCTGGCAGCAACCGTAACATGCCTTAATCAAGATAATAATATGGATGTTTTGACCGAACCTGCTTATTATACTGAGCTGGGGAACGTTAGTTCCGCTCCCACTTATAATTATTATAAGTCCGAGAAGAAAATAGAGGAATATCCGGATTTCCATGCAACCCAAACGAAAAAAGTGTGTGTTGATGCATCTTTTTCGGATGTGTTCATTACCGAGAACTGTTTCTCAGTATCCTCTACGTCCTGGGTATGTGATACCGGATCGGGATCCCGTATATGTAATATGTTATATGAGCTACCGAAAGGTAGAGAACTGAGATTGGGTGATATGACTCTAAGTGTAGATAATGGTGCAAGTGTTGCAACCAAATCAGTTGGCAAATATCACCTTGTATTAATACATTGATTCTGAACGAATGTTATTACATACAAAACCTGATATACAACATTACATCGGTTTCTTTAATAAGTTAAAGAAGGATATAATTTTGTATTGATGGATAATATTGTGAACATTTTCCTTAATCAAGAGTTGATTGTATCAAGCACGTTATGTAATGGCATATACATTCTAAATCAAACCACAGTTCAAAATATGTAGAATACACATAAGAGGAGTAGTTCAGAAATGAACGAATCCTTCTTGTGGCATTGTAGACTAAGTCATATCAATGCGACACGACCAGCTAAGTTACATAAGAATGAATATTTGAATCCGTTCTAATTTTCATCTTATGATACTTGCCAGTCATATCTCAAAGGGAAAATGACCAATACTCCATTTACTGGAAATGGAGAAAGAGTTGTTGAACTCTTAGGACAGATACATGATAATGTATACGGTCCTATGTCTACACATGCCAGGCATGGTTCTTTGTGCTTCATTATATTCACTGACCATCTCTCAAGATTCGGACATATGTTCCTGTTGAAACACAAGTTTGAAACTTCTGAGAAATTCAAGGAATATAAGCTTGAAGTTAAGAACCAGACGGGTAAAACTATTAAAGTCCTTTAATGTGATCGGAGAGGTGAATACTTAGGTATGAAGTTTCTGGATTATTTAAAAGAGAATGTGATTCTCTCTCAGCTTACTCCTTCGAGTACACCACAGCACAATGGTGTATCGGGGCGGAGGAATCGCGCCCTATGGGATATGGCGCGCTCTATGATGAGTACTGCTGAGTTGCATGTTTTCTTTTGGAGTTATGCACTTGAGAAGCTGCATACCTATTGAATTGGGTTGCATCCAAATCAATGCCTACCACTCCATATACGATATGGTATGGGAAGAGACCATGTCTTAAAAAAGTTAAGATATGGGGTTGTCCGACCTATATTGAAAAGCAAAATCCGGACAAATTCAAGACAAGGTCAGTTCTGTATAAGTTTGTTGAATATCCCGAACATTTGCGAGGGAATATCTTCTACTACACCGAGAAGTAAAAGGTGTTTTGTTTCTCAGTATGCCACCTTTTTAGAAAAGGAATTTCTTATGAAGAGATTTGTGGTCGTGAGGTAGAACTGGAAGGAGTTCCAACTGTGCAAACTAGAACTGATGATTTAGTGGAACCAAAAGATTCGGTAGTCTTAAATGAACCTCAGCCTCTCCGCGAATCTGGTAGGGTTCCTCGCCCACTTGAGAGATACTACGGTCTTCTCGGTGACAGTGAGAGCGAGAAATGCATCATGGTAGATGATGGCCCAACTAGGTTCAGGCAGGCCATCACAAGTGGAGACTTTGTGAAATGGCTGGATGCTATGCAATCAAAGATGGAATCCATGTACACCAACAAAGTATGGCTTTAAATGTTGCACCTGAAGGGGTAAAACCCATCAAGAGCAAGTGGATCTTGAGAAGATTCTTGGTGTAGATGGAAAAGTTGAGACTTTCAAAGCTATGCTTAAGTCCATCAGGATTAAACCAGGTATCGCGGAGTTGGAACATCTGTTTTGATGTGACAGTCAAAGAGTTTGACTTCATCAAAAAGGTAGATGAACCTTGTATATACAAGAAGGTTGTAGAGAGTAAGGTTGTCTTCCACGCATTGTACGTAGATGGCATACTCTTGATAGGAAATGGTTTCTTATGCTACACTCGGTCAGGATCCTCTTATCACGATAATTCTCCATGGAAGATCTGGAGATATCTACTACATCTTGAGGATTATGATCTATGGTGATAGATCTAGGTGGATGTTGGGAGTGTCCCAAATCCAGGTACATAAACACCATACTAAAGGGGTTTAGTATGGAAGATTTTAAGCATGGTGGTTTGTCCACTTACTCATGAATCACTCTCTCCAAAAAGATGTCTCCCGGGACTGATTTGGAGAGAGCTCGCGTGCAAGAGATACCTTATACTTCGGCACTAGGCTCTATCATGTATGCGATATTATGTATCAGACCAGATGTAGCTGACTCACTAGGAGTAGTGATCAGGAATCAATCGGATTTTGGGAGAATCACTGGATAGCTATGAAGGACATTCTTAAGTACTTGAGAAGCACTGAAGAGACGTTCTTAGGGTTTTGGTAACGATGAACTCCAGTGGGAGTCTTTTACCAATTCGAGCTTCCAGAGTAATAAGGTCGACTGAAATTCAGTCACAGGCTTTGTCTTTACCCTCAGTAGAGGGACGTTATGTTGGAAGAGTTCCAAGTTAGATACCGTGGCAGACTAGACGATAAAGGCTGAATCCATCGCTACCAACGATGCTGCCAAAGTGGCTGTCTGGACATTTCTTGTTCATGAGATGAACATGGTTCCTACAATTGAGCGTCCAATAACTGTTATTGAGACAACAATGGAGTTGTGGCTTTGGCCTTGGAACGCAGGTCCCATCAACGATTCAGACATATTCTGAGGACAGTATCATCTGATCAGGGAGATGCTTGATCTCGAAGGGATCGAGATTAGGAGAGTTGACGCGAAAGATAACACGGCGGATCCACTCACAAAGGCCTTTCCCTATAGAGACTTCTATAGGACGTTGAGTATGAGATACTACAACAAACGGCCTTAGTGCAAATGGGAGATTGTTAGTAATATGTATGCCCTAGAGGCCATTACTGTACATGCGATGCATATTGTAGTGGATGCTTGGACATATATAGGGAGGACTTTCTTGCTCGACATGATAGTATTCTATCTGGTTGCACTTTATCTTAACATGTACACTTATTGTCTCTCTATTACATATTGATAAAACCCTTAGGATGAGTACTTGACTACCAGGATTATGATACAGATTATACTAGTGGGGCAGATGTAGTCGGTATGTACATCTTTCAATAGTTCCTAGTCGTGGGAGTATCGAGACGGGGCATTGATATTCCAGAGTAGACTAGCACATACGCTTCTCGACCCATATGATGGGCGATGGATGATCCCATATCCATTGGTGTTTGACATCAGAGATGGTATACGGGTGCTCAGTGGAGACTGGGTACACTGAACGGACTCGCCGAGAACTCCTAGATGGTATTATACCTATCGTCAGATAGCAGTTCTCTAATGACACTGGTACATGTTAGTCTGTAGACCTGAAATCGTCATAGAGTCTTGTGTGATTCCCACCATGCTTTGATTTCTACCTTACCGCGTTCAAGAGATCGTGCAAAACGGTGGTTTTTGGGTATAGTCCGAGTCATATGGAGGCAATGAGCGATAGGAAGGGATTCGTCTCTCCCGATATTGGGGTTGATGTTGCGCTATGCTCGATTGGCCATAACAAGAAATCCCTGGCCAGGGTTGCTGAGATTTACTGATAAGTGTTATCAGTAGTTTCTCGAACTATTATGGACCTTGCATCGGCATGACTTATCAGGTTATTGGGGTCTGATGTTATACCATCCCCCAGGTTGTGATATGCGACATATTTGAAGAAGAGACCGGACTATACAGTAGTGTTACTGATTGGATTCGCAGGAGTATGGACAGGCTTGCTTGTTGATCCTCTGATCGCTCAATACCCGGGTGGCCGTTATGTGTAGCAGACCGCTTGCGCCTTGTGGGTGACAGTTATGATCACCACCTACTGCCCGCGTATTGACAAGTCTTTAGAGTCCTACACAGAGGTTTCCCGGCTCAAGCGAAACGAAGTAGGAGCACATATGTGATATATGCGGGAACGAGATTAATACGAGAATGTGATACCATATTCTATTCTCGCGATATGCGATATTGGTCGGTTATATGTGATATAGCCGAGCTGTCGAATAAAGTGTTGATTCGACTAGTTGATACATATAATATTAGTCGGTTGTATGTGATATAACCGGATTATTAAATCAAGAGTTGATTTAATAATTTAATGTATAATTATATATTTGATATATTAAATTACATTAACTAATATTTACTCACTTAAGATTTCTTTTTCTTACTAGTGTGATATATATTAATGTACATCTTATGTGTCATGCTTGATGCCACATGTGACATGGGTGTATGAGACTCACACCATGCAAATAATAATGAAGGGTTTTATTTATTTAAAGTAAATCAAATTAGTTGGAAAATGTCACATAGTTGAAGCTTGTAGAAGCTTCTGGAACCATTGACCAGGTCCACTCTTTTTGTTTTATTTGAAGATATTTATTAACCCAACTATTATTGTTTAGCCATGGTTTATTCTTCACATGAGTTAGTATATGATACTAACTCACCCATGGTTGCTATTCCCACTCATTATTCCATTCACACTTTATCTTCTTCCTCATCTCCAAAAGCTTTCTAGCTTCATGAGAGGTGAAGAAAATTAGTGAGAAAATTATTTCTAAAGTGAGCAAAATTCCTACTTCATCATTCTCTACTAGATTAGCCATTTAGTTTAGGGTGTTTGCTTCACTAATTCCATATTAGTGAAGAGGTAGCTTGAGTTGGTGTCTTCTCGACGTAGATCATTTTCGGCCTCGAAGACTTCAAGTAAGCTTGTTCAATTCACCTTATGGAGCCTTACGAGAGTCCAGGAGATCACTACTTGGAACGAAGGGACTACTATACGGAGCTATTGAAGTGAAGGACCGGTCTACAAAGGTTGTATTCCTTATTTACTTAGATGTAAAGATATTTACATGTTTGTTCGTCTAATTCTTTAGTTTAGATTCTAGCGTTAGGGTTCTTTAGCGCGTCATTTTTTTGAAAACGGCATGGTCGATACCTTCCGAAACCCAGCGGCCGCCTAGGGAACCCTGTAGGTACAAGTGCCATACGGGTGCAAACCGTGGGCGTATACTCTACCTTTAAAGTAATAAGGTTGTTCATCTTAACAAATTTCCTGTCTTCTTAGGCTTATAAAAATCACCGCCTTTATGCTATTGAAAGGTGGCTTACGAAGCATCAAGTACTTCATCCAAGGGGTCCAGTACTTGGTTATTGTTCTGGTCATCCTGTATATCCTCGATCTTGTGTTCAAATTGTACAAACTAAGCACAAATGGTTGCGTGAGGGGCTTCAAGTTAAAGCAAATGAGACTCCAGCTATGGTCTGATTTATGAAATTACTTCTGGATCTGATTTATGAAATTACTTCTGGATAAAATTTGTGTTTCAATACCGAACAAGCTCTTTTTCATAAATAAAAATAAAAATCTTTGACTTTCAATTTCGAGTCAGTAAAGCGGTCAAAGAAGAACGTTCAGATATCTGACCTAATATTTCTGAAGACGATGATGATGAAGCAAGTCAAAGTCAAACAACCATTGAACTATATGGAAAGTGGCAATTGGAACTGTTACAACTTCCACTTGCTGTAAATGGTATTGTGCCAAAGGTGAGATTGTATTTCGGTTGTATTTTTGCAGTCATATAATATTTTCTTCTGGTACATTAAAACCGTGTCAATCTTCTAGGGAGAAATCTATGCACATGTTCTCAGATTTTATAGTGTGTTTTATAGGAAGTTTGCTTTGACGTGAATTATGTGCATAGGATGACTTCAAGAGTGTGTTGTGTGTGCGCTACAAATCCTACCTATCTTAGAACCCTTGGATTAGCTTTGGGATGTGTGCATGCAATTATGAAGAGAAGCTATCATTTTTCTAATTAATTACATGATCATAACTTTATAAGCACGTCTCCCAAAACAAATCTAATGGCTAAAACATAGGTAAGGATTATAGTCCATCTCTCTCTCTCTCTGTGTATATGTATTTTGTTTTGTATATTTTTTTTTTGGGGTTGTACAAGGGGCCTACAGTAGGGGCCTACAGTAAGGATCTTGCATGGCATGATTTTATTGGACTTTGGATTGTGGTTTGCATTTTAAGCCCGTCCTCCTTTTCATTGTGCTTTGCACTTAAGTGCAAAACACAATGCAAAGTTCAATGAAATCATGCCACATTAGCTCACTGTTGGGTGCACGCTACAGTGGCACTCTAGGTCCTTTATCATTAATTAATATTATAACCTTTAGCCATTGCCTATGTCTTCCGTAAGTAAGATACAGATTATGGAATAAGGAGGCCCATGTTATCAGTCATGGAAATTCTTATTTATCATATAATGCCTGTTGTAATTTTGGTTGATCTATTGATTATTTTTTTTAGCCCAGCCAAAACCAGGGCACATGACTAAAACCTTACAGGATTTTGGCCTTAAGAGGCTACTACCCATATGTGCCCAACCTTTTTCTCGAAGGCCGATCAGGCTATTTCCGCTTTCCATTTCGCTGAACTTTTCTCAAGCTGTAGCTTTTCTCTAATTATGTGGGGGGGGGGGGGGTTTCCAGTTTTGCGGAACTAATATTTTATATTTTTTTGACAATTTAATTATATGTATAACAGAATGAGTGGGGTCGAGTGGATGTATGGTCTGAAAAGTGCCTCCCTCATGGAACGGTACACCTGAGGTTACCTAGATTGATTCCGGTCGCAAGGAGGCTGGATATTGATTTTGCACCTGCCTTTATTGGATTTGAGTTTCGAAATGGTCATTCTTTTCCTGTCTACGAAGGGATTGTGGTCTGCACTGAGTTCAAGGATGCTATCAATGACTTAAATTTTCGACTTTGTTTCTGTTCATATCTTGCACTGAAAAAGTTGGTGGTTCTGGATTTGTTCTTTGCTCCATAGTTTAAAAGCTAAGGAACCTGAATGACTTCTCAACTAAAGTAATACTAGTTCTATTTATATTTTTGAGGTATGTAAATTATCTAGTGCATCAGTAGGTAATCGCGTAGTAAAACTCTTCTTATTTTGGGACAACATTCAAATAAAACCCATGATTGGTTAATACAAGCAAGTCAGGAGGTAATTATAGAATTAACTAATCTGTAGTTGCTCTCACATTTAGTGTACCCTATGTCAGCTTCTTTCTGAAAATTTAAGTAATGGTTACCCTATGGATTTAACTATTTAGGGTCCTTCCTATCTGATAGATTCTGAGTTTGTGGCTTATTTTATGTGGCTGGTAGTTTATCCCATGTTTGCGTCTCTTCTTAATTTTTTAATTTACGTTATTTTAAATATTTCACTGACCCTATTGGGAAATTTTAAGTGCATGTTCATTTCTTTCTTTCTTTGGTAAGTGTCATTGTTGATTAGTTGAATGTAATAACAAATCCATCGTCTCCAGGACCACAGCCGCTTAGGCAGTTGCGCTAGAGTCTTCTTTCCTTCTCAAAAAATTGGTGGTATTTTTTAGAAAATATATTATTAGAGGGTGAGGGACTTGCTCTGCTGCTCATATTCGTATCACTTTAGCCCGATGAAAATTTTCATTGAACATATGAAATAAAAAGGGTAAAAAAATATCGGAATCAATATTTTGCTTTAGTAGCTGCAGGTGGATGTTAATTTTGGGGGTTAATTGCACAAACCACCTTTGTAGTTTACCACCTATGGCAATTATACCCTTTTAAGTGATTTATTGGCCTAAACATCCTCTCTCTGCTCATTGACCATTAACTTCAAAGCGCTTAAATTATGCTTTAAGCAACACAAATAAGTACTAGAGGTAAATTTGACGATCATTTCAGTTGCTTAGAGTACAATTTGAGTGCTTTGGTTGACAAGCAGAGAGAATTTGTGCCAAGGGGTGTGTGAATGTTACATAAGTAAACTCCATAGGGGCTTTGTTCTATTAACCCTGAATTTTATGTTCTTATTTTAGACATGCTGCGTTCATGCAATAGTGAAAGGAAAATACAATAAGCATGGTGGATAACAGTTTCAAAAATGAAGTAGTATGTAAAATGAAGTTCACTGCTAGTAACATAAGTTTTAAAGCATGGTATTGAGCTTTATAATATAATTTTGCTAGAGAAAGAAATGTTGGAATTTTTATTTATAGAGATATTGGTGGAATGCTGAAAATTTTGAAACTCTTTGCATGCTGATATACTTAAGTTGATGAGATAAGAAAGTATTTTAGAAATACAATCTTATATGATATTATATTTTATTCTTAAAGAATATTATTGTTATATTAAATTCGTAAAGTGAGCCTGCTCCTACTATTACTACTACTATTATTATTTAGAAAGATATACCCAGAATCCGGCACTTTTTTGTCGTCTTTCGGGGAAAGTTAGATCCAGGCCCCTAGCTTTCAAGGAGAAGCGCAATAGGGCCTTCCTCCATACCAACCCAAGATTTGTGTGACACGGAAATTTATGAAGTTTATTGGCATTTTTAAAAGTGATGTATATTTAGGAGTTATATGAAGCCATAAACAATGGTAAATTTGATGTAGTTCGTCAGATCTCAGGAGAAGGCAATTGTACAATATGCTTTTATGGCTTGTTAGGGTGATATCTACCGTTATATCTAGATCATGCAACCTTTTCGGTATTTAAGAGAAGCCCAAAGGTAATCGTAAGGTTATAGTTATATTTTGTGTGGCTTTCAAACTAAAACAAATGTTACAGAATCAACTTACTTTACAATTTTATTTTCCTAAAATCAAACTCTCTTGCAGATAAATTACAATCGATATACATAGTGTGTGTGTGTGTCTTGCTTATACATTAGTTTCATTTTCAAGTTAATTATCTTTATTCGTGCAAATATCAATATAAATTATAGCATAACATCTATCCTTAACTGTAAGAGATTATGTCATATTTAATTGACACATTTTCTAAATCATGCTACATTCTTTACTGGATAATTTACATTCATCATGATTAATCAAGCAAATACCAAAAAAAGTAATTTTCCAGCATTTTTGGCCGGACGAGTGCAATTGCACTGGCCCCTTGCTAGTCTACAATTAATTATAACTAGACCTCTTAGAATACATCCACACTTAATTTCGGCTTTACTTCACAAGCCTTGCGGTAGCTTCAATGATGATTCCTAACATTTTAGGATTGTTGCATTTATGAAGCACATAGAAATTACATAAGTTCCCAGAAGTCATTTACATCTGCTGCCTTTTATTCTTAAACTCATATCAGTAGCCAAATCACACCTCAATGTCATATCGTTATAATTTGATTCTAAATAGTAGAAGGTAGCGGCTGTTCATTATATCAATTTATGAAAACTTGCTTATTGTTATATATTATGTGACGTATAAATTAAATTAATTGTTTCTGCATGATTGATTGATTATCTCTTAAATAATTCCAGTATTTATATGCCATTACAAGTTGTCCTTTTGTTATAACAATAAGAATAATGTATTTAAATATGGATATAAAACTATTTTGCATGTTCTCGTCATCCTCTTTCATGTATCAAAACTCTTTATTAATGTTTGATGACTTTGCCAAATTTTGGATATGATAATAAGTTCTTTGTTCAAGTACATCCAGATATTCTCAGTTTGCCATATTTTGTTATCGAAACCTTTTTCTGAGATGAAAATTTTAAAGAAGAAAAGAGACTTGGTTAAGGAAGAAAAATAAGATTGGATTAAAAATTCTAACAGAGTTAAAAAGCAAAGAAGGCCTTGTGATTTGGAAGGAATATTATTAGAACTATTAATATATATTGTGATTTTAATGTCACACAAGACGTGATTTTAGCCAAATATAATGTATTTCAAAATTCCTCTCCAATAAAACCAAAACTTTAGATTCAATGTCAAATCCCCTTCTACTAACCCCGCACTATTTTTTAAAATGCTTTTTAAGATCCAACACAAAAGCAACTCTGACTGTAATTACAGATTAGCTGCAATAAAGTTAGCCTGGAAATCAGCACCAACAGTTCCATTACAGAAGATATGAGAAACTCAAAAATTCTCGAGCAATCATATCCAATTCCATAAATCATCATGCTACAAGAGAGACTTCATGATTAATCAAAACTAAAACCAAAATTGAATAACTTTCTAACCAAAGTTGAGAAGCGCGAAACTTAAACCCTGCAACTCGCATAACTTTTCCAGCTGTTGATGGTCACTTAACCTATGCCTAACAAAAACACAAATTTCCAACCTATATTTTTCAAATGGTTAAAATGGGCTTGGGAGCTCCGTAGGCCCATGCCTGCGAACGCACATACAATCCCGTGGGTGGGTCTCGCCCGCAGGATTCTGGGATCGTGCCTACTTCGCAGGCACTGGGTGTGGGGAGCTCCCTAGACCCAATAAGCTCTTTTCAAATACCTCTTCACAGACATCCTAATTTTCTCTGGTAAATATATTTCTCATTTTAAAATATGTGAGTCAGATACTGTTTTCTTTCACCACAAAGCCACGACTACACCTCCCATTATCCATCTCTCTCCCTGCTAGAGCTAATGAGAAAAACAAAGGTCTTTGTTTTGGGTATTGTATATCTTTTCGTCATATTGATTTGGATAATGTATTTGTGAGATATAGCAAGGCATATATTGGTTGCGGACTAATGGAATTTGATATCCGTCTTTGTCGATCTTCACGTGAAAGTATTATTTTGTGTTGACATAATATATTCACATTATTTCTCTCTTTCTCTTTCCCCGTCTCTCTCTCACATGTTAACTTAAATATATCCAATAAGGTATAAAGAAATAGAGAATAATGGAGAAAAGAGGCCATAGGAGGAAATTTCTTCCTATGGCGTGGAAAAAATACAACCTCCACCAATTTTTTCGACGATCGGCCCCCATCATCTTCATCGTTATCATCTAAGATGTGGGTACACCAAATTTCATGTGATTCTACAACTTTTTCACCGTTGATTTAACAATGTAAAAAGTTCTATTGTCGGTAAACCGTTAATTTTGAACCCACTAAATCAACGGTGAAAAAGTTGTGGAATCACATGAAATTTGGTGTACGCACATCTTAGATGATAACGATGATGATGATGGGTGCCGATCGTCGGAAAAATTATGGAGGTTGTATTTTTTCCACGCCATAGGAGGAAATCCCCTCCTATGGACTCTTTCCTCCATTAATCTCTAAAGAATATCAATTGTATATATTTTCTTCAAAATTTTAATCGTATTAATACTTACACACACTAAACAAAGCCACTGCAACTCTTGATTTAATTAATCCTCTGCTTTCTTCAAAAGTTTCAGTGTTATATATTGGAGGTAAAATAATTATCATTTGATAAATCAAATTAAAACAAAAAGTCTTGACAAAAAAGGTTTAGAATGACTATATAACTTCTCAAATTTTACCAAATCATCAAAAAAAAAAATCCTTTCATATCTCTCCTTTCAAAATAACTTTATAACTTCTTAATTTTTAAAAAAATCTTTCTCATCTTAGCTAAAATTATTAAAAAGCAATCTGAAACTTTTATATATGATGTTACATACGCACATGGAGCCTGGGCGATTCGTGAATCGTCCGACTCGCTTACAAGTTGAGACGAGTTTAGCCTGCCTCGTTTAGCCCACCTCGTTTAGCCGGCGAGATACTGCGAGGTGAGTTCAACAGTAGCGGAGCCCGACCCTGCTCGTCTCGTCTAAGTGACTCGCGATGCGAGTTCAACAGTAGCGGAGCTTGACCCTGCTCGTCTTGCCTAAGCGAATCGCGAGGCGAGACGACTCGTCTGGTATTTTTATATAAAAAAGAATAAATAAATCCTTTCCTGAGACGGCTCAGTCTTTTTAAGCCGGCTCAAAAAATTCCTGGAAAATTTGATTCTTCTCTATTTTTTTGAGACGGCTCAAGCTCTGTTTGAGCCGGCTCAAAATATGACAGTTGCAAATTTTCGAAATACTTTTGACCCGATCTCTTTACTATTATGTGGGATTCTTTCCCATCTATTAAAAGAGATTACCTTAAATGAAATTTTTACCATAATCATTATCAAAAATAAATTAAATTACAATTAAATAATACAATTTGTTTTTTTACATTAGAAACCGAATCCAGTAGTGCTCCCTCCCAAATATTGAGCTCAATGAGAGAGAATCAGGTCTACGTAATTCTTTTTCTACTATTACAGTTCCTACTCACTACTTGTCACCGCCGGTTGTGGTTCCTCATTCGGTGTTGGTCTCGTCCGATCTTAATTATAAACTTCTCAGATAGATATTCCGAGTCCAAACTGATTGCATTTTGTTTCCTGACAGCTGCTGCTACACAATTTTGCCAACAAATCATGCACTCCATGGTGTCGTACGCCAAACTGCATCTTTTCTCACTTAATATCCTGCCACATGTACTAAAAGCACTTTCCAACGCTACTGTGGACACTGAAATGGTTAGTAAATCATGGGCCACAGTAGAAAGCGCCGGATACAAATATTCGTGGCTTTTCCACCATGCTAAAATATCAATCTCATCTATTGTATAATCTACGTCTAACTCAGTTTATAAATATATTATTAATTCATTTATAGATGACGATGATAAGGCTACGTGGCCTCGTGCCCTTTTCGACTGTTGAATAAGTGCAAAGGCTGGAGTCGAAGCACGTGAATTGGTTGCGGCCGGTGGCCTAGTACTTCTACCTGCAGAAGATCGTGCAACATACAAATCAAACACTTCATTTAAAGTACTTTTAACGGAATTAACATAAACATCAATATCTATACCATGCCTCATGCATCCATGAAACCAGTTTAAAAGAGCCTCCAAACCTTCTAATTTAATTATATGGTCCATTACCGAATACACGGTAAACAATTGGAATTTGTAACACCCTAACATGATCGTACGTTATTTAATTATATTAAATAATTTTGCCGGGCAATTTAAAGTTAATATTGTTATTGAGTTATGATTGGTGGTTGGATGATTATGCGTGTTTATCTGGTTTGAACCCGACCAGCTTGCATATTAAATTAAATATTTTATCTATATCTTTAAGACTGATTTCTATTTAGCAAATCGATTGTATTTGTTACTATAATATTTTGTTAGTATTTAATATTCGATTGCTAATCATGTAATATCATTTAATATTTTTATAGAAAAAATATATGTAGCAAAGATCTACATTTTAGTTTGATAGTTGTAAGAATAGATACGATCTAATCTTTGATGATTGGCCGTTTGTTAGGAGATTGTTGTACACCTTGGTGTGTGTGTGGTGTGTGTATAAGTTTCCTATAATTCTATATATACTATTCATATCTCAAAGTTTATAAAACCCATCATATATCTCTTCCCTCTCTATCATCAACTCTCTCTCTTGAGAACATTTCTATCTCTCTCTCATCAACAACTATATCTCTATCTCTTTACAGCAATATATATTATATTTTCCCCACCTTAACAACCCACAAATAACCGAGCTTAACAATCCATACCTTAAATATACAATCACCCCTATCTCCTCTTCAAAACGTATCACCCTAACCCATTGCCATCATCTCTCTCCACAACAGTCTGCACCCTTGACCCAGACTCTAAAACCGCACCCACACCTCTAGCGCCCTCATCTTCTTCAATCTCCAAGCCAACATCGGACTCACTACCTGTTCATACCGTAATTTTGCATTATTATATTCCCCATTCTTATGCATTTTACAAATAAACATGTGTTTTTGACCCATGTCTGCTATATAGTACAGGTTCTCGGAACGAAAACAGTGAAAAAGATAAAAGACGATGCAAAAGTGAGACTACGACCAACAAATAGAAGGATCTTGATCAAGCCTACACGAAAATCAGTTCACAAAGTACAAGGCAGCACAAGGTTAAAAACTTCGACACAAAGCGAACGGTTAAAGTCCACTACATTACTCACTGTGGAGATCTGGAAGAGACACAGAAGACATTCTGAAGAACCAACTGAAGAAACAGGAAGAGAAATACAGCCAAAAGTGTCACAGAAAAATTCATTCAAGACCTTCAATTAGCCGCGGAACCGCGGCCAAACCTGGCCTACGGCCGTGGTTCCGCGGCCGTGCTGAGCCCGTAGTGGCGAAAAATTTTACCAAAAAGCTTGGCGGCGCTGACTAGTCTTCCTAGGGGTATTTTTGTAAAAGCATACATGCGGCGATTGTAAACCTAGGGTTTTCTATGTCCTATAAATAGAAACCCAAATGCTTGTATTAGGTCATGCCTCCTTTCATTAATAAAATTCAGAATTCTTTTTGGAGAACATCAATTTGTAAGTAGTTCTTTTTATTTGCCCTAGTTAATTTTATTATCTGCCCTAGGTAATTTCTATTCTTGCTCTAGTTTTGATTCAATTCCGTGCCCTACATAGATAGTTTAGATCTGTTCTTCAATTCCCTGATGAGCGAGTAGTCTCCTCGCTTGTTAGGATTAGTTTTGGGGAAGGCTTGAGAGATGAAGATCTCTTACCCCTTTCTTGTCCATCACATATAATTAATAGGACTCCATGCATACATGCACACACCGCTCCTTACGGCATCCTATCCCATGAGGTAGCGGTGATACCGTAGTATAAAGGCCCGGTTGAGCGTGTTTTCCATGGAGGTTAGGGTAAGGATTGATAAAGGAGGACAAGAACCTAGAAGAAGAAACACCGTTTCTTCCCGATGACACTAATCCCCTTTATTAATAATTACCATAACTCCTCATAGATCTTAATTTGGGTATAGAAAGCGGTTAGATTTATTGACTTTCCAAACTTACCCTAAACCTAACCCCAGCAAGATTTAGATCTAGATTAATTTAGTTTTTAGATTTAATCAATCCGTTCACACCGTTCGGAATTAACTTATAAGAACAATTAGGAAATTCACAATATCCCTGTGGACCGACCCGTACTCACCAGCTAGTTACCAAGCGTCGCCTTTCTTGATTGCGGTTACTAAATATTTTTGATTCACATCTTTTGAAAGCACAAGCACGCTAAATCTCGTTACAATCAAATGGCGCCGTTGCCGGGGATGGCGTGTTATTTTCTTTTTGCAAATTCGGGTTAATATAAATTGAAAAAACCATAAAAACTGAAAAATATAAAAAAAAAATATAAAAAAATTATCATCTTGTTATTTTGTGAAGGGTATTTTTGTTTGAATTTTGCAGGACCGAAGAACAAATTCAGATCTGGAAAAATCCAGAGATCGAAACAGAAAACAGCAGATGTGAACAACAGAGGAAAATCACAACAGAGCAACAGAAGAAGTTGGGAGATCTGAACCGCACAACTTGCCGCGTTTCCGCCGCATTGACCAAGCTTGGACCGCGCTTCCGCTGTGGGTTGGTGACGTCAGCACGTGGGATTCCCTCTGTAAGTTTTCTCTTTCTTCCTCTCTGCAACCTAAATATCTCCTCTGTAAAATCTCCTGCAGGATTCTTTGCGCTAAAAAATTCCTCCCCCTTCCAATAATTGATTTTGTGCAGGATTCTTTGCGCCGCGCTAAAAAAAAAAAAAAAAATTGTTGCAAGTGATTGTTTACTGTTTTGCATATTTTTAATCGGACTTTAAGGGGCTTGAAACCAATCCAGATTGGGTGGGGATTTCATCACCCTTCTCAGGACCCCAGAAATCATATAAGACATATTGCATTGACCATAAATTAATTAAAAAAGATTAGACTCGGCCCTAAGGATTTCGCGCTCAATAGGACAAATGACTAGTTGTAGGCATCGACTGTTGATCCTAACCTGACTTTGTGGTGCCTAAGCTAGACATGCAGTAAAAGGTAACTTTAAAAGGCCCGTCTCACGGTGATTCGTGAGCGGATCCCTCCTTTCTCTACTTGTGCTTATCTGGCCACAATTGGCGGTGAAGAGGCGGTTTGAGGTCCTACTTCTTGCCCTTTGGAACAGTTAGGAGCTGTCTAGCTGACCTAGGTGATCCTAGATCTAGGCCTGATTGTGCATTTGTGGTTGATTGAACGTGTGTTTAAGCCTTTTATCGAAAAAAAATTTTTTTGCAAAAAGCTTCATATAAAAAAAACACAAAAAGAAAAAAAAGAAATTTTTTTTTTACAAAAACTTGCAATTTTGTCGCGAAGAAATTCATTGCACCCCACTTCCACCCACATTCTTTTTCTTCTCCTTTTTACATCATGGGTACCCCACCTCATAAAACTTTTGCCGAACTTTGGTATCCCGAACCAAATATTGCTTCGTACGCGAATTGTTTCGGTCGATTTACGGACGACCCTTCCATGCCCAAAATTTCTTTGAAAGATCGAATAGAAGCGTTTAGGAGAAACAGTTCGACTTTGCAATCCACTTTGAATCAACCATTTCAACCTTCACCACTTTCTTACGTTGACACTCCTTTTTTAAGTCCTATTGTAACTCCAAAACTCATGTCTATTGCGGAGCATATTGCACAATCTCGTAACCGATCTTTCACTCCTCTCCACACATCCAGTTCTAGGGATCAACAAGCCCATTCACCTTTTTATCCAAATGTTGATCCTACTCCTGTCCAACCATTCAATTCCTACCAGTCCTACCCAACTTCCACACCTTCCCTAGACATTGCTTCTACACAGCCATTTGGGAGTTTCCAGAATCCAAGCAACTTTGAATCTTTTACTGAAACCCCTTCACAACCCATGTCTAGTTTGGAACAGTCGTTGGAAGCTTATATTTTAGCAACAAACAAAATGATGAGGAATGTGGATGCGTCCATGGCCGCCCTTATGCAACCTAGTGAACTGGTAGCTAGTTTCCAACTAGCTCCAAAAATTCCAATGTATGAGGAGGCGGTTGGACAGAGTGAGAATTTGAGAGGAGAGAGTGAGTTTTACACCTTTCCAAATCAAACCTACCCATACCCAATTGAAGCCCACAACTCCGGTTTTCCATCGATTGTCCCAAATGATTCACAAGTTGAAAATAAAACATTTAATGAGTTGTGCGACGTTATAGTGCTTGATTTGCCAGATTGTGAAGAGTCTCTTTCGAGTGAAACCATACCTAATCATTTCGATCTTTACACCTCCAATCTAAAACCTGAATTAATAGATATCCATGCTTTTGATGAGGTGTTTGAAAAAATTGATTTTCACTTGATTCAGGATGTTGACGCCGGGAATATTTTGGATGATGAACCCGTAAATTTGGTTGAAATTTTATCTCCAATTCATCATCTCGAGTCATTAAATGTTTCTCCCGAACCTCATATGCGTCTTGATTTTGATGATAATGGCATGGATAGGCTAAATTTTGAGGAGAATTATGAGGATAATATTGAGGATGAACCATTTTTGTTTGATGTGTCGGATTTTCCAATTCATCCTCCTGAATCTTTAACTGTTATACTTCCTAAATCACCCTCCCTCCTTTCCATCGTTCCGACCACGCAAAAGATCACGCTTGAAGACTGTGAGCTTGAAAAATTTCTCTTTGAATCCGACACAGTTCTCACAGATGATAACGATTATGAGTGTTTCACTTTTTCGGACGATGTTGAAGACTCACCGCCCGAGTTTGAGTCCTTTGAATTTTCAGATGAACCATCAGACTCGGTTGCTTATGATCATTTCGAACCATTGATAGAATCTTTCAAGTTCGAGACAGTTTACTACGGTGAGAATAAGACTATCCCTAATTCACTCCCTTTTGTCCTTCCTGTCGTTTCGACCACGCAAGACTTCGTCGCGTTTCCATTTTCAATGGAGGGTTTACCAAGTTCAATGTACCCATATTTTCTTGCGAATCTTGAGAGATTTGACCCCATTTCTCGACGGGTTGATAGATTAGCACAATCGCTTTTAACACATCGGTCATCACAAATTGCGCTAATTTATTCACTCAATATACACCCTCAAGTTCGCGCTACACTTCTTTCTCTTTTCCGCCATTCTTCTTCTCCACCGAGACCACATTCCACCCTTCTTTCTATACGGTCTCGTGTGTTTCTCCACTCCTTCTCCACTCCATTCTTCCACCAACCCTACCATTATCACGATAGAATTTTTGAATGGTTGGTGCTAACCTTTGACTTGTGTAAGGCCTTGTTTAGTTTGGGGAGGACCTTGTTGTATATATGTATATATATTTTTTGTTTTCTTTTTCTATTAACAATAAAAAAAATTCAAAATTTTTTTTTAAATAAATAAACAGGGGAGTGCCAACATTTTTAACCCTCTTGGTATAGCATGACAGTGAGGACACTGTCAAGTTTAAGTTTGGGGGTATGCTCGATAAGCCTTTTTCCTTCGCATTCATATGTACATTTTGCATTTGCATTACTTATTTTAAAACCCATAAAAATTAAAAAATTATAAAAACTAAAGTATTCAATTTTGGCCATAATTGACTTGAGTTTGACAAAAAAGGTTAACTAGCTATGAACAACTAGACCTTAGACTTAATAAATTAAAAACCATAAAAATAACCTTTCTTAAAATTTAACGGTAGAAAGTATATGTTTTTGTAGTTTATTTAGAAATAGGCAAATTTTGAGTTCACTTCTTGGGCTAAGTCAAGATAAGGGAAGAGTATTGATGTTTTTATTAAAGTGTGAGTCTGAAAAATAATTTCTAAGTTTAAGTCTAAATTCTGAAAATATATACCCTACAAATTGCACAAACACGAACCTTGAAACTTGGAATAGTAGAAGAGACCTTGAAATGCTCTTGTCTAAAGTCCTTAGTACGAAGAAAAATACAATAAATACAAGTGTGAAAAAAGAAAAAAATGAACACTGGTTTTTGTAATTACTTAAGGCTACATTAATAGAAAAAAAATATTTAGCGAGGGTGCTTCATCCACCTAGTGCCTTAGACCAACTGGTTTGGGAGTCACTGCTAAAAGCCTTAGGTGTTACAAGACTAGGAAGTACGCTTTAACGTGCAAACACATTTTGTAATCGGTTGTTGGTACCTCAAGAAGTATTAAAAGTCGCATGAAGGATGTGTAAGCAAAATTCATCTAAAAATTCACTAATTAAGAAGTGCTTTGGACAACGGACAAGAGTATGATTGCTTGATTTGAATTTCCAAGTGTAGGGGTGATATACACACACACGTAGGGGTATATGATTGGGGTTTAGATAAGAGATAGGAATGAAAAATAAGACTTATATTTTTAATAGAGATGATAAAAATTCCTAAATTGAGATAGAACCCTAGAAGGAAAACTTAAGAGATGCCAAAAGTTAAGTAGGTCTGCAGAACATATATAATCTTAAGTTAAATGATAAGGAAGCGTGAAGAATACGGGTGGATAATTTCTGAGTGGAAGATAATAGACTTCTTTGTTGGAAAACCTAATTGGAGAATAAAAGTCAATGGGCCTAATTGATAAGATTTTATGGGTAGTATCCGCTGAAAACCCTCAGGAGACAACACTCCTCCTACTAGGGACACCTAGAGGTTTAACGGCTTGTTGCACGTGCTCAGTGCAATCGCGTTTCCCTGCGAAAGTGAGGTTAGGATTTTGTCGAGAATAAAAATAGGTTTGCTCGAGGACGAGCAAAAGATAAGTTTGGGGGTATTTGTTCATACCGTAATTTTGCATTATTATATTCCCCATTCTTATGCATTTTACAAATAAACAGGTGCTTTTGACCCATGTCTGCTACATAGTACAGGTTACAGGTTCTCGGAACGAAAACAGTGAAAAAGATAAAAGACGATGCAAAAGTGAGACTACGACCAACAAATATAAGGATCTTGATCAAGCCTACACGAAGATCAGTTCACAAAGTACAAGGCAGCGCAAGGTTAAAAACTTCGACACAAAGCGAACGGTTAAAGTCCACTACATTACTCACTGTGGAGATCTGGAAGAGACACAGAAAACATTCTGAAGAACCAACTGAAGAAATAGGAAGAGAAATACAGCCAAAAGTGTCACAGAAAAACTCAGCATTCAAGACCTCCAATTGGCCGCGGAACCGCGGCCAAACCTGGCCTACGGCCATGGTTCCGCGGCCGTGCTGAGCTCATAGTGGCGGAAAATTTTACCAAAAAACTTGGCGGCGCTGACTAGTCTTCCTAGGGGTATTTTTGTAAAAGCATACATGCGGCGATTGTAAACCTAGGGTTTTCTATGTCGTATAAATAGAGACCCAAATGCTTGTATTAGGTCATGCCTCCTTTCATTAATAAAATTCAGAATTCTTTTTGGAGAGCATCAATTTGTAAGTAATTCTTTTTATTTGCCTTAGTTAATTTTATTATCTGCCCTAGGTAATTTCTATTCTTGCCCTAGTTTAGATTCAATTCCTTGCCCTAGATAGATAGTTTAGATCTGTTCTTCAATTCCCTAATGAGCGAGTAGTCTCCTCGCTTGTTAGGGTTAGCTTTGGGGAAGGCTTGGGAGATGAAGATCTCTCACCCCTTTCTTGCCCATCACATATAATTAATAGGACTCCATGCATACATGCACACACCGCTCCTTACGGCACTGTTCCCTTCCGAACGGCGGCCTGCGACGTTAGGACGTCACGTGCCTGAGGTTCGGGGCAGATGCTATTTGGTTTTTATCCGTCCACCTCTTCGAAGATGCCAAGTTGATTTATGGCACCGTGTATCGAAGGTTTAGACGGATGCGGCCGATGTAGCAGACTTTGTCAGATTCCCCCTCGCTTGAGGGGTTTTTGATTGTGGGGACGCTCTTCCCTGCAGGCGCAAGCCCCTGCAGTTAATTACGCTACTGCTTTGCGGTAACAACTTTCTCCTTCTCCAGAATTTCACTTCGTGTCGTGTGTGTTTGTTTTGTTTGTGGCTGCCCGTGGATTGTATACAGAGACTGAGTAATGCCGTCGCCCGTAGGGCGTGGATTAGTCTAAATCCGTATTTACTTAGATTTGGGTTTGGTGTTTTTAGTTTAAGGATGCATTAGTCGCGTTGCGACTAAGATCAACTTAAACATTCGTCAAGGATACGTTAGTCTTGCTTTGGACTAAGATCAACCTGACGTGGTGATTCATTTAATTTATGGCCATCGGGACTCATCACCTCTCTAACATCGTTGAAGGATTACAACGATAGGTGTCAGAGGAGCTCAGAGATGTACCCTTGAACCAAAGCTGATTGAGGGTTTTATAGTCCATTTAAGTGCTTAAGGATACGTTAGCCGTATTTGGGGCTAAGATCAACTTAAACGGGATCGTTTAGATCCGGCAAAAGAGCAATTGGCTCTATTGTTCCAGTTTAGGGACGTAGTGGTCCCTTATTAGTTTAGGGACGTCTCGGTCCGATACCAGTTTAAGGACGTAGTGGTCCATTATTAGTTTAGGGACGTTTCGGTCCGATGCCAGTTTAGGGACGTAGTGGTCCGTCATTAGTTTAAGGACATTTCGGTCCATCGCCAGTTTAGGGACGTGGTGGTCCGTCATTAGTTTAGGGACATTTCGGTCCGATGCCAGTTTAGGGACGTAGTGGTCCATCATTAGTTTAAGGACGTCTCGGTCCGATATTAGTTTAAGGACGTCTCGGTCCGATATTAGTTTAAGGACGTCTCGGTCCGATATTAGTTTAAGGACGTCTCGGTCCGATATTAGTTTAAGGACGTCTCGGTCCAATATTAGTTTAGGGACATCTCGGTCCACGAGTTTAAGGACCCCGCAGTCCATATCGATGTATGGTCGTTGGGACCCGTCACCTCTTTGACGTCGTTGAGGAATTACAACGACGAATGTCAAAGGAGTTCGGAGATGTACCCTCGAACCGGATGTAGATTGATTTAGGAGAGCCATTTTGCTCAGTCAATTTAATTTAAGGACTTATGGCCAAAATTGGGCTAAGTCCAGTTGAAATGTTCAACATTTTATTTGCTTTTGCATTGCATTTCTTTTTTTTTTTATTTTTATTTGGGCCTTGCCCAGAAAGGATGCAGAGTATCAATTTGTTTTGGGCTCTACCCTTTTAGGAATGATGCAAGGTATCAATTTTATTTGGGCTCTGCCCTTATATAAAGGATGCAAAGCATCAATTTATTTGGGCTCTGCCCATTTATTGCCTTGCAATTTATTTTGGCCTGTCAGGTCATTTTGATTTGGGCCTGGCCCTTCAAATAGTGCAAAGCACCAAGAATGTTTTGGATTCAAGAAAATGAGTGCAGAGCACTTTTTAATGATCTAAATTTAGATCAAAGAAGAGAAAAGAAAATCTTTTCTTTCTTTCTGTCTCAGAGAACCAGAGGTTCATAGCAAGTGCAAGGCACTATTTTTATTTATTTATTTATCTGAGAACCAGAGGTTCATAGCAAGTGCAAGGCACTATTTTTATTTATTTATTTATCTGAGAACCAGAGGTTCATAGCAAGTGCAAGGCACTATCTGTTGTGCGCACGTGCGTTGCACGTGGTGCCGCATGGCGGGCATACGTGCGTTGCACGTGGCGCACATGCGCATTATGAGGAGAAGCAAAGCTTTTATATATGGAGAACAAGCTCCTTTTAATATTATTAAATATTCTCATGTGGTGCGCACGTGCGTTGCACGTAGTGCCGCATGGCAGGCACACGTGCGTTGCACGTAGCGCACATGGCGCTTGCGCATATGCGCATTATGGAGGAGCATGCTCCTATCTTGGAGAACTAAGCTCCTTTGAGTATTGAATCCTTTGAGGATTTTTACTCTACCCTTTCTAAGAGGTATCCCCTCTTATTTATATGGGAGTGGTAGAGAAGCCAGCTCTCCTTTTCCCGATGTGGGACTAAAAAATGCATTCCCCATGTAGTAGAGCATTACTTTAGATTACACGTGTATAACACATTTGCTCATAACTTTTGATCTCGGATGAATTATGAGGCCCATAATATATCAAATCGAAGGTCTTTTCGAGATGCTTTCAATATCATCAGAATTTAGCTATTTTTCGTTCCGGAGTTTGTCAAAATACAGCTCGGAAAATACTGGTTCGCATCTTCTTCCTTAAATCACATGTGCATAGACATTTGCTCATAACTTTTGATCCCGGATGAATTATGAGGCCCATAATATATCAAATCGAAGGTTTTATCGAGACGCTTTCGATACAAATAGAATTTATCCATTTCTCATTCGGGAGTTTGTCAAAAAACAGCCCGGAAGATACCGGTTCGTATTTCCTTAAGCGTATCGCTGCCATTTGATACCTTGGACTCTTTTGCGCAGAAATTTTTGGTGGGAAAAAATGCCCCCCACTACTTTGCCCACGTAAGTATGTACGTGGGTGAAGTAGTGCAGAGTTATGCAGAGTTATGCATGGCGTATGGCCAGTTTTGGGTTGATGTATCACTTTCAGAATCTTGATCTGAGAAGATAACGAGCGGACACAAGCGTCGTCATTTATCTTTGACTCAAATCTCAACTCTTAAGGGATATAGTTCCAACCCTTAACTCCATGAGCCGCATCCTTCTATTTCTTTTTTTGTCTCACTCTGGCGTGGAGTAGTTCATACGCTTATGAGTAAGTTCTCCATTTCAGTGGCATGTAGCTTTGGCAAGTGTGGCCCATAGATGGTCGGCCCATCTTGACTTCTTTGCAGGGCAGTGATGGCTTAGGAGATAGGGGTAGGATCTGCCACCTAAGGCTTTTCAACTTTACGAGCCGTGAGGGTCTCATAAAGACTTTTCTCCCTACGAGTCGTGAGGATCTCGTAGGTGTATTTTCTCCTTGGGAATCGTGAGGATTCCTAAGTGTGTTTTCTCTTATAAGTCGTAAGGATCCTATAAGAGAGTTTTCCCTCTTACGAGTCGAGAGGACCCGTAAGCGGTTGTTTCCCTCCTTATCGAGATTCGACTTTGGAGAGTGTGACCCGTGGATAGTATGCAAGAGACCGTTTTGGGCCGACTTGCAGGGTCCCAGTGCTTAGGAAACATGTTTTTTAATCCCTACTGCCTAAGGCTTTATCTCACGAGTCGAGACGCATCGAGAAAATCTCGCAAAGACATCAATTTCCTCACGAGTCGAAACGGATCGAGCAGATCTCGCAAGAACATCTTAACGTCGCATTTAACCTCTGCTCTTTACGACAGAAGCCCGTTAAGGTTGGTGGTACTTAGGGTTTTGGCCATCGTACTGTCGCATAAGCTGATATAGTCCTCGATAGGCAATCGTGCTGTTCGAGTAGCCCCACGACTGCCGTGTCTCTGATCCCTTCGGGGGCTGGACAAGACGTCTTCAAGCAATCCTCCTTGGCAGTTTGACCGTCAGAAGAGCAAGCGCTAGGAATTTGCCATGCCGCTTTTTACTTGAGGTTAGGCTCATTTTGGAGAGCCCCGATGAGTCATAACCACTCCGCGCTGGTGTGGGGATGATCTCCGATAGTCTTTCGGGCTTTATATGAGTTGCCGTTAAGACCCTGAAGCTAGGAATTTGGCCTTTGCTTCGTTTGCTGGCATTGCGTCCTCTGTATCGAGACGAATGTCACGGTGGGAACTAGGGATTTTGCCGTGGCTCCGTTTGTTTGATGACGTTACGTCTGCTGTGTCGAGACGAACGTTGGGGTGACATCTCGTCTGCTGTATCGAGACGGACGTCGAAGTGGTGACCACTCCACACTGGTGCGAGATGATCTCCGATTTTCTTTCCGGTTTTATATGACTTGCCGTTAAGACCCTGAAGCTAGGGATTTAGCCTTCGCTTCGTTTGCTTTGGTGTGTCTGAATCCCTGCTGGAGGAAGAACGCTGAGGTTGACATTTCGTCTACTGTATCGAGACGAACGTCATGGAGGTGACCACTTCATGTGAGATGGTCTCCGATTGTCTTTCCGGTTTTATGTGAGTTACCGTTAAGACGTCGAAGTTAGGAATGTGGCCTTCGCTTCGTTTGCTTTGGTGTGTCCAAATCCTGTTGGAGGAAGAACGCCGGGGTTGATATATCGTCTACTGTATCGAGACGAACGTCAAGGAGGTGACCACTTTCTGTGAGATGGTCTCCGATTGTCTTTCCGGTTTTATGTGAGTTACCGTAAAGACGTTGAAGCTAGGAATGTGGCCTTCGCTTCGTTTGCTTACACTGCGTCTGGTATATTGAGACGAATGCTGAGGTGGAGCTGGGATTTTGCCATCACTCCGCTTTGTTTCGACCATGGGGTCTTTTGTTAACTTTGCATGTACACCCCGCTGGGCTGCGAAGGAACGCCGTTGTTGACATTGCGTCTGTTGTAACGAGACGAATGCTAAGGTGGAGTTGGGATTTTGCCGTTACTCCGCTTTGTTTTGACCGTGAGGTCTTTTGTTGACGTTGCATCTGCCTCCAGCTGGACTGCGGAGGAACGCTGTTGTTGACATTGCGTCTACTGTATCGAGACGAATGCTGAGGTGAAGCTGGGATTCTGCCATCGCTCTGCTTGATGGTGTAACATCTGTGTCCTGTTGGAATGAGGAGGCACACCGTTGTTGGTCTCCAGGCTTTAGACGTGGCCATTGAGATTTGGAACTAGGGACTTTGTCATGGTTCCGTTTGTTGCGATTCTGAGGTCAGTTGTTGACGCCATGTCTGCATCTAGTTGAAGTGAGGAGAAACGCCGTTGGTGATCTTTAAGTTGTCGATGTTGACGTCGAGACCCTGAAGCTCGAGATCTTCGTTTGCTTCATTTGTTGACATCGTGTCTGTAATATTGCGACAAATGTCGAGATGGTCTCTAGGTTGTCTATGAACCGTCGAGATTTGGCTTCGCTTTCTGATGGAGCCTGTTGGGAAGGCATGGTTCCCTCTTTATCTGTGCCCCTGAATTGTATACAGGGATCGATGCGATTTCACCTGTAGGGCAAAAAGTTTCATTCTTTCATTTTTTTTTATTCTTTCCGCGATGCTCTATTATTTCAGCTTTTATATCGCGAAGGTCGCGATTGCCCAATCATTTCGGCTATTTTTCGCGGTGCCCAATCATTTCGGCTATTTTTTCTTTTTACTCGCTGCTTTTTATTGCGAGTTGCCTAATCATTTTGGCTATTTATTTTATTTTTACTCGCTGTTTTTTATTGCGAGTTGCCCAATCATTTCGGCTATTTTGCATGCATACATTTTTACTTGCTGATTTTGTTTGCAAGTTGCCCCATCATTTCGGCTATTTCGTATGCATTTTTTTTTTTTTGCGAGTAGGGGATTTGGGATCTGATACCGATCTTGGCATCAGCATCGCTGCGACCGGAATATTTCCAGGAGCGAATCATCATTTGCCTTGAAAGGACTTGGAATTTGATACCGGTTTAGGCATCAGGATCGCTGCAACTGGGATATTGCCAGGAGCGAATCATCATTTGCCTTGAAAGGGCTTGGAATTTGATACCGGTTCAGGCATCAGCATCGCTATAACTGGGATATTGCCAGGAGCGAATCATCACTTGCCTTTTTCGATGTTAAACAAAGGTGGCTTAGTGAACAGGGTTAAGGGTCCTGTCGGCTAAGGCTTTTGACTTCATGAGCCGTAAGGGTCTCACAAAGGTACTTCTTCCTACAAGTCGTGAGGATCTTGTAGTTGTGTTTTCTCCTTGGGAATCGTGAGGATTCCTAAGTGCATGTTCTCTTGTAAGTCGTAAGGATCTTACAAAAGCGTTTTCTCCTTATAAGTCGAGAGGACTTTCAAGTGTTGTTTGCTGTACAAGCATATCCCTAGTCACGGATGGGACTTTGTTAGGGAAATATTTATTTGTGCCCGTGGATTGTATACAAGGGTCATTATGAGCCGCTTGTAGGGCAATATCGAAGGTTGTGGGGGCTGCTTAAGAACAGGTTAAGGTTTCTGCAACTTAAGACTTTCAAATCTTATGAGCCGTAAGGGTCCCACAAGAGAGTTCTCCTTACGAGTCGTGAGGATCTCGCAAGTGTATTTTCTCCTTCGGAATCGTGGGGATCCCTAAGTGTGTTGTTCCTTTGTGAGTCGTAAGGATCTCACGCAGGTGGTTTCTCCTTACAGGGTCGAGAGGACCCCATAAGTGTTTCTTAACGAGGTTGCGCCCTTTCAGGTTTTCACAAACACTCGCCGGTAGTCCTGCTGTTTTTACTCACGGAGCCTTTTCGGGTTTTCATCCGTGCCCATTTTGCTTATGGACATACCGTTTTTTTTTTTAATCTTTTTATTTTTATTTTTATTTTTATTTTTTTTTACGAGGTCGCGCCCTTTCGGGTTTTCACGAACACTCGCCGGTAGCCCTGCTATTTTTACTCACAGAGCCCTTTCGGGTTTTCTTCCATGCCCGTTTTGCTTATGGACATACCGTGTTTTTTTTTTATTTTCTTCTTCTCTTCTTTTTTTTTTTTTTATTAACGAGGTCGCGCCCTTTCGGGTTTTCACGAACACTCGCCGGTAGTCCTGCTGTTTTTACTCACGGAGCCCTTTCGGGTTTTCATCCGTGCCCATTTTGCTTATGGACATACCGTTTTTTTTTGTTTTTTTTTCGTCAGCCTGAGAATGCTGCGGTAGTAGTTTAAAAACATTTCGGTCATTTGCAAGTTTTAGGACATTGCGGTCCATCATTAATTTAAGGACATCTCGGTCCGTTGTTAGTTTAAGAACGTTTCGGTCCGTTGTCGCCGTATTTGAGGCGAATATCTAGTTTATTGACTTTTCGGTCTATGAGTCTTTCTCCATGACTGAACATGATGCCCCCGGCGTATCCATCTTCTTGGGAGTGTGCGGTTGTGGCGGACTCACCTTCCAGTTCTCAGACAGCGCAAACTTGCCCTGTTGGTATTGGTCTTCAACCCAGTTTTTGAAGACGTAGCAGTCCTCGATCAGGTGACCTACTGTTTGGTGGTAAGGGCAATAGTTAGGATTATTAACATCGCTTGGCCGCAACGGACGTTTTGGATTCGGCAGATTAATGAGTCTGTTGCGCACTGCCAGCTCGAACAGTCCCCTTGTTTTATCTTGCGGAAACGAGTAAGGACGTTTCAACTTTTCCTGGAGGGATTGCCGCTTGTTGCTTTGGCAAGCAACCGGTCTAGGGTCACCTGATTGTTGGTGAGCGCTGGCGACGAGGGCCTTTTTTCCTTTTCTTTTATCCTTTTTGTTCGCTCCGTTGTTTGTGGGGTCGGGATTTTTTCCGAGTAGCATGCGATAGCATGGCTGAACGTTCTCGCAGCTTCTCAATTCCTTTATTTTTGAAATAGATTCCCCGAGGGAAGAGTTGGGGATAGCTTCTTCGTCAGAGTTGCTTCCAAAGGTGATAATTTGTGATGCCTTAGAGTCGGCTATATGGCAATCGTCGGCGACTCTTTTGCGCTCATATATCGCATTTTTCCGATGTCCACAAGCTTCACACTTTGTCCCGTTGAAGTGTTGCTTTTGAGCGACATACCCTTGCCACCAACAGTTAAAGGATTCGCAGTCTTCGGTAGGATGTATGATCTTCTGATGATATAAACAGAAGTTAGGGTGCATCTCTGCCTCAGCGAGAGTATTTTCTTCAGAGGGCGGTAGCTTCATTCCTACTGACAGAGCTTTGGCGAACCTTTTCCTCGTCTTGAATTTGTTTTTACCCGCAGTGTATGGCTTCTGATTTGACGGGAATGCCTTGACTCTTTCCGGTATGGCCATTTCATGCTCTTGATTGGCTTTTGCTTTCAGATGAATTTCATTTAGGAAGGCATCGATCAACTCGTCTGACGGCCGCGGAATTTCTGTTTTAGGGTCCGCCCTCGTTTTCTCAGCGCAAGGAGCCTCTTTATTATCTGCCAATGAGTGAGAGATCACATGACAAGTTGCCCCCGGCGTGTTTGTCTTCTTTGGAGTATGCGGCTGTGGTGGGTTCACCTTCCAGCTTTCAGACAGCGCGAACTTGCCTTGTAGGTATTGATCCTCGATCCATCCCTTAAAGACGAAACAATCCTCAATCGGGTGACTTACCGTTTGGTGGTAAGGGCAATAATTGGGATTATTAAGATCGCCTGGCTGCGACAGACGCTTTGGACTCGGCAGATTGATGAGTCTGTTACGCACTGCCAGCTCAAACAGTCTTCTCGTTTTATTCTGAGGAAACGAGTAAGGACGTCCTAGCCTCTCTTCGAGAGATGGGCGTGGACGCATGTTGTTTTGGCGAACGACCGGTTTTGAGTTGCTCGACTGTTGTTGAGCATTGGCGACGATGATCGCTTTTCCTTTCTCATTTCGGGGATCGGGTCTTGGAGGAGACGGTCTATGGCCCATCTGGTCCATTTGGGCTAATTTGTCGATCAAGGCCTGGAAGGTGGTCGGCCTGAAGAACATCATGAATTGCGAGATGGTCGCCTGCGGATCGAGAGTGCCCACAAACATGCCTACCGCGGGTGCCTCTTCTATGCGTTGTTCGCATTTCGACCATAGGTTCCGCCATCGTGTTGCGTATTGAACCCACGTTTCGCTTGGCCTTATCCTGGCATTTATTAGTGCTGTTATCGGGGTGCGCTCACTAGCACTCGCGAATCTTTGTGTAAACAGCAACTCCATCTCCGCAAATGTTTTGACAGAGTCGTTAGGTAGCTCCGAATACCATTCGAATGCCGTTTCTGCTAAACTGCCGACAAATTGTCGAAGCAACAGTCTGTCATCGCCTCCAGTATTGCCGCATAAGGCCCTGAATTGAGCGACATGCTGATGCGGATTCCCTGTCCCTTTATATACGTGGAATTTAGGGATCGTATATCCTGGCGGGTAATTGATTTGGTCATACCAGCTCGGATACGGTCGTCCGGTTCTAACAATTTGCCCAGCCGCTTCATTCGCCTGATGAATCCGGATCTGCTGAGCTATATATTCGTCTAGGTCAACTTTGGAGATTGCCTCCTCCTTAGCTGTTGACAGAGCCGGCGGAGGATTTGACGTTTCTCCCCTGTCGTCTTCAAGGATGACTGGAGGATCTTCAGCAGGAGGGTCCGGCTGTAACATCATCCCTACCATATCTTGGAAGAGGAGCGCCATCTGTTTTATGTTAGCCGCTTGCTCTGCAGCTTCTTTGTCCCTCTTTTCGAGGACTCTGCGTAAAAAGTCAGCGTCGGTTTCTTGTTCTTGACGCTCATCCGAAGACGTTTCAGAGCTTTCTTTTGGCTCAGTGAGTGCAGCCATTGTAGTCATCATTTCCTGAAGCTTTTGTTGTTGCTCCTGGGCTTTCGTCACGGATCGGGTGAGCGGTCGGTGGCCCGTAGAAGTGCGGCTTTCATCCTTTCCAGAAGTCATATAAACAGTGTGCACCACCATGCCCCCAGACTTGGGGCGTTTGTGTTCAGCGCTTTTATGCTTCGCCATGCTCAGAGGGGCTTTTTGTGGCCTCCTTTTTTGAGTGATTGAAGTTAAGGGAGCCGTTGTAGTGGGCACCAAAGTAGCTTTTGCTTTTTGTGGTTTGACAGAGTAATCCTTCCCCTGCCGAACCTTCATCTTTTTCTGTCGTCGGAGGCAGTCTTGATCGATCACCGACTCTTGGACCTGTCGCCAGACTTTGTAAATTTTAGAGGACAGCCGTTGAGGGGGCTGCTCTAGCTTCTTCTCTGGAGTATTCTCCACAGGTGAAGGAGTTCGTTTCAACATCGCAGTAGGAGAGTTTCTGCGCACCTTGTTGAGCAGTTCAAAGTTATTCTTGGTTGGAACAGCAGCATCGATCCTCACCATCGGAGCTGACGGAGTAAGTCCAGAGGGGGAGTTGCCCCCAGCCTTCCTCACTCGGCGCCAGTAGCGACGTCGGGCATGTCGTGCTGATGGAGTTGTTTCAGCTATATGGGTGACCCCCTTGTGCCCCCTGTGTTGGTCAGAATATACTGGTACCAGCTTTTTAAATATCGACGTCCGTTGAACGGGGACGGCCAACTTGTCAGAAGCGGACTTCTGAACATGGGAAGCAACCTTGGTGATTTTGCCAGGAACGGGAGTTGGAATGGCTATCTGCTTCGGGATAACGCCTTCTGGTATGGCAGGCTTCTTCATGAGCCTGTTAGAGCTCTGGCCTAGTCCGTTAAAAACTGAAGCAGTGGAGTTGGACGACCCGTTGAGAGGGGTCGCGGCAGCGGTAAGTCGATCGAAGACCGACTTCTTTGGAGCTTCTTGCAATGTCATTGGGGCGTTGAAGCTCATTGGTTGAAGCATGGTCCCAAAAAATAGTCCAGTGGTGGCTTGAGCCACCTGCTCCACCGGCATTTTGAAAAGAGAAGCCGCTCGGGGCCCATAAGTCACTCCTCCAGCTATGACGGAGCGAGAGTTATCGCTGCGGGCGGTGCAGTTCGAAGCCATCGATTTTCTGTTTTCTGCATAGAGCAAGACACCAAATCTTAGTACCTTGAATATACAGGCAATCACAGCAAACCGCGATTTGTTCGCGAACACGACACACGAAGTGTGGAGTGGAAAGAGGAAGAGGTCCCACCGGGCGTGCCAGAATCTGTTCCCTTCCGAACGGCGGCCTGCGACGTTAGGACGTCACGTGCCTGAGGTTCGGGGCAGATGCTATTTGGTTTTTATCCGTCCACCTCTTCGAAGATGCCAAGTTGATTTATGGCACCGTGTATCGAAGGTTTAGACGGATGCGGCCGATGTAGCAGACTTTGTCAGATTCCCCCTCGCTTGAGGGGTTTTTGATTGTGGGGACGCTCTTCCCTGCAGGCGCAAGCCCCTGCAGTTAATTACGCTACTGCTTTGCGGTAACAACTTTCTCCTTCTCCAGAATTTCACTTCGTGTCGTGTGTGTTTGTTTTGTTTGTGGCTGCCCGTGGATTGTATACAGAGACTGAGTAATGCCGTCGCCCGTAGGGCGTGGATTAGTCTAAATCCGTATTTACTTAGATTTGGGTTTGGTGTTTTTAGTTTAAGGATGCATTAGTCGCGTTGCGACTAAGATCAACTTAAACATTCGTCAAGGATACGTTAGTCTTGCTTTGGACTAAGATCAACCTGACGTGGTGATTCATTTAATTTATGGCCATCGGGACTCATCACCTCTCTAACATCGTTGAAGGATTACAACGATAGGTGTCAGAGGAGCTCAGAGATGTACCCTTGAACCAAAGCTGATTGAGGGTTTTATAGTCCATTTAAGTGTTTAAGGATACGTTAGCCGTATTTGGGGCTAAGATCAACTTAAACGGGATCGTTTAGATCCGGCAAAAGAGCAATTGGCTCTATTGTTCCAGTTTAGGGACGTAGTGGTCCCTTATTAGTTTAGGGACGTCTCGGTCCGATACCAGTTTAAGGACGTAGTGGTCCATTATTAGTTTAGGGACGTTTCGGTCCGATGCCAGTTTAGGGACGTAGTGGTCCGTCATTAGTTTAAGGACATTTCGGTCCATCGCCAGTTTAGGGACGTGGTGGTCCGTCATTAGTTTAGGGACATTTCGGTCCGATGCCAGTTTAGGGACGTAGTGGTCCATCATTAGTTTAAGGACGTCTCGGTCCAATATTAGTTTAAGGACGTCTCGGTCCAACATTAGTTTAAGGACGTCTCGGTCCGATATTAGTTTAAGGACGTCTCGGTCCAATATTAGTTTAGGGACATCTCGGTCCACGAGTTTAAGGACCCCGCAGTCCATATCGATGTGTGGTCGTTGGGACCCGTCACCTCTTTGACGTCGTTGAGGAATTACAACGACGGATGTCAAAGGAGTTCGGAGATGTACCCTCGAACCGGATGTAGATTGATTTAGGAGAGCCATTTTGCTCAGTCAATTTAATTTAAGGACTTATGGCCAAAATTGGGCTAAGTCCAGTTGAAATGTTCAACATTTTATTTGCTTTTGCATTGCATTTCTTTTTATTTTTATTTTTATTTGGGCCTTGCCCAGAAAGGATGCAGAGTATCAATTTGTTTTGGGCTCTACCCTTTTAGGAATGATGCAAGGTATCAATTTTATTTGGGCTCTGCCCTTATATAAAGGATGCAAAGCATCAATTTATTTGGGCTCTGCCCATTTATTGCCTTGCAATTTATTTTGGCCTGTCAGGTCATTTTGATTTGGGCCTGGCCCTTCAAATAGTGCAAAGCACCAAGAATCTTTTGGATTCAAGAAAATGAGTGCAGAGCACTTTTTAATGATCTAAATTTAGATCAAAGAAGAGAAAAGAAAATCTTTTCTTTCTTTCTGTCTCAGAGAACCAGAGGTTCATAGCAAGTGCAAGGCACTATTTTTATTTATTTATTTATCTGAGAACCAGAGGTTCATAGCAAGTGCAAGGCACTATTTTTATTTATTTATTTATCTGAGAACCAGAGGTTCATAGCAAGTGCAAGGCACTATCTGTTGTGCGCACGTGCGTTGCACGTGGTGCCGCATGGCGGGCATACGTGCGTTGCACGTGGCGCACATGCGCATTATGAGGAGAAGCAAAGCTTCTATATATGGAGAACAAGCTCCTTTTAATATTATTAAATATTCTCATGTGGTGCGCACGTGCGTTGCACGTAGTGCCGCATGGCAGGCACACGTGCGTTGCACGTAGCGCAAATGGCGCTTGCGCATATGCGCATTATGGAGGAGCATGCTCCTATCTTGGAGAACTAAGCTCCTTTGAGTATTGAATCCTTTGAGGATTTTTACTCTACCCTTTCTAAGAGGTATCCCCTCTTATTTATATGGGAGTGGTAGAGAAGCCAGCTCTCCTTTTCCCGATGTGGGACTAAAAAATGCATTCCCCATGTAGTAGAGCATTACTTTAGATTACACGTGTATAACACATTTGCTCATAACTTTTGATCTCGGATGAATTATGAGGCCCATAATATATCAAATCGAAGGTCTTTTCGAGATGCTTTCAATATCATCAGAATTTAGCTGTTTTTCGTTCCGGAGTTTGTCAAAATACAGCTCGGAAAATACTGGTTCGCATCTTCTTCCTTAAATCACATGTGCATAGACATTTGCTCATAACTTTTGATCCCGGATGAATTATGAGGCCCATAATATATCAAATCGAAGGTTTTATCGAGACGCTTTCGATACAAAGAGAATTTATCCATTTCTCATTCGGGAGTTTGTCAAAAAACAGCCCGGAAGATACTGGTTCGTATTTCCTTAAGCGTATCGCTGCCATTTGATACCTTGGACTCTTTTGCGCAGAAATTTTTGGTGGGAACAGGCACCCTATCCCACGAGGTAGCGGTGATACCGTAGTATAAAGGCCCGGTTGAGCGTGTTTTCCATGGATGTTAGGGTAAGGATTGATAAAGGAAGAACAAGAACCTAGAGGAAGAAACACCGTTTCTTCCCGATGGCACTAATTCGCTTTATTAATAATTACCATAACTTCTCATAGATCTTAATTTGGGTATAGAAAGCGGTTAGATTTATTGGCTTTCCAAACTTACCCTAAACCTAACCCTAGCAAGATTTAGATCTAGATTAATTTAGTTTTTAGATTTAATTAATCCGTTCACACCGTTCGGAATTAGCTCGTAAGAACAATTAGGAAATTCACAATATCCCTGTGGACCGACCGGTACTCACCGGCTAGCTACCAAGTGACGCCGTTCTTGATTGCGGTTACTAAATATTTTTGATTCACATCTTTTGAAAGCACAAGCACGCTAAATCTTGTTACAATCACTACCCATCACCGCAGCCATCGTCTTCTCCTCCTTCTACCTCTATTCGACCACCAACCCACATCCGAGCATTGCCATCGCCTCAAGTACAGCAGCCGTTGCCAACGATCGCTATCATCATCACTAATACCTCATCATCGCCAAGGATCCTACCGCCACCGCCATCGAACCTTCACTTAACCAACACCCTCAACCCAGCATCTCCAGAACCCGCAACACCTCGCCGGCGCATCAACAGCCGAGCACCCTCTCTTTCCGGCGACTCCTTCATCTCAACCGAGATCCGATCCCCGACGCAAAACTCCAACCGCACCCTAGAACCTTAGCCGAGCCATCCAAGCTTGGTGTTGATTCGTATAGCGTCGTGTTGCTTCCGTTTCCGTCGTCACGTTTGTCTCAAGACAAGTATAATCTACTTGCTTACATACTATATATGACAAGATCAAATCTTGTTGTAGTATTATTATTTGGATTAAAGAATATATGCATATGTTCATATTCAATTATACAGTAAGATCGATTAACACTATTGACCGTCTTTGCGTGCTTTAGGATCTATCTCATTTTCAGCTAGTTGAATATTTATAATTGTCGATGTTTGCCACTTCATTATCATGTGTTGATATCATATTAGTATTATATGCAGTTTCATTTCACCTTTTATGTGAATTCAACAAGTAATCATATATTAATACTGAAATCGCTTTGTTTTAGAATCTAAGCAGATAACAATTAGATAGTATGTTGGTTACGTGTATTAACGTTTTCAAGTCAACAATTTTTGCAAACTGGTATATAATATCACATATCACTTACCGTAATAATATAGGTACAAGTTGTGATAAATCATTAATATAGTTGTTATTTTAATATAGCATGTAGTGTTATATTTATACATAATTATTTTTGTTCAGCACATAATACAATTATTAATATAGCTAATAACTCAGTTTTTAATATATATAAATACATTATACATATTGTCGTTGTCGTTATTGTTATCATATCATTATCAGTACATTATTACCGTTACCATTACTGTTACCGTTACTGTTATCATGAACATTACTGTTATCGTTATCGTGCCGGTACCTACTCGCAATGTAATATATACACCCATGCCAACAACTACTAATATTGACTTGATTGACCAGATTATCCTAACTGACCTGACTTGTTGTCTTGCCAGACGACATGTACACGATTGTTTCTGTGTTGGAATTAAATAGATATTATATTGATATCTGATATGAACCTGAAACCTGGAAGAAATGGGAAATCAAGAATGTAACTGAAACATAACTCAATAGGATATTATTGTACCGTGATTCCGTGGGGAAAGAACATAATAACCATTATTGATTGTACCGTGATTCCATGGGGAAAGAACGGAATATATTGTACCGTAGTCCCGTGTGGAATGAATGTGGTATATGCTGTTGAGTTACGATGAAGGATTGCATTAATTGGTTTCAAATACCTTTAGAATAGAGAACCTAGACACATGAACTCATAGGATACAGATGACATGATTGACTCCTTATATTTCGCTTATTACATTACATGCTATTGCTATTGTTTATTATTTATACTCATCTAGTTCTTGCACATGGTATACTATATTTCAGACCGGTTATATTATTATGATATTATCTATGACGTACTGACGTCTGGGTTTTGAATGCCCAGATCATTTGACTTTAGCACAGGAGAATCGTGAGTATTTTGAGAAGCTTGCCGATCAGCGAGAAGTATTCCACTGATCTAGTTGTTAGTTATGATTTAGTTTTCTATCTAGTTAAGAACTTGTTAGAATTATCATTGTGAGCCATAAGGGACAACTATCAGTTATTGTTATTTTGTTTCCTTACATCTTTATTACTTCCGCTACTGCTACTGCTATTGTTTATTGTGGCTATTGGACATATTTACAGATAAATGTTTATTTTCTTGTTCTTGATTACTGATTGACAGCCATAATTTGACTATGGAAGGATATTTTCTTACAATGGATAGCATGGTTGAGTTTATTACGTTCCCGTATTTATGTATATTGGGAAGCAGAGCGTGACAGAATTTCAACATCATATTTAGAAATTTTAGTTAGCATAGCAAGTATAACGGGATGAAATATCTCATTACTAATATGATTAGAAAAATATTGAGCTATATTATACAATTCAGAGACAATAATATGAGAAGTGATAGTATAAGTAGCAAAAAAATGTTCGGTCGCATTTTAAAAGTCATAAGAAAATCTTTGAAAAGTTCTGCAACCGCCAAATGATATTCTGTTAAGTGGTTTTCTACAGGTATTTGCTCGTTTCACATGCTACTGATAATTCCGCTAGTCTTTGATGCAGTATGATGCATGCCATATATACTATTCTATCTAGTGGCCAAATCTTTTCTAAGGGTTGGCCTTAATACTGCGGCATGGAATCTAGCTTTATATTCAGATTTTCTTTTTTTAGAACTTTTAATAAACCTACATGCATTTTTAATTGTTTGAATATTTGAAAAACATACTTGATATGCATCATGTACAGAAAGACCGAGTCTATGACATGCACAACAAATATGAAAAAAGCGACCACTGCAAATTGGTTTGCACAGCCTAACAAGTCCAGTAACAGCAGAATTATTGTTGCTAGCATTATTGTCACGCCCCACTTCTCAGAGTGTGCTAATTACGGCACGTGACAGAGCCAACCATGCTACCTTTGGATAGAAATCATCCTTCCACAGTCACATTATGCTGTCTATAGGATATCAAGAACAGTAAAATATAAAACTAACTAGTACATGTCCATTTGCCAAAATAAAAGAGTCAAGAAAATGTATAAGTGGAAACGATATAATATCCAATAAACAACATCTGAAAAAACGTCCCAATATGGACTCATATCAAGAAATAAAAGTGCGGAAAAAAGCTAAGAGTCTAAAAGCTAAATATCTCTAAACCACATATAATCAATTCCCCACTGCTCGGCTTGACGGTTAAAATACTCCTGTTCAGCCTGCGATAGAGATTGAGGAACTGGGTCATACAAAACCCAGGCGTCAGTGCGTCATAACATCAAGATAATAATAATAATCAGGATGTACCAAGATATGTAAACGTGAATATAAATAATAACACGGATATGAACAGTGAGGTGTGTATGTGTATGTGAAGTGCGATGAGTAATCTAAACTGTGCTACTGGGCTATCTACTCTAAAGTCTTTGAAATCAATTTAATAGAATCGTCGATGTAACTAAATAGTATCCCGTGCGTGCCCGGGACCACGGTCAAGACTCTCGGTCTGCATCCGAGACGTGCCGCTAGACAGTAAACAGGTAACATATACAAACGAATGATGTCAGCAGCAGCATCCCGGGGCTGGCCGAACCCGTAAAGACTGATCAGTATAAATATCAAACTGTCGAGTTACAAGTCAGGTTTTATTATTCATCCCCCCTACCCCTAAGGTTATGTGTTCAAGTCAGATATTGATAATATGGAACTAAAGCAAACACAGGATCAAGCCGGTACAGGTTTTGTCTATGTAGATAGCAGGTTACGTCCGTCAGGACAACAAGTCAGGATTGTCGGCATTAGTAACAACATCAAAGTATCACGTCAAGTAGTGTATCAGGGCATGTCATGTGGTGCATATGTATCAAATGGAAACCCAATGTAAAACTGTAATGAAAATCTAAATACGGTAAGTACGACGGATATCGGGATGCATATGTGCCTATCTGTAATAACTTGTATACGTATCCATGACTACGTATGATGCACATTAGAAAGCACGTTGTACTAATAGAACAGTAATATAATATAATGAGGTTCCAGCATGCAACTAGATATGCAATTATCAGTACGGATACAAACGGATATCGAAAAACGGTAAACTATAATATCGGATGCACAATTAAAATTACATGTATTATTTTTATTCATCTGGATATAAATATAGTAACATAGCATGCATCAAGATAAACTTGCCTGATCGGATCTCACGTCGGGTACGTACGTCGCGTTCGACGTCGGGTAACCGTTGCGATACAACTACGCGCGTATGAGACTAGACCAAGATATGACCACACTGGATGATGACGACGATTGGGTCGCCCGGATCGTCGGCAACATGCGCGACTCTGGCGACGTCAAGAACAGGAAAGAAAAGAGAAAGAAAGAAGAAGAAAAGAAGAAGAAGAAGAAGAAGAAAGGCTGTAGTGTTTGGCTCTGGGTTTCTGAGCTCAGGGGACAGAGAGGGGTGACGATGATGATGGGTAATCGACGGTGAGTTGCAGGCGTGGGTTGGGATATGGGTTTCTTGGGTTCTATCGTGGTTGTCAGGGAGTGTGGGGAGCTCGGGAATGGAGAGGGAGATGAGGCAGGAGAGAGGGTGTGAGGCCGTAGTGAGGTTGGTGTTTCCCCCAATCAGAGCAAAGCTCTGTTGAAATTCAAAATTCAAAATTTTGAAGCAACGCTTCAAATCCCGGACGCAACGCGTCACGTGTCTGGCGCGGACGCATCAGCGCAGCGCCCAAGGCAGCGCACCCAATCAGAGCAAAGCTCTGTTTTAAACAAAATTAAATGAAGCAACGCTTCAGTTGCGCAAACACTGCGCTGCGCGACACGTGTCAGCGCAGATGCGCTAGCGCAGGTGCGCTGCGCTGTGCGCTGCGCGATACGTGTCAGCGCAGATGCGCTGCGCGACACGTGTCAGCGCAGAGGCGCTAGCGCAGTTGCGCTACTCTGTGCGCTGCATGACACGTGTCACGCGCTGGGGCATTTGCGCCAAACAGAATTAAAATTCTAAAGAAATCTTTTCTGTTCTTATTAAAACAAGAAGATTTTCTTTTGTAAAACAGAAACCCTTGGATCAAAGATCCAACGGTGGGGAAAATTCCCCAAATCACTCAGAGAAAAATCTCTTTAACAAAATTAACTAATTTATGGGCACTATAAAAAGGACCCTAAGCCTCAATTCAAAGGTATCAACATTTTCAGAAAAGAAAAAGAGAGAACTCTGAAGAACTCCTCAAGAACAATAAAGGTAAAAAGCCTTTAGAGAAAAGAGAAAGTTCTCTTATGAACAGATCATAGATCTAAAAAAACAAGATCAATGATCTTTAATAAAAACAAAAAAAAATAATAAATAAAATAGTGCTTTGCACTTTTTTATGAACCTTTGGTTCTCTGAGATAAGAAAGACAAGAAAAACTTATTTTTTCTTTGATCTAAATTAGATCAAAAAAAATCAAATAGTGCTTTGCACTTCTGTTCTTGAATCTAAAAGATTCTTAGTGTTTTGCACTTCCAAATTGCGCTGTTGCGCTCTTGGAAAAGCGACACGTGTCAACATCTGAACTACTTGCGCTATGCGCTTTAAGATAGAGCTTTGCTCTCTGTAATTGGCGCAACTCACCAGAGTGCGCCACGTGTCAGCAGCGTAGCGCACTTGCGCACCGCACTAGCGCAGCGCACTACGCCTGCGCGACACGTGTCAACACTACAAGCGCTTGCGCTCTCTAATTGGCGCAAAGCGCCTGACAAATGCAATGCATTTCTTAAAGGGCCAGACCCAAATCAAAAAGACCTAATAGGCCTAAATAAATTGCAAAGCAATAAAAGGGCAGAGCCCAAATAAAATTGGTGCCCTGCATCATTCATAAATGAGCAAAGCCCAAGATAAATTGATGCTTTGCATCCTTCATGGGTAGAGCCCAAATAAAAATAAAAAGAGATGCAAATCAAAAGCAAATAAATGTTGAGCATTTTCAATTGGACTTAGCCCAATTTTGGCCGTAAGTCCTCTAATTAAATTGACTGAGCAAGATTGCTCTCTTAAATCAATTTACCTCCGGTTCGAGGGTACATCTCCGAACTCCTCTGACAGTTCTCGTTGTAATCCTTCAACGACGTCAGAGAGGTGACGGGTCCCAACGACCACACATGAATATGGACTGCGGGGTCCTTAAACTCGTGGACCGAGACGTCCTTAAATTAATATTGGACCGAGACGTCCTTAAACTAATATCGGACCGAGACGTCCTTAAACTAAAAGACCACCACGTCCTTAAACTGGCGACGGACCACTACGTCCTTAAACTGGCGACGGACCACTATATCCCTAAACTGGAATATGGACCGCAATGTCCCTAAACTACCGATGGACCACCACGTCCCTAAACTGGAACTATAGAACCTCCAAACGCCCTTTTGACGGACCTAAGCAGTCCCGTTTAAGTTGATCTTAGCCCTAAATACGGCTAACGTATCCTTAAACATTCAAATGGACTATAAAACTCCAAATCAACTTTGGTTCAAGGGTACATCTCTGAACTCCTCTGACACCTATCGTTGTAATTCTTCAACGACGTCAGAGAGGTGACGGGTCCTGACGGCCATATAATAAAGGGATCACCACGTTAAGTTGATCTTAGTCTCAAACAGGACTAACGTATCCTTAACGAACGTTTAAGTTGATCTTAGCCGCAATACGGCTAACGTATCCTTAAACTAAAAACACCAAACCGAAATCTAAGTAAATACGGATTTGGACTAATCCACGTCCTACGGGCGACGGCATTACTCAGTCTCCGTATACAATCCACGGGCAACCACAGACAAAACAAACACACACGACACGAAGTGAAATTCTGGAGAAGGAGAAAGTTGTTATCGCGATGCGGTAGCGTAATTAATTGCAGGGGCTTGCGCCTGCAGGGAAGAGCGTCCCCACAATCAAAAACTCCTCAAGCGAGGGGGAATCTGACGAAGTCTGCTATATCGGCCGCATCCGTCTAAACCTCCGATACATGGTGCCATAAATCAACTTGGCATCTTCGGAGAGGTAGACGGATAAAACCATATAGCATCTGCCCCGAATCTTAGGCAAGACGTCCTCATATCTTGGCCGCCGTTCGGAGGGGAACAGATTCTGGCACGCCCGGTGGGACCTTTTCCTCTTTCCACTCCACACTTCGTGTGTCGTCTTCGCGAACCAATCGCGGTTTGTTAACGGTTGCCTTTGGATTTCAAGTTTACTAAGATTTGGTCTCTTGCTTGGCGCAGAAAAGGAATCAAGCATCGATGGCCTCTACCTGTTCGAAGTGCTCTAACTGCAGCTGCAGTTCGCGTCTGGCCTCAACTGGGGGCATAACCTATGGGCCCCAAGCGGCCTCTCTGTTCACTATGCCCGTGGAGCAGATTACTCAAGCCACTACGGGGTTGTTTTTCGGAACCATGCTTCCGCCAACAAGCTTTCGCACCCCCGTTCCCGTACAAGAAGCTCCTAAGAAGTCGGTCTTCGATCGAATTTCAGTTACTGCGGCCCCTCTCAACGGGTCGCCCAACACCAGTGCCTCGGTCTTCTCCAGACTGGGCTAAAACTCCTGCGAGCCCACAACGAAGCTTGCAATCCCAGAGAAGGTTGTTCCAAAAAGAGTAGCCAAACCTGCTCCTGAAGTCGTCAAGGCGGCTTCTCCTGCTAAGAGATCGGTCTTTACAAGATTGACCGTCCCAACTCCCACTCCTGCTCTTGCTGCTCAAAAGACATCAGTCTTTAATAGGCTGACGCCGGCAACAGCCCCATACCTGAACAGGGGGCAAAAAGAGGTTGTTTCTGTCTCTGAACTAATACCGACAACTCGTCGGGCCCGACGACGCCACTGGCGCCGAATAAGGAAGACTGGGGGCAACTCCCCTTCCGGGATAACTCCACCAGCACCAACGGTGGAAGTTAATGCTGCTGTTCCAACTGGGAACAGCTTTGAGCTACTGAATAGGGTATGCAGGAACTCGCCAACTGCAGTGCTCAAGAGATCTCCTCCACCGGTAGAGACTGCCGTGGAAACAAAAAAGCCGGAGCAGCCTCCTCAATCGCTGTCCTCCAGGATCTACAAGACATGGCGACAAGTCCGAGAATCTGTCATTGATCCTAACTTCTCTCGCCAGCACAAGAAGTCGAAAGGTCGGCAGGAAGAAAATCCCCTGGTCAAGCAACGAAAGGCGACGACCGCTTGGGTGCCCAAAGCAACGGCCCCCTCAACTTCTACGGCCCATAAAAGAAGAAGGCCGGAGAAAGTGCCAACGCCGACGACGAATATCAAAGGTGGTGAACCCAAACGCCCTAAGTCAGGGGGCATTGTAGTTCATACTGTCTATGTGGTGTCTGGTAAAGAGGACAGTCGCATATCTACGGGTCATCGACCACTTACGCGATCAGTGACCAAAGCGCAGGAGCAGCAGCAGAAGCTCCAAGAGATGATGAACGCTATGGCCGCACTTATAGGGCCAAAAGAAAACCCTGAAACATCCTCGGATGAACGCCAGGAGGAAGAAACCGACGCCGAATTCCTTCGTCGAATACTAGAGAAGAAGAACAAAGAGGCTGATGAACAAGCAGCCAACATACAGCGTATGGGCCTCCTCTTCCAAGACATGATATGGATGATGATACAACAAGATCCTCCGGCTGAAGAGCCTCCAATCGTCCTTGGAGACGATAGGGGAGAGACATCAAATCCTCCGCCAGCTCTGTCAACGGCTAAAGAGAATACAATCTCTAAAGCTGATTTGGACGAGTACATAGCCCAACAAATACGGGTTCATCATGCGACCGAAGCAGCCGGCCAGGTCGTAAAAACAGGGCGGCCATATCCAAGTTGGTACGACCAAATCAAGTACCCGCCAGGTTACACAATTCCCAAGTTCCATGTCTATAAGGGGACGGGCAATCCTCACCAGCATGTCGCCCAGTTCGGGGCACTCTGCGGCAGCACCGGCGGTAACGACAAGCTATTGCTTCACCAGTTTGTTAGAAGTTTATCAGATACGGCGTTCGAGTGGTACTCTGAGCTCCTGAATGACTCTATTAAGACCTTCGTGGAGATGGAGCTGTTGTTTACTCAGCGTTTTGCAAGCGCCAGTGAACGCACCCCCAATGACGGCACTGATTAACGCCAGGGTAAAACCAGGCGAGACGTGGGTTCAATATGCTATACGGTGGCGGAACTTATGGTCGAAGTGCGAGCAGCGCATTGAAGAAGCTCCCGCGGTGGGTATGTTTGTGGGAACCCTTGATCCACAGGCAACCATCTCGCAATTTATGAAGTTTTTCAAGCCGACTACCTTCCAGGCCTTGATTGACAAGCTAGCGCAAATGGATCAGATGGGCCATAAACCCCCTCTTCCAAAGCCGGACTCCCGAAATGACAAAGGGAAGGGAAAAGTGATCGTTGTCGCTAATGCTCAACAACAACAGAGCGAATCGAAGCCGGTTGTTCGTCAAAATAACGTGCGCCCGTACGTAGCCCTTGAGGAAAAGCTAGGACGTTCTTACTCTTTTCCCCGCGATAAAACGAGAAAGTTATTCGAGCTGGCGTTGCGCAACCGACTCATAAATCTGCCGGATCCAAAACGTCCGTTGCAACCAAGTGATGTCAACGAGCCCAACTACTGTCCTTATCATAGAGTACTGGGTCATCCGATCGAGGATTGTTACGTTTTCAAAAATTGGCTTGAAAACCAGTACCGACAGGGTAAATTCGCGTTATCTGACAAATGGAAGGTGAATCCCCCGCAGCCCCACACCTCTAAGGGGACAAATACGCCGGGGGCAACATGCTCTGTCGTTGAAGAAGCTCCCTGGGAGGTTATATTATCAACCAAGACAAAGAGGATGCTAAACGATCTTCAGACATGTCCAGCGATTAGGTGGAAGAACCCGTTGGAACCACAGGTCATTGAAGGGATGTTGAAGCCACGACTAACTCCAAAGACCGATGGTGGTGGCTCAAGCACTCGCAACTAGCCGTCAAAATTTTCGAAAAAGAAGAAAAAGAAATCAAAGAAGCCCGTGAAGCCTGGCGACAAGCGCACGGACTTGCAAAAGCAAATTGACACGCTGGAGGAATACAACCAGAAGGCACGGACTCCCAGTACATTCCAAGAGTTCCTCGATCATGTCTTTCAAGAGGAAGATGAGGGAGAAAGTTCATCTAATGAATCTGAAGAATGCATGGCAAGCTGTCATGTGATTTCCCATTCGTTCATGGACGATGAGGAGACTCCTTGCACTAAAAAGCTGGGGGCAGACCCTGAATCAAAAATTCTGGGGCCATCAGATGAGGTAATTGACGCATTCCTCAACGAAGCTCGATTGAAAAGTAAAGCTGATCAAGAATGTGAGATGGCTATATTTGAAAGGGCCAAGCGCCAGCGACTTGATGAAAGAGCTGAGATGATCCCGCTGGAGCAAAACACCTCCACTACCGACAAAAGCCAATTCAAGATGAGGAAAAGGTTTGCTAAGGCCATATCAATGGGCATGAAGCTACCATCCTCCGAAGGAAACATCACCGGTGAAGTGGAAATGCACCCCTCCTATTGCTTGTATCACCAGAAGATTTCGCACCCCACTGAAGAGTGCAAGACCTTCAATAGATGGTGGTAAGGATATGTTCCTCATCAACAACGCTTTAAGCGGGAAAAGCATAAAACTCGTCGGGAGCAAAGAAATACGACCGAAGGTCTTAAAAGAACTACCGGCGATTGTCGCATGGTTAACACCAGTGGGTCACAAGTGCCTACATTCGGGAGCGATTCTGATGAGGAGCTGGAACTTGCCCCTCTCTTTAAAGAGTCTGCTTCGAGAAAAGAAGAAGAACCGAAGGTTTGTGAAAATATCCGGCTACGTAATCGCACGCTGCCCGGAAAGAACCTCGGACTCTCGAACAGAAAAGATAAAGGGAAAGAAAAGGTCTCTGAAGATATCGTCTTAGATGACCAAGTTCTGGGGGAGCTAAGCGCCAAGGACCCGCCAAAGAAGAATAAGGTAGATTACAATGTCTTAGCACATCTGAGGAAGCTACCCTCACAGCTCAGCATTCTTGATGCCCTTTTGCTATCAAAGGAGGCGAGAGACTCGTTAATCAAGGCACTACAGGTTCCGGAGCAATTCCAAGCTTTCCTGACCGAGAAAAAGATGAAGGATGAATTGGAGGAAGTGCACACAGCCGATGTCGCTTTTGGTGATGAAGACCTTCTCCTTGGGACGTGCGAACACAATCGCCCCCTCTACGTCATGGGATACTGCCATGATATAAAGATAGGCAAAATCCTGATCGATAACGGGTCGTCCGTTAACCTACTCAATGTGCGGGTGTTAAAGGAAATCTGCATGAGCGTTCAACACCTTGCTCGGGATAAGATCACCATCTCCGGGTTCGACTCCCAATCATCAAAGACTCTTGGATCTGTGATACTAATGCTACGCTTTGGGCTGCTCGTCACGGACATTAAATTCCACGTCATAGACGCCAAGACGTGCTACAACGCTCTGCTCGGCCGACCATGGTTACACGAGTATAACATCATCCCTTCTACACAGCATCAGTGTATGAAATATTTTAGGGATGGTATCGAGTATACCGTGACGGGGGAATTGAATCCGTTTTCCGTAAACGAAGTTCGCAAATATGAAGATGCCAAATACTTCTTACCGAGTTTCGAAGACACAGAAAGGTGTCACAAGCCGGAGAATAAAACTAACGCTACCATCCCTGTCTTCGGCAGTGATACCGAGGAGGAAGAGGAGAGAGTTTATTCGGGTCCGCCCCAACACAATAAGCCAGGACCGTCTGCTCCTACGTTGATCTTTGGTAGCGACTCGGAAGATGAGATCCATGCTGTATTCTCTGCTCGACCTTCAATACGAAAGTCCGCTGACGAAGAACAAAGTCTACAAGTCGCCATGGTGCCGCTTAAACACCATAAGGAACTAGATGCACTTAATATTTACAATGTAGACGAGCTGCAAACGTTCTATATCCCTCCCAGGCGAGAGAGCGAGAAAGCAATTCTGTTTTACCGCTCTGAAGAAACCAAGGTGGAGAAAGAAACCTGGCATGGCTCAGATCCTACGCTGGACAGACTTCAACCCATCCGTCTACCCAGATATTATACGGAAGGTTTAAAAAAGCTGCTGAAACGCCAGGGGATATCCTTCAAACAGACCGTTTGAAAAGCCAAGTTCTACGACAAAGTCTGGAACGTTCCTGGGACTCAACGCAAGCTGCCTAATGGGAGGATGGAGACGATCGGGCTCGGATACATTCGCTCCAAGAAACGAGAGCTGCTCCGCGACTATTACGTAGTACATGACTTCAATGAAGAAGCAGATGCGCAACGGGAGGACACCAATCCTGAACCAGTAAAAGTTCCTGATGCAAAAGTGCCCAGTCCGTCGTTTGAAGAACAAATGGACAGGCTTATAAGGGAAGCTGGTCAAAAAGTCCGAGATGATCACAATCGCGAAATGGCCATCTACAAGAAAGCCAAAATGCAACGCCTCCTCCAACAGGCCGTCAAAGATGAAAGTGCCGCCCCCGTCAACCTGTTATAAAAAGGGCTCAACGCAAAGGCAGAAACAAGTCGAAAGGACAAAAAGACGCTCAACAGCAAGAAAGCGGGGCTAAGAAGCCACGCAAGCGGGAGTCGAGCGTTATTGATCTGTCCCTCATGAAGAAAATGGGTCGAGCATACTCGTTTCCTCGGGACAAGACGAAGAAGATACTTGAGCTTGCTCTAAAACATCAGATGCTCACACTGCCGGAGTCCAAGCACCCCGAACAAGCAAGCGAAGTCTCTGACCCAAACTATTACTCTTACCATCGAGTAATAGGGCACCCGCTCGAAGACTGCTTCACCTTTAAGAATTGGGTCGAAGATCAGTACCAGCTCGGTAAGTTCGCTCTGTCTGACAACTGGAGGGTAACGCCGCCACAGAAGCACGAACCCAAAGCCACGAGAACAGAACCAACTCCACATTGGGATTGGAAGCGGATTCGCACTTGTCACATGATAACAATATTAAAAGATAGGTCCAAGAACACGGATAATCTTCCCTGGTGCTTCGAAAACAGCAATGATGAGGTGATCTCAGAATTTCCGCCAGCTCCGAAAGAACTGGAGGATGGAATACATACCACTGTAGATAACCTCAAGAAAATTGAGTTGGGGACGCTAAACGACCCGCGACCGACATTTGTCAGCGAGCTGCTATCTGAAGAAAGGGTGGCTGCGTTAAAAGACGTTCTTGTACAGCATAGAGATTGCTTCGCATGGAACTATTCCGAAATGCCGGGACTAGATCTAGAAGTTGCCGTGCACAAATTGGTGATATCCCCGGACGTCAAGCCAGTCAAACAGACGCCGAGGAGAATGCGGCTCGAGCTTGAGATGAGCATCAACGCCGAGGTCAAAAAGATAATCGACTCTGGCTTTATACAGGAGGTTCAATATCCGGAATGGATCGCCAACATCGTCCCGGTGATGAAGAAAAATAGGACAGTGCGCATATGCGTAGACTTCCGGGATCTCAATAAAGCTTGCCCGAAAGACGATTTCCCAGTGCCAGTCACCGAACTGATGATAGACAACACGTCCACTCATGAGGTTTTCTCCTTTATGGATGGCTCGTCAGGGTATAATCAGATAAAGATGCATCCCGAAGACCAAAAGCATACCGCTTTCAGGACCCCTCTAGGGATATTTTGTTACAAGGTGATACCTTTCGGTTTGAAAAACGCCGGTGCCACTTACCAAAGGGCCATGACGAAGATCTTCGATGACCTTATACATGAAATCGTCGAGTGCTATATCGACGACCTCATGGTTAAGAGCAAATCATACGAAGAACATCTCGAGCATCTAAAGACTGTATTTCAACGCCTTCGACAATACAACTTGAAGATGAACCCTCTCAAGTATGCATTCGGAGTTTCCTCGGGCAAATTCCTGGGATTCATCGTCCGACACCGGGGTATCGAAATAAATCCATCCAAGATCAAGGCAATCATGGAAATGCCTCCGCCAAGGACTCTCAAACAGTTGCGGTCTCTCCAAGGAAAGCTCACATATATTCGGCGATTTATAGCCAACCTCTCTGGCAAGTGCCGCCCTTACAGTCACCTGATGAAGAAGGGAACTCCATTCGTCTGGGATCAAAAATGCCAGGACGCGCTGGACGAAATTAAACAGTACCTGCAGAACCCGCCAGTGTTGGCTACTCCGGTTAAGGGAAAACCTCTCATTCTTTATACAACCGCCCTCGAAGGTTCCTTAGGCGCATTATGGGCACAAGAGAATGACCAAGGGAAAGAAAGAGCTCTCTATTACTTGAGTCGAGTTTTTCTGGGGGCAGAAAGCAACTACTCTCCCATTGAAAAATACTGCCTGGCGTTGATCCTCGCGATAAAAAAGCTCAGGCACTATGCATTGGCGCATGAGGTCCGTCTCATTTCGAAGGTGGACCCTCTTAAATATTTAATGTCAAAGGCCATATTGACGGGACGACTTGCTAAATGGGCACTGCTCTTGATGGAGTTCTCGATAACCTATCAGCCTCTCGAGGCAGTGAAAGGCCAGGCCATCGCCGACTTCCTCGCTGAGCATCCGATACCCGCCGATTCTCCTCTGAATTGCGATCTTCCAGATGAACATGCGTTTGACGTGATCGGCGGTAATGATACCCAATGGGAGCTTTATTTCGATGGAGCATCTTCCATAAAAAGGCGCAAACAAGGTACCCCTATAATCAAATCGGGGGTAGGCCTCATCTTCGTGACTCCACAAGGAGGGATAATGCGCTTCGCTTTCTCCTTAACAGAGCCGAGGACAAATAACGAAGCCGAATACGAAGCTTTGATAGCAGGCCTTGAGATCGCCATTGACATGGGAATTGGAGACCTCCTCATATACGGGGATTCTCAGCTGGTCGTTAGTCAAGTAAACGGCGACTACCAAACGTGCAAGCCAGAACTGGTGAAGTACGGCGAAAAAGTGCAACAACTGTTGACCCAAATTCCCTCCTATATTTTGGAGAACATACCGCGTGCGGAAAATAGCAAAGCGGACGCATTGGCCAAACTTGCTAAAGAACTGGCCGACGAGAACCTCGATGACGTTAGAATCATGGTACAAAGCCGTCGGGTGCTTGCCCCAGCAGAAATATCTCCGGAATCATCCGAAGAAAAAGGAGCGAGCGAGCAGACGACCCTGCAAGTAAAAGATTGGGAAAATACCGAGGATTGGAGAGAAGTCTTCATAGACTACTTTAAATCCCACCGAATGCCTGAAGAAGCGTCCACAAGACATCAGCTCACGAAACGAGCCCTGCCTTTTACTTTCGTCAACGATACTCTGTACAAGAGATCGTTTGATTCTCTGTGGCTGAGATGCTTAGGACCTGACGAAGCGAAAAGAGTCATCCAGGAAGTTCATGACGGACTCTGCGGTTCTCACCAACCGGGCCCAAAGATGAAGTTGAAGATCAAACGGATGGGCTACTACTGGCCCACGATGATTCAAGATTGCCTCGAATATGCAAAGCAATGTCACTCATGCCAAATTCATGGAGAATTCATCCATCAGCATCCAAATCCACTACATCCAACGATGGCTAGCTGGCCATTCGAAATGTGGGGGACTGATATAGTCGGCCCCATCGAACCAGCATCGTCTAGAGGACATCGTTTCATCCTAGCGACGACTGACTACTTCTCTAAGTGGGCAGAAGCGGTACCGCTGAGGGAAGTAAAGACGGAGAATATCCTCCATTTCTTCAAGACGCATGTCATATATCGGTTTGGAACGCCAAGACGAATCATCTCCGATAATGGGCCAGCCTACAGAAGCCACAAAATCAGTCGTTTCGCGCAACAGCATAATATAGACTGGAGATATTTCTCAGTTTATAATCCGCGAGCTAACGGTCTAGCTGAGGCCTTCAACAAGACCTTGACGAAGATCATGAAGAAAACGGTGTCACGAAATAAGAAAGACTGGCACGAAAGACTGCAAGAAGCTCTCTGGGCGTATCGAACTACGTTTAAAACGGCCACGAACGCAACGCCATATGCGTTGGTATTCGGTACAGAAGCAGTACTCCCTCTCGAGATAGAATTACCTTCTCTACGAGTGGCAGTCCACTACGAGCTGACGGACGAAGAAAACGCTCACCTTCGGCTTGAAGAGTTTGACGCCCTTGATGAAGCCCGGCTCATAGCACAGCAAAATCTGGAAGCTTATAAAGCAAAGATGACGCGCTCATATGAAAGATTGGCCCGACTGAGGACATTCCGCCAAGGCGAACTTGTGCTAATGGTCAAAAGGCCTATGATTCCCAATCGCGCCAAGCGTGGAAAATTCGAACCAAAGTATGAAGGCCCATACATCATAGATAAGGTCTACCAGGGTGGGGCCTATCTACTCATGGACATGCACGGTGAAAGGCCTTTCAGGCCAATAAACGGTTGCTTCCTAAATAAATACTACGCTTAATGAGCCACAGCCTAGGTCAATGGTAGATGACGATGACTATGTCTGCTCTCTATCTTCCTAAGCTCAAGCTTTATAAGCAGTAGCCAGCCTTCTCCGTGACGGACCGAAACGTCCTTAAACTAATAGCGGACCGAAACGTCCTTAAAACTACTACCGCAGCGTCCTTAGGCTGACGAGATGAATAAAAAAAAGAGAAAAAGAAAATAATTTAAAAAAATGATGATAAAAACGGTATGTCCATAAGCAAAAAGGGCACGGATGAAAACCCGAAAGGGCTCCGTGAGTAAAAATAGCAGGACTACCGGCGAGTGTTCGTGAAAACCCGAAAGGGCGCGACCTCGTAAAAAAAAAGTAAATAAAAATAAAAAGAATAAAAAAAACGGTATGTCCATAAGCAAAATGGGCACGGATGAAAACCCGAAAGGGCTCCATGAGTAAAAACAGCAGGTCTACCGGCGAGTGTTTGTGAAAACCCGCAAGGGCGCAACCTCGTTAAAAGACACTTATAGGGTCCTTTCGACCTTGTAAGGAGAAACCACCCGCGTGAGATCCTTACGACTCACAAAGGAGCAACACACTTAGGGATCCCCACGATTCCTAAGGAGAAAATACACTTGTGGGATCCTCACGACTCGCAATGAGAACTCTCTTATGGGACCCTCACGGTTCATAAGATTTGAAAGTCTTAAGTTACAGAGATCTAAACCCGTGCTTAAGCAATCCCCACAACTTTCGATATTGCCCTACAAGTGGCTCAATACTGACCCTTATATACAATCCACGGGCGCGAATAAACATTTCCCTAACCAAGTCTCATCCGTGACTGGGGATATGTTCGCATGGTAAACGACCCTTGTAAATCCTCTCGATTTACAAGGAGAAAACCCTCTTGTAGGATCCTTACGACTTACAGAGGAACAAACACTTAGGAATCCTCACGATTCCTAAGAAGAAAATACACCTACAAGATCCTCACGACTTGTAGGGAGAAATACCTTTGTGAGACCCCTACGGCTCATGAAGTCAAAAGCCTTAGTCGACAGGACCCTAACCCTGGTCGCTAAGCCATCTTTGTTCGACATCGACAGAGGCAGATGATGATTCGCTCCTGGTAATATCCCAGTTGTAGCGGTGCTGATGCCGAAATCGGTTTACAGCGAAAAGCCAATAGGCCGCACATGCATACGAAATAGCCGAAATGATAGGGCAACTTGCGATAAAAGCAGCAAGTAAAAATGTATGCATGCAAAATAGCCGAAATGATTGGGCAATTCGCAATAAAAAGCAGCGAGTAAAAATAAAATAAATAGCCGAAATGATTGGGCACCGCGAAAAATATCCGAAATGATTGGGCAATCGCGACCTTCGCAATATAAAAGCTGAAATGATAGAGCATCGCGGGGATAAACCAAAAAAAAATGATGATAAAACTTTGGCCCTACAGTTAAGATCACATCGATCCCTGTATACAATCCAAGGGCGTAAACAAAGAGGGAACCATACTTTCCTAACAGGCTCCGCCAGAAGACGAAGCCAAATCTCGACGGTTCAGTCCAACTCCGAAGAAACCAGTGTCTTCAGCAGATTCCTCGACTCACGGATACAAACACTCCTTGACGAGAGCCCCCTGATCCGCGTCGACTCGCAGAGCCACCAGTGCCTCCATGGGAAATCCTCGACTCGTTTCAACCCCAAGGAAACAAATAATCCTTGGCGCTAGGGAAACAAATAATCCCTAGCAAATTCCTCGATTCACGGATACAAACACTCCTTGACGAGAGCCTCCTGATCCGCGTCGACTCGCAGAGCCACCAGTGCCTCAGTGGGAAATCCTCGACTCGTTTCAAATCCCAAGGAAACAAATAATCCTTGGCGCTAGGGAAACAAATAATCCCTAGCAAATTCCTCGACTCACGGATACAAACACTCCTTGACGAGAGCCCCCTGATCCGCGTCGACTCGCAGAGCAACCAGTGCCTCTGTGGGAAATTCTCGACTCGTTTCAAACCCCAAGGAAACAAATAATCCTTGGCGCTAGGGAAACAAATAATCCCTAACAAATTCCTCGACTCACGGATACAAACACTCCTTGACGAGAGCCTCCTGATCCGCGTCGACTCGCAGAGCAACCAGTGCCTCCGTGGGAAATTCTCGACTCGTTTCAAACCCCAAGGAAACAAATAATCCTTGGCCCTAGGGAAACAAATAATCCTTAGCAAATTCCTCGACTCACGGATACAAACACTCCTTGACGAGAGCCTCCTGATTCGCGTCGACTCGCAGAGCAACTAGTGCCTCCGTGGGAAATTCTTGACTCGTTTCAAACCCCAAGTAAACAAATAATCCTTGGCACTAGGGAAACAAATAATCCCTAGCAAATTCCTCGACTCACGGATACAAACACTCCTTGACGAGAGCCTCCTGATTCGCGTCGGCTCGCATAGAAACCAGTGTCTCCGCGGGAAAATTCCCGATTCGTCTCAACTTGCAAGATGAAGCCTCAGGCAGCAGGGACTAAAAAACTTGCTTCCTGAACAATGGGACCCTGCAAGTCGATCCAAAAAGATCTCTTGCATACTATTCATGGGTCTCACTCTCCAAAGTCAAATCTCGACAAGGAGGGAAACAACCGCTTACGGGCCCTCTCGACTCGTAAGAGGGAAAAATTCTGTTATAGGATCCTTACGACTTATAAGAGAAAACCACACTTAGGAATCCTCACGATTCCTAAGGAGAAAAACCCACCTACGAGATCCTCTCGATCCGTAGGGAGAAAAATCTCTACGAGACCCTCATGGCTCATGGAGTTGAAAAGTCTTAGGCAGCAGATCTGAACCTGCGGCCTAAGCCATCGCTATTTCTTAAGAAAGTCAAGATGCGTGCTCTATTATCTGTTGACCATATTTTAATAAGGTGGCATGCTGATAATAAAAGGAAAGAAAAGGCGGAGGAATGGCACAAGACGTTACAGAAAATGTGTATCTTTTATTCATAAACTTGATTGAGTACAGGATACATTGTGCTAAAGAATAAAATATATATACATTTACAAGTACAAACGATACAAGGAGAGTTACTGAGGAGGAAGCATCCTGCATAGCTCTAGCAATTGTTCGCGCACTTCCTTCCCCGCTTTCTCCTGATCGGCCACCACTGCCAACTCCGCCTCCACTTGGGCCCGTTGCTGCGAGACAGATGCAAGCTGATCCCTGATGGCCTGATGAGCAGCTTCACGGCCTGGAATGTCATGCTCGGCGACATCAAGTGCCCGCTTCAGTTTTAGCCCATTTGAGATGCGCTCTAGAGGGCCCTCGAAGACGGCCTTTACCTCAGCGGCGTTCGCCTCAACTTCAGCGCGCAGGCGAGCGGTTTCGCTTGAAGACTCCTGACACTCCTTCAGCCTCAAAGCTGCTTCTTGTTCCAAATGACGGAAATGAGAAGTGCTTTGCTCGAGCCATGCTCCCCGTTGAGTGCTCACGGCCAAAGTCTCGGGGGATAGACGCATCGACTCCAGCTGATGAAGGCGAGCCTCAATCTCCTGACAATGGTTAACCCAAGAGGCGACAATGCCCTCGTCATAGAAGGTGGAAAATATCACCAACATCGGGTTAACCGTCGTAGCGAAGTCCTCAGCAGATGTAGGAGTCTCGACGTCGAGTTCCTCGATGTAGTCGCTCAACATGCGCAGACTATTCGCCGCACCTTTTGAGGACGGACGTCTCTGGGAAGGACCGTCCGGTATTGTAATATGAGACTCAAAAGGCACCGAGACTGGAACGACAGCTGAAAAAGACAAAATGCGATTAGATGATGATTCAATAGATATGGAGAAAGTCATTAATAAGATAGTTTACTATACCGATTGAAGCAGGTGGCAAGGACGGAAGGGCCGGTGGCGCAACCGATCTTTCTTCTCCCCCTTCGATTTGTAACACTACAGTCAGGACAAGAGAGAGTTAGAAATAATTCTACCACTGAAAAACAAAGATATCAATCGGGAACGGTACTCACCAGCGCCACCATAGGGAGAGGCGAATTCAGATGGGAAGGAGAAGTGTGGGAGCAACACTTGATAGAGATGGTCAAAAAGCACTCCTAAAAGACACAACAGTGTGACTTTAGTACACAAATTATGCGTCTGGAAGATAAGATTAATAAATTGCAAACCCATACCTTCCAACATCTTAGATGGTATGAGAGAGGATTGAGAGGTGACCACCGCCAAGGCAGTCGTTGAAGGCGCTCCCTCAAGAAGTGGGGCATCGGCGCTGGCTGCACCTGCGTTACAAGAAAGGTGAACTTGTCAGAAAGGATTGTAAAGTAAAGAAAAAAACAGCAACTTGGGGTTTACCTGAGGAGCTCCCGGCTGAAACGGAGGCGACTCCCTCCTCTATCGACATGAGGCCACCGCCCGTAGCCTCATCACCCGACTCGATAGGGACCGTTGTCGTGCTCGCAAGACCTGGAGATGGCGGAAGATCGTACACAGGGAGGGCAATGATTGGAGTGTTGCCGGACTCTAGGGAGGGAGCGGCTAACTCTTCCCCAGGAATCGTACCCATCTCACCCGCCACTTCTTCGGGCTCCGCTATCTCCATTGGCTCATCCGCTGTCACCACGAGATCGCCGGCCTCAAGCGCCTCGTCCGCCACTAGCCTGGGCTCAGTTACGACGATCATTTCATCTGCCGCCACTTCAGGCTGGGCATCAATGACCTTCTCGGCTGCAGACCCCTCAACCTCCATCTCGGGCCCTGAAGCCTCAGCGACGTCGCCCACCGTCGGCTCAGGTTTGGTAGGAGCCGCCTCCTCTGTTTCCTTGGGTTCAACGGTCTCTGTCTCCCCCTCGGTCGGACTTGGCCCTACAGGATAAGATATATAAGGACCGATGGCATTAAAACTCCTACAACAAAAACTCTGAGAGAAATATCACCTGAAGTGGATTTACCGTTTGCGCTCCGAACTGCACGCGCCACTTCTCTGTGAGCAGTGGATAGGGCAACAGGGGCCTCTTCGGACGGAGTATCAGCACGAGGGGCGGTGCTGGGGCCCGCTCCCACAGCCAAGGCAGCCCTGCGCGCCTTCGCTTCATGCCTTAGCCGCTTCCTTTCCTCCCGAGCTGTCACGATGGACCTCTGTGACGCCTCCTTCACCAAGGCGTCGTCGTCCGTATACAAGGACACCTCTAAAGCCTTTAAGGCATCTCTCATCGGCTCCTCAAGATGGACCTCTTGCGGTAACCCTGAGGAAGCAGGAACGTCAGCAGCTGGTAGGACATTTGCGTCGCTTGGCGAGAGCGGCATTGAGGTCCCTGTGATAAAAGGGAAAGGTTAGATTGTCCATAACACAAGGAAAACGAAAACATGATGAATCGAAACTTACCGAGGCCTAAAGACACTCTGAGGCGTTCCTCCTCTTGGAAGGTCTTGAGGGAAGCGGCAATGGCTTCTTCAGTGGTGATGCCTGTTGGGAGAAAAGAAGGGAAAATATTAGTCAGAGGCAATAATAAAGATATGGTGTAATAGAAAATGCGACTAATGATTACCTGACGCCGCAAGCTTAGCCAGCCATGCATTACGCCTCGCCAATCGCTCCGAAGCTCTGAGGGCGGCCTCCAGGTCCGTGTCATCCGGCGGCATGACTAATCCCTCATTAGTCCCATACTCGCTCAGGCCCTCACTGTACGGAGCGTGGGGTTCCTAACCGAACGCGATGTCCGCGGCGAAGAGCGACTTCTTTTTCTTCTGCCCACCAACCCTAGGTGCACGCGGGATCGACTTACGCTTAGCAGCCACCTTGGGACGGCGGGTCCCGATGTTCGCACCTACGCCAGACTCTGGCGAAACTACAACCACTGTCTCCACTGGAGCACAGGGCGCTGGGGGTGCATCCGCAATATCAGGGAGTGGAAATCCGCGTGGAAGACTTTGCGCACGCGAGGAGCAACTACTGGAGTCCTAGGAACCAAAGGAACGTTGCGGTCGGTACCTGGAGGCACACCCTTACGATCGACCAGCAATCGCCTTTCCTCCTTTATAACTGCTCCTGTTGCATGATTGTACCAGTCTTTGTACACATTGAGGAGTCGCGGAGCGTAAGCCGGCGCACTGATAAAAAAATGAGAACCTGTATTCAGGCGCATGAAATGATGCAGCGCGTTCTCCATCCCTTCTTCAGTGGCAGCAGGTTCCAGCAAGAAAGCTTCCAAGGGGACTCCTTGATCGTAGCCCAGTTGTTGAGCAAAACGATGCGGGTTGTACCTCATAAAGATTGCCACACCATTCTGCCTAAAAAATAGGAAGCCCGGTCTAATGGAATATAAGTGAAGGGTCTCCCGGGCCGTCAAAACTGAGGCTCCATCCTTAAAGACATCTTGCAATGGCCGCATCGCAGTGGTAGACGCCTTTCCAATGGTCAATACCTTATCGATAAAGGACATCCCGGCTCCAACGGTATGAGGGCGAAGGAGTAAACCCTTGGCGTTCCGCGGTGATGGGGTTACAATCGATGCACCGATCAGCTGTATAATCCGAGGAAAACCGCACTTGTCGAAGAACGATGGCCTTTTATGCATGCCGAAGACACCCGCCGTGTGTAGTTCGAGCCACGACGCAAAGTAGTGCATCGGGAAGACCACGTGCAGTACCCCAGGCTCATTAGCATCCGCCGCCCGACTGAGGCTATGATATAAGTGCGCCAAGCCGGCGATCCCCACAGCCATCTTTACCCCGATGACCATTCGGTGGGCTGGGTAAAAGACGGAAGGCCGCATGCGATGAGAGTGCATTGGGATCGCAAACCAACTCAGCCACAGTCCGAGAAATCCTAAGAAAAAGGCCTCCTCGTCCATCCCGGGGGCCGCAATTTCTGCAAAAGATATAGTAGGGAAGTCCGGAAGAAAGAAACCCTTTTGGTCTATCTCCTTCGCCGGCAGGTTATCCAAACCTAGGCCGAAAGGATCATCCAGGGTAGCAGACTTGGCAGCTTCTGATGAGATGACGCTTGGGCGAAGGAAATGAGCAATGAAGTCCTCAAAATTAACTCCTCGGCTCCCATGTTCGACAAAAAGGGACTCGTAGATGTTCAACACCTTGATCAGGCTTGGGAATTGGTGTTGAACAGCGTTTTCCGGCGTGATCCCCCTTACCACCGGCTTGGCACCGAAGACGTACTCATCCATCGGGAGCAGCTCTTCATAGTGTTCCCCCATGACTGGTAGGCCGGATACCTCCGTGAACTCCTCCAAAGAGATGGACACTTCCCGATCCATGGCAAGGAAAGTGTGGGTAGGGATATTCTACTGCTCCAGGAAAGCCTTGAACCACCAGGTGGGGAGCGTGGGATACTGGAAGAGAGAGAAGTAGACCGCGGTGTACAGTCCTAATCTTATCAACTGCGACTTCTTCGTCGACAGGATGTACCGGGCCCACGGCAGATAGCCAATCGGGTGGCGGGGAATCAGACCAAGGTTATATGATTGCCCCCAGGGTCGTGCTTCACCTTGACAGATACGGCGTCCTAGGATGTCCAAAACCATGGGACGCTGAACCGGTATCGCATCTATGGCGGGATGTAGAAAGCCCTTCGATGTCCAATCCACCAACTCCACAGCATACTGCACCGAGGGTGGGGTAGCATAGTGAATCGCCGTGATAGGCTCGGACGGCACTGCGCATGTGAAGCTGCGTCGACCCATAATGATCTGGTTATACCACGACCTCCAAAGGTGGAGACTCTTGTACTCCGGGTCGTATTCTCTAATCATGGCCAGGACTTCACGATCCAAGGGCGCTTCGGGAAATCCCTCCTCTGAACGAGCAAACGGGAATGAGGTGTCGAGAGACATGATCGCTGCAAGTGAACAGAAATTAGCCGTTAGTGTTGCAATTCCAACGCTTAGCGTTTAAGGAAAAAAATGCATTAATTAATCAATTAAATTAAAAATTAATTTAATTAAAATTAATTAATTGCACCACACAGCAGTGCAGTGGGTAGGAGACCGAAGGGGGACCCACAAAATCTGGATGACAATACGTCAGTTAATAAGACAACCTCATCATTGGATGAGATTGTCAGTTGGTCCCCAGGAAAACATTCCTATTAAAAAAAGGGGGAAGAATCCCTAGAGACAAGGAGAAAATCTCCTCTTTCAGAGCAAAGCTCTGTCACAGAGTGACACTTGTCAAACTTTGGTCTCAGGAAAATAAGATTCCTTAAAAGAGCATAGCTCTATGGTAATAATGGAAAGGTCCATCAGAAAATGTTTACACCTAAAAGAATAAAAAAAAAAAAATTTTGGAATCTTGAAAAATCCATGAAAAACTTATGAAAATTTCTTCATTTTTCAGATCTAAAAGATCTACAGATGATTCAAAGAGCAAAGCTCTGTCCATAGGTTAGAACCCATGAACAAGATCTCTGCAGATCTATAAGTTTTTGAGAGCAAAGCTCTGTTTATGAAACCTCAATGGGGATCTCTTTAGATCAAAAGATCTGTAAGAGCAAAGCTCTTTGGTTAACGTTAATTTAAGTTAATTTGATTTAAATTAATTTTAGCTAAAGTTTCTAACTTTGGAAATGAGCAAAGCTCTGAAATTCTCAAGCAAGAGCAAAGCTCTGGTAATTAAAATCTTGAAGATGGTGAAGATTTTTTAAGGGCCAAGAGTCCTATTTATAAGGCGCTTGCGTCCCTTCAGCTCACCCCTTAATCCAACGATCAGAAGTTTGCCACCGCTGCACTCACGTGCGCGCCACGTGAGCGCAACGGTGGGGGGCATTTGCTTCCCCCAATCAGAGCAAAGCTCTGTTGAAATTCAAAATTCAAAATTTTGAAGCAACGCTTCAAATCCCGGACGCAACGCGCCACGTGTCTGGCGCGGACGCATCAGCGCAGCGCCCAAGGCAGCACACCCAATCAGAGCAAAGCTCTGTTTTAAACAAAATTAAATGAAGTAACGCTTCAGTTGCGCAAGCACTGCGCTGCGCGACACGTGTCAGCGCAGTTGCGCTGCGCTATGCGCTGCGCGACATGTGTCAGCGCAGATGCGCTGCGCGATACGTGTCAGCGCAGATGCGCTGCGCGACACGTGTCAGCGCAGAGGCGCTAGCGCAGTTGCGCTGCGCTGTGCGACACGTGTCAGCGCAGAGGCGCTAGCGCAGTTGCGCTACTCTGTGCGCTGCATGACACGTGTCACGCGCTGGGGCATTTGCGCCAAACAGAATTAAAATTCTAAAGAAATTTTTTCTGTTCTTGTTAAAACAAGAAGATTTTCTTTTGTAAAACAGAAACTCTTGGATCAAAGATCCAACGGTGGGGAAAATTCCCCAAATCACTCAGAGAAAAATCTCTTTAACAAAATTAACTAATTTATGGGCACTATAAAAAGGACCCTAAGCCTCAATTCAAAGGCATCAACATTTTCAGAAAAAAAAGAGAGAGAACTCTGAAGAACTCCTCAAGAACAATAAAGGTAAAAAGCCTTTAGAGAAAAGAGAAAGTTCTCTTATGAACAGATCATAGATCTAAAAAACAAGATCAATGATCTTTAATAAAAACAAAAAAATAATAATAAATAAAATAGTGCTTTGCACTTTTTTATGAACCTTTGGTTCTCTGAGATAAGAAAGACAAGAAAAACTTATTTTTTCTTTGATCTAAATTAGATCAAAAAAAAAATCAAATAGTGCTTTGCACTTCTGTTTTTGAATCTAAAAGATTCTTAGTGCTTTGCACTTCCAAATTGCGTTGTTGCGCTCTTGGGAAAGCGACACGTGTCAATATCTGAACTACTTGCGCTATGCGCTTTAAGATAGTGCTTTGCTCTCTGTAATTGGCGCAACTCACCAGAGTGCGCCACGTGTCAGCAGCGTAGCGCACTAGCGCAACGCACTGCGCCTGTGCGACACGTGTCAACACTACAAGCGCTTGCGCTCTCTAATTGGCGCAAAGCGCCTGACAAATGCAATGCATTTCTTAAAGGGCCAGGCCCAAATCAAAAAGACCTAATAGGCCTAAATAAATTGCAAAGCAATAAAATGGCAGAGCCCAAATAAAATTGGTGCCCTGCATCATTCATAAATGAGCAAAGCCCAAGAAAAATTGATGCTTTGCATCTTTCATGGTTAGAGCCCAAATAAAAATAAAAAGAGATGCAAATCAAATGCAAATAAATGTTGAGCATTTCCAATTGGACTTAGCCCAATTTTGGCCGTAAGTCCTCAAATTAAATTGACTGAGCAAGATTGCTATCTTAAATCAATTTACTTCCGGTTCGAGGGTACATCTCCGAACTCCTCTGACAGTTCTCTTTGTAATCCTTCAACGACATCAGAGAGGTGACGGGTCCCAATGACCACACATGAATATGGACTGCGGGGTCCTTAAACTCGTAGACCGAGACGTCCTTAAACTAATATCGGACCGAGACGTCCTTAAACTAATATCGGACCGAGACGTCCTTAAACTAAAAGACCACCACGTCCTTAAACTGGCGACGGACCACTACGTCCTTAAACTGGCGACGGACCACTATGTCCCTAAACTGGAATATGGACCGCAATGTCCCTAAACTACCGATGGACCACTACGTCCCTAAACTGGAACAATAGAGCCTCCAAACGCTCTTTTGCCGGACCTAAGCGGTCCCGTTTAAGTTGATCTTAGCCCTAAATACGGCTAACGTATCCTTAAACATTCAAATGGACTATAAAACTCCAAATCAACTTTGGTTCAAGGGTACATCTCTGAACTCCTCTGACACCTATCGTTGTAATTCTTCAACGACGTCAGAGAGGTGACGAGTCCTACGGCCATATAATAAAGGGATCACCACGTTAAGTTGATCTTAGTCTCAAACAGGACTAACGTATCCTTAACGAACGTTTAAGTTGATCTTAGCCGCAATACGACTAACGTATCCTTAAACTAAAAACACCAAACCCAAATCTAAGTAAATACGGATTTGGACTAATCCACGTCCTACGGGCGATGGCATTACTCAGTCTCCGTATACAATCCACGGGCAACCACAGACAAAACAAACACACATGACACGAAGTGAAATTCTGGAGAAGGAGAAAGTTGTTATCGCGATGCGGTAGCGTAATTAACTGCAGGGGCTTGCGCCTGCAGGGAAGAGCGTCCCCACAATCAAAAACCTCTCAAGCGAGGGGGAATCTGACGAAGTCTGCTACATCGGCCGCATCCGTCTAAACCTCCGATACGTGGTGCCATAAATCAACTTGGCATCTTCAGAGACGTAGACGGATAAAGCCATATAGCATCTGTCCCGAATCTCAGGCAAGACGTCCTCTTGTCTTGGCCGCCGTTCGGAGGGGAACAGTTGGTGATGTTGGGGTGATGGGGACGGCGATGTTTTCCGGCGACGACAGAAGGATTCTTGAGTTGGTCAGGGTGCTCAGGTTTGTAGGTGCTCGGGAGTTTGGACTTGGTTGTTGGGTTCTTGGGGATGAAGAGGAGGTGTAGGTGATGATGGAGGTGGTGGTGACGACGAGGGAACGAGGGGATCGGCGGTGGTGGAGATGGGTTTCTTGGGTGCTCGGGTGTTGGGTCGTCGGGTATTGGAGAGAGGTGAGGAGGTTGAGGGTGATGAGGAGGTGGTGGTGACGACGAGGGGACGACAGCGAAGGCGGCGGCGGCGAGGGTGCAGGCTAGGGTTTTAGCGTGGGTTCTTACGGAAGCAGAAGAGGGAAAGAAGGGGAGATGAAAATATTGAAGAGGGGGGGAGGGCTGTGTTAATATAATGGGTTTAATATAATTTATATATAAATAGGTAAAGAGAGAGACATGGGAGAGAGAGAGAAAGAGACTGAGGGAGAGAGGAATATATTTTTAGTTTTAAAAAAAATATATGTATATATCTGAATTGTTAAGGTTATATTAAATATTATAATATATATTATAGGATATATAGCTAATATTAAATATACTCCGAAAAATATCCGGATCCTGTCTAAAAATCTAGTTTGAAAATACGGATAATATACGTATCAACCAAAACCATAATGCGACATCTGGTTAGATAAAATGCATACCTCCAAGAACGGATACACGTAAAAGCACGTAGCGATCCAAATGAGTCTGTTTCAATAAACGGGACATGAACACGATGTCAGGATGCAACCATAGGGTATGGAGTATGATACAGACCATACTAGGTATTAAAAATATTATATTTGACTATAAGTTATCTTATTTAAATATATGCAACCCCTAAAAATATGATACATGCATATATCAAATCTAGATGCGCACGGATCCTTCGTATTAGTAAGGATATGTTGTAATCTAGAACCAAGACGAGTTTCAAGCATGCGGGTTAGTTCGGATACTAATCACAGATACCAAATGCACTATCCGCGCCCAAAGTAAATAATAATCAAGAAATAGCCACAAGATTAGGAAATACTCAAATAAATTATGGTATAAATGAACTAGAGTGTTACATTATATCCAACTACAAAATAATTTTGTCCTCGAAATTTCCGGAATAAGAAAAGACAAGAAAACATGAATCTAAGAGAATAAGTGTGGAAACTTCTGTCGAATCTTGTCTTGTCGTTCCCAAGTTGTCTCCGTGCGAACGATTCCCCCATGAAACAAGTACTGGAGGGATAACCTTGTTCTTGAGGACCTTTTCTCTTTGATCTACAATCGTCATCGGTCGTTCTTCATATGTCAAGTCCTCCCTTACTGTCAGCTCTGAGTGATCTAGAACGCGTGTCTCATCTCGGACATACTTTGGTGTTGAGATACATGAAACATGCCGTGAACACTCGCCAAGGATGGTGGTAAAGCCAATCGAGAAGCTACTTCTCCAACGCGCTCGATAATACCGAAAGGCCCCACGAATCGAGGACTAAGCTTGCCTTGACTACCAAATCGAATCACTTCTCTGGTTGGTGATATCTTCAGGAATACAAGATCATCAGCTGCTAACTCCAGAGGTCTTCGTCCTATATCGGCCCAACTTTTCTGTCGATCTTGTGTTGCCTTCATATGATTTCGGATCACATTGATTTTCTCCACTGTTCGTACAATAAGATTCGGTCCCAATAATTTTCGTTCTCTAATATCGTCCCAACAGACGGGCGAGCGACACTTACGACCATATAATGCTTCAAATAGAGCCATCTGAATAGTCGCCTGAAAACTGTTATTCTAAGAAAACTTTACCAAGTGTAGATGATCCTCCCATGAACCCTTGAAATCCAACATGCAAGCTCTCTGTCACGCCCCACTTCCCGGTATACGATGAAGGGGACGCGACTGGTCCGCTACGTATTTACTCAGAAGCAAATACGCTAAGCGTAACTAAGCAATATAAAAGAAAATATACACAAGAGACAAGGTATAATAAAAAAACAACTTTATTTATTAACATTCTTTTGTACAATGCATGAAAAGGAAATACAACTGAAATAAAAGCAATGCCTAAGTAATGGCATGACAGGAAATTAAAGGTACTGAAAAGAAAATGTACAATGTCTAGAGCTCAGGGTCTTCGCTGTACTGATCCAAGTCTTCCGCAGTTGGCTCAATTTCAGACGGTTCCAAATCACCTGATGACATTCAAAGAAGAAAGAAATAGAATGGCGTCAGCGAACAGATCGCTCGGTAAGTCCCAAAGATAAGAGGAGAAATAAAATGGACAGAGAGTAAGAGAGAGAGAGAGAGTAGCTTTTACAGTTGTATTATATTGTTATATTGTTGTATTTAGTGTCAACGCTGTTGTTTGTAGCTTGGTACAGAAGGATACCAGTGTATACGAGAGAAGTCTCACTTACCTTGGAGACTAAAGTATCAGGAACTGAAGGAACCGTTGGGCCACGGTACAACAGCAACGGAATACAGGTTAGGTGTCTTAATCTTACCGTCTCGTGCCACTTTTAACACCTTCAGTACCAATCTACCCCGTTTCCCCCAATCAGAGCAAAGCTCTATTTTAAAATTCAAAATTTAAAAATTAAAGCAACGCTTCAGATTCAGCGCTAGGCGCGCCGCGCGCCACGTGTCAAACACAGACGCGCTAGCGCCAGGTGCGCTGCGCCCTAGGAAGCGCACCCCCAATCAGAGCAAAGCTCTGTTTTAAAATTTCAAAATTCAAAAATCGAAGCAACGTTTTAGATCCAGCGTTCTGCGCTGCGCGCCACGTGTCGAACGTAGGTGCGCCAGCGCAAGGTGCGCCAGCGCTGGAATTAAGAATTTCCCACCGTTAGATCAAAAGATCTAATAATAAATTATTAATTGATCAGAATTAAAATTCTGTTATGGAAAGATCTTCCCAATCTTATTAAAACAAGAAGATTATCTTCTGCAAAACAGAAGTCTTAGGATCAAAGATCCAACGGTGGGAAATATTCCCAAATCAATCAGAGAATGATCTCTTTAACTGATTTAACAAATCAACTTGCCCTATATAAAGGCCCTAAGACTTAAAGTCTGAGATAGAGAAACCCCCTACAAATTTTGAGAAAACTCAAAGAGAGAAAAGCAAGCTTCTAGTAAAAGAAGATCATTTTTTCAAGGTAAAGAACATGATTCTTGAACACAGAGATGAAATCATCTCATGAAAAGAAGAACTATCTTCTAAAAAAAGATCATAGATCTATAAAAAGACCAAGGTCTTTGATAAAAAAGAGATCAAAAGATCCTATCATAAAAACAAAAGAAGTATTTACTTCATTTACAGATCATTGATCTACAGAAGCAGTGCCTTTTTATAAATAAGAACTTTTGTTCTTGAACCTTGAGGCAAGGCCTCCTTTAAAGGGAGAACATAAAGCTGTTCTCCGATCATAAATTTGATCAAATGCGCTTTGCGCTATTGAAAAGTGCCTTGCACTCATGAACTGCGCTTTTGCGCTCATTGGACCGGCGCTCAGCGCCAAAGCATGCCACGTGTCAACCATAGACACAGCTTCCGCTTTGCGCTTATGAGACAGCGCACTGCGCCCATGGACCGGCGCTCAGTGCCAAGCACGCCGCGTGTCACTCACTGGTGCGCCATTAAATCAGTGCAAAGCGCTCATAAATTAAAAGCACAATGCGCTAATAAACTAGCGCTTAGCGCTAAGCGCGACACGTGTTATCTTCGCATGCGCTACTCGACAGAAGCGCTATACGCTCTTTGATTGGCGCAAAGTGCCTGGTGCGCCACGTGGCGCACTGTCAGAACATACATTGTTCTGATGAATGCTATGCATTCAATACAAGACAAAAGATATCAGAACCCAATGCTTAGCATTATTAAAAGGGTCAAGCCCAAATAAAGGCTCAACAGCCAGAGCAATAAAAATGTTAAACATTTTGATTGGATTTAGCCCAACATTGGCCGTAATTCCTCAACATTATATTCAATTGAGCCCATCTGCTCACGAATATTCAACAAATCTTAGTCCCAAACTGGGTGATTGAATGATTTTCCGATTGTGTAGTTGTTGGAAAATTTATAGAAATCACAACCAAAAATATTTTGACCGCAATCAATAACGGTGTCGAATGTAGCGCGTTAGTAAGTGCGGATCGTCCACAGGGAAAGTGTAATCGTTCGTCTTTTGAATTAGGTGAATTGAAACTTTAAAGAAAAAAAAACAAACAATTCAAGATTTGTATTTGAAGTTCAAGAATTAGAAAATCTAGATCTAATAACAAGAAAAAGATAGAATCAAGAATTGATAGTTTGATGATTTTTCCAAACCAAATATCAAGAATCTAAATGAGGCTCGTAGGAATCGATCGGATCTATAGATGTGATGTAATCTTACAATGACGTATTCTTATCCTTCGATGAATTGATACTAGATCGATAATGATCGACAAGAATTAGGGATTTCTTATGAAACTAGGGTTTCATCTTATCCCTTATTCTTTCATCGATATCATTCACATTCTAACCTCTAGTAAATTCAAGAAACGATCGTAGATCCCTAATTTCGAGCGATCACATTCAAGAAAGCATCGCAACGAAACTAGGTCATCGATTCTTGAACTTGCTAGGGTTTACAAAGCTCGTAGGACTTAAGAATCGTTTTAAGATTTGTTACATCATCATTCTATTGATCGTCTCGACTCCTTGACGAGCAGAGTTTTACTCAAACATCACAACAAGAACTACAATCACAAATTGAGATCGAATCATGATGCAAGAATTAAAAGAAAGCAAGATTAAAGAATTTCACCTTTTATTTATATCAACAATTTCATTACAATCGCTCAAGAACTACAAGAGGAAGAACTCGATCGTCGATTTAGCTTCGCTCGTCTCCGTGAGTCGCGGATCGGCTTGGATCACTTGCCCGATTGAAGATCGGCTCGGCTCCTAAAAGGTTGAAAGCTTCTCACTTGATTTGGTAGTCAGGATCTTGAATTTGGAGTGGAATTAGGGTTAGGGTTTCGCACAAGTCTTGTCACTAGACTTGTGGAAGAAGATGAAGAAAGAGATAATGAAGAAGATGAGAAATTGAACAACCTCAACCCTTAGATCTAGGCTCCTATTTATAGATCTCAAAACCCTAGATCTAGGAATTTAAATTTGAATTTCCCTCTAAAAGTTTGTTAGCAAGATTTGAATTTCCCTCCAAAAGTTTGTTGAGGAGAAGCTTCTAGATGTGATTAGTTAGGAGGGAGCTTCTAGAAATAGTTTGTTAGGAGCTTAATTAAGATTAGCCTTGCTTAATGATCTTTGCTGATCTGGCAGTAGCTTCGAGGTCCTTCTGGAATTTGAAGCATGTGAAATGAATGTGGGCCTCGAGAGATGAATTGTGCACTGAAAATTATTTGCTTATGTGTCTAAACCGCCGCGGTTCCGCGGCAATATCTGGCTTAGGCCGCGAAACCGCGGCCATATAGCTGAGTTAGGGCTTCATCTCTCTGGTGCTGCTTTGGACTGATGTATGGGGCTTTTTATGATATGTTGAATATTGTAATTCCTTCTGTATTGCTACCAGCTCTCAGGTCTTTGAGTTGGCGTAATGTTTGATCAGCAAAATGACAATTTTGGCTTTTCTTCCGGATTTTCCTGCACAGACTCAAGACAAGTGTTGCGCAATATAGGGATGATGCGATGCCATAAAATACAATCAATTTCCCTTAAAGTGCCGGTTTTAAAGTCTAACACATGCAATCTGATATTTTACGACTGATTTGCTAATATGTGAAATATGAATACCGAACACTTCTAAATGAGTGCAAAAGATAGGGAAATTGCCGTGTTAAAATTGCAGTATTTTCGACTGATCAAATTCCCCCAAACTTAATTTCGATCGTCTCGAGCGAACTGTTTTATTAAAAAGAGAAGGAGAAAATAAAGAAAGAGAAAAACTAACTAGCACACTTTCGTAGGCAACACGATTGCACTGAGCACGTGCAACAAGTCTTTAAACCTCTAGGTGTCCCTAGTAGGAGGAGTGTTGTCTCCTGAGGGTTTTCCGCGGATTGCACCCACAAAATCCAATAATAAAAGGAAGATCATGAATATTACATTTAAAGATAAGAATTGTAAAAGAAAAACCTTGAAAATTAGGGTTTCCAACTAAGCTAGCTTTTCGGTTGTCATGAGCCCTATCTTAATAGTCATGAAAAGATGTCAGAAATCACGTCCTCCCTCAATAAAACATCATCTTATTCTTCATTCCTATCTTTCTTCCAAACATCGATCATATCACCCTGCGTTTATGTAAAGGACATCCCTACACCCGGAGAATTCAATTCAAGCTATCATACTCTTGCCCATCAGCCTCAGTACTTTTTAATTAATGAATATTTAGATGAGATTGCTCACACACTTTCATGCGACCGTTAATACTTCTTGAGGTACTAACCGACCGATTACTCATGTGCTTGCTTATTTGGTGTATTTTCCTCGTCTTGCACCATCTCAGGCATAGTAGTGACTCCCAGACCAGTTGGCCTTAGGGCACTAGGTAAAGAGGCACCCTCGCTATACATTTTTATTGCCCTCGGCGATAACAAAACCAGTGTCCATTTTTCTCACCACTTTATATATTTTTTTATTCACTTTTTTTTATTTCCTTCATACATCGGCTTTAAGACAAGAGCATTTCAAGGTATCCTCTACTATCCCGGGCTTCAAGACGTGTGTAAGTGCGAATAGCAGGGTATCAACGTTCAAAATGTTTGGCTTCCAGAATAGAAACTATTTTTCAGACTTATTTTTATCCTCAGATTAGTGACGTCTTTCATCTTACTAACCCTTGGGACAACGGCTCATAACTACTTATTACTAGTTTGTATAAGAAAACTTCTAATTTTCTTAGTTTTCTTAAATTTTTCTAATCTCATGGATGTAATTTTTCACTATCTAAACTTTTATTATCTTATTTATGTACAAAAATATTTTTATCTTTTTTTAAAATTTTTATAGGTTTTCAAAAAATGTTTTGTGCTTATGCAAAGTATGATGCAAATGATGCGAAAATAAGCACAAATCTCCCCCAAACTTGTTTTCAACAGTGTCCTCACTGTTGCCATCTGCTAAATCTCGAAAAACCTGTAAGCTTGGGAGGAATTTATTAGTGGGGGCAAAATATTTAAGTGAAGAACCCCCCCCAAACTTATTTTTGGCTCAAAATTTTGTAAAAATTTTCTTTCCAAGAGCCAGAAAAAATGTCCCCCCCAAACTTAAGCAATGTTAATCTTTGAAAATCACATGAGGGGGTCAAGAATCAGTGGTCGATGCCAAGCTTTGCAAAGACCAAACGTTAACACCAACCATTCAAAATTTTTATCAATGCAGTGCTCTGGTTGGTGGAAGAAGAAGTGGGGAAAGGTCAAGTGGTGGAATAGAATGTGTATGCGTCTCATTTTGGAGAGACGATGCAGTGAATGTGATGGATTACTCGCATTCTTTTTACAATTCATATGAAGGGGTGGAGGTTCAATTTCATTGAGTGGAACATGATTCATCTCAACACCCGTGCTTTTCAGAAATGCGAGTTCTTCAGCGAAGATTTCCTCAAAAGTTCCATCAATACCCCGATGAATAATGTCATCACAAAGTGCGGGGTGATCTTCAGACTCTAAGAACAGTTCATAATCTGTGTTAATTGTTGACCCGGACATCTCGGTGGAAGAGTCCGTATGTGTATGATACATAGTTGGGTCAAACAACAACGTATGAAAAGAGTCAAGATCGGCATCAGGAGGATCATCAAATTCGCTGCTGTCGACATCCATTAAGTCGACAGAACAGACCTGAGCAGTAGGTTCGGAGGGTACACTTCCCAACTTGTAAATGTTCAGCTCTATTAACCTATTCCCGAAGGATAGGGTCATAGAACCATTACGACAGTTGATTATTGCATTGGAAGTGGCTAAAAAGGGGCGACCTAAAATCACCGGAATTTGATTCCGTGGGTTCGCTACAGGCTGTGTATCAATTACAATAAAGTCCACAGGGAATATAAATTCCCCGATTTTTATTAATACATCCTCCAGTTCACCCCTAGGTTTGGTGATTGATCGGTCAGCCATCTGGAGAGTTATGCTCGAGGGCTTTAACTCTCCGATACCTAGTTGCTCATAGACTGAGAATGGAAGCAAGTTAACACTAGCGCCAAGGTCTAGTAGAGCACGGTTGATGTGTTTTTCCCCGATAGAAATGGAAATAGTAGGATAGCCTGGATCCTTACGTTTCCTCGGTAATTGCTGGGGGAAAGCCGTGTCTACCGTTTTTGCCATGAAAATCTTCTTGGGCACTTGAGTCTTCCTCTTCCTAGTGCACAAGTTCTTAAGAGTTTTCGCATAGGATGGAACTTGTTGGATGGCATCTAGGAGAGGGATGTTGATGTTAACTTACTTTAAAATGTTCATAATCTTCTCCATATGTGGACTCGGTGTGTTTGCCCTTAACCGATTAGGATAAGGTGCTTTAGCAATAAGCGCTGGGTCCATCATAGGAGAAGGAAGAGGGGGTAGACAAGATCCCAAAAGAGGTGTAGGGATCGTCTGTGGAGAACTAGAAGAGGTGGACTGAGGTGGCGAGCCTTGTGGGAAACGAAGAATAGGCTCGCAAGAAGGTGGTGGGGTAGAAGAACCGAGGTCAGAATTAGAAGTGTGTGTGTGAGGAAAGGTCTCAGCCGGGGTGTTATTGATTGATTTATCAGTATCATCAAACTCTTCCCCAAGGTGATTGTCAAGCACTCTTCTAGATCTCAACGTGATTTCATTCACAGGATGTGAACAGCCAGGATTGGGTAAAGGTTGAGCTGGAAGTTTCCCTTTCTCTCTTGCACTCATTTTGGCTTTTAATCGTGCAATTTCTTCTTCCGTCGATTTAATACTCTCGCTTTGGGACGCAGGGTTTTTCTCAATTTTATCGACAGAAGACTTTATTTCAGCCGATACTTGCATGAGATTTGTTAGAAGCAAGTTTATGAATGAAGAGGATTTATCAGTCCCGGTCAACTGCAAAGGACTAGATGGTGCGGGTGTGTTGACCGGATTTTGGAAATTTTGTGCTTGAAAGGGGTGCTGACTCAATTGAAGTTGTGGGTGCTGTTGTGGTGGAGGGACCCTTTGGAAATTGTTTTGGGTTGGAACCGTGTTTTGAAATTGGGATTGGTTCCAAGAAAAGTTAGGGTGATTCCTCCAACCCTGATTATATGTGGAAGAAAATGGGTCGTTTCTAGGTCTTTGAAATGCTGCATTGGTATGCTCGTGACCTTGAAACGGAGAATTAAGTGGACATTCTTCCGTCAAATGAGAAGGATCAGAACAGCATCCACATACAGTTTTGGAGAGTGATATTTGATTTAGGGTGGCGGCTAAAAATTTGTTTTCCATAGTCTCGAGTTTCTTGTGTATAGCTGCAATGTCAGCTCTAACTCCTATGGAAATATCATTGCCATCCTTAGACGATTGACTCACACCCTCCCACTGTAAAGATTTTTCAGCGAAATCTTCTAGAAATTTCCAGGCTTCCCCATCATCTTTAGTCATGAAGTTGCCTTGACACATGGATTCAAGGGTCTGTCTTGTGTTAGGATTAATGCCCTCATATATGATTCGACACAGTTCCCATCTCAGGATGCCGTGATGTGGACATTGGACTAACAGATCCTTGAAACGTTCAAGACATTTTAAAAATGGTTCATTTGGAAGCTGGGTGAATTGATTGATTTCGCTACGGACTCGAGCTGTCTTTTGATATGGGTAGAATTTCTTAAGTAATGCTTTGACGAATTCGTCCCAATTTGAAATGGAATGTGCGGTAGTGTTATATAGCCACTTCTCGGCTAAATCGCACAAGGTAAATGGGAGAAGACGAAGACGGAAAGCATCCACAGACAACTGTGAGGTACCCATCATTGCACATACATTTTCAAATTTCGTGATAAACACGTATGCGTCTTCAGTCTCGAGACCGTGAAATTTTGGTAGAAGATTGATGTATTGGGGTTTAATCTGAAAATTTTCCCCGTTGGCTGGTGGAATGGAAAGACAGGTGGAAAGGGGACCTCGTGTAGGATAGCACCTCTCTTGGAGAGAGATACGAGGTGGATTCTGCGCACCAACGGACGGCGGCAGAGTAGTGGTAAAGAAATTCGATGGAGACGGATCCATCGATGTGGGTGTGGTGGTGGTGGGTAAAAGAAAAGGTAAATATAGAAATACCGACTTTTGGGTCGATCGGGGGACGTGGACTAAACAGGCACTAGAATCCCGTTGTCCAGCCTATCTTGTACTAAAAAAGGTTAGTACAAGTGGCAGCGTGAATTTATAATTATGGGAATGATGAATGAATGCGGTGTTTGTTTTGAAAATAGGGACGGATTTTTAAAAAAATGATGCGACACAACAAATGCAGCAACAAAACCCTAAAATCTAGAGGTCACCTAGGTCCGGCTCTAGACCGCTCCTAACTGCCAAAAGACAAGTCGCAGGATAGAATCCTCCACTGCCTCTTTGTCCTCCTGTGGCCAGGTAAGTGCCAGGTAAGTGGGAAGGTACTCCACTACGTAAGTAGTGGGCCTAATTAATAACCACTAGCCTTCGACACACTTGCCTTAGACACCATAAGAAAACGCGGATAAGTAATGAATTACCCACGGCCTTCTTCTGTCCTAAGTGAGCGCGACGGTCCTTAGAGTCATCTCTAGATATTTTTTAATTAATGAGGGTAAATGCGGATGCAAGTTTGTGATTTTCGGGGCTTAGGAAGGGTAATGAACTCCCCACCTAATCTGGATTTGGTCGTGCCCCTTAATATCCGTATTAATATGCAAACAACCAAAAATCAAAACACGCACAATTTAATTTTTGCTTTTAGCGCGGCGCTGCGATTTTTGCAAAGAAACCTGCACAAAATATTAATTGGAGCTAAAAAGAGGAGAGAGAAGAAGGTAAGAAAGCACCTGAGAGAAAAATTGTACAGAGAACCCTCAAAAGGGCCGCGGTTCCGCCGCAATAGCCACTTAATGCCGCCCTTCCGCGGTCTCCTGTGCTGATCACTGCACCAAAATTCTTGAGGCTGCTACTGTTCAGCCCCTGAACTCTCTGGAATTTTCAGAAATTTTTTTCTCCAGCTCCAATGATCCCAGATTTTCTCGCAATCAAATCACAAAACACGTATTAGGGTTTGTGCGAGTTTAGATCTAAAAATTATAATGGAATAAATTTTTCAACTCAAATTTCAAAATACGAACAATTAGCGCACTATCCCCGGCAACGGCGCCATTTGATTGAATGATTTTCCGATTGTGTAGTTGTTGGAAAATTTATAGAAATCACAACCAAAAATATTTTGACCGCAATCAATAACGGTGTCGAATGTAGCGCGTTAGTAAGTGCGGATCGTCCACAGGGAAAGTGTAATCGTTCGTCTTTTGAATTAGGTGAATTGAAACTTTAAAGAAAAGAAAACAAACAATTCAAGATTTGTATTTGAAGTTCATGAATTAGAAAATCTAGATCTAATAACAAGAAAAAGATAGAATCAAGAATTGATAGTTTGATGATTTTTCCAAACCAAATATCAAGAATCTAAATGAGGCTCGTAGGAATCGATCGGATCTATAGATGTGATGTAATCTTACAATGACGTATTCTTATCCTTCGATGAATTGATACTAGATCGATGATGATCGACAAGAATTAGGGATTTCTTGTGAAACTAGGGTTTCATCTTATCCCTTATTCTTTCATCGATATCATTCACTTTCTAACCTCTAGTAAATTCAAGAAACGATCGTAGATCCCTAATTTCGAGCGATCACATTCAAGAAAGCATCGCAACGAAACTAGGTCATCGATTCTTGAACTTGCTAGGGTTTACAAAGCTCGTAGGACTTAAGAATCGTTTTAAGATTTGTTACATCATCATTCTATTGATCGTCTCGACTCCTTGACGAGCGGAGTTTTACTCAAACATCACAACAAGAACTACAATCACAAATTGAGATCGAATCATGATGCAAGAATTAAAAGAAAGCAAGATTAAAGAATTTCACCTTTTATTTATATCAACAATTTCATTACAATCGCTCAAGAACTACAAGAGGAAGAACTCGATCGTCGATTTGGCTTCGCTCATCTCCGTGAGTCGCGGATCGGCTTGGATCACTTGCCCGATTGAAGATCGGCTCGGCTCCTAAAAGGTTGAAGGCTTCTCACTTGATTTGGTACTCGGGATCTTGAATTTGGAGTGGAATTAGGGTTAGGGTTTCGCACAAGTCTTGTCACTAGACTTGTGGAAGAAGATGAAGAAAGAGATAATGAAGAAGATGAGAAATTGAACAACCTCAACCCTTAGATCTAGGCTCCTATTTATAGATCTCAAAACCCTAGATCTAGGAATTTAAATTTGAATTTCCCTCTAAAAGTTTGTTAGCAAGATTTGAATTTTCCTCCAAAAGTTTGTTGGGGAGAAGCTTCTAGATGTGATTAGTTAGGAGGGAGCTTCTAGAAATAGTTTGTTAGGAGCTTAATTAAGATTAGCCTTGCTTAATGATCTTTGCTGATCTGGCAGTAGCTTCGAGGTCCTTCTGGAATTTGAAGCATGTGAAATGAATGTGGGCCTCGAGAGATGAATTGTGCACTGAAAATTATTTGCTGATGTGTCTAAACCGCCGCGGTTCCGCGGCAATATCTGGCTTAGGCCGCGGTTCCGCGGCCATATAGCTGAGTTAGGGCTTCATCTCTCTGGTGCTACTTTGGGCTGATGTATGGGGCTTTTTATGATATGTTGAATATTGTAATTCCTTCTGTATTGCTACCAGCTCTCAGGTCTTTGAGTTGGCGTAATGTTTGATCAGCAAAATGACAATTTTGGCTTTTCTTCCGGATTTTCCTGCACAGACTCAAGACAAGTATTGCGCAATATAGGGATGATGCGATGCCATAAAATACAATCAATTTCCCTTAAAGTGCCGGTTTTAAAGTCTAACACATGCAATCTGATATTTTACGACTGATTTGCTAATATGTGAAATATGAATACCGAACACTTCTAAATGAGTGCAAAATATAGAGAAATTGCCGTGTTAAAATTGCAGTATTTTCGACTGATCACTGGGCTATAGATTTTCCAATCAATCTACATCCGGTTCGAGGGTACATCTCTTTACTCCTCTGATATCTGTCGTTGTAATCCTTCAACGTCTTCAGAGAGGTGACGGGTCCCGACAACCACACATTTCTACGGACTGTGGGGTCCTTAAACTCATGGACTACGATGTCCTTAAACCATATAGACTACGATGTCTTTAAACCGGACTATAGGGTCCTTAAACTCATGGACTACGATATCCTTAAACCTTATAGACTACGATGTCTCTAAACCGGACTGTCGGGTCCTTAAACTCATGGACTACAATGTCCTTAACCTGGATCGAGATGTCCTTAAACTAACATTGGGCCATAATGTCCTTAAACTAATCGACTGCAATGTCCCTAAACTAAACAACAGAGGCCAAATGCTCTCTCGTTAGATCTAAATGATCCTGTTAAGTTGATCTTAGTCTAGAAATTAGACTAACGTATTCTTAACAAACGTTTAAGTTAATCTTAGCCTCAAATGAGACTAACGTATCCTTAAACCCAACCCCAAACCCAAATCTAAGAAGATACAGATTTGGACCAATCCACGCCCTACGGGCGACAAATTACATTAGTCTCCATATACAATCCACGGGAAACCACAAACAAAACAAACACTCACGACACGAAGTGACCATCTGGAGAAGGAGAAAGTTGTTACCGCGATGCGGTAGAGTAATTAACTGCAGGGGCTTGCGCCAGCAAGGAAGAGCGTCCCCACAATCAAAAACCCCTCAAACGAGGGGGGATCTGACGAAGTCTGCTACATCGGCCGCATCCGTTTAAACCTTCGATACATGGTGCCATAAATCAACTTGGCATCTTCGGAGAGGTGAACGGATAGCACCAAATAGCATCTGCCCCTAGATTCAGGCAAGACGTTCGTCTTCCCGGTTTCCGGCGGTAAACAGATTCTGGCACGTCCGGTGGGACCTTTTCTTCTTTTCACTCCACACTTCGTATGTCGTGATCACGAACGAATCGCGGTTTGGTATGGTTGCCCTTGGATTCGAGATACTAAGATTTGGTGCCTTGCTCCGTGCAGAAAATGAAAGATCAATGGCGTCTACCTGCACGAAATGCTCCAGCTGCAACTGCAACTCACGTTCCGCCTCATCTGGAGGTGTAACTTACGGGCCCCAGGCGGTCTCCCTGTTCACAATGCCGGTAGAGCAGGTAACGCAGGCTACCACCGGGTTGTTCTTCGGGACCATGCTCCCACCAGTGAGCGTTAACGTCCCGTTGCCGCAAGAAGCGCAAAAGAAGTCGGCCTTTGATCGGCTCACTACCACCACGGCCCCTCTCTACGGATCATCCAATGTCAAGCCAACAGCATCAGTTTTCGATAGGCTGAGCCTGAACTCCAATGGGCCCGTCAAGAAGCCCACGATACCTGAAGCAGCCATCCCAAAACGGATAGCCATTCCTGCTCTCGAGGTCACTAAAGAAGCTTCTCCCGTCAAAGGATCATTCTTTACGAGGCTGGCCACTCTGGCTCCCGTTCCTGCTCATAGGTCTGTCTTTGACAGATTGGATACTGCTGCTCAACGGACGTCGGTCTTCAAGAGGCTGGTACCAGCAGCGACTCACCAGAACAGGGGGCATGACAAAGCCATCCCCATAGCCGAATCAACACCATCTGCGCGACATGCTCGCCGTCGTCACTGGCGCCGAGTGAGGAAGGCCGGGGGCAGCTCTCCGTCTGGATTTACTCCACCAGCTCCAACGGTGGAGATCGATGCTGCTGTTCCAACCGGAAACAGTTTTGAATTGCTTAGCAAGGTGCGCAGGAACTCTCCTCCTGCAGTGCTGAAGAGATCTCCTCCACCCTTGGAGAATGCACCGAAGGCGAAGCCAGAACAACCCCCTCAGCGGTTTTCTTCCAAAATTTACAAAGTCTGGCGACAGGTTCAGGACTCAGTAATTGATCAAGATTACTCTCGCCAACAGAAAAGGATAAAAGTTCGGCAAGAAAAAGACCATCCTGTCAAGCCACAAAAGATGACAGCTGTTTGGGTGCCCATTGCAACGGCCCCTCCAACATCAACCACTCACAAGAGAAGGAGGCCAGAGAAAGCCCCCGTGACTGCGGCGAACCGGAAAGACGCTGAATCTAGACGCCCCAAGTCTGGGGGCATGATGGTGCATACCGTTTATATGGCTTCCGGAAAAGAAGAAAGCCGTGCTTCTACGGGACATCGACCGCTTACCCGGTCAATAACGAAGGCTCAGGAACAACAGCAGCAGAAGTTTCAGGAGATGCTGACTGCAATGGCCACACTTACTGGGCCAAAAGAAAATCCAGAGACCTCGGAGCAGCGTCGGGAATAAGAAACTGACACCGAATTCCTCCGAAGAATGCTCGAGAGGAAAGAAAAAGAGGCTGTGAAACAGGCAGCCAATATAAAACGAATGGCTCTCTTATTCCAAGACATGGTTGGGATGATGTTACAGCCAGAAGCTCCAGCTGAAGACCCCCCGATCATCATTGAAGACGACGGAGGGGAGACATCGAACCCTCCTCCGGCTCTTTCAGCAGCCAAAGAGGAAACCATCTCCAAGGCCACTTTGGATGACTACATTGCTCAGTAAATACGAGCTCACCAGGCGAATGAAACGGCCTGCCAAATTGTTAAAACTGGGCAACCGTATCCAGGCTGGTATGACTAAATAAAGTACCCGCCGGGATACACGATCCCCAAATTCCACGTATATAAGGGGACGGGAAATCCGCATCAGCATGTCGCTCAATTCATAGCCTTGTGCGGCAACACCGGAGGTGACGATAGGCTACTGCTTCGCCAATTCGTTGGCAGCTTGTCGGAAACAGTATTTGAGTGGTATTCCGAACTCCCAAATGACTCTGTCAAGACATTCGCAGAGATGGAGTTGCTATTCACCCAGCATTTCGCGAGTGCTAGTGAACGCACCCCAATCACGACATTGATCAATGCCAGGGTGAAGCCTGGAGAAACATGGGTTCAGTACGCGATACGGTGGCGGAACCTATGGTCGAAATGCGAACAGCGTATCGAAGAAGCGCCGGCGGTGGGAATGTTCGTGGGCACTCTTGATCCGCAGGCGACCATCTCCCAATTCATGATGTTCTTCAAGCCGACCACCTTCCAGGCCTTGATCGACAAGCTGGCCCAAATGGACCAGATGGGCCATAGGCCTTTCCCTTCAAAAGTGGGTTTTCGGAATGAAAAAGGCAACGGAAAAGCGGCCTTTGTCGCCAACGCTCAGCGACAGCCGAGTAACCCAAGACCGTATGTTCGTCAAAGCAACAAGCCGCGATCCCTCGATAAGAATTTAAAACGTCCTTACTCATTTCCCAGGGAAAAAACAAGGAGACTGTTCGAACTGGCAGTGCGCAACGGGCTCATCGCTCTGCCAGATCCAAAACATCCGTCGCAACCGGGTGAAGTTAACCATCCTAACTATTATCCTTACCATAGAGTAATGGGTCACCCATTCGAAGATTGCTACGTCTTCAAAGGCTGGATTGAAGATGAATACCAACAGGGCAAATTCGCGTTGTCTGACAACTGGAAGGTGAACCCACCACAACCACATGCTCAGAAAAAGATGGACACGCCGGGGGCATCATGCTCTTTTATAAGGGAAGCTCCATGAGAAATTGTTCTTTCGGCAAAAACTAAAATTGTGCTGAAAGATCTTCAAACATGTCCGATCTATGAACAACGGACCGAAATGTCCTTAAACTAACGATAGACCACTATGTCCTAAAACTAGCTGTTGACCGAGATGTCGATAAACTACGGTGGATTGCAGCGTCCCAAAGCTGATACAAAAAAAAAGAATAAAAAAAGAGAGAGAAAAGAAAACGGTATGTCCATAAGCAAAATGGGCACGGATGAAAACCCGAAAGGGCTCCGTGAGTAAAAACAGCAGGGCTGCTGGCGAGTTTTGTGAAAATCCGAAAGGGCGCAATCTCGTTAGAATAAAAAAGAAAAGAAAAAGAAAAAAAACGGTATGTCCATAAGCGAAAATGGGCACGGATGAAAACCCGAAAGGGCTCCGTGAGTAGAAACAGTAGGGCTACCGGCGGTTTTTGTGAAAACCCGAAAGGGCGCAATCTCGTTAAAGGACACTTACAGGGTCCTCTCGACTTTGTAAGGAGAAACCACCTGCGTGAGATCCTTACGACTCACAAGGGAGCAACACACTTAGGGATCCCCACCATCCCTAAGGAGAAATTATATTTATGAGATCCTCACGACTCGTAAGGAGAACCCTTTTATGAGACCCTCACGGCTCATAAGATTTGAAAGTCTTAAGCTACAGGGATCTGAACCTGTTCTTAAGCAGCCACCACAACCTCCAATACTGCCCTACAAGTGGCTCAATGCTGACCCTTGTATACAATCCACGGGCGCGAATAAACATTTCCCTAACAAAGACCCATCCGTGACTAGGGATACGTTTGCACGGTGAACAACTCTTGTGAGTCCTCTCGACTTATAAAGAGAAAACACTCTTGTAAGGTCCTTACGACTTATAAGAGATCATACACTTAGGAATCACGATTCCTAAGGAGAAAACGCACTTACGAGATCCTCACGACTCGCAGGGAGAAAAAACCTTTATGAGACCCTTACGGCTCATGAAGTCGAAAGCCTTAGTCGACAGGATCCTAACCCTGTTCGCTAAGCCACCTTTGTTCGACATCGACAGAAGCAAATGATGATTCGCTCCTGGCAATATCCCTGTTGTAGCGATGCTGATGCCTAAATCGGTATCAAATTTCAAGTCCTTTCATGGCAAATGATGATTCACTCATGGCAATATTCCAGTTGTAGCGATGCTGATGCTGAGATTGGCACCAGATTCCAAGTTCCACACTCGCGATAAAAAATCAGCGAACCAAAAATGCATATGAAATAATCGAAATGATAGGCAACTTGCAACAAATCAGCAAGTAAAAATATATGCATACAAAATAGCCGAAATGGTTGGGCAACTCGCAATAAAAAAAAGCGAGTAAAAAGAAAAAATAGCCGAAATGATTGGGCACCGCGAAAAATAGCCGAAATGATTGGGCAATCGCGACTTTCGCGATATAAAAAGCTGAAATGATAGAGTATCGCGGAAAGAAATAAAAAAATGAAAGAATGAAACTTTTTGCCCTACAGGTGATATCACATCAATCCCTGTATACAATCCAGGGGCGCAAACAGAGAAGGAATCACAACTTCCCTCCCCATGCTTCATCAGAAAACGAAGCCAAATCTCGATGGTTCAGGGATAGCCTAGAGATCATCAACAGCGTTCCTCCCCATTCCAGCAGGATTCAGACGTCAACCCTGGAGCTACGGCAAAGCCCCTACTCCAAATCTCGGTGGTTCCCAGACAACCTAGAGACCACCTCGACATTCGTCTCGTTACAGCAGACGCAATGTCAGCAAGACGGAATGAGGGCAAAATCCCAATTCCACCTCGGCATTCGTTTCATTACACCAGACGCAATGTCAACAACGGCATTCTTTCGCAGTCCAGCAGGATGCAGATGCAGCGTCAACGAAAGACCTCACAGTCAAAACAACGGAGCCATGCCAAAGTACCTAGTTCCAAGTCTCGACGGTCACATCTACAGCCTGGAGACCCACAACAGCGTTGCGTCTCATTCCAGCAGGATTCAGACACAACATCACCAAATGGAGCCATAGCAAAATCCCTAGTTCCAAGCCTCGACGGTTCACCTACAACCTAGAGACAACCGCGACATTCGTCTCGACACAGCAGACGCAATGCCAGCAAACGAAGCAAAGGCCAAATTCCTAGCTTCAGGGTCTTGACGGCAATTCATATGAAACCTGAAAGACTATCGGAGATCATCTCAGTCCAGTGCGGAGTGATCACCACCTCGACGTTCGTCTCGATACAGCAGACAAGATGTTACCACAGGGTTCTTCCTCTAACAGGATTCGGACGCGACATCAACAAAGCGGAGCCACGGAAAAGTCCTAGTTCCAAAACTCTAAGGTCCGCAAATGACCTAGAGTCAACCACTGACTTTCCCGCCGGATCAACGCTCCGTCTCGAAAACAAGTCAACCAACCCCAGGGAAATCAGTGTCCTTGGAAAAACCTCTTGATTCAGGGAAATCAGCATCCTTAGTGAGAACCTCTCGATTCGCATCGACCCGCAGAGAAATCAGTGTCTTTGCAGGAATACCTCGATTCGTTTCAACTCCGAGGAAATCAGCGTCCTTGGCAAAAACCTCGATTCAGGAAAATCAGCGTTCTTGACGAGAGCATCTCAATTCGCGTTGACCAGCAGAGAAATCAGTGTCTCTGCAGGAATATACCACGTCAGCAAAACGGAGCCATGGCAAAGTCCATAGTTCCAGGTCCCGACGGTTCACCAACAAGCTAGAGACAACCGCGACATTCGTCTTGATACAGCAGACGCAGTGCCAGCAAACGAAGCGAAGGCAATATTCCTAGCTTCAGGGTCTTGACGGCAACTCATATGAGACCTGAAAGACTATCGGAGATCATCCCACACCAGCGCGGAGTGGTTATGACTCATCGGGGCTCCCAAACTGATCCTAACCTCAAGTAAAAAGCGACATGGAATATCCCTAACGCTTGCTCTTTTGATGGTAATATAACCTGGAAGATTGCTTGAAGACGTCTTGTCTAGCCCCCGAAGGGATCAGAGACACGACAGTCGTGGGGCTACTCAAACAGCAAGATTATGCGTCGAGGAATACACCAGCCAACGCGACGGTGCGACGGGTAAAAAAACCCTAGTACCACAGACCCTAACGGACTTCTATTAGTAGGAGTTAACTGTGACGTTAGGAAACCTTGCGAGAACTTCTCGATTTGTCTCGACCTGTGAGGAAATTAGTATTCTTGCGAGAACTTCTCGATTCGTCTCGACTCGTAGGGAAAAGCCTTAGGCAATGGGGATAAGGACCTGTTTCCTAAAGCACTGGGGCCCTGCAAGTCGGTCCAAAATGGACTCTTGCATACTATTCACGGGCCACACTCTCCAAAGTCGAATCTCGACAAGGAGGGAAACAACCACTTACGGGTCCTCTCGACTTGTAGGAAGGAAAATTCTCTTGTGAGATACGACTCTCGAGAGAAACCACACTTAGGAATCCTCACGACTCCTAAGGAGAAAAGACACCTAGGAGATCCTCACGACTCATAGGGAGAAAAGTCTTTATGAGACCCTCACGGCTCATAAAGTTGAAAAGTCTTAGGTGGCAGATCTGAACCTGCTTCTTAAGCCATCACTACCTCTTGAAGAGTTCAAGATGAAATGTTCTTTATTATCTGCAGGCCACACTTGCCAGGGTAACATACCAACAACACAACAAAGAAAAGAAAACGACAGTGGGAGATAAGAAAAATATGTCTTTATTCATGAACTCAATTGAATACAAGATACATCATATAAAAGAATAAAAAATGGATACAGGTTATTCAGAAGATTACAAGTGTTTAATTGATGCAAAGGCAGCTACTGAAAAGGAGGCGTTTTCAATAAGTCAGCCAGTTGCTCGCGCACTCCTCTCAACTCCTTTTCAAGGTCAGCCGCCGTAGCCAGCTCCGCTTCAACTCGGGCCCGTTGCTGCAGACAAGATGAAAGTTTCTCATCAATTTCTTGCTGAACAGCCTCCTGGCTCTGCGCGACCTGTTCAGTAAAGTCAAGCTTCTTCCTTAGCACCAGCCCGTCGGAAATACATCGTTGAAGGCTTTCAAAGATGGAGTTCAGCTACGCAGCATTCGCTTCGATCTGGGCACGCAGTTGGGCAAACACAGCGGAAGTCGCCTCACGTTCCTTTCGCTTGAGGATCGCCTCTCGTTCGAAATGACGAAGGAACATGACACTTCGCTCAACCCATGCAGCCCGCCGGGAGTTCGAAGCCAACACCTCCGGAGCAGGATGCCTAAGCTCAAGCTCACGCAGGCAGGTCTCAATCTTCTTGCAGTGATCAACCCAAGACTCAACGACGCCTTCACTATGAAAGTTTACGAGCGTCGCCAGCATAGGGTTAACCTCTGCGGCAAAATCTGTAGCAGATGTGGGAGTCTCCACGTCAAGCTCCTTAATATAGTCGCTCAGCATGCGCAGACTATTTACGACGCCTTTCGAGGATGCACGCCGAGAAAAAGGGCCGGCTGGCATTACGATGCGAGACTCGAACGGGGCTGGAGTCAATGTGATTGCTGCAAAACAAATCACAATCAGATGTCGGCTCAAGAAATAAAGAAAATATGTGAACATGGAGTTTACTATACCGGCTGCAACAAGGGGCAGAGCTGGGAGTTCCGATGGCGCGACAGTATCCTCGTCCCCTCCTTCAATTTGTAAGGCTACAAGCAATACAAAGAAGAATTAGGAATAATGTGACCGCCCATTAAAGAAAGGACGTCGTTTAGAAAAGATACTCACCGACACCATCAGGCGGACTAATCTCTGACAGGAAGGAGAAATGTGTTAGTGTATATGCCCTAGAGGCCATTACTGTATCATACTAGTTTGTATATTACTTGATGAAAGCTTGGGATATTCACAGTTGTATATACAATCTTACTCGAAATGGTAGTATGCTACTTGGTTTGTCTCTGCTTTAATATGTGCATGTGTTTCTTTTAGCATATCGCTGATATACATATTAGTAGAGCCCTTAGGATCTTTGCTTGATTACCAGCGTTGTGATGGCGCTCACACTCGTGGGAGCTGGGTAATCCATAAGCACATCCTTATACTGGTCCCTGGTCGTTGGACTATCGAGATAGGGCATCGATACTCCGGAGTAGACTAGCGTATGCGCTTCTCATCCAAGCGTGGGAGACGGTCTGTCCCACAGCCGTCAGTACGTCGTACTTGAGATAGTATGTGGGTGCTCGTTAGGTTACGAGTACACTGGACAGGACTCGTCGGGGACTGTTGGTTGGTATTATACCTATCGTCAGTTATCAGTTCCCAGGTGACATGAGTACAGCTTAGTCCGCTGACTTGACACTGTCACTTCGCCTCGAGTGTGTTCCCACTGCACTTTGATTACTACCCTACCACGGCTCAAAGGAGTCGTGCAAACAGGTAGTTTTTGGGTGCAGTCCCGAAGCACTTGGAGGCAGTGACGGTTAGACAGGATTCGTCTCTCTCGGTATTGGGGGTTGACATCGCGCTGTGTCCAGGAGAGCCATTACACGAGTAGTCCCTGGCCAGGGCAAGCGAGATATACTGGTAGGTTTCCAGTGTTATCTCAGGGTGTTCTGGGCTACACTCCGACACGACTTGTACCGCTATTAGGGGACTGACGTTCACCGCCCCCTAGGCCCTCCATGCGATGTATCAGACGAACAGACCGGACTGTACGGAGACTGTCACATACAGGCTCAGTAGGAGTTCAGATGGGGTTCACCTCGTCAGTCTTCTTATCGGCATCTACCTGGGGACCGTTACGCACAACTAGTGCCGCTTGCGGTTTGTGGTTAAACCCACTGCCAGCGTAGTGTCGAGTCTTTAGAGTCCCACACAGAGAGCTATTCGCCTTTAGGCAAAATGAGTAGAGGTCGCATGGTATTGCGACAGGGTTCGTTCACATCCGCGCACTCGTGCACGTTTGTTGTCCGGACAGCTTATACTAGCGGGCTTTGGTTTAAGCCGGATCCTAGTATATGATTTGGGATTGGTTTTATCTCATTGTATTCGTGTTCCTCGGATCACGAATACGGGTGCGTATGCACAGTTGCTTGAGACAGAGGGAGAGGACTTTGATTAGGGTTAATGACCATTGTCATTTTATTAACCCTAATGCTTATGTGTGTATTATGGTTAATTGATATTAGTTTAATATAATTGTGCATGGTTATGGTTGTTGACCATTTGACCTTCTTGACTTGTTGACCTGGGTTGACACTTTGACCATCATCATTTCATTTGGAAGATGCTCTTTGATCCTTGCAATTTGCATTAAAAATGAAATGATAATGGTCATGTCTTGATTAACCATGACAATTATCTAGCTAATTATCAATTTATAATAATTCACACATATATGTGAGAATGGTTGTTTATTCTCTCATTTTCTATCATTTTACTTTCCCTCTCTTGTTCTTCCTCTCCCTCAAGCTCTCCCCTCTCATGTGTTGAGAAACACTTGAGCTTGAGAAAAACCTCTTCTTGATAATCTCTACTCTCATCTAGGGTTCTAGGATTAGCACTTCTAGCACCCTAGTTACTTCTAGCTTGGAGTTGAAGTCAAAGGTTGAGGCTTTCGGGTGGATCCTTCTTCGACGTGAGAAGACGACAAAGGTGATCCCTTTCTACTACTCCAAGGAGCAAGGAGAGAAGGACATAAAGCCCTAGGTATAACCATTCTACCCTTTAGCTAGTTTCTAGTTAGCTTTAGCTTGTTTTTGTTTAGCAAAGATCCTTCTTTGTCTAGTCCATGTTGCCTAAAGTGATAAAAAAATCCGATTTTTATTCCGTTTTCCGCCTCCCCGCAAGCGCCGGGGTGGGCAACGTGGACTTACAAAATATGGGTGCAGCACTTGATACAGGTGGTCAAAAAGGACTCCTGCATGGATGCAGTAATGCAACGTCAGTATATAAGTCATACAGCCTAGAAGTATGACTGATGGGTCACAAATCCGTACCTTCCAACATCTGAGACGGTACGAGAGAAGGTAGAGGAGTGGTAACCGTCAAGGCGGTAATTGATGGCGCTGCCTCGGGTAGCGCAACCTCAACACTCGCCGCACCTGCCTTAGAAACAAGATAAATACTGTTAGGAAAGATTGAAAAGGATTGCAGAATAAAGAGAAAAGCAACGACCCAAGATCTACCTGGTGAGTCTCCAGTCGGAAAGCAACGAGGGCGTCACTTGATACAGCGACGGCTTTATTAGTGTATATACCCTAGAGGCCATTACTGTATCATACTAGTATGTATATTACTTAATGGAAGCTTGAGATATTCACCTTGTATTGACAATCTTGCTCAAAATGGTAGTATGCTACTTAGTTTGTTTCTGCTTTAATGTGTACATGTGTTTATTTTATTATATCACCTATACGCATTAGTGAAGCCCTTAGGATCTTTGCTTGATTACCAGCGTTGTGATGGCAGTCACACTCGTGGGGGCTGGGTAATCCATAAGCACATCCTTATACAGGTCCCTAGTCGCAGGACTATCGAGACAGGGCATCGATACTCCGGAGTAGACTAGCGTATGCGCTTCTCATCCCAGCACGGGAGACGGTCTGTTCCACAGCCGTCAGTACGTCGTACTTGAGATAGTATACGGGTGCTCGTTAGGTTACGAGTACACTGGACAGGACTCGTCGGGAACTGATTGGTTGGTATTATACCTATCGTCAGTTATCAGTTCCCAGGTGACATGAGTACAGCTTAGTCCGCTGACTTGACACTGTCACTTCGCCTCGAGTGTGTTCCCACTGTACTTTGATCACTACCCTACCACGGCTCAAAGGAGTCGTGCAAACAGGTAGTAATTGGGTGCAGTCCCGAAGCACTTGGAGGCAGTGACGGTTAGACAGGATTCGTCTCTCCCGGTATTGGGGGTTGACATCGCGCTGTGTCTAGGAGAGCCATTACACGAGTAGTCCCTGGCCAGGGCAAGCGAGATATACTGGTAGGTTTCCAGTGCTATCTCAGGGTGTTCTGGGCTTCACTCCGACATGACTTGTACCGCAATTAGGGGACTGATGTTCACCGCCCCCTAGGCCCGCCATGCGATGTATCAGACGAACAGACCGGACTGTATGGAGACTGTCATATTCAGGCTCAGTAGGAGTTCAGATGGGTTTCACCTCGTCAGTCTTCTTGTCGGCATCTACCTGGGGGCCGTTACGCACAGCTAGTGCCGCTTGCGGTCTGTGGTTAAACCCACTGCCAGCGTAGTGTCGAGTCTTTAGAGTCCCACACAGAGAGCTATTCGCCTTCAGGAAAAAGAGTAGAGGTCACATGGTTTTGCGACGGGTCGCATGGTTTTGCGACGGGTCGCATGGTTTTGCGACAGGGTTCGGTCACATCCGTGCACTTGTGCACGTTTAGTATCCGGACAGTTAACACTAGCGGGCTTTGGTTTAAGCCAGATCCTAGTGTACGTTTTGGAATTGGTTTTATCTCGTTTTGTATTCGTGTTCCTCAGAACGCGGATGCGGGTGTGTATGCACAGTTGACAGAGAGACAGAGGCAGAGGATTCTCATTAGGGTTGTTGACTGTTGACTGTTCACTGTTGACCATTGACTTTTGCTAAACCCTAATGAGAATAAGAAATTTGATTAGCAATAATATTAATTAAGTATTATAGTGACATGGTTGTTGAGGGGTTGACTTTGTTGACTTGTTGACTTTGTTGACCGGTTGACTAGGTTGGACTAGTTGACCATCATCATTACAATGGTTGTCATTTTCATGCAAAGACTTTTGCTTGCTTGTTGTGGTTTGCAAAATGAGTGCATGAAAATGATATTGCCTTTGATATGAGATGAACCATCACATAATACTTGATTATCATTATGGCTCATGATGCTTTTGGATTATGAAAGGGTGAATGAGAAAAGAGAGGCTCATTCTTTCATTAGCTTTCTCTCTCTTGAGCTCTCTCATTCTCTAGCTCTCACCCTCTTCCTCTTGCTCTCTCTACCTCAAGGCAAACCATTCTCATGTGTTGAGACTCATTGCCCTAGAGATAAAAAGACACCAAAACAATCCTCTACTCACTCTAGTTCACAAGGTTTAGCAAACCGAGTGAACTAGTTTCTTCAAAGTTCGAAGAAGAAGCTACAGGTAGACGCTTTCGGGTGGATTGATCTTCGGCGCAAGGAGACGACGGGGTGAAGCCAATCCGCACCTCATCAAGAGTTGAAGACGAAGGAGTTCAAGAAAGGTATAACCCCCTAACCGAGTTGTTAACAACTCCTAGTTAGGTTGATAGGTAGATAGTTTAACAAAGATCCGTTTTGAGTCCATGTTACCGTCTCTAGAAAATTATTTTTCATCATTTCCGCAAGCCCGTAAGTACCGGGAGAGGTAGTATGGACTTACAGTGGTATCAGAGCCTAGTTAAAGACTATCTAACATGTTAGCAATGTAAGTAGAAGTTCGATCGTAGAAAAAGTCGCGAAAAACACCCGGATTATCAACTTTCTGTCGAATTTTTCCTCTGTTCCAAAAATAATAAATCATGCCTTAAAATTCGACTCAGGGTTTTTAGAAGAAACTGCAAAAAATTGGTCCACTGATCCGATCAAAACGCCGCGGAAACGCGGCGGGGTTTTTAGAAGAAACTGCAAAAAATTGGTCCACTGATCCGATCAAAGCGCCGCGGTTCCGCGGCCGAGTTAACTCGGCCGTGGGGAATCTTTCTTGCAGTTTGTTCATATGGGTGTTTTGGGATTTTTACAATATGTCTTTTCAGCCCAGACTTTCCAGAAAGCAAAATTTGTTTTTGGGGCTTGAAAAACCGTATTTTTATCGAACTTCTAAAAACTAATGCTAGCGGGTTTATATCTGTGATGTGATATTTGTATTGAACGTCTGCTAATCGCTACATGTCGATTAGTGGGGGTTATACAAATCTGTGATCTGTAATGTTGATGGTATGTGTATATGAATTCATTGGATTGTCACGGGTGAATAGCCGGGGGTTGTGAGATGAGAGTTTTCTTTTCTTTCAATTCATGTAAATATGTAAATTGATGTAATATTATTTGTATGGCCGCACAACCGGGTCGGGGTTGTAGCCATCATTGTATAATTTCTTTTTACTGTTTTTGCTCCTAGGATAGACCCATGGAGGGGGTGCACAAACTACCGGGTATCTCGAAGTGCCGAGTGGCCTACTCACGGTGTTGAGGGAGGTTGCTCCGCTTCGGGTACTTGGCGGGTAGTTTGCCGCACCCGTAGGGGTCTTGGGTGGGGTATTGGCTATTCGCCGCGACCGTGTAATCTGCTTTTCGTTACAGGCTCGTACGAATTGCGGATTCCTAGTATATCCAATGTGTTCATCTGTGATCTGAAATGGCTATCATTGCAATATATCTATATATGATATTATTTAGGCGTTGCTTATGTTTTACAGCCGCGCTAGCCCAGCCTCCGCTCTGTCGTTAGTTAAGTAACCTAACGGGTAATGACGGGGCCCCGTGGCGAATGCGAATGGCATAAGCGTACGTCATATTTTGGTTGTTTTCTGCAATGGTAGGATTAAATGATTGGACGCGTTAAAAGAACTAATGCAAGAATATATAAACCAAAGTAAAAGTCGTTGGAACATTTTCAAAAACCACTCGGTTTCTTTTCAAAAAGCAACTTTTAAACGCAGAGCTTAAGCCACTTCTTTTAAAAGCTATCATGGTTCCTTCGATTATATCAAGTTCACTACGTTCACGGTTTCGCCAAAACCACTCGTAGCCCTCCGTCGTTTCATATGAATATCCAACAGTATTCAAGCTGTGTTTGTTGGCCTTAGTCAAGGCACAGTGATTGGTAGCTGGGGGGGTATTCATGTGTTGCATAGATAGATGCGTTGGTTTGGGACAGTCGTATTACTTTGTTGGCTATAGTCAAGGGTATATACGGGTGGGTTCAAATCAACCTGGACAACGACGGGTAGAACTTGACATGTGACTTATGATTTGTTGGCCTTAGTCAAGGTCATAAGAGCATGGGGCAAAAATCCACATTGGGAGTTTCATAAGTACTGAAACTTGCTAGCGCTGCATACCATTTGGAGTGTGATGATTCTGGTAGGATTCCTTCAGTTTTGTCACGCGATGATATTTGGATCCCGATCCTACTGTGAGTATATGCTACTCCTCGGGAACTTTCTCACTTAACGATCAATGCTATAAACCAAGTAGGTGTCTAGAAAGGTGTTAGCGGGGCTACGCTCCCAGGGAAAAGAGGTTCTTAAATTAAGGAACTTCGCGAAAGCGTTGGAAAACCTCCCTCGAAGTACCGACACTGGCCTGGATGAACGGTTAAGCAAGTATTGTACGGTGAGATTGATCCCGACTAATTCTTTCTTTATGGTTTGAGGAGGGATTCGAGAGACAGTGGGAGTCATCCTGTTTAGATAAATTAAAAACCAATCTAAACTTGCAAGAGTATCATGCTGAGTGTTTTCTTCTCTCTTTCTTAATTGCAGCGACCAAGTGACCGCACCTAGGTTACATCTAGATAATAAAATGACTGAATCTGACTGTTATGACTGGCAAAGGTCTGTCCAGATGTCCATTGCCCATAACAAGCTGGGACACCTCTTAACTAATCCAACCCCTGCCGTCTCAGGTCCAGTTTCCCCTGTCATAGATATTGATATCCATAGGACATCGGGAAAGGACTGTGCGAAAGCCAAGTGCCTCGTGTTAGCCTCAGTTGATGGTGCATACCAGGGGCAGCACGAGAAGATGGACTTAGTTTCTATCTTCCTCCATAACAAAGATTTATATGGAGAGCAATCTCGTATCGCAAGATATGAGACCTCGAACGAATTGCTTCCAGCGAGGTTGGCTATCGGGTCATCTGTAAGGGACAACGTCCTTACAGAGACCAGCTCTTTTGAGCTCACGGACCTGAAGACCACGTTGAAGAACGGGTCAGGTGTTGACTTAGTTCTACAGTCTCTACCTACTACCCTGAAGGAAACCAGGGAAGTAGAAAGAAAGGGAAAGGCAGAAGTTTCAGGACTGGATATAGTGGAAGAGGGACGTCCCTATTGTTGCGGGAATGAACATTGGCAGAAAGATTGCAGGGCTAGCATAGCCAGTAGCCAGAATTCGAAGCATGTTGTGGCTTCGGCTTCAGGTGTGTTTGTAATAGAGAACTGTATGTCAGTTAACCCTACTTCCTGGGTATTGGATACCGGATCAGGATCTCATATCTGTAATTCGTTACAGGCTTTGAGAAACCATAGGGTTATCAGGAAAGGTGATATGACTCTCAGGGTTGCTAACAGAATGAGCATGGATGCTGAATCCGTAGGGGAATATCACCTTGGACTGACAACTGGACAGATATTGATTCTGCGTGACTGTTTGTATGTACCAGGTGCGACTTGTAATATCATATCTGTATCCTTACTTTCTAAGGATATGATTTTACTTTTGTAAGCGATGTAGTAAACATCCACCTAAATCAAGTTCTGATTGGGTCAGGTACATTAAATAACGGTATATACGTATTGAATCAAGCTCGGATATTCAGTGTCCAGAACACACTTAAAAGAAAGTCTCCGGAATTAAATCAGGCTTTCTTATGGCATTGTAGACTGGGTCACATTAATGAGACACGGTTAACAAAGTTACATAAAGAAGGATACTTGGATCCGTTCGAGTACCAGCCTTATGCCACTTGTGAATCTTGTCTCATGGGAAAGATGACAAAGTCTCCGTTCACTGGACACGGAGTAAGAGCGAGCGAGCTCTTGGGACTCATACACAGTGACGTGTGTGGTCCAATGTCTACACATGCGCGAAGCGGTTATTCATACTTCATTACTTTCACAGATGATTTCTCTAGGTATGGACATGTCTTCTTAATGAAGCACAAATCCGAGGCCTTTGAGAAATTTCGGGAATACAAGAATGAAGTTGAAAAACAAACAGGCAAAAGTATTAAGACACTGAGATTTGATCGAGGTGGAGAATACTTGAGTGCCGAGTTTCTGGACTACTTAAAAGAGAATGGAATTCTCTCTCAGCTTACTCCCCCATACACACCACAGCACAATGGTGTATCGGAAAGACGGAATCGGACCCTATTGGATATGGTTCGTTCCATGATGAGTAAGGCTGAGTTGCCGCGATCTTTCTGGAGTTATGCACTAGAAACAGCTGCATATCTCTTGAACCAAGTTCCTATTAAGACAGTGCCTGCCACACCATATCAGATGTGGAGTGGGAAGAAACCCTGTCTTAAACACTTTAAGACATGGGGATGTCCAGCTTTTGTTAAAAAGCAGCATGCGGACAAGCTCGAGGCACGCTCAGTACAGTGTAAGTTTGTGGGATACCCAAGGAACTCCAAGGGGTATCTTTTCTATTACGCAGAGGAACAAAAGGTTTTTGTTTCTCGTCATGCCCGCTTCTTGGAAACTGAGTTTTTGGAAACCCAGATAAGTGGGAGCGCAATAGAACTTGAAGAAATTCCAGAACCACAAACTATTACTGAAACCTTAGTAGAACCAGAAGCTTCAGGGGAACCGGACATTCCTACGCCGCTCCGCAGGAGTAGTAGGCAGTCTCATCCGCCCGAGAGATACTACGGTTTTCTCATAGATGGGGATAGAGAGGATTGCACCATGGATTATGGTGAGCCTACTAGCTTCCAGCAAGCCATTCAGAGCGGTGACTCGGTAAAATGGCTGGATGCAATGCGGACCGAAATGGAGTCCATGTACACCAACAAAGTTTGGACTTTGGATTTTGCTCCAGAAGTAGGCTGCAAATGGATCTTCAGAAAGAAGATTGGTGTAGATGGGCAGGTTGAAACCTATAAAGCTAGGCTCATTGCAAAGGGTTTTCGTCAAAGACCTGGTTTGGACTATGACGAGACCTTTTCTCCGGTAGCCATACTCAAATCCATTCGGATCCTTCTTGCCATTGCTGCCTTCCACGATTATGAAATCTGGCAGACGGACGTAAAAACGGCTTTTCTAAATGGTAATTTAGAAGAGTGCGTCTATATGGATCAGCCAGAGGGATTCATTCAGAGTGGGAGCAGCGGTAAGGTGTGCAAGTTGCTCAAGTCCATCTATGGACTGAAGCAGGCATCGCGGAGTTGGAACATCTGCTTTGATGATACTGTCGAGGAATTTGAATTTATCAAAAATCCAGATGAACCATGCATCTACAGTAAGATTGTAGGGAGAACTGTGGTATTCCTCGTCTTGTACATGGATGACATTCTCCTAATAGGAAATAATATTCCTATGCTACAGTCAGTCAAAGGATTCTTGTCGCAGAGGTTCTCCATGAAGGACCTGGGCGATGCCAACTGCATTCTGGGGATCCAGATCTATCGTGATAGATCTAAAAGGATGTTGGGACTTTCACAGTCCAGGTACATTGACACCATACTGAAAAGATTCAGTATGGAAGATTCCAAGCGTGGTAATTTACCGACTTGTCACGGGATCACCCTCTCCAAAGAGATGTCTCCCAAGACTGATTTGGAAAGGGATCGCATGTCTATTATACCCTACGCTTCTGCAGTAGGCTCTATAATGTATGCGATGTTATGTACCAGACCAGATGTAGCATACGCATTGAGCGTTGTAAGCCGGTATTAGTCGGACCCAGGGGAGAAACACTGGATAGCGGTAAAGAACATTCTCAAGTACCTAAGAAGGACTAAGGAGATGTTCTTGGTGTATGGCGGAAAAGACCTCCAGATCGAGGCCTTTGCTGACTCCAGCTTCCAGAGTGACAAGGATGACTCCAAGTCCATGTCGGGTTATGTCTTTACCCTTAATAGAGGGCGGTTTGCTGGAAGAGTTCCAAGCAGGAGACCGTTGCTGACTCAACTATGGAAGCGGAGTACATAGCTGCTTGTGATGCCGCAAAGGAAGCTGTCTGGATGAAGAAGTTCCTCACGGAGTTTCAGGTGGTTCCTACCATTGTTGATCCAATACCACTGTATTGCGACAACAACGGCGCTATAGCTTTAGCGAAGGAACCCAGGTCCCATCAGAAGTCCAGGCACATTTTGAGGCGGTTCCACCTGATCAGGGAGATCATTGATCGCCGGGAGATCGAGATAAAGAGAATAAATTCAGAAGATAACACTGCAGATCCACTCACGAAGGCCCTACCCCAGACTCAGTTCGAGCGGCTGATCGAGATGATAGGTCTTCGATACGCCAGTACATGGCCTTAGTGCAAGTGGGAGATTGTTAGTGTATATGCCCTAGAGGCCATTACTGTATCATACTAGTATGTATATTACTTAATGGAAGCTTGGGATATTCACCTTGTATTGACAATCTTGCTCAAAATGGTAGTATGCTACTTGGTTTGTTTCTGCTTTAATGTGTACATGTGTTTATTTTATTATATCACCTATACGCATTAGTTGAGCCCTTAGGATCTTTGCTTGATTACCAGCGTTGTGATGGCAGTCACACTCGTGGGGCTGGGTAATCCATAAGCACATCCTTATACAGGTCCCTAGTCGCAGGACTATCGAGACAGGGCATCGATACTCCGGAGTAGACTAGCGTATGCGCTTCTCATCCCAGCAGGGGAGACGGTCTGTCTCACAGCCGTCAGTACGTCGTACTTGAGATAGTATACGGGTGCTCGTTAGGTTACGAGTACGCTGGACAGGACTCGTCGGGAACTGATTGGTTGGTATTATTCCTATCGTCAGTTATCAGTGTAAGTCCACGTTGCGACCCCCGGTTCTTACGGGGAGGCGGAAACGGTATAAAAATCAAATTTTATCGCAAGGGGCAACATGGACTAAGCAAAGTCGGGATCTTTGACTAAACTAAAACTAGTATACTTAGCTAAAGAGAGTTAGCTACTCGGATAGAGATGGTTATACCTAGCTTGTCTTGAACTCCTTCGTCTTCAAAGCTCCGATGGTGGTCCGATGGCTTCTTCTCGTCGTCTCCGTACGCCGAAGATAGATCCACCTGAAAGCTCCAACCTTTAGCTCCTTCTTCGTTCTTTGAAGAAACTAGTTCACTTGGTTTGCTAAACCTAGTGAACTAGAATGAGTAGAGAGGAAATAGAATGGGATTTTATCGATGGTTCTTGATTCTCAACTCATGAGACAAGAGAACCATAGATCAAGAGAGGGAGCAAGAGGTTGAGGGTGAGAGCAAGAGGAGAGCTCAAGAACAAGAGAGAGAATGAGCAAGAAAGAATGAGCAAGTATTTTGTCTCTCACCCTCTCATAATCCAAAGTGATCATAACTCATCATATCAAAAAAGTCTTATGTGATGGTTTGAAGCAATCATAACCTTATCATGTCATGCACTCATTTTACTCAAATGAACAAGCAAGTAAAAGTCTTTGGCATGAAATGATAACCATGGTTATCATGATGGTCAACTAGTCAAGCCTAGTCAACCGGTCAACAAGTCAACAAAAGTCAACAAGTCAACAAAGTCAACAAGTCAACAAAAGTCAACAAGTCAACAACCATATCACCATAATACTTAATTAATATAATAGTTAATCACATATCATATTCTCATTAGGGTTGAGCATAAAGTCAAAAAGTCAACGGTCAACTGTCAACAACCCTAATGAGAATCCGCTGCCTCTGCCTCCCTGTCAACTGTGCATACACACCCGCATCCGCGTTCCGAGGAACACGAATGCAAACTGGATAAATCCAATCCCATAAGGTACACTAGGATCTGGCTTAAACCAAAGCCCGCTAGTGTAAACTGTCCGGACACTGTACGTGCACAAGTGCACGGATGTGACCGAACCCTGTCGCAAAACCATGCGACCTGTCGCAATACCATGCGACCTCTACTCTTTTGCCTAAAGGCGAAAAGCTTTCTGTGTGGGACTCTAAAGACTCGACACTACGCTGGCAGTGGGTTTAACCACAGACCGCAAGCGGCACTAGCTGTGCGTAACGGTCCCCAGGTAATGCCGACAAGAAGACCGACGAGGCGAAACCCATCTGAACTCCTACTGAGCCTGAGTGTGACATTCTCCGTACAGTCCGGTCTGTTCGTCTGATACATCGCATGGCGGGCCTAGGGGGCGGTAAACGTCAGTCCCCCAATAGCGGTACAAGTCGTGCCGGAGCGAAGCCCAAAACACCCTGAGATAACACTGGAAACCTACCAGTATATCTCGTTTGCCCTGGCCAGGGACTACTCGTGTAATGGCTCTCCTAGACACAGCGCGATGTCAACCCCCAATACCGGGAGAGACGAATCCTGTCTAACCGTCACTGCCTCCAAGTGCTTCGGGACTGCACCCAACCACCACCTGTTTGCACGACTCCTTTGAGCCGTGGTAGGGTAGTGATCAAAGTACAGTGGGAACACACCCAAGGCGAAGTGACAGTGTCAAGTCAGCGGACTAAGCTGTACTCATGTCACCTGGGAACTGATAACTGACGATAGGTATAATACCAACTAGTCAGTTCCCGACGAGTCCTGTCCAGTGTACCCGTAACCTAACGAGCACCCGCATACTATCTCAAGTACGACGTACTGACGGCTGTGGGACAGACCGTCTCCCACACTGGGATGAGAAGCGCATGCGCTGGTCTACTCCGGAGTATCGATGCCCTGTCTCGATAGTCCTGCGACCAGGGACCTGCATAAGGATGTGCTTATAGATTACCCAGCCCCACTAGTGTGACGGCCATCACATCGCTGGTAATCAAGCAAAGATCCTAAGGGCTCTACTAATGTGTATAGGCGATATACTAAAATAAACACATGTACACATTGAAGTAGAAACAAACCAAGTAGCATACTACTATTTTGAGCAAGATTGTATATACAAGGTGAATATCCCAAGCATCCATTAAGTAATATACAAACCAGTATGATACAGTAATGGCCTCTAGGGCATATACACTAACAATCTCCCACTTGCACTAAGGCCATGTACTGGCGTATCGAAGACCTATCATCTCGATCAGCCGCTCGAACTGAGTCTGGGGCAGGGCCTTGATGAATGGATCAGCAGTGTTATCTTCTGAAGCGACTCTCCGAACCTTGATCTCCTGGCGATCTACGATCTCCCTGATCAGGTGATACCGCCTTAAGATGTGCCTGGATCTCTGATGGGACCTGGGTTCCTTCGCTAAAGCTATAGCCCCGTTGTTGTCGCAATACAGAGGTATTGGATCAACAATGGACGGAACCACCTGAAGTTCTTTCAAGAACTTCCTCATCCAGACAGCTTCTTTTGCGGCATCAGATGCAGCGATGTATTCCGCTTCCATCGTCGAGTGCAACGGTTTCCTGTTTGGAACTCTTCCAACACACCGCCCCTCCATTGAGGGTAAAGACAAAACCCGACATGGACTTGGAATCATCCTTGTCACTCTGGAAGCTGGAGTCAGCAAAGGCCTCGATCTGGAGGTCTTTTCCGCCATACACCAAGAACATCTCCTTAGTCCTTCTCAGGTACTTGAGAATGTTCTTTACCGCTATCCAGTGTTTCTCCCCAGGGTTAGACTGATACCGGCTTACTACACTCAGTGCATAAGCTACATCCGGTCTGGTACACAACATCGCATACATTATAGAGCCTACCGCAGAAGCGTAGGGTATAATAGACATGCGATCCCTCTCCAAATCAGTCTTGGGAGACATCTCTTTAGAGAGGGTGATCCCGTGACAAGCCGGTAGGTTACCGCGCTTGGAATCTTCCATACTGAACCTCTTCAGTATGGTGTCGATGTACCTGGACTGTGAAAGTCCTAGTATCCTCTTGGATCTGTCACGGTAGATCCGGATACCCAGAATGTATGAGGCATCACCCAGGTCTTTCATGGAGAACCTGTGTGACAAGAACCCCTTGACAGATTGTAGCATAGGAATGTCATTTCCTATTAAGAGAATGTCATCCACGTATAAAACGAGGAATACTACAGTTCTCGCTACAAATCTACTATAGATACATGGTTCATCTGGATTTTTGATAAAGCCAAATTCCTTGACCGTCTCATCAAAGCAGATGTTCCAACTCCGCGACGCCTGCTTTAGTCCATAGATGGACTTAAGCAACTTGCACACCTTTCCGCTGCTCCCACTCTGAATGAAACCTTCTGGTTGGTCCATATAGACACACTCCTCTAAATTTCCATTTAGAAAAGCTGTCTTTACGTCCATTTGCCAGATCTCATAATCGTGGAAGGCAGCAATGGCAAGAAGGATCCGAATGGATTTCAGCATGGCTACTGGAGAAAAGGTTTCGTCGTAGTCCAAGCCAGGTCTTTGACGAAAACCCTTTGCTACCAGCCTAGCTTTATAGGTCTCAACCTGTCCATCTACACCAATCTTCCTTTTGAAGATTCACTTGCATCCTACGGGTTTTACCCCGTCTGGAGCAATGTCCAACGTCCATACCTTGTTGGTGTACATGGACTCCATTTCGGTCCGCATTGCATCCAGCCATTTCACTGAGTCAACGCTCTGAACGGCCTGCTGGAAGCTAGTAGGCTCATCATAATCTATGATGCAATCCTCTCTATCCCCGTCTATGAGAAAACCGTAGTATCTCTCGGGCGGATGAGTCTGCCTACTACTCCTGCGGAGCGGCGTAGGAATGTCCTGTTCTGTTGAACCCTCTGGTTCCACTAAGCTTTCAGTAACAGTCTGTGGTTCTGGAACTTCTTCCAGTTCTATTGTGCTCCCACTTATCTGGTTTTCCAAAAACTCAGTTTCCAAGAAGTAGGCATGCCGAGAAACAAGGACTTTTTGTTCCTCTTCACAGTAGAAGAAATATCCTTTGGAATTCTTTGGATATCCCACAAACTTGCACTGTACTGAGCGTGCCTCGAGCTTGTCCGCATGCTGCTTTTTGACAAAAGCTGGACATCCCCATGTCTTAATATGCTTAAGATAGGGTCTCTTCCCACACCACATCTCATATGGTGTAGTAGGCACGGTCTTAGTAGGAACTCGGTTCAAAAGGTATGCGGCTGATTCTAGCGCATATCCCCAGAATGATCGCGGTAACTCAGCATTACTCATCATGGACCGCACCATATCCAATAGGGTGCGGTTCCGTCTCTCCGATACACCGTTATGTTGCGGGGTGTATGGAGGAGTAAGCTGAGAGAGAATTCCGTTCTCTTTTAAATAGTCCAGGAACTCGGCACTTAAGTATTCTCCACCTCGATCCGATCTTAGAATCTTAATACTTTTGCCGGTCTGTTTCTCTACTTCATTCTTATACTCCTGGAATTTTCCAAAGGCCTCGGACTTATGTTTCATCAAGAAGACATAACCGTACCTTGAGAAGTCATCCGTAAAAGTAATGAAGTAAGAATGTCCGCTTCGGGCATGTGTAGACATTGGACCGCACACGTCACTGTGTACGAGTTCCAAGAGCTCGCTCGCTCTTACTCCTTGTCCAGTAAACGGAGTCTTTGTCATCTTTCCTTTGAGACAAGATTGACAAGTGGCATACGATTGATATTCGAACGCATTCAAATATCCTTCTGTATGTAACTTAGTCAACCTTCTCTCATTGATGTGACCCAATCTACAATGCCATAAGAAAGTCTGATTCATTTCCGGAGACTTTCTTTTGTGTGTATTCTGGACGTTGAAAATCTGTGGTTGGTTTAACACGTATATACCATTACTCAATGTACCTGACCCAATCAAAACTTGATTAAGGTGAATGTTTACAACATTACTTACAAACGCAAATTCATAACCTTCTTTAGAAACTAAAGATACAGAAATGATATTACAAGTTGCGTTGGGTACAAAAAAGCAATTACGCAAAACCAAAACATGTCCATCTGACATTCCCAGGTGATAGTCCCCCACGGCTTTAGCATCCATGCTAGCTCCGTTCGCAACTTTGAGGGTCATGTCACCTGTCTTCAAAACCCTACGGTTTCTCAACGCCTGCAAAGAATTACAGATATGAGATCCTGATCCGGTATCCAATACCCAGGAAGTAGAGTTTATTGAAAGACAATTTTCAATAACATACACACCTGAAGCTGAAGCTGCAACTTGCTTCAATTCCTGTGTTCTGGCCTTCCAGGCCCTGCAATCATTCTTCCAGTGTCCTTTCTTATGACAATAGAAGCATTCTTCCTTATCCACAAGCTTCCCCGCTATCTTTGTTGCTTTACCTTTTCCCTTCGTATCCACTTTACTAACACCGCCCCTTGGTTTGGCGGGGGCCTTCTTCTTCTTTCCCTTGGCTTTCGCCTTGGACCTAGAAGAAGATGATCCTCCTACAAACAAAGTGGATGTATCCCTACCTTTCTGTAGGGTGCCCTCTGCGCTCCTCAGCATGTTGAGGAGCTCTGAAAGTTCAACCTCTTTTTCTTGTAAGTTGAAGTTCAGTATAAACTGGGCGTAAGTGGAAGGAAGGGACTGGAGAACTATATCCGTATATAGCTCACTCTCCAATGTGATCCCTAGGTCAGCGAGCTCCTCAATGAAGCCGATCATCTTTAGCACGTGCTCGGCTACTGATGATCCGACGGCCATTCTTGTCGAAAATAACTTTTTCGACGCTTCGTATCTTGCGATACGTGATTGCTCTCCATACAGTTCTTTTGTATGGAGCAATATGGACTCCATGTCCATATTCTCATGCCTCCTCTGATGTTCGTTGTCCATCGAGGCAAGCAGGAGGCACTTGGCCTTCGCGCTATCAATCTCCCAAGTCTTGCGGATTTCCTTATCCGCGACACTGGAAGTTGGACCAGGGACAGGGGGAGCTTTGGTGGTAAGAAGATACCCCAGCTTGTCATAAGTGATTGCTATCTTGACATTCCTGAGCCAATCTTTGTAGTTTGGCCCTGTCAGTTTGTTTTTATCTAGGAGTAACTTAAGTCCAGTCATGTTGATTGGTCGCTGCAATTAGGAGAGAGAAGAAGAAACACTCAGCATGATGCTCTTGCAAGTTTAGAGTGGTTTTTAGTTTGTCTAAACAGGATGGCTCCCACTGTTTCTCGAATCCCTCCTCAAACCATAAAGGAAGAATTAGTCAGGATCAATCCCACCGTACAATACTTGCTTAACCGTTCAGCCAGGCCGGTGTCGGTACTTCGAGAGAGGTTTTCCAACGCTTTCGCGAAGTTCCTTAATTAAAGAACCTCTTTTCCCTGGGGGCGTAGCCCCGCTAACACCTTTCTAGGCACCTACTAGGTTTATAGCATTGATCGTTAAGTGAGAAATTTCCCGAGGAGTAGCATATACTCACAGTAGGATCGGGATCCAAATATCATTGCGTGACGAAACTGAAGGAATCCTACCAGAATCATCACACTCCAAATGGTATGCAAATCTAGCAAGTTTCAGTACTTATGAAACTCCCGATGTGGATTTTTGCCCCATGCTCTTATGACCTTGACTTTGGCCAACAAATCATAAGTCACATGTCAAGTTCTGCCCGTCGTTCTCCAGGTTAATTTGAATCCACCCGCACCTACCCTTGACTTTGGCCAACAAGGCAGTACGACTGTTCCAAACCAACGCATCTATCTATGCTGCACATGAATACCCAATAGCTACCAATCACTGTGCCTTGACTTTGGCCAACAAACACAGCTTGAATACTATTGACTATTCATGTGAAACGACGGAGGGCTACGGATGGTTTTGGCAAAACCGTGAACGTAGTGAACTTGATTTGGTCGATGGAACGAGATAGCTTTTAAAAGGAGTGGCTCAAGCTCCGCATTTAAAAGTTGGTTTTGAAAAGAACCGAGTGGTTTTTCGAAAGTGTTCCAACGACTTTAACTTGGTTTATTATCTTGCATTAGTTCTTTTAATGCGTGATATTCTTGCATTAGTTCTTTTAATGCGTCCCATCATTTAATCCTACCATTGCAGAAAACAACCAAAATATGACGTACGCTTATGCCATTCGCATTCGCCACGGGGCCCCGTCATTACCCGTTAGGTTACTTAACTAACGACAGAGCGGGGGCTGGGCTAGCGCGTCTGTAAAACATAAGCAACGCCTAAATAATATCATATATAGATATACTGCAATGATAAACATTTCAGATCACAGATAAATACATTGGATATACTAGCAATCTGTAATTTGTACGAGCCTGTAACAAAAACAGATAACACGGTCGCGGTGAATAGCCAAAACCCCACCCAAGACCCCTACGGGTGCGGCAAACTACCCGCCAAGTACCCGAAGCGTAGCAACCTCCCTCATCTCCATGAGTAGGCCACTCGACACTTCGGCATACCCGGTAGTTTGTGCACCCCTCCATGGGTCTATCCTAGGAGCAAAAACAGTAAAAAGAAATTATACAATGACGGCTACAACCCCGACCCGGTTGTGCGGCCATACAAATAATTATTACATCAATTTACAAATTTACATGAATTGCAAGAAAAGAAAACTCTCGTCTCACAACCCCCGGCTATTCACCCGCGACAATCCAACATATTTATATACACATTCCAGCACATTACAAATCATGTATAACCCCGACCAATCGACTTATAGCGATTAGCCGACGTTCAATACATGCAAGCATTACAGATATAACCATCATAGTCAAAGTGCAGTGAAGTTCGGAAAAAATACGGAATTATAGGACCCCAAAAGGAAATTTCTTTTCTGGAAAATCTGGGCACATATAATACATTCCAAAAATCCCAAAACCAACACAGACACACACTGCACGAAAAACGATGCAGAGAAGACGACAAACCGCGGCGCTTCCGCGGCAAATGCCTACCTCGTGCGGCGGAAGCGCGGCGGTTTGAACGAATTAGGGCAACGTTTTTCTTGGGTGTTCACACAAAACCCTGAGCCGAATTTAGGAGTATAAAGTTTTTCAATTTGACGAGAAAAAAATTCAACAGAAACTCAGGTTTTGTAAAAGTTAGGTTTTTGGATTTTTTCCGGTTCCGAACTTCGGTACACTTTACTACCAAGCTAGTTTAAGTTTAGTTAGGCTCTGATACCACTGTAAGTCCACGTTGCGACCCCCGGTTCTTACGGGGAGGCGGAAACGGTATAAAAATCAAATTTTATCGCAAGGGGCAACATGGACTAAGCAAAGTCGGGATCTTTGACTAAAATAAAACTAGTATACTTAGCTAAAGAGAGTTAGCTACTCGGATAGAGATGGTTATACCTAGCTTGTCTTGAACTCCTTCGTCTTCAAAGCTCCGATGGTGGTCCGATGGCTTCTTCTCGTCGTCTCCGTACGCCGAAGATAGATCCACCTGAAAGCTCCAACCTTTAGCTCCTTCTTCGTTCTTTGAAGAAACTAGTTCACTTGGTTTGCTAAACCTAGTGAACTAGAATGAGTAGAGAGGAAATAGAATGGGATTTTATCGATGGTTCTTGATTCTCAACTCATGAGACAAGAGAACCATAGATCAAGAGAGGGAGCAAGAGGTTGAGGGTGAGAGCAAGAGGAGAGCTCAAGAACAAGAGAGAGAATGAGCAAGAAAGAATGAGCAAGTATTTTGTCTCTCACCCTCTCATAATCCAAAGTGATCATAACTCATCATATCAAAAAAGTCTTATGTGATGGTTTGAAGCAACCATAACCTTATCATGTCATGCACTCATTTTACTCAAATGAACAAGCAAGTAAAAGTCTTTGGCATGAAATGATAACCATGGTTATCATGATGGTCAACTAGTCAAGCCTAGTCAACCGGTCAACAAGTCAACAAAAGTCAACAAGTCAACAAAGTCAACAAGTCAACAAAAGTCAACAAGTCAACAACCATATCACCATAATACTTAATTAATATAATAGTTAATCACATATCATATTCTCATTAGGGTTGAGCATAAAGTCAAAAAGTCAACGGTCAACTGTCAACAACCCTAATGAGAATCCGCTGCCTCTGCCTCCCTGTCAACTGTGCATACACACCCGCATCCGCGTTCCGAGGAACACGAATGCAAACTGGATAAATCCAATCCCATAAGGTACACTAGGATCTGGCTTAAACCAAAGCCCGCTAGTGTAAACTGTCCGGACACTGTACGTGCACAAGTGCACGGATGTGACCGAACCCTGTCGCAAAACCATGCGACCTGTCGCAATACCATGCGACCTCTACTCTTTTGCCTAAAGGCGAAAAGCTTTCTGTGTGGGACTCTAAAGACTCGACACTACGCTGGCAGTGGGTTTAACCACAGACCGCAAGCGGCACTAGCTGTGCGTAACGGTCCCCAGGTAATGCCGACAAGAAGACCGACGAGGCGAAACCCATCTGAACTCCTACTGAGCCTGAGTGTGACATTCTCCGTACAGTCCGGTCTGTTCGTCTGATACATCGCATGGCGGGCCTAGGGGGCGGTAAACGTCAGTCCCCCAATAGCGGTACAAGTCGTGCCGGAGCGAAGCCCAAAACACCCTGAGATAACACTGGAAACCTACCAGTATATCTCGTTTGCCCTGGCCAGGGACTACTCGTGTAATGGCTCTCCTAGACACAGCGCGATGTCAACCCCCAATACCGGGAGAGACGAATCCTGTCTAACCGTCACTGCCTCCAAGTGCTTCGGGACTGCACCCAACCACCACCTGTTTGCACGACTCCTTTGAGCCGTGGTAGGGTAGTGATCAAAGTACAGTGGGAACACACCCAAGGCGAAGTGACAGTGTCAAGTCAGCGGACTAAGCTGTACTCATGTCACCTGGGAACTGATAACTGACGATAGGTATAATACCAACTAGTCAGTTCCCGACGAGTCCTGTCCAGTGTACCCGTAACCTAACGAGCACCCGCATACTATCTCAAGTACGACGTACTGACGGCTGTGGGACAGACCGTCTCCCACACTGGGATGAGAAGCGCATGCGCTGGTCTACTCCGGAGTATCGATGCCCTGTCTCGATAGTCCTGCGACCAGGGACCTGCATAAGGATGTGCTTATAGATTACCCAGCCCCACTAGTGTGACGGCCATCACATCGCTGGTAATCAAGCAAAGATCCTAAGGGCTCTACTAATGTGTATAGGCGATATACTAAAATAAACACATGTACACATTGAAGTAGAAACAAACCAAGTAGCATACTACTATTTTGAGCAAGATTGTATATACAAGGTGAATATCCCAAGCATCCATTAAGTAATATACAAACCAGTATGATACAGTAATGGCCTCTAGGGCATATACACTAACAATCAGTTCCCAGGTGACATGAGTACAGCTTAGCCCACTGACTTGACACTGTCACTTCGCCTCGAGTGTGTTCCCACTGTACTTTGATCACTACCCTACCACGGCTCAAAGGAGTCGTGCAAACAGGTAGTGGTTGGGTGCAGTCCCGAAGCACTTGGAGGCAGTGACGGTTAGACAGGATTCGTCTCTCTCGGTATTGGGGGTTGACATCGCGCTGTGTCTAGGAGAGCCATTACACGAGTAGTCTCTGGCCAGGGCAAGCGAGATATACTGGTAGGTTTCCAGTGCTATCTCAGAGTGTTCTGGGCTTCACTCCGACACGATTTGTACCGCTATTAGGGGACTGACGTTCATCGCCCCCTAGGCCCGCCATGCGATGTATCAGACGAACATACCGGACTGTATGGAGACTGTCACATTCAGGCTCAGTAGGAGTTCAGATGGGTTTCACCTCGTCAGTCTTCTTGTCGGCATCTACCTGGGGGCCGTTACGCACAGCTAGTGCCGCTTGCGGTCTGTGGTTAAACCCGCTGCCAGCGTAGTGTCGAGTCTTTAGAGTCCCACACAGAGAGCTATTCGCCTTCAGGAAAAAGAGTAGAGGTCGCATGGTTTTGCGACAGGGTTCGGTCACATCCGTGCACTTGTGCACGTTTAGTATCCGGACAGTTAACACTAGCGGGCTTTGGTTTAAGCCAGATCCTAGTGTACGTTTTGGGATTGGTTTTATCTCGTTTTGTATTCGTGTTCCTCAGAACGCGGATGCGGGTGTGTATGCACAGTTGACAGAGAGACAGAGGCAGAGGATTCTCATTAGGGTTGTTGACTGTTGACTGTTCACTGTTGACCATTGACTTTTGCTAAACCCTAATGAGAATAAGAAATTTGATTAGCAATAATATTAATTAAGTATTATAGTGACATGGTTGTTGAGGGGTTGACTTTGTTGACTTTGTTGACCGGTTGACTAGGTTGGACTAGTTGACCATCATCATTACAATGGTTGTCATTTTCATGCAAAAACTTTTGCTTGCTTGTTGTAGTTTGCAAAATGAGTGCATGAAAATGATATTGCCTTTGATATGAGATGAACCATCACATAATACTTGATTATTATTATGGCTCATGATGCTTTTGGATTATGAGAGGGTGAATGAGAAAAGAGAGGCTCATTCTTTCATTAGCTTTCTCTCTCTTGAGCTCTCTCATTCTCTAGCTCTCACCCTCTTCCTCTTGCTCCCTCTACCTCAAGGCAAACCATTCTCATGTGTTGAGACTCATTGCCCTAGAGATAAAAAGACACCAAAACAATTCTCTACTCACTCTAGTTCACAAGGTTTAGGAAACCGAGTGAACTAGTTTCTTCAAAGTTCGAAGAAGAAGCCAAAGGTAGAAGCTTTCGGGTGGATCGATCTTCGGCGCAAGGAGATGACGGGGTGAAGCCGATCCGTACCTCATCAAGAGTTGAAGACGAAGGAGTTCAAGAAAGGTATAACCCCCTAACCGAGTAGTTAACAACTCCTAGTTAGGTTGTTAGGTAGATAGTTTAACAAAGATCCGTTTTGAGTCCATGTTACCGCCTCTAGAAAATTATTTTTCATCATTTCCGCAAGCCTGTAAGTACCGGGAGAGGTAGCATGGACTTACAGGCTTCTCCCTCCTCCGTCGGGGTGGTCTCACCTCCCGTCGCCTCATCCCCTGACTCTACAAGAGCCGTCGCAACGCTTGCGACGCCAGGAGATGGCAAAGAACCGCAGGCGGAAAGAGCGACGATCGAGGCGGTGCCCGACTCTTGAGAAGGAGCGGCCGCCTCGGGCTCAGCAATTATAGCCATCTCACCCGCCGCCACCTCGAGCTCTACAATGGTAGCCGTCTCACCCATCGCCACCTCGGGCTCGGCAATGGAAGCCATCTCAGGCACAGCAATCGTGACTGTCTCACCAGCCGCTGCCTCGAGCTCGGCAATTGCAGCCACTTCACCTACCGCCGCCTCAGGTTTGGCAATTACGGCTACCTCCTCTACCGCTGCCCCAGGCTCAGCGGTCACCGCCAATTGTTTGGTAAGACTCGGCCCTGCAAGATAAGATATGTGAGAACTGGTAATTAAAACTTTGACAACGGAACCCCATGTCACATTACCTTGAGTTGATCTTCTGTTTGCTTCCCGAGCCGCACGTGCTGCCCGTCTGTAGGCAGTGGACAAGGCATCCGGAGATCCCTCTGAGGGAGTATGGGTAGGGATAGCGGTGCTCGAACCCGCACCCGTGGCTAAGGCGGCACTACGCTCTCTTGCTGCATGCATTCTGCGCTTCCGTTCCGCCCGGGCCGTGAGTGCCGATCTTCTCAAGACCTCCGTCAATGGGACGTCATCGTCCGCGCCAAGGGTTACCTCTGGAGCCGTTATGGCATCCGTCATCGGTCGTTTGAGTAAAGCCTCTTTCGGCAGTACTGAGGAGGCCGGGACTTCGATAGCTGGCCCGGGAAGCATCTCCGCATCACCTTGCGAGATTGGCGTTGTAGTCCCAGCGATAAGATAAAGAAGGGGTCAAATTGTACATAAGAAAGGAGATTAAAGACACGGTGAGCCGAAATATACCAATGCCCAGCGATGCTCGAACCCTCTCCTCCTCCTTGAAAGTTTTGAGAGAAGCTGCGAGAGCTTCTTCGGTGGAAATGCCTGCTAAAGAAGAAAAAGTGTCAGTCAAAACATGATTACAAAAATATAATGCAATGACTAAAGTTACGGCTTATATTTACTTGATTGCGCGAGGATGGCCATTCCCGCTTTGTGGCTTGCTGATCACACAGAAGCTGCAATGGCGGCCTCAAGATCAGTATCGTCCGGTGCTATGAATAGACCTTCGTTGGTCCCATATTCGCCCAAGCCCTCACTATAAGGAGCATGAGGCTCCTGACCAAATACGACGTCAGCAGAGAAGAGCGAATTTTTCTTCCTCTTCTGCGAGCGAGCTCCGGTTGCCGCTAACACCAGCTTACGCTTAGTAGGCACCTTAGGACGACGAGTCCCAATTTCTTTTCCGACGTCCGACTCGGGGGACGCGGCAGCCACTTCTTTTCAGACACGCTGGAAGGGGGCAACCCACGCGTAGGGCTTAGCATACGTGGAGGCTCAACTACAGTGACCTCTTTTAGCGGAGGGGGGACAGTGGTCCGTCGCTTCAAAGGGACGTTGCGATCGCCGGCAGGACGTGCACTTTTGCGATCGAGCAGCAGCCGCCTCTTTTCCTTAATGACGGCGCCCATCGAATACTGGTACCACGCCATGTACACATTAAGGACCTTCGGAACACAGCTCGGTTCGCTGATAAAGAAATTGGACCCCGTGTTCAAGCGCATGAAATGATGTAGCGCGTTTCGCAGCCCCTCTTCGGTGGTAGTGGGTTCTAGCAAGAAAGCCTCCAGCGGAACTCCTTAATTATAGCTCAATTGTTGGGCAAAACGATGCAGATTGTATCTCATGAAAAGCGCCGCATCATTTTGCCTAAACACTAAGAAGCCCGGTCTGATAGAATATAAATGGAGCATCTCCCGAGCTTTCAAAACTAAGGCTCCATCTTTAAAAGTATCCCGCAATGGCCGCACCGTTGTGGCGGACTCTTTTCCGATGGTTTAAACCTTGTCGGTGAAAGTCATCCCGTCTCCAACCGTGCGGGGACAAAGGAGCAAACCTCTAGCATCCCGCGGTGACGGATTTACAATAGATGCGCGGACTAGTCGCATAATCCGGGGGAAGCTACACCTGTCATAAAATGAAGGCCTTTTATGAATACCAAAAATGCCAAGTACATATAGCTCGAGCCATGACATGAAGTAATGCATCGAGAAGTTCACATGCTGCACTCCGGGTTCAGTGGTATCTGCCGCTTGACTAAGGCCGTAATACAAATGGGCTAAACCGGCGACCCCGACAGCCACTTTCACCCCAATAACCATTCGGTGAGCCGGATAAAAGACAGACGGCCTCATACGGCGAAGGTGCATCGGGAGCGCGAACCGGCTCAACCATAGCCCAAGAAATCCCAAGAAGAATGTTTCCTCATCCATCCTAGGGACTGCAATTTCCGCAAAAGGAACAACTGGAGAGTTGGGAAGGAAGAAACTCTTCTGATCTACCTCCGTCATTGGTAGGTTGTCTAGACCTAAGCCGAAAGGGTCGTCAAGCGTGCCGAATTTAACAGCCTCCTTCGAGAGGACCTTTGGGTGAAGAAAGCGAGCGATGAAATCCTCAAAACTAACCCCGCGGCTCCCAGATTCGAGGAAAATGCCCTCATAAATATTCAACACTTTGATCAGACTAGGAAATTGGTGTTGAACGGCGTTCTCCGAGGTAAGGCCCATTATCACTGGCTTAGCACCAAAAACGTATTCATCTGTAGGAAGCAGCTCCTCATAATGCTCTCCCATGACCGGTAAGCCAGAAACTTCTGCAAACTCCTCTAAGGAGATTGATACTTCTCGGTCCAGCGAAAGGAAGGTGCGGGTAGGAATGTTCCACTACTCCAGAAATGTCTTAACCCACCAGCTGGGAAGCGTAGGATACTGGAAGAGAGAAGCATAAACGGCGGGATACAACCCAAGCCTCAACAACTGCGACTTCTTCGCTGACAGAATGTAGTGGGCCCATTGCAGATAACCGGTCGGATGACGAGGAATCAGACCTATATTATATAGTTGCCCCAACGGTCGCGCCTCGCCTTGACAAATGCGTCGTCCCAAGTTATCTAAAGCCATGGGAGGCTGAACGGGTATCGAAGCTATAGCGGGCTGAAGAAGACATTCTGAAGTCCTGTTAACCATTTCCACGGCGTAGTTCACAGGGGGTGGGTTGGAGTAATGGATCGCCATGATGGGCTCCGAGGGTACCGCGCACGAAAAGCTTTGTCGACCCTTAATAATCTGATTATACCATGTCCCCCAGAGGTGAAGATTCTTATGTTCCGGGTCATGATCCTTGAGCAAAGCTAGGACTTCCCGGTCTACAGGTGCTCCAGAGAATTCTCCTTCTGAACGAACAAACGGAAACGAAGTATCGAAAGACATGTTGCCTGCAAAAAGAGGGACAGAAGTCAACTGTCAGTACTATAATTTAATTTTAACGGTACTTTACAATTTGTACCACACTGCAATGCAGTGGAAAGGGGACCAAAGAGGGACCCACAAAATCTAGATGACAATTCATCAATTGATAATTAATAAAACAGCCTCATCATTGGATGAGACTGTTAATTAATGAGGAAATCCTCAAGAAAATTCTCATTGAATGAGAGATCCTTCGGGAAAAGGAGAAAATCTCCCTGTGAGAGCAAAGCTCTATGACAGAGTGACACTTGTCAAACTCTGATCATGAAGGAATAAAATTCCTTAAAGAGCCTGGCTCTGTAATGATGATGGAAAAATCCATCAAGGATTAATTAAAATTAATTTTTATGAATTAAAAATTCTGGGATCTTCAAGATCCATAAAAAAAACTCTTAAGAGTTCTTCATCAAAGATCAAGAAATCTACATATTATCAAAAGAGCAGAGCTCTGATTCATGGGCTAAGAAAACCCAAGAAAAGATCTCTTTAGATCTATGGGTTCATGAGAGCAAGGCTCTATTAATGAAACCCTAAAAGGGTTTTCTTTAGATCAAAGATCTATGGAGAGCAAGGCTCTGTTAATGGGTAAAAACCCTAATTTATTAAAAAAATTATTAAATTTTTTTTTAAAACTTTACCTAAATTTTGGTAGAGTTCTGACTCTTGAAAAGTTCTTAAACTGAAGAGAAAAGCTCTAAGTGAAAATTCTCAAGAAGAAGATGGAAATCATCTGAGGGACCAAAGGTCCTATTTATAGGCATTGAACCGCCTCTTCAACTTCTAAGTTGATCCAAGGGCTCAGATGTTGCCACCGCTGCATTCACGTGTGCGCCACGTGAGCGCAACGGTGGGAGGGCATTTGTTTCCCCCAATAAGAGCAAAACTCTGTTTTAAAATTCAAAATTTAAAAATTGAAGCAACGCTTCAGATTCAGCGCTAAGCGCGCTGCGCGCCACGTGTCAAACACAGACGCGCTAGCGCCAGGTGCACTGTGCCCTAGGCAGCGCACCCACAATCAGAGCAAAGCTCTGTTTTAAAATTTCAAAATTCAAAAGTCGAAGCAACGCTCTAGATCCAGCGCTCTGCGCTGCGCGCCATATGTCAAACACGGATGCGCTAGCGTAGTTGCGCTGCGCTCTGCGTGTCGAACGTAGGTGCGCTCGCGCAAGGTGCGCCAGCGCTGGAATTAAGAATTTCCCACCGTTAGATCAAAAGATCTAATAATAAATTATTAATTGATCAGAATTAAAATTCTGTTATGGAAAGATCTTCCTAATCTTATTAAAACAAGAAGATTATCTTCTGCAAAACAGAACATTTATGATCAAAGATCCAACGGTGGGAAATATTCCCAAATCAATCAGAGAAGGATCTTTTTAACTGATTTAACAAATCAACTTACCCTATATAAAGACCCCAAGACTTAAAGTCTGAGATAGAGAACCCCCCTACAAATTTGAGAAAACTCAAAGAGAGAAAAGCAAGCTTCTAGCAAAAGAAGATCATTTCTTCAAGGTAAAGAATATGATTCTTGAACACAAAGATGAAATCATCTCATGAAAAGAAGAACTATCTTCTAAAAAAAAGATCATAGATCTATAAAAAGACCAAGGTCTTTGATAAAAAAGAGATCAAAAGATCCTATCATAAAAACAAAAGAAATATTTATTTCATTTACATATCATTGATCTACAGAGGCAGTGTCTTTTTATAAATAAGAACTTTTGTTCTTGAACCTTGAGGCAAGGCCTCCTTTAAAGGGAGAACATAAACCTGTTCACCGATCATAAATTTGATCAAATGCGCTTTGCTCTACTGAAAAGTGCCTTGCACTCATGAACTGCGCTTTTACGCTCATTGGACCGGCGCTCAGCGCCAAAGCATGCCACGTGTCAACCATAGACACAGCTTGCGCTTTGCGCTTATGAGACAACGCACCGCGCCCATGGACCGGCGCTCAACGCCAAGCACGCCACGTGTCACTCACTGGTGCGCCATTAAATCAGCGCAAAGTACTCATAAATTAAAAGCGCAATGCGCTAATAAACTAGCACTTAGCGCTAAGCGCGACACGTGTTATCTTCGCGTGCGCTACTCGACAGAAGCGCTATGCGCTCTTTGATTGGCGCAAAGTGCCTGGCGCGCCACGTGGCGCACTGTCAGAACATACATTGTTCTGATGAATGCTATGCATTCAATATAAGACAAAAGATATCAGAACCTAATGCTTAGCATTATTAAAAGGGCCAAGCCCAAATAAAGGCTCAACAGCTAGAGCAATAAAAATGTTAAAATTTTGATTGGACTTAGCCCAACATTGGCCGTAAGTCCTCAACATTATATTCATTTGAGCCCATCTGCTTACGAATATTCAACAAATCTTAGTCCCAAACTGGGCTATAGATTTTCCAATCAATCTATATCCGGTTCGAGGGTATATCTCTTTACTCCTCTGATATCTGTCGTTGTAATCCTTCAACGTCTTCAGAGAGGTGACGGGTCCCGACAACCACATATTTCTACGGACTGTGGGGTCCTTAAACTCATGGACTACGATGTCCTTAAACCTTATAAACTACGATGTCTTTAAACCGGACTGTGGGGTCCTTAAACTCATGGACTACGATGTCCTTAAACCTTATAGACTATGATGTCTCTAAACCGGACTGTGGGGTCCTTAAACTCATGGACTACGATGTCCTTAACCTAGACCGAGATGTCCTTAAACTAACATTGGACCGTAATGTCCTTAAACTAATCGACCGCAATGTCCCTAAACTAAACAACAGAGACCAAATGCTCTCTCGTTGGATCTAAATGATCCTGTTAAGTTGATCTTAGTCTAGAAATTAGACTAACGTATCCTTAACAAACGTTTAAGTTGATCTTAGACTCAAATGAGACTAACGTATCCTTAAACCTAACCCCCAAACCCAAATCTAAGAAAATACGGATTTGGACCAATCCACGCCCTACGGGCGACAATATACATTAGTCTCCGTATACAATCCACGGGCAACCACAAACAAAACAAACACCCACGACACGAAGTGACCATCTGGAGAAGAAGAAAGTTGTTACCGCGATGCGGTAGCGTAATTAACTGCAGGGGCTTGCTTCTGTAGGGAAGAGCGTCCCCACAATCAAAACCCCCTCAAACGAGGAGGGATCTGACGAAGTCTGCTACATCGGCCGCATCCGTTTAAACCTTCGATACATGGTGTCATAAATCAACTTGGCATCTTCGGAGAGGTGGACGGATAGCACCAAATAGCATCTGCCCCCAGATTCAGGCAAGACGTTCGTCTTCCCAGTTTCCGGCGGTAAACATACCCCTTAAACCCCGTAATGTTTTGATTATATTGTTTGTCTTGTAAATTGTATTGATTGTATAATTGACTGACTGACTGAAACCATGATATCAGTAAACGGATGTAACCGTAGAATCATATAAATGGAATAACTGGAGAACTATGTAAATGGAATGTATATCTATGGTTCGGTTTATTCAAGTTGTATAAATTGATAATTGGATTCATGGATTCATGGATTCATGTTGAATTGTAATATTGAAGATTGTAAATTGTACTTGAATCATATTCAAGTCAGATTATACTGAGATTCAAACTGAGTCAGACAATCAGCAAAGTAACTTGAAGTCCTGATTGTTTTTATTAATTTGTCACTCACTTCTCCGGCTCCCTGAGGCTCAAGAGATTGGTTCCGCTTAAAACTATGTTTACTGGGGTCCTTCGGATAATTTATAGAACTTGAGGGGGTTTTATGTAAAAATACTTTTATATACTTTTTCAAAATATACCCCAAGCATTTATTATTCATATTTAGGGTTGTAATGAATGTGGATTTTATATTGTGATATTTCTAATGAAAATATCCTAAATTCAGAAATAAAGATATTTATTTGTAATATTAATGTATATGGAATTCGTGGTATTTTAGTGTAAAATTGATTCTTGTGATTTTTAGAAAAAGGTGGAATATTTATATCATAAAAAAATAGGTATTTTAATGATAAATATACATATATTTATACAAAAATAATTTTAATATATTTTTTATATTCTAAAAATCTCATTTTCTTAAGATGTCGTATTTTAAATCTTTCGAGACCGAATACTCCTTGCGGAGGTCTGAATCTCGCACTACTAATGTAACACCCGAGTTCACTTATACCAATTCCAGATTCCGTATTTACCTATCCATGGTCTTTTCTTGATTTAGCGTGTTTGGGTGCGAATGGTATTTTATATATTACTTTGCATTCGACCCGACCCGCTTGCTTGAACTTGTTTGATTTATATTTATAGGTTACCCTGACTTGTTGCAATGATACGTGCATCTAGTATAAACTGCATATTGACATTTCATCTGACATCGCATGTTTTATCATATAACTTTTAGATCACAGAAAATATTTATTAAAATACATTTCATAGCCTGCATGATACCCCTAACCCCGTGGTAGCGTCCGCGCATCTTGTTCTCGTCCCGTTCAGTGAAACGGACGTGTTTGGATGGCTACGCGCACGTACGTACATCCGTTCTTGAGGGTATGCATTTTCTTTGACTGAGCATTCATTTTGAAATTTGGAAGTCGCATATATTTTTCATATTTTTAATCTGAATTTTTAGACCCGACCCGGGCTTGTTTTGGAGTAAATTTGTATTGGCTAAAATTTCAAACGGACTATTATTATAATATTATATTCGATATAATTAAATCTCTAATATCTATATATATAAGTTTATATATAATTTCTTAAACTAAAAGTATCTTTTAAAATATTTTATTATAACTGCTCCATCTCTCTCTCTCTCCGTTTCTCACTCTCTCACTGTCTCTCTCTCCCTCCGTTTCTCTCTCTCTCTCTAATTAAATATATACAATTAATAAACCTAATATTATTATTAACCCTCTCTCTCCATCCTCCCTTTTATTTCGTCTTCCTCATCTCGCCGCGAGAATGCGAGCCCTAACCCACTCCTGCAACCCTAGCCCTCACTTCACCATCGTCGCCGACCTTGCCGCGACCTCATTACCACCTCCTTCTTCTCCGCACTATCATCACCATCGCCACCCATCTCCTCATCACCTCTCCCTCGTTCTCATCACCCTCGACGAGAACCCCAACCACCAGGGTCGACTCTACCAACACCGGCGCCTAAAACCCTTGTCCCTGCAACCTTTCACCCTCGTCGCCTTCACCCTTCAACCAAGAACCCACCGACCCTCACCAGTGACAACCTCGACCGCATCATCCTCCTTCACCGCAACCTGCATCTCCTTCTTCTCCATTGACCCACCTTGTCTTCATCATCGTCTCCATCATCTTCATCTCATCACCTAACCTGAACCCATCACCTCAACCCCGTGACACCACCGTCGCCACCTATTCACGCCTCCACACCTGAGCAACACCCTATTACCGAGACCCAACTCCAGCGATCCACTCATCGTCGCCTCGTCTCCATCGTTGCTGCCGAACCCTAACCGAGCACCATCAAGGCCGGAGCAGACCCCTAGCAATCCAAGTCGAGACCTTGGCTGCACCCAAGACCCCATACCCAAGCAGTCTATTACCGTCGTCTACTTCCTCTCGTAGTTCGAGCCAAGTTCCTCCACTGCAGATCCCAAGCCGATCCCCAGCCGAAGTCCAAGCTTGGATCTTTCACATGTCGTACATCGTGTTTTCCCTCATCGTTCTTTTACCGCAATCGTCGCCTCCCAGACAAAACCCCCAGCACCAGATTGCGCCCAGACCATACACCAGATCGTGTCCAGATCGCGCCCAGACCATGCACCGGATCGCGACTAGACCCAGTACCGTGTCGCGCCGTTTCACACACCGTATCGTGTCATGTCGCACCTGGCCGCCTGCATATCGACCTTTGTTCTGAGGCAAGTTAATCTTGCTACATGCTATCTTTATGAGTTTATAACTATTTATTGAATATTAAACTTATAGATTAAATCCAAAGTTGTCTATTCTAATTTAACGGTTCGGTGGTCCGTTTACATATTTTGGATTCAGAGCGTGAAACCTACCCGTTGCTTTTGGTTTATTAAACCTAATAACCACATTTATATTTTCAATCACATAATAACTACTTACATAGTCTATGGTACTATAGTTTTACCCTATTGGACAACCGTGTGCATTTTAACCTGTTTTAGATACAATTTGCATCTCTAGATTACTTAGTACGTATTAACATGATTTTATCATCCACATTGTTATACTGTATTTAAGTAATGTTAAAACTATCTCTTAAACCCAAACTGATAACCGTGCATCCAAGTAGTTTAATCTGTACCTATTTGCATACCATATTACATGTGCCAGTGTATTGTTCTGATGATACTCATGCTTATTTATTTATAACCATGATTATGCTAGTTGATTATGAGCACCCACATGATATCTTGTACATCCTGACATGACTTGCTACACATATTACTTGACCCGACATGGTACCGTATAACTCTTGACATAACGTGACACCTTTATATATTACCTGGCTTGACCTGATGTACCATGGTCTTACCTGTTATCTGATCTTGTGTCTAATGCCAACAAACCTGACCTGTTGTCCTTACGGATCGTTCCTGTTGGCTATCCAGACAAACCTGTACCTGCCTGATCCTGTGTTGGCATTAGCTCTAGATTATTTTAATACCTGGCTTGAACACATATAACTTGGGGGTATGGGAAAATCAATGATGAAATCCTAACTTGTAACTCGACAGTTGCTTACTTATACTGATCAGTTTTAGAGGCTAGGCCTGCCTCGGGATGCTGCTGCTGACATCATTCGTCTTTACCCTTTTTCTTTTAGTGCCTAGCGGCATGTCTCGGTTTCAGCCCGAGAGTCTTAGACCGTGGTCCTGGGCATGCACGGGATACTATTGAGTTATATCGAAGATTCATCAAATTGATTTCAAAGACCTGAGAGTAGTTAACCCAATAAACCAGTTTAGCTCACTCACTACACATTACACCACTGTCCTTACTTATATCACTGTTATGCTTGTTTTACCATTTATACTCATACTTGCATGTATTGATACCCCTGTTTTATTGTTGCTTGATGTTATGACGCGCCGTCTGGGTTTTGCATGGCCCAGATCCTTATACCTTTGTTGCAGACTGATCAGGAGTATTGCCGCTGCTAGACCGAGCGGTGAAGATCCTGTTGGTATGCAGTCTTTCTTTCCATGTGTTTCATTTATCGTATCTTTTGCTTCCGCATATTATCATTTCTTGACTCATTTATTCTGGCTCATGGACATGTACTAGATAGTTTAGTTTACTTTCCTGTTCTTGATATCTCTACAGCCGTAATGTGACTGTGGAAGGATTTTTCCTATCCACAGGTAGTATGGTTGGCTATGTCACGTGCCTATCTTAGCGTATTCTGGGAAGCGGGGCGTGACATGGTTCTTTTGGTATCAGAGCCATAAGATATAGGTTAATCGAGTGTGATTCTTTTGTAGTTGGGTATTGGACCCAATACACGAATCAGAATATCCGTGATTAGGAAGATGTCCTGCCACCTTGTTATCGTGATTCTTGAATCATATCTTTCTTTCATCCTTCGTCCTTGACGATATGCAAACAACTTTGCATCTCGGCTTGAAACCTTTTGGTTCTCTATTGTTTCTCCTTGTTCTTTGATTCTGATACTAGGATTTGGGCGACTTGAGTGGAGTTATGTAATTGTACCCATGAACTGCAGCATGGTTACAATGCGGTACTCTATTTGAGTAACTTGGAGTCCTGGTCTTGTTTCACTTCCCTATTCCATGATCATTATATTACCTTACTTCTCTCGGTTTCATTGCTTACCAGTTATTGTTCCATCGCCAGCTTGAATCATGTTTACCGTGCTTAATCTTCTTCAGTATCTTGACTTCGGATGAAATCATCTCGATATCTTACTTGTTCTTGTTTTCCCCGCATTATGACTATTCAATCCTGGTGCATTCCCTTGTTTGTTGTTGTCTTGGGAATGGATTTTCGTGGCACTTTCCATGCTCATATTGATTGTAAGGAAAGGAAAGTGATTTTCCAGATTCCCGGACATCCCGAGTTCATCTTTACTGGAGGAAGCAGTTATGTCGGGCCAGTCGAGTTTAGGGCTAGGCCGACGGCTAATATTCTTGCATCAATGGGGGTTGCTCAAGATGAAACGCCAGCAGTTGTTTGAGATTTCATGGACGTGTTTGAAGACATATCAGGTTTGCCGCCGAGGCGAGACGTGGAGTTCGCGATTGATCTTGTTCCTGGTGCAGCGCCAGTTTCTAAAGCGTATTATCCATTGGCACCAGTGGAGTTGGAAGAAGTTAAGAAGCAGGTTACTTAATTACTTGAGAAGGGTTGGATCCGAGGCAGTAACTCGCCATGAGGAGCTCCAGTTCTTCTAGTCAAGAAGAAGGATGGCACAAGAAGGATGCGCATCGACTATCGAGAATTAAACCGGGTGACTATTAAGAACAAGTACCCGATCCCTCCCATTGGCGAATTATTTGAGCAGCTTAGTGGCGCGAGGGTATTCTCGAAGCTGGATTTGTGATCCGGATATCATCAGGTTCGAGTGAAAGCAGAGGATATTTGCAAGACGGTGTTCCGAACTCGGTATGGACATTACGCGTACTTAGTGATGCCCTTCGTAGTAACAAATGCACCGGCGATATTCATGGACTTGATAAACCGAATCTTTTCACCATTCTTGGACCAATTTATTGTGGTATTCATTGACGATATTCCGGTCTACTCGAAGAGTATTGAAGAGCATGCTGAATATTTGAAGATCGCACTGCAGACGTTGAGACAAGAGAAATTATATGCGAAGATGAACAAGTGCGAGCTTTGGCTGGAAGAAGTAAAGTTTTTGGGGCATGTTGTGTCTGGCAATGGAATCACCGTCGATCCCGAAAAGATTGCAGCAATTCGTGATTGGCCGATTCCGAAGAATGTTGCAGAAATAAAAAGCTTTCTTGGACTCACCGGGTATTACAGAAGATTTGTGGAGAACTTTGCTCGTTTGGCGGAGCCGTTGACCAAGCTTACGCGCAAGGAGGTACCTTTTGTGTGGACGAATAGGTGTGCGTCAGCTTTTGAGGCGTTGAAGCAGAAATTGATAACCGCTCCCATTCTGACCGTGCCGGACAGTTCCGGAGGATTGGTGATTCACAGCGACGCATCTGGGAAAGGATTGGGATGTGTTTTAATGCAGCATGGGAAGGTTGTAGCGTACGCATCGAGACAGTTAAAGACCCATGAGAAGAATTACCCAACTCACGACTTGGAGCTTGCGGCTGTGATCTTCGCTTTGAAGATTTGGAGACACTACCTTTTGGACGAAAGGGTCGAGGTGTTCACTGATCATCAGAGCTTGAAGTATGTGTTCACGCAGAAGGAGCTTAATATGAGGCAGCGTAGATGGTTAGAGCTGATGGCTGACTACGATCTTGATCTTAAGTACCATCCGAGGAAAGTTAATGTAGTACCAAATGCGCTTCGTCGGTCACCAGCAAGTCGGATGTTGACTGCACAGAAGAAGCTTATCGAAGATTTCGGAGATTCGAGTTGGAGATCGTGTTACCGCATTCTTCATGACAGTTGATGCAGCTGCAAGTACAATCATCGTTGAACGAGAATTTAAAGCAGCGAAATTGCAGGATCCAAGATTGCAGAAGTTTCGAGAACAGGTTGAAGCTGGACTTCGAACGGACTCATTGATTCTTGAAGAGGGTTCGTTATGATATGGTAGCCGTTGTGTGTGCCAAAGGGATACATCCGCGAAGAGGTTATGAAGGAGGCACACAGTTCCACGTATTCCGTACATCCAGGAGGCATGAAGATTTACCATGATATACGACAGCATTTCTGGTAGGAAGGCATGAAACGGGAGATTACCGCTTCGTAGCAAAGTGCTTGGCGTGTCAGCAAGTTAAGGCTAAATATCAAAGGGTTGCTAGTTTATTGCTACCACTTCCGATTCCTCGTTGGAAGTGGGAACATATAACCATGGATTTCATGGCGACTCTACCGCGGAGTCCAAAAGGCAATAATGCAGTTTGGGGTGATTGTTGATCGATTGACCAAGACAGCTCATTTCATCCCATTTCGAGTTAGTCAATCAACAGAAATTTTGGCAGAACGGTACATGCAGGAGAATTTAAGATTGCATGGAGTACCGGTAAGCATCGTGTCCGACCGTGACACTCGTTTCTTATCACCATTTTAGAGGAGCTTACAGAAGGTTTGGGGACTCGATTGAAGTTTAGCACATCTTATCATCCTCGAACAGATGGCCAGTCGGAGAGAACGATCCAAACTCTTGAAGACATATTGAGAGCTTGCATGTTGGACTTCAAGGGTTCATGGGAGGATCATCTACACTTGGTGGAGTTTCGTACGACAACAGCTTTTTATGGTCGCAAGTGTCGTTCACCTGTTTGTTGGGACGATGTCGGTGAACGGAGATTGTTGGGACCAGCTTTGGTTGTGCAGACAGTTGAGAAGGTTAATACTATCCGGAATCATATGAAAGCAGCACAAGACTGACAAAAGAGTTGGGCAGATACGTCGAGAAGACCTCTAGAGTTCGCCGTTGGTGACTTGGTATTCTTGAAGTTATCACTGACTAGAGGGGTGATTCGTTTCGGAAGTCGAGGAAAGCTTAGTCCTCGATTCGTTGGACCTTTTGAGATTTTGAGCGTGTTGGAGAAGTGGCATATCGTTTGGTGTTACTACAATCTTTGGTGAATGGTCATGACGTGTGTTACGTACCCCAACTCCGTAGGTATGTTCAAGATGAAACACATGTGTCGGATCATTCGGAGCAGACTGTACGAGAAGATTTAACCTTTGAGGAGCGACCGATGTCAATTGTGGATCAAAGAGAAAAGGTTCTTAAGAACAAGATTATCCCTCTTGTACTTATTTCTTGGAATAATCACTCGCATGGAGAACCAACTTGGGAACGAGAAAATGAATTCCGGCAAAAGTTTCCACATCTATTCTTGAAATTTCTTGTTTGTTTATCCTATCTTGTTCTTGGAATTTCGAGGACGAAATTCTTTTGTAGTTGGGTATAATGTAACACCCGAGTTCACTTATACCAATTCCAGTTTCCGTATTTATCTATCCATGGTCTTTTCTTGATTTAGCGTGTTTGGGTGCGAATGGTATTTTACATATTACTTTGCATTCGACCCGACCCGCTTGCTTGAACATGTTTGATTTATATTTATAGGTTACCCTGACTTGTTGCATTGACACGTGCATCTAGTATAAACTGCATATTGACATTTCATCTGACATCGCATGTTTTATCATATAACTTTTAGATCACAGAAAATATTTATTAAAATACATTTCATAGCCTGCATGATACCCCTAACCCCGTGGTAGCGTCCGCGCATCTTGTTCTCGTCCCGTTCAGTAAAACGGACGTGTTTGGTTGGCTACGCGCACGTACGTGCATCCGTTCTTGGGGGTATGCATTTTCTGTGACTGAGCATTCATTTTGAAATTTGGAAGTCGCATATATTTTTCATATTTTTAATCTGAATTTTTAGACCCGACCCGGGCTTGTTTTGGAGTAAATTTGTATTGGCTAAAATCTCAAACGGACTAGTATTATAATATTATATTGGATATAATTAAATCTCTAATATCTATATATATAAGTTTATATATAATTTCTTAAACTAAAAGTATCTTTTAAAATATTTTATTCTAACTGCTCCATCTCTCTCTCTCTCTCTCCGTTTCTCACTCTCTCTCTCTGTCTCTCTCTTCTCTCTCTCTCTCCCCCTCCGTTTCTCTCTCTCTCTCTAAAATTAAATATATACAATTAATAAACCTAATATTATTATTAACCCTCTCTCTCCTTCCTCCCTTTTATTTCGTCTTCCTCATCTCGCCGCGAGAACGCGAGCCCTAACCCACTCCTGCACCCTAGCCCTCACCTCACCATCGCCGCGACCTCATCACCACCTCCTTCTTCTCCGCACTACCATCACCATCGTCACCCATCTCCTCATCACCTCTCCCTCGTTCTCGTCACCCTCGACGAGAACCCCAACCACCAGGGTCGACTCTACCAACACCGGCGCCCAAAACCCTTGCCCCTGCAACCTTTCACCCTCGTCGCCTTCACCCTTCAACCAAGAACCCACCGACCCTCACCAGTGACAACCTCGACCGCATCATCCTCCTTCACCGCAACCTGCATCTCCTTCTTCTCCATTGACCCACCTCGTCTTCATCATCGTCTCCAACATCTTCATCTCATCACCTAACCTGAACCCATCACCTCAACCCCGTGACACCACCGTCGCCACCTATTCACGCCTCCACACCTGAGCAACACCCCATTACCGAGACCCAACTCCAGCGATCCACTCATCATCGCCTCGTCTCCATCGTTGCCGCCGAACCCTAACCGAGCACCATCAAGGCCGGAGCAGACCCCTAGCAATCCAAGTCGAGACCTTGGCTGCACCCAAGACCCCATACCCAAGCAGTCTATCACCGTCGTCTACTTCCTCTTGCAGTTCGAGCCAAGTTCCTCCACTGCAGATCCCAAGCCGATCCCCAGCTTGGATCTTTCACATATCGTACATCGTGTTTTCCCTCGTCGTTCTTTTACCGCAATCGTCGCCTCCGAGACAAAACCCCCAGCACCAGATCGCGCCCAGACCATGCACCAGATCGTGTCCAGATCGCGCCCAGACCATGTACCGGATCGCGACTAGACCCAGTACCGTGTCGCGCCGTTTCACACACCGTATCGTGTCATGTCGCACCTGGCCGCCTGCATATCGACCTTTGTTCTGAGGCAAGTTAATCTTGCTACATGCTATCTTTATGAGTTTATAACTATTTATTGAATATTAAACTTATAGATTAAATCCAAAGTTATCTATTCTAATTTAACAGTTCGGTGGTCCGTTTACATCTTTTGGATTCAGAGCGTGAAACCTACCTTTGCTTTTTGTTTATTAAACCTAGTAACCACATTTATATTTTCAATCACATAATAACTACTTACATAGTCTATGGTACTATAGTTTTACCCTATTGGACAACCGCGTGCATTTTAACCTGTTTTAGATACAATTTGCATCTCTAGATTACTTAGTACATATTAACATGATTTTATCATCCACATTGTTATACTGTATTTAAGTAATGTTAAAACTATCTCTTAAACCCAAACTGATAACCGTGCATCCAAGTAGTTTAATCTGTACCTATTTGCATACCATATTACATGTGCCAGTGTATTGTTCTGATGATACTCATGCTTATTTATAACCATGATTATGCTAGTTGATTATGAGCACCCACATGATATCTTGTACACCCTGACATGACTTGCTACACATATTACTTGACCCGACATGGTACCGTATAACTCTTGACATAACGTGACACCTTTATATATTACCTGGCTTGACCTGATGTACCACGGTCTTACCTGTTACCTGATCTTGTGTCTAATGCCAACAAACCTGACCTGTTGTCCTTACGGACCGTCCCTGTTGGCTATCCAGACAAACCTGTACCTGCCTGATTCTGTGTTGGCATTAGCTCTAGATTATTTTAATACCTGGCTTAAACACATATAACTTGGGGGTATGCAAAAATCAATGATGAAATCCTGACTTGTAACTCGACAGTTGCTTGCTTATACTGATCAGTTTTAGAGGCTAGGCCCGCCTCGGGATGATGCTGCTGACATCTTTCGTCTTTACCCTTTTCCTTTTAGTGCCTAGCGGCACGTCTCGGTTTCAGCCCGAGAGTCTTAGATCGTGGTCCCGGGCATGCACGGGATACTATTGAGTTACATCGATAATTCATTAAATTGATTTCAAAGACCTGAGAGTAGTTACCCCAATATACCAGTTTAGCTCACTCACTACACATTACACCACTGACCTTACTTATATCACTGTTATGCTTGTTTTACCATTTATACTCATACTTGCATGTATTGCTACCCCTATTTTATTATTGCTTGATGTTATGACGTGCTGACGTCTGGGTTTTGCATGGCCCAGATCCTTATACCTTTGTTGCAGACTGATCAGGAGTATTGCCGCTGCTAGACCGAGCGGTGAAGATCCTGTTGGTATGCAGTCTTTCTTTCCATGTGTTTCATTTATTGTATCTTTTGCTTCCGCATATTATCATTTCTTGACTCATTTATTCTGGCTCATGGACATGTACTAGATAGTTTAGTTTACTTTCCTATTCTTGATATCTCTACAGCCGTAATGTGGCTGTGGAAGGATTTTTCCTACCCACAGGTAGCATGGTTGGCTATGTCACGTGCCTATCTTAGCGTATTCTGGGAAGCGGGGCGTGACAACTAAGCCTGAGGATGTGCGATAATCCGCACCATCCCGAACGGGTTCCCCAAAATGGGTTGTAGCGGCGCTTTGCAAAGATTGTATAAATACCAAACCATAAATGTAACGCCCCACGCCTGTTCATATCATAATATTGCATTATTATATTCCCCATTCCTAGTCATTTTACAAATAAACAGGTGCTTTTGACCCATGTCTGCTACTTAGTTGCAGGTTATAGATTCTCGGGACAAAAACAGTGAAAAAGACAAAAGACGATACAAATGTGAGACTACGACCAACAAACAGAGAATCTTGATAAAGCCTACACGAAGATCAGTTCACAAAACACAAGGCAGTGCAAGGTTCAAGACTTCGTCACGAAGCAACGGTAAAAGTTCACTACAATTGTTCAATGTGGAGATCTGGAAGAAACCTAGAAACCAATCTGAGAAAAGAACTGAAGAAAATTGAAGACAACATGCAACAGAACAACCCCAGGAAAAATGAGCCCACAAGCCCATTACTTGGCCGCGGATCCGCGGCCAAACATGGGCTTTGGCCGCGAATCCGCGGCCATGTAAGGCCTGTGTCGGTGCAAAATTCTATTGGCGCTGGCGATGCGTTGACTAGGTCTTTTTCTTAGAGGGTATTTTTGTAAAAGCAGATATGCGAGTCAATTGTAACCCTAGGGTTTCTATCATCTATAAATAGAGACCCTAATTCTTGTATTAGGTTATGCCTCCTTTCATTAATAAAATTCAGATTTCTTTTGGAGAGCATCGGTGCCTCTTTTCATTTCATCTATTCAGATCTGACAAGTCTTGTGTAAATGTTTGGAGAGAGCCATCTGTAAAGTAAGTAGTTTTATTTAATTGCCTTAGTATAGATCTTTAATTCCTTGCCCTGGATAGATAGATAGCATGTTCTTCAATTCCCTAATGAGCGAGTAGCCTCCTCGCTTGTTAGGGTTAGTTTTGGGGAAGGCTTTTGAGAGATGAGATCTCTTATCCCTTTCTTACCCATCACATATAATCAATAGGACTCCATGCATACATGCACACACCGCTCTCTACGGCACCCTATCTCTCGAGGTAGCGGTGATACCGTAGTATAAAGGCCCGGTTGCGCATGTTTTCCATGGAGGTTAGGGTAAGGATCGATAAAGGAAGGACAATAACCTAGAGGAAGAAACATCTTCCCGAATGGATCTAATCCTCTTTATTGATAATTACCATAACTCCTCATAGATCTTAATTTGGGTATAGAAAGCGGTGAGATTTATTTACATTTCCAAACCTACCCTAAACCTAACCCTAGCAAGATTTAGATCTAGATTAATTTAGTTTTTAGATTTAATCAATCCGTTCACACCGTTCGGAATTAACTCGTAAGAGCGATTAGAAAATTCACAACATCCATGTGGACCGACCCGTACTCACCGGCTAGCTACCAAGGGACGTCGTTCTTGATTACGGTTTAGAAATATTTTTGACATACGAATCAAATGGCGCCGTTGCCGGGGATGGCATGTTATTTTCTTTTTGCAATTTTAGGTTAATCTAAAATTAAAAAATCATAAAAACTGAAAAATATAAAAAATATAAAAAATTATCATTTTGTTATTTTGTGAAGGGTATCTTTGTTTGAATTTTGCAGGATCTACAATCAAGTTCGGATCTGGAAATCTCCAGAGATCAAAACTGTAAATATCAAATCTGAACAAACAGAGGAATATCACAACAGACAACAGAAGAAATTTGGAGGACCGAGTCGACAAGTCAACCGCGGCGATCTGGTGATAAAAAAAAACTGCCGAAGCCACCAACCCGCGGCGGATCCGCGGTCGCAAAGGGCAAATCGCGGCGGTTCCGCGGTGGAGGCGACGGATCGGTTCCCCAAAAAAGGGCAGAAGCGCGGTAGTAAAAAAAAAACAAACTCTGTAAGTCTTCTGATCTTCTTCTCTGCAAATCTCTGATATCTCCTCTGAAAAATCTCCTGCAGAATTCTTTGCGCTTAAAAAATCTTTCCCCTTCCAATAACAAATCTTGTGCAGGATTCTTTGCGCCGCGCTTAAAAAAATAAAAAAATTGATTGCAAGTGATTTTTACTATTTTGCATATTTTTAATCGGACTTTAAGGGGCTTGAGACCAATCCAGACTGGGTGGGGATTTCATCACCCTTTCCAGGACCCCAGAAATCACATAAGGCATTTTGCATTGACCATATTTAATTAAAAAATACTAGACTCGGCCCTAAGGACTTCGCGCTCAATAGGACAGAGGACAAGTTGTAGACATCGGCTTTTGATCCTAACCTGATTTTGCGGTGTCTAGGCAAGTGTGTCTAAGGCGAATGGTTACTTAATTAGGGCCACTACTTGTAGTGGAGAGCCTCCCACTCACCTGGCACTTACCTAGCCGCAATTGGAGGTGAAGAGGCGGTTTGAGGTCCTATTTCTAGCCCTTTGGAACAGTTAGGAGCTGTCTAGTTGACCTAGGTGACCCTAGATCTAGGCCTAATTGTGCATTTGTGGTTAATTGAAAGTGTGTCTAAGCCCTTTATCGAAAAATTTTGCAAAACGTTCCAAATAAAAAAAAAAGGAAATTTTTTTATAAAAACTTGCAAAAATTTTTTCGCTAAGAAATCCTTGCACCCCACTACCACCCACCTTCTTTCTCTTCTCTTTCTTACATCATGGGTACCCCACCTCACAAATCTCTTGCCGAACTTTGGTATCCTGAACCTAACTTTGCCTCTTACGTGAATTGTTTCAGTCGATTTAAGGACGACCCCTCCATGCCTAAAATTTCTTTGAAAGATCAAATAGATGCGTTTAGGAGAAACAGTTCGACTTTGCAATCCACTTTGTATCAACTATCTCAACCTTCACCACCTTCGTACGTTGATACCACTTTTTCGAGTCCTGTTGTAACTCCTAAACCCATGTCTATCGCTGAGCATATTGCATAATCTCGTAGCCGATCTTTCACTCCTCTCCACACATCCAATTCTAGGGATCAACAAGTCCATTCACCTTCTTATCCAAATGTTGATCTTACTTTTGTCCAACCATCCAATTCCTACCAGTCCTACCCGACTTTCCCACATTCACTAGACATTGTTTCTCCACAGCCATTTGGGAGTTTCACGTATCCAAACAACTTTGAATCTTTTACCGAAACCCCTTCACAACCCATGTCTAGTCTAGAACAGTCGTTGGAGGCGTACATTGCAGCAACAAACAAAATGATGAGAAATGTGGATGCGTCCATAGTCGCCCTTATACGACCTAATGAACCGGTAGCTAGTTTCCAACTAGCTCCAAATATTCCAATGTATGAGGAGGCAGTTTGAATCTGACACAGTTCTCACAGACGATAACGATTACGAGTGTTTCACTTTTTCGGACGATGTTGAAAACTCACCTCCCGAGTTTGAGTCCTTTACATTTTCTGATGAGTTAGTTGAACCATCAGACTCGGTTGCTTACAGTTATTTCGAACCATTGATGGAATCTTTCAAGTTCGAGACAGATTACTTAGGTGAGATTAAGACTATCCCTAAATCACTCTCTTTCGTCCCCTCCATCGTTTCGACCACGCAAAACTCCGTCGCGTTTCCATTTTCAATGGAGGGTTTACCAAGTTCGACGTACCCATGTTTTCTTACGAATCTTGAGGAATTTGACCCCATTTCTTGAGGGGTTGATAGATTAGCACAATCGTTTTTAACACATCGGTCATCAAAAATTGCGCTAATTTATTCACTCGATTTACACCCTCAAGTTCGTACTACACTTCTTTCTCTTTTCCACCATTCTTCTCCTCTACCGGGACCGTATACCGCTTCTATCCCCACACGGTCTCGTGTGTTTCTCATTTCTTTTCTTTCCACTCCATTCTTTCACCAACCCTACCACTACCATGATAAGATTTTTGAATGGTTGGTGCTAACCTTTGGCTTATGTAAGGCCTTGCTTAGTTTGTGGAGGACCTTATTGTATATATGTATATATATTTTTTGTTTTCTTTTCTAATAAAAAAAATCAAAAAATAATTTTTTTTTATAAATAAATAAACAGGAGAGTGCCGACATTCTCAACCCTCTTGGTGTATCATGACAGTGAGGACACTGTCAAGTTTAAATTTGGGGGTATGCTCGGTAAGCCTTCTTCCTTCGCATTCATGTGTATATTCTTGCATTTGCATACTAATTTTAAAACCCATAAAAATTTGAAAATTTTCAAAAATTATAAAAATGAAAGTATTCAATTTTGGCCCTAATTAACTTGAGTTTGACAAAAATGTTAACTAGCTAAGAATAACTAGATCTTATACTTAGTAAATTAAAAACCTTTAAAATAACCTCTCTTAAAATTTAACGGTAGAAAGTATATGCCTTTGTAATTTATCTAGAAATAGGCAAATTTTGAGTTCACTTCTTGGGCTAAGTTAAAACAAGGGAAGAGTATTGATGTTTTTATTAGAGTATAACTTTGAAAAATAATTCCTAAGCTTAAGTCTAGATTCTGAAAATGTATACCCTACAATTTGCACAATTACGCACCTTGAAACTTGGAATAGTAGAAGAGACTTTGAAATGCTCTTGTCTAAAGTCCTTAGTACGAATAAAATAAAAATATACTGTTGGATATAGTGCCCTCAAAGTCAATTATTGGATCGTAGGTATGTGATTGCAATGATTGAGGGAGGACCTATACCGATATGAAAGTCTTGCTCGAGATGATAGTATGCTATCTGGTTTGTCTTTATTATCGTATACATGCTTTAGTTCACTATTGCATGTTGATAGAGCCCATAGGATTCTTGCTTGACTGCCAGCAGTATGATGGCGATCATATACGTGGGAGCTGGGGTCTATAAGCACATCCTTAAAGTGTCCCTAGTCATGGGAGTTTCGAGATAGGGCATCGATACTCCAGAGTAGACTAGTGTATACAGTCGAGACCCCGACGAGGGGCGGTGGCCGGTCTCACAAGCCATTGGTGTCAGTTGGTTCACCTAATATGTATACAGGTGCTCATTGAGTACACCGGACAGGACTCGCCGGGAACATGCTAGTTGGTATTATATATATATCGTCAGATAGCAGTTCCCTGGTAACATGTGTACAGGTTAGTTTGTCGACCTGAGATCGTCATTTGTCTTGTGTGAGTTCCCACTGTGCTTTGATTTCTGCCCTACTACGCTCAAAGGAGACGTGCAAACAGGTATTTTTTGGGTACAGTCCCGAGCCACATGGAGGCGGTGAGCGGATCGTCGGGGATTCGTCTCTCCCGGTATTGGGGGTTGATGTCGCACAGTGCACGGGTGGCCATCACTAGAAATCCTCGGCCGAGCTAGTGGAGAATTACTGATTTGGATCAGTAGTTTCTCAGGTTGTGATGAGCTTCATACCGACACGAATTATCGCGTTATTAGGGGTCTGACTTTATCCACCCCCCTAAACTCGATATGCGATACTCTTAGACGAACGGACCGGACTGTACGGATATTGTCACTGTCAGGCTCAGTAGGATTTCTGGATGAGTTCGCTCGTCAGCTTTCCTTCCAATCAATACATAGGCAACCGTTACGTACAGCTTGTACCTCTGACGTGCTAGTGGTTATATCCAGTGCCAGTGTGTTGATGAGTCATTAGAGTCCCCCAAAGACAGTTTCCCAAGTTCGGGCGAAACGTTGTAGAGACCGTATGGTTTTATGTCAGGGTTCGGAAAATGCACGTGCGTTTACGCACGTGTCATATTTTGGGCAGATAATACTGGTAGGCTTTGGTTTAAGCCGGATCCGAGTATTATACTATGTAGATATAATATTTTTGTCTCAGTTGCATTTGTATTCGGTCGTAATATAAATGCGGGTATGTTTATACTGTTACGGGGTTATCCTGAAATTCGTTTCGGGATCGCTTTTGGAAGTTGCCAGTTTCCAGTTTTCTATCGCCCGCTTTAACATTCGGTTAAATGCGGATTTATCTTTTCTTGAGGGTGAGTGTAGAAGCTTCTTGATGTTGTGACTAGGATTAGTGACTCATTATTGCATTTAATGAGTTGGTGACTAGGTTAATGATCATTGGTTTGCATTTATTGTTTTAAGATGATTCATTGTTTTCTTTAATAATAATGCAAGGTGTCTTGTGACTCATCCTCTTCATTAATCTTATGGTCACCCTCTCCCTTGCTCCTACACTCACCCCCCTCTTGATAATGGCCGGCCCCTCTTCACAATTGAATAGGGTTGTTGATTTGGAAAAGATTATAGTTTTGGATTCATGGAAATTAGATAGCCTCATTTTCTCATTTCACCCGATCCAAAAGGCAACTTCATTAACCGTTCGTCCATGGTTTTGGACGAAGTGAGACAAAGTGTTCTACTCACTCTCTACATCAATCTTGGTCATCTCTTTTAGCAAACTTGATGACCGAGTTGTCTCGGTTCAGAGGCGGGAGCCCGTTTAAAGATCCGCCGACGTGGTGCCACCTGGACGAGAAGACTGGAGATTCAGGAGATCGGAGCAGCCGCAACAAAGCGTGGGATGATGGTTGAAAACCGAAGGACTCGGATCGTTCGGTATAACATTTCTACCCACTTTGTAGTTTGTTGGTTTAGCTTTAATGGCAGATCCGGGTTATAGTACGATAGCGCCAGTTGTAAAAGTTTTTGTTCCGCATTTGGCGTCTATTAGACGGCCGGGGCGCTACCGTGGACTTACAGTGGTATCAGAGCCTCACCATTAAACTATACTAAGTTGTGCTAACGCGTTTAAAATATCGATCGAACGGATTTTCGAAAATCACAATTTTCAGTGTTAAAGTTTCTGTCGATTTTAAAAGGGGTGTAAAAATCATTTTAACCATACCAGAAAATCAAGCAGGCTTTTATAAGAATACAGAAGAAAAACGATCAAGTGATTCGACCGTACTGCCGCAGAAACGCGGTCAAAGCTAGCTTTGACCGCGGAACCGCGGCAGTCTTGGTGACTCACTTGGCCATTTTTCTTCTAGTGTTTTTTTGTTGCAAATTGTGGTTTTTAGTACTGTTCTTTTGGGCCCAGATTTTGTTACTGTACAACAGATGTACGTGGGACCCACTTCGGGAAAATTTGTCGATCGAAATTTTAAACTTGTTAGTATGCAGTAATTACATTATATCTCCAACCGGGAATATCATTCGAGTGGTAAAGTGCATCTAATTGCTATAATTCTTTTAGACGGATTTACGAACGTGACATTCGCGTTGATGTTCTGTGTTGTGCTGTAATGTTGCGGATTTGTCGTGGTGGATAGCAGTGTGCAATGATAGTGTTGTTTGGATTTATTTGTACATTTGATATTGCGGGGCGAGCGTCCAACATGTGGACTGCCGTCACTGCCTGTTTGTATAATATTCTTTTGGGGCACGACCGGGCTGAGGTCGATGTACCCGTTGTACATATTTTTATTTCTGTACTAGGTTTACCCAGCGACGGAGTGCATGGATAGTCGGGTTCTGGAGGGCAACGGGTCCATATCTCATGGATTTGAGAGGCAGAGGGACCTCACTCTAGAATTGGCAGATTATTCGCCGCACTCGTAGGGGGTACAGGTTGACCCAAGGAGGGGTGCTCAAGTTACCGGATTCCGTGAAGTGCCGGGTGGTCCATTCATTTTGCTGTAGGGGGCTGCTTCGCTTCAGGTTTTGGCGGGTAACTTGCCGCACCCGTAGGGGTCTAGGTTTCATTGCACAGGCTATCCACACGACCAGGGGAACGTCGGGTTTCAGTAGCGGCTCTGTGAAACCCGGGCATCCCAGATTATCTGTATTGTTCTGTAATACTTATTACTTTTTTGTAATGTTGCATATTATCACGCCTGGAGCGATTATTATATATTGGTATATATACTATTAGATGTTGTATATGTTTTACACCCGCGCTAGTCCAGTCCCCGCTCTGTCGTTAGTTAAGTAACCTAACGGGTGATGACGGGACTCAGTGACGAATGCGGATGGCATATACGTACATTTTATTTTCGTTCTTTTCTGGTGTGATTGATTGATGGGACTGCATTGATTCTTATCAATGCAAGGATAAAACAAACCTATATTTGATGTTGTTGGAACAAATTTTAAAAAGGTGTTATTACAAAGATATTTTCTTTTGTTTTGCATAGCGGTATTCAGTTGGAATATCCTGCATCTCATTCGACGAGGCAAGGGCCGAGATCCCTTCACCGGGAGTGACCCCTTGGGCAGAAGTTTACGTTAGGGTAATAACTTTACTATAGTCGATTACAAGTTGCTTTGCATCGCGGTATTCAGTTAGAATATCCTGCACCTCATTCCACGAGGAAAGAGCCGAGATCCCTTCACCGGGAATGACCTCTTTAGCAAAAGGTTTTCGTCACTATATCTTTATAAAAAGCTGTCAGGTTCCTTCAACGAGATCAAGTTCATTACGTTAAAGGTTTTTCGCCAAAAACCAGCCGTAGCCCTCCGTCATTTCTTTTGGGTATTCAGTAGTATTCAAGCTATGTATTTTGACCATCGCCAAGGCATAGTGTTTGGTAGCTGCTGGGTATTCATTTGTTGCATAGATAGATGTGTTGGTTTGGGACAGTCGTACTACTATTTTGGCCTTCGTCAAGAGTATGTACGGGTGTGTTCAAATTAACCTGGATAATGACGGGTAGAACTTGACATGTGACTTATGATATGTTGGCCTTCGTCAAGGTCATAAGAGCATGGGGTAAAAATCACATCAGGAGTTTCAAATATAAACTAAAACTTGCCAAGTATACGCATACCTTCTGGAGTATGATAACATGAGTGGATTCCTTCATGTCATCATGCGATGATAGTTGGATCCTGATTCTCACTGATGAGTTGGTTTACTCTTCGGGTGATCCCGACTAATTCTTCTTTCAGGTTTGAAGGAGAATTTGAGATTACAGTGGGAGGTTTCCTGATTAGATAAAGTGATAACCATTCTGATCTAGCTTAGAGTGCACGCAGAGTGTTTCTTTTCTCTCTCTCTTTGGCAGCGACCATTGACCGGCCCTAAACTATGACTCAGTGACCAAGTTGACCGAACCTTCTTAAAATACTGGCTTTTGGATTGTCTAAAGTTGCATAAGTCATTGTTGCTCCTTCTTTTACTCTTTGTATTTCTCAGAACACCCCGTATTACTACGGACATCCATTTCCATTGGATAGATCCATCGTATGGTTATATACGAACTCGAAGGGACTTCTTCGAGGATGGATCCAGGTTCAGGAGAAATAGAATTGGTTTATTCAGTTGTCTTTTATTATCATCTTCTCTCAGGTTGCGAGGGCTCCTTGGTTTAGGAGAGTACACCTATTATGCTTATTGGATAGTCTTATTCCAAACCATAGGCAGGTGCCGAAAGGTGGGGAATGAAGAAAACCAATTAGCCTAAGTAGGGTGTACAGAAGGTAATAACTAAAGACAAAATAAAGGGATTAGAAAGAGCGCAAAGTAAATTGCGACTACTATCATTCACGACCAAACCGCATACTTTATCGCCACTCCTATTTCACCTTTAATAGAATAAGGTATTATTCAGTTGTCTTTTATCATCACCTTCTCTCAAGTTGCGAGTACTCCTTGGATTAGGAGAGTACACCTATTATGCTTACTGGATAGTCTTCTTCCAAACCATAGGCTGGTGTCGAACGGTAGGGAAGGAAGAAAACCATTTAGCCTAATGAAGGTGTACAGAAGGTAACGACTAAAGACAAATAAAGAGATTTGGAGAGATGGCAATGAAATATACGGTTAAAGTCATGAATTGGATTATGGAAGAGGCATTACTATGAATACCAGGATACCCCTACGAAACATTTTCATGTTTCAGTGCATTGTTAAAGGAAAACTGATTTCCCGATTAGATACTTACTCCGAGGTATGTATTTACCAGGTTTTATTCTCATATCTGTATGGTTCTACAGATGATGAGTGGGAGTAAGTTATTGGGAATTAGGTGATCATCCTCATTATATCGGAATTCGTTGTAATTGGTGATATTTGAGGTAATCGCCTGGGTACAGTTTTCAACTTACGACGCACAGGTTTTGAGTTATTCAACTCAACAGACTTATACAGAGTATTGTATGTTGTCCAGTGTCCATCAGGACAAAGGGGTAGGTCATCGTACTCTGTTCTGTTTACTTGTAACTTCTCTAGTTTTTAGACAAGTGTTTCGTAGAAATACAATGTCTAAGTTTTGAGAAGTTGTGGGTATAAGAATAAAGTAGAGAACCAGGTGTCACAAGTATCAGGATTCTTCAAAAAGATCGAAAATGTAGATTCTTGTGATTGGTATTCAGATGATAGTAGTGGTTTTGAGAAACTTGTTTCTCTTTCAGGTTACTCATAATTGGATGGATTCCTAAGTTGAGTAATGCTGATTAGTCTCTCTCCATTAAGTTGATATGTACTGGAGACAACTGTATGATTAGAATCTGGTTCCAATTAAATAAGTGCCAAAGTTTCTATATTGGATATAGAATGGTTCATATCTTAACGATGTTAAGGTACGGTGAGTTGTCCAGCTTATGCTTAAAACCAGACACTGGATAACTCAAGGCACGTTTCTGTAAGGGCAGTTTGTGGGTTGACCCTGGTTTTGACGAGGGTTGATATTCTACCATCTGGAAGATCAATAGTGATATTGTTCTTGACTCGCCACAGTTTTAGTAAAATGGATTTTTTTAGAAAACAGTTGTGAGAGTATGGTAGAACTGGAAGTGATTCCAGAACCGCAAACGATTACGGAAAATTTAATAGGACCTATATATTCAATCAGGTTTAACATTCCATTAGCCACTCTGCAGATATGGTGGGTAACCTCAGACACCCGAGAGGTACTCCGGTAGCCTCAAGGACGGTGACAGGGAGGTTCTTATTCACCCAGACTTGACACTGCTGTTGTTCCAGGCTATGAGACCCGGCAGGAGGTTAAGTATAACGTCGTTCTAAACTGGCGTTAGAAGTGTACGTATATATTATTCTGCCAGAGGGTTGTCGTAGTCAGTGGGAGCAGCGGAAGCATAGTGGGCAGGTAGCTTATGTCTATTTATAGACTTGAGCAGATATAGCAGAGAAAGATCATCTAATTTTGATGTAACAGTCAGGAGTTTGACTTCATCAGAATATGAGATGGATCTATTGAGAAAATAGTAGGGTGTGATGTCCTGGTATTTGAATGACATACACATAGTAGGAAGTAAAATTCATATACTACAGTCGGTTATATTGTGGTCGTCACACAGTTGTTTCTCCACAAAGGATATAGATATAATATTAGATATTCTGGCTTCTAGATCTATGGTTTTAGATCTTGATTTGGGTAGTTTCCCAATGTAGGTACATTGACAGTATTCTAAAGGTATTTAGAATAGATGACTCCTGGCATGGTGGTGTACCTGCAGATGATGGAGTCACCTTCTCTAAAGGTGTCTTACTGACTAAAGGGGAGAGAAATGTGCATGATTGGCAGATCACTTGCTTAGGCAATTGAGTCAATCGTGAGATGTCAAGAACCACACCAGATATTGTTTTTGCACTAGATGCGATAAGTTAATATTAATCCAATCCTGGAGAAACATAAGGAAGCGGTTTTAGAACATAAGTGAATGTTCTACGGATTTGATGACGGCAGCCTCCTTCGGGAGATGGTTATCATTCCAGGCTTCAAAGGTGACATGAATGACAGAGTAATTGTCAGAGTTATAGTTTTTCCTCTGAAGAGGGACAGTATTAAGGACAGGTGGTCCAAGAGGATACTGTGGGTGGCATGGTGCGCGATACTGATTAGGTTCAATTATCAATACAGTCTAAGAAGTTTGGATTTGGAGTTCATTTATGAACTAGGTCCCATCAGATATCCAGACATATTCTAAGACAGGTATTACTCGATTCGGGAGATGGCTTTCTCCGCGAACTTGAGATTAAGAGAGACATAGAAAAAAATATCAGGACGGATCCACTCACTAAGGCTATTTTAGTAGAGGAGTTGGGTGTTCGGTATCACACGGGTTGTGAGTATGCGACATTGCAATAATTAGCCTTAAGTGCAAGTGGGAGATTGTTGGATATGGTGCCCTCAAAGTCAATTATTGGATCGTAGGTACGTGATTGCAATGATTGAGGGAGGACCTATACCGATATGAAAGTTTTGCTTGAGATGATAGTATGCTATCTGGTTTGTCTTTATCATCGTATACATGCTTTAGTTCACTATTGCATGTTGATAGAGCCCATAGGATTCTTGCTTGACTGCTAGCAGTATGATGGCAATCATATACGTGGGAGTTGGGGTCTATAAGCACATCCTTAAAGTGTCCCTAGTCGTGGGAGTTTCGAGACAGGGCATCGATACTCCAGAGTAGACTAGTGTATACAGTCGAGACCCCAAAGAGGGGCGGTGGCCGGTCTCACAAGCCATTGGTGTCAGTTGGTTCACCTAAGATGTATACAGGTGCTCATTGAGTACACCGGACAGGACTCGCCGGGAACATGCTAGTTGGTATTATATATATATCGTCAGATAGCAGTTCCCTGGTAACATGTGTACAGATTAGTTTGTCGACCTGAGATCGTCATTTGTCTCGTGTGAGTTCCCATTGTGTTTTGATTTCTACCCTACCACGCTCAAAGGAGACGTGCAAACAGATATTTTTTGGGTACAGTCCCGAGCCACATGGAGGCAGTGAGCGGATCGTCGGGGATTCGTCTCTCCCGGTATTGGGGGTTGATGTCGCACAGTGTACGGGTGGCCATCACTAAAAATTCTCAGCCGAGCTAGTGGAGAATTACTGATTTGGATCAGTAGTTTCTTAGGTAGTGATGGGCTTCATACCGACACGATTTATCGCGTTATTAGGGGTCTGGCTTTATCCACCCCCCTATACTCGATATGCGATACTCTTAGACGAACGGACCGGACCGTACGGATATTGTCACTGTCAGGCTCAGTAGGGTTTCTGGATGAGTTCGCTCGTCAGCTTCCCTTCCAATAAATATATAGGCAACCGTTACGTACAGGTTGTACCTCTAACGTGCTAGTGGTTATACCCAGTGCCAGTGTGTTGATGAGTCATTAGAGTCCCCCACAGACAGTTTCCAAAGTTCGGGCGAAACGTTGTAGAGGCCGTATGGTTTTATGGCAGGGTTCAGAAAATGCACGTGCGTTTACGCACGTGTCATATTTCGGGCAGATAATACTGGTAGGTTTTGGTTTAAGCCGGATCCGAGTATTATACTGTGTAGATATAATATCTTTGTCTCAGTTGCATTTGTATTCGGTCGTAATACAAATGCGGGTATGTTTATACTGTTACGGGGTTATCCTGAAATTTGTTTCGGGATCGCTTTTGGAAATTGCCAGTTTCCAGTTTTCTATCGCCCGCTTTAACATTCGGTTAAATGCGGATTTATCTTTTCTTGAGGGTGAGTGTAGAAGCTTCTTGATGTTGTGACTAGGATTAGTGACTCATTATTGCATTTAATGAGTTGGTGACTAGGTTAATGATCATTGGTTTGCATTTATTGTTTTAAGATGATTCATTGTTTTCTTTAATGATAATGCAAGGTGTCTTGTGACTCATTCTCTTCATTAATCTTATGGTCACCCTCTCCCTTGCTCCTACACTCACCCCCCTCTTGATAATGGCCGGCCCCTCTTCACAATTGAATAGGGTTGTTGATTTGGAAAAGATTATAGTTTTGGATTTATGGAAATTAGATAGCCTCATTTTCTCATTTCACCCGATCCAAAAGGCAACTTCATTAACCGTTCGTCCATGGCTTTGGACGAAGTGAGACGAAGTGTTCTACTCACTCTCTACATCAATCTTGGTCATCTCTTTTAGCAAACTTGATGACCGAGTTATCTCGGTTCAGAGGCGGGAGCCCGTTTGAAGATCCGTCGACGTGGTGCCACCTGGACGAGAAGACTGGAGATTCAGGAGATCGGAGCAGCCGCAACAAAGCGTGGGATGATGGTTGAAGACCGAAGGACTCGGATCGTTCGGTATAACATTTCTACCCACTTTGTAGTTTGTTAGTTTAGCTTTAATGGCAGATCCGGGTTATAGTATGCGATAGCGCTAGTTATAAAAGTTTTTGTTCCGCATTTGGCGTCTGTTAGACGGCCGGGGCGCTACCGTGGACTTACATATACAAGTGTGAATAAAGAAAAAAATGAACACTGATTTTTGTAATTACTTAAGGCTGCAAAAAATAGAAAAATATTTAGCGAAGGTGCTTCATCACCTAGTGTCTTAGACCAACTGGTTTGGGAGTCACTGCTAAAGCCTTAGGTGTTGCAAAACTAGGAATTACGCTTAAATGTGCAAACACATCTTGTAATCGGTTGTTGGTACCTCAAGAAGTATTAACGATCGTATGAAGGATGTGTGAGCGAAATTCATCTAAAAATTCACCAATTAAGAAGTGCTTTGGACAACGGACAAGAGTATGATTGCTTGATTTGAATATCTAAGTGTAAGGGTGATTTATACACACACGTAGGGGTATGTGATTGGGATTTAGATAAGAGATAGGAATGAAGAATAGGACTTGTATCTTTAGTAGAGACGATAAAAATTCCTAAGTTGAGATAGAACCCTTGAAGGAAAACTTAAAAGATGCCGAAAGCTAAGTAAGTCTACAGAACATATATAATCTTAAGTTAAATGATAAGGAAGCGTGAAGAATACGGGTGGATAATTTACGAGTCGAAGATAATAGAATTCCTTGTTGGAAAACATAATTGGAGAATAAAAGTCAATGGGCCAAATTGATAGGATTTTGTGGGTAGTATCCGCTGAAAACCCTCAGGAGACAACACTCCTCCTACTAGGGACACCTAGAGGTTTAACGGCTTGTTGCATGAGCCCAGTGAAATCGCGTTTCCCTGCGAAAGTGAGGTTAAGTTTTCGTCGAGAATAAAACTAGGTTTGCTCGAGGACGAGCAAAAGATAAGTTTGGCGGTATTTATTCATATCATAATATTGCATTATTATATTCTCCATTCCTAGTCATTTTACAAATAAACATGTGCTTTTGACCCATGTCTGCTACTTAGTTGCAGGTTACAGATTCTCGGGACAAAAACAGTGAAAAAGACAAAAGACGATACAAAGTGAGACTGCGACCAACAAACAGAGAATCTTGATAAAGCCTACACGAAGATCAGTTCACAAAGTACAAGGCAGTGCAGGGTTCAATACTTCGTCACGAAGCAACGGTAAAAGTTCACTACAATTGTTCACTGTGGAGATCTGGAAGAAACCTAGAAGCCAATCTGAGAAAAGAACTGAAGAAAATTGAAGACAACATGCAACAGAACAACCCCAGGAAAAATGAGCCCACAAGCCCATTACTTGGCCGCGGATCCGCGGCCAAACATGGGCTTTGGCCGTGGATCCGCGGCCATGTAAGGCCCGTGTCGGTGCAAAATTCTATTGGCGCTGGCGGTGCGTTGACTAGGTCTTTTTCTTAGGGGGTATTTTTGTAAAAGCAGATATGCGAGTCAATTGTAACCCTAGGGGTTCTATCCTCTATAAATAGAGACCCTAATTCTTGTATTAGATTATGCCTCCTTTCATTAATAAAATTCAGATTTCTTTTGGAGAGCATCGGTGCCTTTTTTCATTTCATCTATTCAGATCTGACAAAACTTGTGTAAATGTTTGGAGAGAGCCTTCTGTAAAGTAAGTAGTTTTATTTAATTGCCTTAGTATAGATCTTTAATTCCTTGCCCTAGATAGATAGATAGCATGTTCTTCAATTCCCTAATGAGCGAATAGTCTCCTCGCTTGTTAGGGTTAGCTTTGGGGAAAGCTTTTGAGAGATGAGATCTCTCATCCCTTTCTTGCCAATCACATATAATCAATAGGACTCCATGCATACATGCACACACCGCTCCCTACGGCACCCTATCTCTCGAGGTAGCGGTGATACCGTAGTATAAAGGTCCGGTTGCGCGTGTTTTCCATGGAGGTTAGGGTAAGGATCGATAAAGGAAGGACAAGAACCTAGAGGAAGAAACATCTTCCCGAATGGATCTAATCCCTTTTATTGATAATTACCATAACTTCTCATAGATCTTAATTTGGGTATAGAAAGTGGTAAAAGTTCACTACAATTGTTCACTGTGGAGATCTGGAAGAAACCTAGAAGCCAATCTGAGAAAAGAACTGAAGAAAATTGAAGACAACATGCAACAGAACAACCCCAGGAAAAATGAGCCCACAAGCCCATTACTTGGCCGCGGATCCGCGGCCAAACATGGGCTTTGGCCGCGGATCCGCGGTCATGTAAAGCCCGTGTCGGTGCAAAATTCTATTGGCGCTGGCGGTGCGTTGACTAGGTCTTTTTCTTAGGGGGTATTTTTGTAAAAGCAGATATGCGAGTCAATTGTAACCCTAGGGTTTCTATCCTCTATAAATTCCCTAATTCTTGTATTAGGTTATGCCTCCTTTCATTAATAAAATTCAGATTTCTTTTGGAGAGCATCGGTGCCTCTTTTCATTTCATCTATTCAGATCTGACAAGTCTTGTGTAAATGTTTGGAGAGAGCCATCTGTAAAGTAAGTAGTTTTATTTAATTGCCTTAGTATAGATCTTTAATTCCTTGCCCTAGATAGATAGATAGCATGTTCTTCAATTCCTTAATGAGCGAGTAGTCTCCTCGCTTGTTAGGGTTAGGTTTGGGGAAGGCTTTTGAGAGATGAGATCTCTCATCCCTTTCTTGCCCATCACATATAATCAATAGGACTCCATGCATACATGCACACACCGCTCCCTGCGGCACCCTATCCCTCGAGGTAGCGGTGATACTGTAGTTCCGGTTCCGGTTCACTTAAAAGACGCCTCTGTAATTGAGGGTGGTATCATTATATTTATAATGCAGTCCGGTCCTCTTTTGGAATGTGTTCCGAAGATTCCCCATTGTTCTACAGTGGGTCCCACGGACTCTAGAGGTGGCCCCCACAGATTCAAGAGGTGGCCCCCGCCCTCTTGGTATGACAATTGGCGTGGCACTTTGTTCTGTGTGGCACTTTGCTCCGTGAACAAGAACCGGGTCCCGACATTCTCCCCACCTTTGAACAATGGTTCGTCCTCGAACCACAGACCTACTACTGAGGGACCTGCATGGGCCACCATAAATGTAACGCCCCACGCCCTAGTACAAATGGTATTGTCCGCTCTGGCCGAAACCGCACGGTTTTTCCCTTTAGAGCGAACCGGACCCGACCAGTGGCCACTTCCCAGGAGGTCACCCATCCCAAGACTTCCCTAGCCCGAGCACGCTTAACTACGGAGTTCTCAAGCTCCTATAGTTCCGGTTCACTTAAAAGGCGCCTCTGTAATTGAGGGTGGTATCGTTATATTTATAATGCAGTCCGGTCCTCTTTCGGAATGTGTTCCAAAGATTCCCCATTGTTTTACAGTGGGTCCCACAGACTCTAGAGGCGGCCCCCACAGATTCAAGAGGTGGCCCCCGCCCTCTTAGTATGACAATTGGCGTAGCACTTTGTTCTGTATGGCACTTTGCTCCATGAACAAGAACCGGGTCCCGACACTCTCAACATATCTTCAAGAGTTTGGATCGTTCTTTCAGACTGGCCATCTGCCTGCGGATGGTAGACGGTGCTAAACTTCAATCGAGTCCCCAAACTTTCCTGTAAACTCCTTTAAAAGTGCGATAAGAATCGGATATCACGATCGGAAACGATACTCACAGGTACTCCATGCAATTTCACAATCTCCTACATGTATCACTCTGCTAAAGCCTCTGTCGATTGACTAACTCGAAACGGTATAAAATGAGCTGCCTTGGTCAATCGATCAACAATCACCCAAATTGCATTATTACCCTTTAGACTCCGCGGTAACGTTGTCACGAAATCCATGGTTATATATTCCCTCTTCCACTGAGAAATCGGAAGTGGTTGCAATAAACCAGCTACCCTTTGATATTCATCCTTGACTTGCTGACACACCAAGCACTTTGATACAAAGCGAGCAATCACCCTTTTCATGCCTTCCCACCAGAAATGTTGTCATAGATCTCGGTACATCTTCGTGCCTCGTGGATGTACGGAACTATGCGCATCCTTCATAACTTCTTCATGAATATCTCCTTTAGGCACACATAAACGGCTCCCATATCGCAACGAACCATTGTTGGGGTAAAAATTTACACCTCGGTTGACCAAGTAAAAATCAAAGTCAATCCTAAGCCAAGTGGGCCCAAGCCCAGATCAAGTGGGTCCATGCCCGGGTCGAGTCCGAACATGAAGCGGCTGGCCTCCCCCCATGCCAAGATAAAAATTTTGTAATAAATAATTTTATTGTATTTTTTTTATTTTATTTTACGAATGAATGTAAGAAAAATGGGCATAAAGCCAAATTTTTGTAAAGCCCATGCCTTATGTGCAAAAAGAAATGGCACATGAGCCATGGGATAAGCAAAATGCCATTTTGTAAAACCCAAGGGGCTATATGTAAAGTGTATAGCCTATAAAAGCAAAGATAATGAAAATATCCCAACAACTTTTTTTCTCTCTCCAAAGAGCAAATCTAGATCTGAGATCTTTCTTCTTCCTCAAGGTTCTAAAACCTTCTTCTTTCTTTTGAATTAAATCAAGAGTTTTACTCTTCCTTTTATAAAACTAAATAGTTTTTTACCACAAAACCTACAAAGGGGAACTCAGATCTTCCATTAGATCTCAAAAAGAAAAGATTTTTAAAATCTCACACTTCTTGATCTTCAAGATCCGGCCAACAAAAGAAGAAGAAGGAGACCCATCTCCAGAAACCCTACTTTGGGGAAGAACTAGGGCTCAAGGGGAGAAGCCCTTCATCAGCTTCAAAACATCTTAGGAGTTTCACTCCACTCTAATTTCTCTTTCGAGAGTTTCGGGGGCTAAAAGCCTCTTTTTCTCGCCGGCGCCCAAGCGCCCAGCACCCATGTGCCGACACGTGGCGCGCCAGCGCTCGAGCGCCCTGCGCCCATGTGCCGACACGTGGCGCGCCTATATGCCGATACGTGGCGCGCCAGCGCTCGAGCGCCCTGCGCTTAGCGCCCTGTGCCTAGCGCCCATGTGGTGCGCTAGCGCTTGAGCGCCCTGCGCCCACGTGTCGGATACGTGGTGCGCTAGCGCTCGAGCGCCCTGCGCCCACGTGTCGGATACGTGGTGCGCTAGCGCCTAAGCGCACAGCACCTAAGCGCACAGCGTTCAAGGCGCTGGCCCCACGCGTCCTTTGGACGCCTTTTCCCTTTATATATATATGTATACATGTATATATATGTATAGATACACACACTCCACAACACTGTCCCTCCCAAAAAAAAATTTTGGGCCGGGGCGCTGCCCCGCACCCCGCACCCCGGAGGGGGCTGCTAGCCCCTTGACCCCCAGCCCGCTATCCGGGTAGCGGGACCCCCGTAAAAACTCTGTGTGGCTCCCGATATATCCAAAACCCCCTTTCAAAACACAACACACGCACGCTGCACATTGAGTTCGCATGACCAGTTTAACCATCAATCAGAGGTTCCCTCACTCCAAAGGCGAGGGGTAATTAACGGCAGCTTAGTCCGCGGCTGCCGGAGATTCGGATCCCCACAATCAATAGACCCCGGCCTACCCTAGGCAGAGGGAATCTGTAGTACGCCTGACAAGCGTGTGTATTCCTATCTCAATGGGGTGACGAAAAACACCCTACAACCATCATCATGAATCAACAAATCCGTTCGAAGTCCCTCTTCAACTTGTTCTCGAAACTTCTGTAATCTTGGATCGTGTGACTGTGCTGCTTTAATATTATCAATCAAGGACGACTGTACTTGCAGCTGCATCAACTGTTCCGAAGAATGCAGTAGTACGATCTCCAACTCGAATCTCTGAAACTCATCTATGATCTCCTTCTGTGCAGTCAACATCCGTATTGCTGGCAACCGACTTAGCGCATCCGGCACTACAATAACTTTTCCTGGATGGTATTTTAGATCAAGATCATAGTCAGCCATCAGCTCCAACCATCTACGCTTGTCACGCCCCGCTTCCTGGTGTACGGCGAAGGGGACGCGACGAGGTCCGCTACGTATATACTCAGAAGTACATACGCTAAGCGTATCTAAGCAATATAAAATAAGTACATAAGAGACAAGATATAAAAGGAACAACAACTTTTATTTATTAACATTCTTTGTACAAATTGAAATAAAAAGATGTCTAAACAGTGGCATAACAGGAAATGAAAAGTACAGAAAGGAAAAGTGTATAATGAAACTAAAGTGCAGGATCTTCGGCAAACTGCTCCAAGTCTTCTTGAGATGGCTCGATCTCCGCCGGGTCCAAATCACCTGACGACATTCAAAGAAGAAAGAAATAAAATGTCGCCAGCGAACAGGTAGCTCGGTAAGTCCCAAAGGTAAGAGGAAAGTAGAAAAGACAGGATAAGAAGATATCTTTTAAAGTTGTATACTATTGTTGTAATGTTGTGTTAATGTTGTTGTTTGTAGCTTGGTACAGAAGGATGCCAGTGTATACGAGGGGAGTCTCACTTGCCCCGGAGACTAAGGTATCAGGAACTCAAGGAACCGTTTATGCCACGGTACAACAGCAACGGAATATAGATTAGGTGTCTTAATCTGACCACCTCGTGCCACCTTTAACACCTTCCGTACCAATCTACCCCTTAAACCCCGCGATGTCTTGTTTGTATTGTTATCTTGTAAATTGTATTGGTTGTATGATTGATTGACTGACTGACTGACCAAAATCATGATATCAGGAAACGGTTGTAACCGTAGAATCATGTAAATGGAATACTGAGAATCATGTAAAAGGAATATATATCCATGGTTCGGTTCAATCAAGTTGTATAAATTGATAATTGTATTCATGGATTCATGTGTTCATATTGAATTGGAATCTTGTAGATTATAGATTGACTTGAATCATATTCAAGTCGGATTAATCAGACTCAAACCCGAGTCAGACAATCAGAAATGTGAATCGAGGTCTTATAATTGCTAGGGTCCTTAGGGTAATTTATAAAACTTGAGGGGGTTTTATATAAAAATACTTTTATATACTTTTCAAAATACACCTCAAGTATTTATTGTTCGTCTTTAGAGTTGTAATGAGGGAGGATTTTATGCTGTGACATTAATAGTGAAAATATCCTAGTTTTATAAATAAGGGTATTTATCTGTAATATTGATTATTTGAAGTTCATGGTATTTTAGTGTAAAATTTATTCTTGTGATTTTTTAGAAAAAGGTGGAAAATTTATATTATAATAAAATAGATATTTAAATGATAAATATACATATGTTTATACAAAAATAATTTTAATATATTTATTATATTCAAAAAATCTCATTTTCTTAAGATGTCGTATTTTAAACCTTTCGAGACCGAATGCTTCTTGAATCTCGCACTACTAGCCCGAGAGTGCACGATAAACCGCACAATCCCGAACGGGTTCCCTAAAAATGGGTTGTAGCGGCGCTTTACAAAGATTGTAAAATACTAATCCTTTAGAAAACGGTTTTATAAAGTAAAAGGTATTTATTTGCAAAGTGTAAGTTTCCGTATTTTAGATTCTAGGGTTTCCTAAGCCAACTAGCCTATTTCTAAATGGTATAAACGACAAGTCGTTAGAAGGCTCAAATCGTCTCTTCACCGCCAATTGTGGCCAGGTAAGTACAAATGAGGAAAGGAGAGATCCGCTCACGGATCGTGAGACGGGCCTTTTAAAGTTACCTTTGCTCACTTGCCTAGCCTAGACACCACAAAGTCAGGTTTAGATAAACGATCGATGTCCACAACTTATCGTGTTTTCCTAATAAGAGTTATTTATTTAAAAGTGTATCAAAGCTAAACTTTTAGAATTGATTTTATTAAAAATATGGTATTTAAATGAAAGTATTGTTTTATCGTATTCTAAGTTTTTTGATGATATCGTTTTAGGTTGTATATACGTGTGTATGGAGGTAGGTCATTACCTCGTACTCTACTTTAAATGTATAGCAAGGTTAGGGGGTTAAATGTGAAATCGAAACATTGTGGTATTTAAGTGAAAAATACGATAAATTGGAAAGGCTATCATTTCATGTGATGAAACTTATTCAAATTGATTGTTAAATATTTAATAGTCAACATAAAGATGTTTAGGCATGAATGTATTGGTGAGAAGTGAAATTTTATAGAAAACCGAATCAGAAATCGGATTTGTTCCGATTCCGTCGGGTTTTGTAATTTCGTATTTTAGAGAATGAGAAAGAGAGATAGAATGGGACTTAGGTTTCGATTAAGCAAAGGAGTGAAGGGGGAACTAAAGGAGTTGCCGAGGCGTTGCTTCATCGCCGGTTGTTCCTAAAAGCGTTGCCGGAATTTCGTCGGAGTTTCGCCGCGCACTTGTTTTCAAGGTACACAACTCTTGGAAAAATTTTGAGGGAGTGAGCTTAGGGTTTTGGGATGAGAGGGTAGAGGGTAGGGGTGTATTTATAGAGTAGGCTAGGGTAGGGTAGGTGAAAGGGTTTTTAATATAAAAAATTAAAAAAAAATAGGAAAAATGTATTAAAAATGGATTGAATGAGAGTTAATGTGCTCTCTGGAAATTATTACAGAATTTAGAGTATGCAGGGGGGTAGGGTAGCCCAAACGCTAACTTTTCTCTGTTGATGACTCGGCCGACCGGCCAAGTCCAGTCGGCGGCGCCGGCCCGAGTCGGGCCGAGTCGGGGTGCCGGCAGCTGGGGGGTCGCAGGTGTAAGTACACGGTAGCGCCCCGGCTGTCTAACAGACGCCAAATACGGAACAAAAACTTTTTGACTGGCGCTATCGTATACTATAACCCGGATCTGCCATTAAAGCTAAACTAACAAACTACAAAGTGGGTAGAAATGTTATACCGAACGATCCGAGTCCTTCGGTCTTCAACCATCATCCCACGCTTTGTTGCGGCTGCTCCGATCTCCTGAATCTCTAGTCTTCTCGTCCAGGTGGCACCACGTCGACGGATCTTTAAACGGGCTCACGCCTCTGAACCGAGGCAACTCGGTCGTCAAGTTTGCTAAAAGAGACGACCAAGATGATGTAGAGAATAAGTAGAACACTTTGTCTCATTATGTCCAAAGGTATGGATGAACAGTTAATGAAGTTGCCTTTTGGAATCGGGTGAAATGAGAAATGAGGCTATCTAATTTCCATGAGTCCAAAACAATATCAATCTTTTTTCCAAGTAACCACATCTCTCCATGAAGGAATGGCCGGCCACTTATAGAGGCAAGGGGATGAGTGTAGGAGGAGGGAGAGTGACATAACAATAAATGATATGAATGAATCATCTAACACCTAGTATGAACACATTTAATGAAACAATGAATCACTAATCTTGTCATCTAAAACATTAAATGAACATTTAAAGCACTAATAACTCACTAGCCTTATCATCACTTCTAGAACCTTCTAGAAGCATGACTCATCCTCATGACTCACCCAAGAAGAAAAGATAAATCCGCATTTAACCGAATGTTAAATACGGCTGATAGAAAACTGGAAACTGGCAACTTCCAAAAGTGATCCTGAAACGAATTTCAGGATAACCCCGTATCAGTATAAACATACCCGTATTTGTATTACGACCGAATACAAATGCAACTGAGAAAAAAATATTATATCTACACAGTATAATACTGGGATCCGGCTTAAAGCAAAGCCTACCAGTATTATCTGCCTGAAAAATGACACGTGCGAAAACGCACGTGCATTTTCCGAACCCTACCATAAAACCATACGACCTTTATAATGTTTCGCCCGAACTTGGGAAATGGTCTGTGGGGGACTCTAATGACTCATCAACACACTGGCACTGGGTATAACCACTAGCACGTCAGAGGTACAAGCTGTACGTAACGGTTGCCTATGTATTGATTGGAAGGGAAGCTAACAAGCGAACTCATCCATAAACCCTACTGAGCCTGACAGTGACAATATCCGTACAGTCCGGTCCGTTCGTCTAAAGAGTATCGCATATCGAGTCTAGGGGGTGGATAAATTCAGACCCCTAATAACGCGATAAATCGTGTCGGTATGAAGCCCATCACCACCTGAGAAACTACTGATCCAAATCAGTAATTCTCCACTATCTCGGCCGAGAATTTCTAGTGATGGCCACCCGTGCACTGCGCGACATCAACCCCCAATACCGGGAGAGACGAATCCCCGACGATCCGCTCACTACCTCCCTGTGGCTCGGGACTGTACCCAAAAAAGACCTGTTTGCACGACTCCTTTGAGCCGTGGTAGGGTAGAAATCAAAGCACAGTGGGAACTCACACGAGACAAATGACGATCTCAGGTCGACAAACTAACCTGTACACATGTCACCAGGGAACTACTATCTGACGATATGTATAATACCAACTAGCATGTTCCCGGCGAGTCCTGTCCGGTGTACTCATAACCTAATGAGCACCTGTATACATCTTAGGTGATCCAATTGACACCAGTGGCTTGTGAGACCGGCCACCGCCCCTCGTCGGGGTCTCGACTGTATATACTAGTCTACTCTTGAGTATCGATGCCCTATCTCGAAAACTCCCACGACTAGGGACACTTTAAGGATGTGCTTACAGACCCCAGCTTCCATGTATATGATCGCCATCATACTGCTGGCAGTCAAGCAAGAATCCTATGGGCTCTATCAACATGCAATAGCGAACTAAAGCATGTAAACGATGATAAAGACAAACCAGATAGCATACTATCATCTCGAGCAAGACTGTCAAATCGGTATAGGTCCTGCCTCAATCATTGCAATCACGTACCTGCGATCCAATAATTGACTTTGAGGGCACTATCTCCAACAATCTCCCACTTGCACTTAAGGCTAATTATTGCGAAGTCGCATACTCACAGCCCGTGTGATACCGAACACTCAACTCCTCTACTAATCAGTTTCACAAACCTAGTTTGTAAAACTCTTGTGTTCGAGGAATAGCCTCAGTGAGTGGATCCGTCCTGATGTTTCTTTCTATATCTCTCTTAATCTCAAGTTCGCGGAGAAAGCCATCTCCCGAATCAAGTAATACCTGTCTTAGAATATGTCTGGATATCTGATGGGACCTAGTTCATAAATGAACTCCAAATCCAAACTTCTTAGATTGTATCGATAACTGAACCTAATCAGTATCCAGCACCAGGCCTCCCACAGTATCCTCTTGGACCACATGTCCATAATACTGTCCCTCGTCAGAGGGAAAACTATAACTCTGACAATCACTCTGTCATCCATGTCACCTTTGAAGCCTGGAATGATAACCGTCTCCCGAAAGATGCTTCCATTATCAAACCCGTAGAACACGCACTTATGTTCTAAAACTGCTTCCTTATGTTTCTCCAGGATTGGATTAATATAAACTTATTGCATCTAGTGCAAAAACAACATCTGGTGTGGTACTTGACATCTCATGACTGACTCAATTGCCTAAACAAGTGATCTGCCAATCATGCACATCCCTCTCTCCTTTAGTCTGTAAGACACCTTTAGAGAGGATGACTCCATCACCTGCAGGTACACTACTATGCCAGGAGTCATCTATTCTAAAATACTATTAGAATATTGTCAAAGTACCCATATTGCGAAACTACCCAAATCTAGATCTAAAACCATAGATCTAGTAACCAGAATGTCTGATATTATATCCATGTCCTTTGTGGAGAAACAACTGTGTGACGACCAAAGTACAACCGATCGTAGTATAGGAATTTTACTTCCTAATCTGTGTATGTAAAACCAGGACATTACACTCTACTACCTTCTTAACAGATCCATCCCCTATTCTGATGAAGTCAAACCCATGACTTTCACATCAAAAATAGATGATCTTATCTCCGCTATATTTGCTCAAGTCTATAAATAGACATAAGCATCTTCTCCACTATGCTTCCGCTGCTCCCACTAACTACGACAACCTTCTGGCAGAATAATATATACGTTCACTTCTAAAGCTAGTTTAGAACGACGCTATACATATCCTCCTGCCGGATCTCATAGTTTAGAACAACAGTAGTGTCAAGTCTGGGTAAACAAGAACCTCCTTATCACCGTCCTTGAGGCTACCGAAGTACCTCTCGGGTGTCTGAGGTTACCCACCATGTTTGCGGAGTAGCTAATGGAATGTCAAACCTGATTGAATATATATGTCCTATTAAATTTTCCGTAATCGTTTGCGGTTCTGGAATCTCTTCCAGTTCTACCATACTCCCACTACTGTTTTCTGAAAAAATCCATTTTACTAAAACTGTGGCGAGTCTAGAACAATATCACTATTGATCTTCCAGATAGTAGAAAGTCAACCCTCGTCAAAGCCAGGGTCAACCCACAAACTGCCATTACAGAAACGTGCCTTGAGTTATCCAGTATCTTGTTTTAAGCATAAGCCCGACAACTCCCCGTATCTTAACATCGTTAAGATATGAACCATTCTATACATAATATAGAAATCGAGGCACTAATTTAACTGGAACCAGATTCAAACTATGCAGCTGTCTCCAGTGCATATCATCTTAATGGTAAGAGACTAATCAGCATTACTCAACTTAGAAATACATCCAATTATGAGTAACCTGAAAGAGAAACAAGTTTCTCAAAACCATTACTATCATCTGAATACCAATCATAAGAATCTACATCTTCGATCTCTTTGAAGAATCCCGATACTTGCGACATCTGGTTCTCTACTTTATTCTTATACCCACAACTTCTCAAAACTTAGACATTGTATTTCTGCGAAACACTTTTCTAAAAACTAGAGAAGTCACAAGTAAACAGAACATAGTACGAGGACCAACCCTTTTGTCCTAACGGACACTGGACAACATACAATACTCTGTATAAGTCCGCTGAGTTGAATAACTCAAAACTTGTGCGTCGTAGGTTGAAAACTGTACCCAGGCGATTTCCTCAAATATCACCAATTCCTACGAATTCCGATATAATGAGGATGATCACCTTATTCCTAATAACCTACTCCTACTCATCATCTGTAAAACGATACAGATGTGAGAATCATACCTGGTAAATACATACCTTGGAGTAAGTATCTAATCGGGAAATCCGTTTTCCAAACCCTGCCATAAAACCATACGGCCTCTACAACGTTTCGCCCGAACTTGGGAAACGGTCTGTGGGGGACTCTAATGACTCATCAACACATTGGCACTGGGTATAACCACTAGCACGTCAGAGGTACAAGCTGTACGTAACGGTTGCCTATGTATTGATTGGAAGGGACGCTGACGAGCGAACTCATCTATAAACCCTACTAAGACTGACAGTGACAATATCCGTACAGTCCGGTCCGTTCGTCTAAAGAGTATTGCATATCGAGTCTAGGGGGGTGGATAAAGTCAGACCCTTAATAACGCGATAAATCGTGTCGGCATGAAGCCCATCACCACCTGAGAAACTATTGATCCAAATCAGTAATTCTCCACTATCTCGGCCGAGGATTTCTAGTGATGGCCATCCGTGCACTGCGCGACATCAACCCCCAATACCGGGAGAGACGAATCCCTGACGATCCGCTCACTGCCTCCATGTGGCTCGGGATTGTACCCCAAAAAGACCTGTTTGCACGACTCCTTTGAGCCGTGGTAGGGTAGAAATCAAAGCACAGTGGGAACTCACACGAGACAAATGACGATCTCAGGTCGACAAACTAACCTGTACACATGTCATCAGGGAACTGCTATCTGACGATATGTATTATACCAACTAGCATGTTCCCGGCGAGTCCTGTCCGGAGTACTCATAACCTAATGAGCACCTGTATACATCTTAGGTGATCCAACTGACACCAGTGGCTTGTGAGACCGGCCACCGCCCCTCGTCGGGGTCTCGACTGTATATACTAGTCTACTCTGGAGTATCGATGCCCTGTCTCGACGACTAGGGACACTTTAAGGATGTGCTTACAGACCCCAGCTCCCACGTATATGATCGCCATCAAACTGCTGGCAGTCAAGCAAGAATTCTATGGGTTCTATCAACATGCAATAGCGAACTAAAGCATGTAAACGATGATAAAGACAAACTAGATAGCATACTATCATCTCGAGCAAGACTGTCAAATCGGTATAGGTCCTGCCTCAATCATTGCAATCACGTACATGCGATCCAATAATTGACTTTGAGGGCACTATCTCCAACAGCAAGGGGTAGCCACTGGAACATCTAACTTTTCATGGGTAGTGGGGTTTTCTGGAGTTATGGCTGTTGAACTATTGAGCTTCCATGGAATTTAAAACAAAAACATTATAAAAATAATGTGGGGCAGGGGATTTGAACTCTGGTGGCTTGGTTCCGCAGTGCAAGGTATTACCAATGAGCTACAAGCTCCTTCTTGTAATTATTTGTGTGAAATAATTATTTAAAGAGATATCAGCAATATTAAATACTCCAAGTATACTTTGAATTTAAATCAATTCTATGTACTTTAAAAATGGAGTTATTTAATTACTTAAGTCTTGTGCTCAGGTAATAAATACCCTTTTATGAGTTTTTGAAAAAAAATATTTTGAAAAATTTGTATCGGAAATTTGGGGTTGTTACAACGCTGTCTTATGTTGAGCTCTTTCTAGGTAAACACGTATTTTAGGCTCTTGTGATCGGTAAATATTTCTACCCTTTCGCCCAATAAGTAGTGTCTCCAAATCTTTAAAGCGAAAATCACTGCTGCAAGCTCCAAATCATGAGTTAGGTAGTTCTTCTCATGGGACTTCAATTGTCTCGATGCGTAGGCTATAACCTTCCCATTCCGCATTAGAACACATTCCAAGCTTTTCTCAGATGCGTCGCTATGAATAACCAACCCGCCAGAACTGTTTGGCACTATCAAAATAGGAGCGGTGGTCAATTTTTGCTTCAATGCTTTAAAAGTTGACGCACATTTATCCGTCCATACGAACGGTACCTCTTTTCGTGTAAGCATGGTCAATGGTTCAGCTAAACGAGTGAAATTCTCCATGAATCTTCTATAATATCCGGCGAGCCCAAGAAAACTTCTGATCCACGCTACGTTCTTCGGAATCGACCAATCATGAACTGCTGTGATCTTTTCAGGATCAACAGCAATTCCATCTTCGGATACGATATGACCTAAAAACTTCACTTCTTCGAGCCAAAACCCGCACTTGCTCATCTTTGCATATAACCTTTCTTGCATCAACGTTTGCAGTGCGATCTTCAAGTGTTCAGCATGCTCTTCTTGACTCCTCGAATAGACCAGAATGCCATCAATAAACACTACTATAAACTGGTCCAAAAATGGTGAAAAGATTCGGTTCATCAAGTCCATAAATATCGCCGGTGCGTTCGTGACTCTAAATGACATCACTAAGTACTCGTAATGCCTATATCGAGTTCAAAACGCTGTCTTACAAATATCTTCTGATTTTACTCGAACTTGATGATATCCGGATCGCAAATCCAGCTTCAAGAATACTCTCGCACCACTGAGTTGATCGAATAATTCGCCGATGCGAAAGATCGGGTACTTGTTCTTAATAGTCATCCAGTTTAATTCTCGATAATCGATGCACATCCTCCGCGTGCTATCTTTCTTCTTGACTAGAAGAACTGGAGCTCCTCAGGGTGAATTTTTGCTGCGAATCCAACCCTTCTCTAATAATTCAGTGGCCTATTTCTTGACTTCTTCTAACTCCACTGGTGCCATCGGATAATACGCCTTTGAAATCGGCGCTGCTCCAGGAACAAGATAAATCGTAAACTCCACATCTCGTTTTAGTGGTAAACCCGAGATGTCCTCGAACACAACCATAAACTCTTGAACTACTGCTGGCATTACCTCCTTATCTACTACCATCGACGAAAGAACGGCACTCGTCGGCCTAGCCCTAAATTCGAATGGCCCGACAAATCTGCTACCTCCTGAAAATATAAACTCCGGATGTCCGGGAATCTGGAAAAAACACTTTCTTTGCTCTGCAATCAATGTGAGCGTGGAAAGTGCTGAGAAAATCCATTCCCAAGACGACATCATAGCTGCCAGTATCAATCACCAAGAAGTCCGCGAATAACCACCAAACAATCCTTGCACTCGCTACTAGATATAATCTTCCCATTCCTAGTGTGTATGTCCCAACAACTAGACAGAGCTGTGCATGGAATCGAGTGTGCGGTAATAAATTTGGATGAAATAAAATAATGGGATGCACCTGAATCGAATAATGATAATGCGGGGAAATCATGAATGAGTAGGATACCTGAAACAACTTCATCTGAAGCCTTGACCTCCTCGGCCGTCAAAGTAAAGGCCCGTGCTTGATTAGGCCCCTGAGTAACCTGCTTCTGCCTCTGAATCTACTTCTGCGGTTGTAACGACCCTATTTTAATGTACAGAATTTTTTTTAAGTTAATATACAAATAGAGTATTTGTAAATCCTGAGCAAAAGTTATAAATTTGATTTGTTTTTAAACAGCAAGAAGCCACTTGTAGCTCACTGGTAAAGCCTTGCACTGCTGTGACGCAGTCCCTTTGTTCAAATCCCCCCAACCACATATTATTTTTAATGATTTTTCTTTAAAACTTTTTGAAAGCCCAAAAGTTTACACGTATAATACACGTAAAAATGAAAAGTCACTAAAATCAAATATGTAGAAAATGATATATGTACAGACCCCAACACGTGGCACCAATCCAGAGCCCTACACCCCCAAGTTGACCGGCAAGATTTCACTCTGGGCCGGCGCCGCCGGGCCCCCCCATCCCTAATGCCTTCAAATTTTGCCCTAGCACCCCTTGGACTCCCCACTACTCCTCTGCTGTTGAATTTTCCTGCACATTAACAGAGAATTAAAATGAGCTTTAAAATCAAATTTTAATTCTCATGTTTAATACCATAAACCCTAATTCTACCCTATAATTACCACCCTACACCCTATTCCTCCTCATTCTGAAATCTAGTATCAAAACTCTCAAAATTTTCTAAGTCCAAAAAGTTGTACAAGTGGAGTTAGCCCAAGGTCAAGTTCCGGCGAAGTTTCGGGACAAATCTGGCGACACCGCGACTCCACACGCTTTCAAAATCTTCCTCCATCCCTTCTCTTTACCCTAATTCAGTAAGTCCCCTCTACTATCTTCTTTTCACCTCTCAAAACTTTTTCTTTTCAATGATATCGGTAAGTAGAGTTATACCGACATCCATCTCTAAAACTTCTTAAACTAACAATTTTTCTTAAGAACTATTTATCTAAATCATTGTACTTTGTTTGTTAAATATTAAACTATAATTAGAAATAAATTTCAATTCAAAACTCCATATAAAAACACTTTTATTGCACTTTTACGGCTGAATACCATAAACTTTCTATTCGGCATTACTTCATCATATTACTCATATTACCTTTAAAAAACTCATGAGGTAATGACCTATCTCATCACAACACTCATCATGATATAGCACGATTACCTCTTTACAATATTTTTGGGACTAATACAATTTTACGATAAAATACCCTAAACTATTAAAAACCGTATTCTTTAAGATTGTTTTAATTAAATTTCATACAATTATGTCCTTACAACCCATTTTGGGGAATCCGATTTGGTTGGTGCGGGTTATCGCACATCCATCGGACTAGTAGGGCGAGATGCAGACCTCCTCACGGAGCATACGATCTCAATGGAATTTATGTTACAATTTTTAAGAAAACGTGATTTCTATTTAATAAATAAATTCTATTTTAATATATAAATATATAAATATTATCAAAATATCTATTTTAAATATATTTAATAATTCCATGTTTTCTAAATCAAAAGAAAAGAATCATAGAACTTCATGAAAATACTATCACAAATCAATACAAGTCAAATTATATGAAAATACCATATACTATTAAAGTTAGCTTTATATCCACTAGACTATCTCATCACTTTTATAATTACATCTATGAAAACTCTAAAGACGATAATTAAATATTAGAGATTTATTTTGAAGATATATCAAAACTATTTTTCATAAACCCCCCTCAAGTTATATTAATTTACAATAAGGAACCTAATAAATATAGGTTTAAGCGGGACCAATTCTCTTGAGCTTCAGGGAGCCGAAGAATATAGGTTCTTGCCTATTTAAGATAGACAATTAAAGCAGGGTTATCAATGGTAATTGATTTAGAAAAAGTCACAAATCCTGCCGTCCATGTGCAGCAGTTGCCGATAACTCCAAAACTAATTCAGGACTTCAATTCTGTTTAAGTGTCTGACTCAAATAGAGTCTCAGTCTAATCTGAAATCAATCCATCCATGTATACAATTCAATATAATTCCAATGCAACATGAATCCTTTTATCCAGAATACAATCTATATCAACATGACTTGATTTGACCAATCCATGGATTTACATTTTACTTGTCTACATGACTATCCGTTTATATCTGTAACATTTCAAAAAAATAAAATATTATTTTTGGGGAATTTTTATAATTTAATATTAATTTTAAATGAATATTTAATATTTCGGTATAATTAAATACCGATAAATTTGGGAAAAATTTTGAAAATTATAGAAATTACTAAAAGAGGGTGTTTCATGTGAATTATGCAAATTTTAAGTTTTTATGATTAATTATATGCTAATTTAGTGCTAATCGCGATTAAAAATCGCTAATCGCGTTTTAAGCGTATTTTGTGCAAAACATACACCATATCTTTTCTACACTTGTTATGTATTTGCATGGCTTTTATTTTGAGTTTACTATTGAGGAGAGAAGGAAAATGGATTAGAGAAAAGAAAAGGGAAATAGAAAAGGATAAAGAATATTATATGAGGTATGGGTGAGAGAGAGAAAGTGAGGGTTTACCTTTGACCCAAGTCTTGAGCCATTTCTTCTCCATTTCCTCACTCATTTCTCATCCCTCTCCTCATGTTCCTCCTGCTGCTGCTGCTGCCCCTCTCTCCCCTCTTCATCTCCCCCAAAACTCCATGCTAAACACCTCAAAACCTCACACCCATTTCACAAAAAAGGTGCACAAGCTCTCTAGCTACCCAATGGACCAAGAAAGTCTTCATTTTGGCACTGTGGAGGATTCATGGGTGCTAAGCGAGGTATATCCTTTCACTAATAGTGTAGTGTTTAGGTTGTTTAAGCCTCATTTCAAGTTTGATGTCGTTTTGGCGAAGTTTTGTGAACTTTGGAAAACCCTAGAGAGGGTCAGGGTCAAATTGAGTTGGGTTAGTGTAATTAAGCCTTAGTGGTGCCCCTTAAACCCCCCTTGGTGTTATGAACACAGATCCAACACAATACAAAACCTGAAACCCAAAAATATGGAATTTCAGAACTTTCATGTCGGTTTGTGAGGAATTGGAGCGTGCAGGGAAATCAGGAGTGATCCGAGGCCAACACTAGAAAACTAAACAACTCCAGGGACCCATTTGAGACCCTAGGAACCCCCTGTAGAAAGACGAACCACAGAGGAGCACCCAGGGCTGGCCTGGCCGGAATTTAGGGGGAGGAGCTCGGCCACTTGGTGAGGGGGTGGGTCCGGGTTGCTTCAGTAGGCCATATGTACCCTATATATCACCCTAGTGTTGTTTTGGAACCTTATTTTCACCCTGATCAAAATCTGGGACTAAAAACTTGGGTTGCTGCTTTGATTTGAGTATGGTTTTTCGTATTTCGATTTGGTGATTTTAGTATTTGTGCTTTATCTCGATCATGTGACGTTTGTACGTCTATCTCGAGTGATATCGGGTTGTTTTGCGAGAGCTAACTATAGGTTCTAACCTATAGGCTTTTAAGCGTGTCGTTTTGGTTTTCGTGTGTCGTTTTGGTTTTGATTTGGTTTTAATGCGATGCGATACGTGTGACATGTAGATACCCCCACGGTGATCCGAGACGATGAAGGAGATGGTGGCGACATCGACATCGGCAAGCAAGATCAAGGTGAGTAGATTTATATCTACGGGGAGAAGTCGGGTGGATGGCGTATAGCACCCCCGTAGTTCGATGTATAGTATGTTATACATATATACTATATATTTATGATAGCTATCTTGTGTGACTTGGATGTTTAAGGATAGGGTTACATGTTCATGGATAAATAGTGTTACTTGCGAAACCCTAGAATAGTTGTTGCACCTATACACGCACACACACTTGCATACATTCATTCTTTTACCTGTGCGTATATTGGGATATGTATATATGTGTGTATATATACACACACACACACATGGGTATGGGACTATATATATATACGTATACATATACATGGATTATGAGGATAGTATTTGGGATTGGAGATGAGTCGATGAGATTGGGCATGAGGCCGTGAGATCGGTGAGGTGATATGGTCCGTATTTTGAGATACGATATGATATGTTAGCGGGTTCTTTAGGCGTGGTGTTTTCATACACACGCATGCATTTACTTAGATTGGTATCAGTATTGTACTAGACGTAGATCAGTACCCTGGATTATGATCTTTGATAAAAAGGATACTAGATGAATAATGTGATGAATGTGATATTTGACCCGTACCCAGATTTGGGATGCCATACGACGGATTTATGTACGAGCTATATATTGATGATAGATCCGCACTCTTGACTTGAGGATGTCATATTATAGATATTGTATCGTATGTGATACTATTGAGGCGGGATCACCGACTATTATATATATATATATACATATATATATATATACACACACACATATATATATACATATACATATATATATATATATATATGTATCGACTTAGATGTTAGGCGGTTTCTGATTGTTATAAAATTCGATTGTGTGTATCAAATCAAATACTCAAATGATTCCCGATAACGGTTTCATTTGATTGTAATGATTTCTTGTTTGCGTAAATCGAAATAAGCGAATGAATTTCAATGTGTAGGTAATATTGAATAAAATTCACAATCAAAGAATTATATTTGACCGCAGTCAATTACGGTGTCGATTGTAGATCGTAAGCGAGTGCGGATCGTCCACAGGGATTGTGCGATTCGTTTCTATGTTTAATTTGTTTGAATCGAAAAGTTAATCGAAAAGAAAAGAAAACATGATTCAAGAATTTATTGATTGATTCAGGTGTCACTATTCTATTCAAGAATCAAGAAACTGATAAACAAATCAAGAATCGGTGTTTCGATGATATTTCCAACCAAAATGTCAAGAATCTAAATGAGGCTCGTAGGAATCGATCGGATCTATAGATGTGATGTAATTTCAAGATTTCGTGTTCTTGTCCTTCGAAGGATTGATACTAGATCGATGATGATCGATGAGAGTTAGGGCTTTCTTGATGAAACTAGGGTTTCATCGTTTAACCCTTGTTCTTTCATCGATATCATTCACATTCTAGCCTCTAACAATTTCAAGAAACGATCGTAACTCCCCAATCTCGAGCAATATCAATCAAGAAAGTATCGCAACGAATTGGGTCGTCGATTCTTGAACTTGCTAGGGTTTACAAAACTCGTAGGATTCAAGAATCGATTTAAGATATATTACATCATCATTCTATTGATCGTCTCAACTCCTCGACGAGCGGAGTATTACTCAAACATCATCACACAGAAAGTATTCAAGAATTGAAAAGATATCATGATGCGAGAATTTAAAGAAAACAAGATAAAAGAATATCACCTTTTATTTATATCAACAATTTGATTACAGTCGCTCAAGAACTACAAGAGGAAGAACTAAATTGTCGATTTGGCGTCGCTCGGCTTCGTGAGTCGCGGATCAGCTAGGACCACTTGCTCTGTTGAAGATCGGCTCGGCTCATAAAAGGGTGCAAGGCTTCTTGCTTGATGGGTACTCGGGATCTTGGCTTTTGATTGGAATTAGGGTTAGGGTTTCACACAAGCCCTCTCACTAGACTTGTGGAAGAAGAAGATGAAGAAAGAGAGTGAATGGATCAATCAATTTTAATGAATGAATAATCCTTTTACAAGTGAGCCTAGGGTCCTATTTATAGATCTCCCAAACCCTAGGTCTAGGTTTGAATTTACAATTCCCTCCAAAAGTTTGTTGAGGCTTCTAGAAGTAGTTTGTTAGGCTTAGCTTGGGGTTTAAGCTAGGGTTTAGGGAGAAGTTTCTAGAATACAAGGCTAGTTTAGTGTTGGTTCCAAAGCTTGCTGATCTGGCAGAAGTCTCTGGAGTCTTCTGGAAATTGGAGTGTCTTTTTGAAGTGTAGGAGCTGATCTAGGAGTTCTGCAGTAAAATTGGAGTGATGATCTGTCAAGGCCGCCGCGGAACCGCGGCGAAAGCAGGCTACGGCCGCGGTTCCGCGGCCATGTAGGAGGCTTGGAGCTTGGTTCTTCTGGTGTAGTCTTGGAATACCATTTGGAGCTTTATCTGATATGTTGATTTGTATTTTCTCCTTTGGATTGATACCAGAACTGAAATCATTGAGTTGGCGTAATGTTTGATCGGTACCCTATACATTTTGGCCTTTCTTCTGGATTTTTCCTGCATAGATCTCAAAACAAGTGTTGCGCAATATAGGAATGCTGCGATGCCATGAAATGCGGTCAATTTCCTTTATAGTGTCGGTTTTAGAGTCTAACACATGCAATCTGATATTTTGCGACAGTTTTGCTAATATGTAAAATATGAATGCCGAACACTTCTATATGGATGCAAATGATGAGGAAACTGCCGGCTAAAATATGCAATATTTTCGACTAATCAAATTCCCCCAAACTTAATTTTGATCGTCTCGAGCGAACTGTTTTATTAAAAAGAGAAGGAGAAAATAAAAGAAAGAGAAAAACTATCTAGCACACTTTCGTAGGCAACACGATTGCACTGAGCACGTGCAACAACCCTTTAAACCTCTAGGTGTCCCTAGTAGGAGGAGTGTTGTCTCCTGAGGGTTTTCAGCGGATTGCACCCACAAAATCCAATAATAAAAGAAAGATCATGAATATTATATTTAAAGAAAAGAATCGTAAAAGAAAAGCTTTGAAAATTAGGGTTTCCAACTAAGCTAGCTTTTCGGTTGTCATGAGCCCTATCTTAATGGTCATGAAAAGATGTTAGAAATCACGTCCTCCCTCAATAAAACATCGTCTTATTCTTCATTCCTATCTTTCTTCCAAACATCGATCATATAACCCTGCGTGTGTGTAAAGACATCCCTACACCCAGAGAATTCAATTCAAGCTATCATACTCTTGCCCATCAGCCTCAGTACTTTTTAATTAATGAATATTTAGATGAGATTGCTTACACACTTTCATGCGACCGTTAATACTTCTTGAGGTACTAACTGACCGATTACTCGTGTGCTTGCTTACTTGGTGTAATTTCCTCGTCTTGCACCACCTCAGGCATAGCAGTGACTCCCAGACCAGTTGGCCTTAGGGCACTAGGTGAAGAAGCACCCTCGCTATACATTTTTTATTGCCCTTGGTGATAACAAAACCAGTGTTCATTTTTCTCACCACTTTATATTTTCTTTATTCACTTTTTTTTTCTTTTTATTTCCTTCATACATCGGCTTTAAGACAAGAGCATTTCAAGGTATTCTCTACTATCCCAGGCTTCAAGACGTGTGTAAGTGCGAATAGCAGGGTGTCAACGTTCAAAATGTTTGGCTTCCAGAATAGAAACTATTTTTCAGACTTATTTTTATCCTCAGATTAGTGACGTCCTTCATCTTACTAACCCTTGGGACAACGGCTCATAACTACTTATTACTAGTTCGTATAAGAAAACTTCTAATTTTCTTAGTTTTCTTAAATTTTTCTAATCTTATGGATGTAATTTTTCACTATCTAAACTTTCATTATCTTATTTATGTACAAAAAAAGTGTAAATATTAAAATTATTTTTATACTTGGAAATTTTTTTAAATTTTTATGGGTTTTGAAAATTTTTCAATTTTTTATAGATTTTTAAAAAAATGTTTTGTGCTTATGCAAATGATATGCAAATGATGCAAAAATAAGCACAAACCTCCCCCAAACTTATTTTCAACAGTGTCATCACTGTTGCCAATCGCTATACCTACAAAAACTGTAAGCCTGGGGGGAATTATTAGTGGGGGCAAAATATATAAGTAAAGAACTTCCTCCAAACTTACTCTTTTCACTCACCTTCATTCAAAAAGATGATGCAATGATATACTGGATATGAAGGTGAGACGGAGGAATTTTAATCAAAATAAACTGGCTCTTGTAAGAACAAGAGCTCCTCCGTGGGGTCAGTGGAAAAATACGGCTTAAGTCTATGTCCATTTACTTTGAAAAAGGTGCCATTTTTAACATTTTCTACTTCTACTGCCCCGTGCGGGTATACAGACCGCACAATAAAAGGTCCCTTCCATCGAGATCGGAGCTTACCCGAGTAAAGGTGTAATCGTGAATCATAAAGAAGGACTTGTTGACCAGGTGAAAATGTTTTCCTCAAAATATTTTTATCGTGAAAAACCTTAGTCCTATTTTTTGTGATTACAGCGTTATCATAAGCTTCATCGCGGAGTTCGCTTAGCTCATTTATTTGCAGCTTCCGAAAATTGCAAGCAAGGTTTAGATCAAAATTTATTTCTTTTATAGCCCACAATGCTTTATGCTCTATCTCAACGGGTAAATGACATGCTTTTCTAAACACTATCCTATATGGAGACATTCCTAGGTTGGTCTTATATGCAGTTCAGAATGCCCAAAGAGCATCCGTCAGTTTGGTCGACCAGTCTTTTCTATTTTTAGCAACAGTTTTCTCCAGGATAAGTTTGATTTGTCTGTTTGAGATTTCAGCCTGCCCGCTTGTTTGGGGATGATAGGGTATAGAAAGTCGGTGGTTGATTGCGTATTTCCGCATCAGAGTCTCGAAAGATCTGTTGCAGAAATGTGTCCCGTTATCGCTAATAATAGCGCGTGGGTGTCCAAATCGCGAGAAGATATTCTCTTTTAAGAACTTAATGACAACTTTCTTGTCATTAGTGCGACATGGAATGGCTTCTACTCACTTTGAGACATAATCAACCGCCAGCAATATGTACAAATTCCCAAAGGAGTTGGGAAAAGGACCCATAAAATCAATGCCCCAAACATCAAATATTTCAACAACCAAGATGGGTTGCTGAGACATTTCATTCCTCTGGGATATTCTACCCGTGTACTGACATTGTGTACAGGTTTTGCAATAGTCAAATGCGTCCTTGAATAAGGTCGGCCAATAAAATCCACGTTGCAAAACCTTCTCCGCTGTCTTTCTAGGACCAAAGTGACCCCCACAGGCCTGATCATGACAAAATGAAAGAACACTCTTGAACTCTTCATTCGGGACACACCGGCAAATGATCTGATCATGACAATATTTAAACAAATAGGGCTCGTCCCAGTAAAAGTGTTTTACTTGGGAAAGAAAACGGTGTTTGTCCTGTTTTGACCAATCGCTCGGTATTAGTCCCGTGGCATGATAGTTCACAATATCCCTGAACCATGGTTCACTGGATATGCTCAAGAGTTGTTCATCAGGGAACGAATCATTGATCGGCAGGGTCACAGGGGAAGAAATGATGCGTGAAAGATGGTCAGCTACTACGTTTTCACATCCTTTCTTATCTTTGATAACAAGATCAAATTCTTGTAACAGAAGGATCCAACGTATTAGTCGACCTTTTGCATCTTTCTTTGCCAGAAGATGTTTTAAAGCGGAATGGTCAGTATACACAACTATAGGAGAGCCAATTAAGTAAGGCCTGAATTTTTCTAATGCAAATACAACCGCTAAGAGTTCTTTTTCTGTGGTTGTATAATTGATTTGCGCATCATTCAGGGTCTTACTTGCATAGTATACCACGTGTGGCCTCTTTTCGATGTGCTGTCCTAAGACTACACCTACTGCAAAATCAGATGCGTCACACATCAGCTCAAAAGGGTAGTCCCAGTTTGGTGATGATAAAACGAGGGCTGAAGTGAGTGAGTGTTTAAGTGAGTCGAAAGCTGTCTCGCAGTCCGAGTCAAAATGGAAGGTCGTATCCTTGGCCAGGAGAAGAGTTAAAGGTCTAGCAATTTTGCTAAAGTCCTTAATGAATCTCCTATAAAAGCCCGCATGGCCAAGGAAAGATCGAATATCTTTGATGCTTTTAGGATGAGGGAGGTTTTGAATGACATCTATCTTAGCTCTGTCAACCTCAATGCCTTTTTGTGAAATGACATGTCCAAGTACTATTCCTTCTTGGACCATAAAATGGCATTTTTCCCAGTTCAAAGTCAAGTTCTTCTCTTTGCAACGAGTAAGAACAGCTTCAAGGTTCGCTTGGCAATCAGAAAAAGAGTCTCCAAAAATCGAGAAATCGTCCATAAAGATCTCCAGAAAATTCTCTACCATATCAGAAAATATCCCCATCATACACCGCTGAAAGGTAGCGGGAGCATTGCATAGCCCAAAGGGCATGCGACTGTAAGCAAAGGTACCAAAAGGACAAGTAAAAGTGGTTTTATCTTGATCCTTTTTGGCGATGGGGACCTGATTATAGCCTGAGTATCCGTCCATAAAGCAATAATACTCTCGTCCCGCTAAGCGTTCCAGCATCTGATCAATGAATGGTAGAGGAAAGTGGTCTTTCCTCGTGCCAGCATTGAGTTTTCTATAATCAATACATACACGCCACCCAGTTTGGGCACGTGTCTGAATCAACTCATTTGCCTCATTGGTTATAACAGTGATGCCGGATTTCTTAGGAACGACATGTATAGGACTCACCCACTGGCTATCGGAGATGGGGTATATAATATCATTATCTAAGCATTTGACGATCTCTTTCATGACCGCTTCCTTCATGACGGGATTCAACCGTCTCTGTGGTTCTCGGGTTGGTCTGGCATCATCCATCACATGTATATGATGTTCAACTATCAAGGGACTAATCCCTTTGATGTCCGCCATACTCCAACCAAACGCCTCTTTGTTAGATCTTAATACCGATAAAAGTGCATTCTCTTGCTCTGATGCAAGAGATGCAGAAATGATAACCGGTAAAGACTCATTCTCACCTAGATATGCATATTTAAGGTGAGAAGGTAAAATTTTGAGATCTAACTCAGGCGGAGAAATGATAGAAGGAGGGATCATTGAGCGATTTTTGGATTTACAAAGAAGCTCAGAGCCTGTGAAAGATACAGACTCGGGTGGAGTAAAGTCAGGCGTGCAGGACTCAAGTGTAGAGAAAGTGTCCTCACTAAGATCATGTGTGAAATCAAACAGAGATGTGGTAATGTCATCGAGATCAGTAAAGCAAAGTTCCTCGGCTCCACAACTATCGGGAGCGATCTCATGGACAGAGCACACATCTAAAATATGAGCAAAGGGTTCTGATGGCTGACTTCCAACTTTGTAGATGTTTAGTTCAATGGTCATATTTCCAAATGATAAGTTCATTGAACCATTTCTACAGTTTATAACAGCGTTGGAAGTGGCAAGGAAAGGACGACCCAGAATCACCGGAATTTGGCCCCGGGGGTTTGCTACAGGATGTGTGTCGAGCACAATGAAGTCTACAGGGAAAACAAATTCCCCGACCTTTATCAATACATCCTCTAATTCACCCCTTGGTTTGGTGATAGATCGGTCTGCCATCTGGAGAGTGCAGTGAGCAGGTTTCAGCTCTCCAATCCCTAATTGCTCATAGACAGAATAAGGGAGCAGGTTAACACTTGCGCCAAGGTCTAAAAGAGCACGATTTATGTTTTTACCCCCAATCGAAATCGATATTGTAGGACATCCTGGGTCCTTTCGTTTCTTTGGTAGCTGGGGTATAAAAGCAGTGCTAATATTATTAGACATGAAGACCTTCTTCGGCACTTGAGTCTTCCTCTTCCTAGTGCACAAGTCCTTAAGAATTTTCGCATATGCGGGGACTTGTTGAATTGCATTTAGGAGAGGGATATTGATGTTAACCTGTTTGAACATTTCCAAAATTTTCTCCATATGAGGACTCGTTCTATTAGCCCTTAACCGATTCGGATAAGGAGCTTTCGCAATAAGCGCAGGGTCCATCACAGGAGAAGGAAGAGGGGGTAGACGCGGTCCCAAAAGAGGTGTGGGGACCGTCTGTGGAGAACTATAAGGGCTATACTGAGGTGTCGAGCCTAATGGGAAATGGAGAATAGGCTCGCGAGAAAGTGGTGTGGTAGAAGAAGAAGGATCAGAAGGAGAAGTGTGTGTGTGTGGAAAGGTCTCAGCCGGGGTGTTGATATGATTTTCAGTATCATCAATACCTTCCCCGACATGATTGTTCAGCACTCTTCCCGATCTCAACGTTGTGATGGCATTTACATTGTAATGCCCAGGATTCTGTAGGGGTTGAGAGGGAAGTTTCCCTTTTTCTCTTGCACTCATTTCGGCTTTTAGTCGTGCGATTTCAGCTTCCATCGTTCTGATACTCTCAGCTTGGGACGCTGAGTTTTTTTTTTATCTCACCGACGGAAGATCTAACCTCAGCCGAAACCTCTATGAAATTTGACAAAAGTGATTTCATGGTTTGAGTGAATTGAGAGAACTCGTCAGAACATGTCATAGGATTAGACTGTGAAGGAGTGTTGACCTGATTTTGGAAATTTTGTGGCTGGTAGGGGTGCTGAGTGAGTTGAAGGGGTTGCTGTTGTGGTGGAGGAAGAGCCCTTTGAAAATTATTCGTGTTTGGAACCGTGTTTTGAGATTGGTTTTGGTTCCAAGCAAAATTCGGGTGATTCCTCCAACCCTGATTGTACGTGGAAGAATATGGATCGTTTCGAGGTCTTTGAAATGCGGCATTAGAATGCTCGTGACCTTGAAACGTAGAGTTTAATGGACATTCTTCCGTTAAATGAGACGGATCAGAACAGCACCCACAAACAGTTTTGGGGAGTGACACTGGGTTTAGGGAGGCTGCAGAAAATTTGTGTTCCATAGCGTCGAGCTTCTTTTGCATTGCTGCCATTTCAGCTCGAACACCTATGGACACATCTATTTGGTGTACACCACCCCTATTCAATGGTTGGGTTCCACTCTCCCACTGTAGTGATTTTTCAGCGAACTCTTCTACATACTTCCAAGCTTCCCCATCATTTTTGGTCATAAAAGTAGCTTGACACATGTTTTCAAGGCTCTGTTTAGTGTTTGGGTTAATGCCCTCATAAATGATTCGGCAAAGCTCCCATCTCGGGATGCCGTGATGAGGACACTGAACCAAAAGATCCTTGAAACGTTCAAAGCATTTTGAAAATGGTTCAGCAAGGAGCTGGGCAAATTGATTCAATTCGCTACGGATTCGAGCTGTCTTTTGAATTGGGTAAAATTTCTTAAGGAATGCAGCGACGAATTCTTCCCAATTCGTGATAGAATGTGCGGTAGTGTTATATAGCCACTTCTCGGCTATATCGCACAATGTAAATGGAAGAAGTCGTAGACGCATAGCATCCACTGAAAGTTGTGACGTACCCATCATTGCGCATACGTTTTCAAATTTGGTAATGAAAACGTAAGCGTCCTCAGTCTCGAGTCCGTGGAATTTGGGTAAAAGATTGATATACTGGGGCTTAATCTCAAAGTTATCCCCATTGGCTGGTGGTGTGGATAAGCAGGTCGAAAGAGAACCTCGAATAGGGTAGCACCTCTCCTGGAGAGAGATGCGGGATGGATTCTGCGCACCAACGGACGGCGGCAGATTAGGGTTAAAGAAGTTTGATGGATTCGGATCCATCGGTGTGGGTGTGGTAGTGGGTAAAGAAGGAGTAAATGTAGAAATACCGACTTCGGAGTCGATAAAGGGTACGCGGACTAAACGGGCACTAGAATCCCGTGTCCAGCCTATCTTGCACTAAAAAGGGTTAGTACAAGTGGCAGCGTTGACTTATAATTAGGGGTAATGAATGAATGCGGTGCTTGCTTTGAAAAAGGGACGGATTTTTGAAAAAAATGATACGACAAAACAAATGCAGCACACAAACCCTAGAATCTAGTGGTCACCTAGGTCCGGCTCTAGACCGCTCCTAACTGCCAAAAGACAAGTCGCAGGATAGAATCCTCCACTGCCTCTTTGTCCCCCTGTGGCCGGATAAGTGCCAGGTAAGTGGGAAAGTACTCCACTACGTAAGTAGTGGGCCTAATTAAAAACCACTAGCCTTAGACATACTCGCCTTAGGCACCACAAGAAAACGCGGATAAGCAATGAATTACCCACGGCCTTCTCTTGTCCTAATTGAGCGCGACAGTCCTTAGAGTCTTCTCTAGATTTCTTTTAGTTAATGTGGGTCAATGCGGATGCAAGTTTTGCGATTTTCGGGGCCTAGGAAGGGTAATGAAATCCCCACCTAATTTGGATTTGGCCGTGCCCCTTAATATCCGTATTTAGAATGCAAACAACCAAGAAATAAAAAACACACACAAATTTAATTTTGCAATTTGCGGCGCTGCGATTATTTGCAAAGAAACCTGCAGAAAATTGTTAGTTGGAGCTAAAAAGAGGAGAGAGAAGAAGGTAAGAATTCACCTGAAGCAAAAATTTTGCAGAGATCCCCCAGAAGGGCCGCGGTTCCGCCGCAATTCCTTCCTTATGCCGCGCTTCCGCGGTCTCTTGAAGAGATCACCCCACCAAAATTCTTCAGGGAGCTTCTGTAGACTCCCTCAGCTCTCTGGTATTTTCCAAAAAAATTTCTCAATTTCCTGCAAGCTCCAGATCTCCTTGCAATGAAACACAACAAATTGTTTAGGGTTTGCATGAATTTTGATCTTAAAAATAACAATGGAATAAATCTTTCAATTCAAACTATAAAATGAAACAAATTAGCGCGTGATCCCCGGCAACGGCGCCATTTTGATTGTTATAAAATTCGATTGTGTGTATCAAATCAAATACTCAAATGATTCCCGATAACGGTTTCATTTGATTGTAATGATTTCTTGTTTGCGTAAATCGAAATAAGCGAATGAATTTCAATGTGTAGGTAATATTGAATAAAATTCACAATCAAAGAATTATATTTGACCGCAATCAATTACGGTGTCGATTGTAGATCGTAAGCGAGTGCGGATCGTCCACAGGGATTGTGCGATTCGTTTCTATGTTTAATTTGTTTGAATCGAAAAGTTAATCGAAAAGAAAAGAAAACATGATTCAAGAATTTATTGATTGATTCAGGTGTCACTATTCTATTCAAGAATCAAGAAACTGATAAACAAATCAAGAATCGGTGTTTCGATGATATTTCCAACCAAAATGTCAAGAATCTAAATGAGGCTCGTAGGAATCGATCGGATCTATAGATGTGATGTAATTTCAAGATTTCGTGTTCTTGTCCTTCGAAGGATTGATACTAGATCGATGATGATCGATGAGAGTTAGGGCTTTCTTGATGAAACTAGGGTTTCATCGTTTAACCTTTGTTCTTTCATCAATATCATTCACATTCTAGCCTCTAACAATTTCAAGAAACGATCGTAACTCCCCAATCTCGAGCAATATCAATCAAGAAAGCATCGCAACGAATTGGGTCGTCGATTCTTGAACTTGCTAGGGTTTACAAAACTCGTAGGATTCAAGAATCGATTTAAGATATATTACATCATCATTCTATTGATCGTCTCAACTCCTCGACGAGCGGAGTATTACTCAAACATCATCACACAGAAAGTATTCAAGAATTGAAAAGATATCATGATGCGAGAATTTAAAGAAAACAAGATAAAAGAATATCACCTTTTATTTATATCAACAATTTGATTACAGTCGCTCAAGAACTACAAGAGGAAGAACTAAATTGTCGATTTGGCGTCGCTCGGCTTCGTGAGTCGCGGATCAGCTAGGACCACTTGCTCTGTTGAAGATCGGCTCGGCTCATAAAAGAGTGCAAGGCTTCTTGCTTGATGGGTACTCGGGATCTTGGCTTTTGATTGGAATTAGGGTTAGGGTTTCACACAAGCCCTCTCACTAGACTTGTGGAAGAAGAAGATGAAGAAAGAGAGTGAATGGATCAATCAATTTTAATGAATGAATAATCCTTTTACAAGTGAGCCTAGGGTCCTATTTATAGATCTCCCAAACCCTAGGTCTAGGTTTGAATTTACAATTCCCTCCAAAAGTTTGTTGAGGCTTCTAGAAGTAGTTTGTTAGGCTTAGCTTAGGGTTTAAGCTAGGGTTTAGGGAGAAGTTTCTAGAATACAAGGCTAGTTTAGTGTTGGTCCCAAAGCTTGCTGATCTGGCAGAAGTCTCTGGAGTCTTCTGGAAATTGAAGTGTCTTTTTGAAGTGTAGGAGCTGATCTAGGAGTTCTGCAGTAAAATTGGAGTGATGATCTGTCAAAGCCGCCGCGGAACCGCGGCGCAAGCAGGCTACGGCCGCGGTTCCGCGGCCATGTAGGAGGCTTGGAGCTTGGTTCTTCTGGTGTAGTCTTGGAATACTATTTGGAGCTTTATCTGATATGTTGATTTGTATTTTCCCCTTTGGATTGATACCAGAACTGAAATCATTGAGTTGGCGTAATGTTTGATCGGTACCCTGTACATTTTGGCCTTTCTTCTGGATTTTTCCTGCATAGATCTCAAAACAAGTGTTGCGCAATATAGGGATGCTGCGATGCCATGAAATGCGGTCAATTTCCTTTATAGTGTCGGTTTTAGAGTCTAACACATGCAATCTGATATTTTGCGACAGTTTTGCTAATATGTAAAATATGAATGCCGAACACTTCTATATGGATGCAAATGATAAGGAAATTGCCGGCTAAAATATGCAATATTTTCGACTAATCAGTTTCCTTACCTTTCGTTTAGCCTGTTAGCTCAGCCCTATAGTTTAGTGTAGTTGTTAGACTAGATTCGATTCCTACCTATTTCAAAAACTAACGAATCGTGGGTATTTTAAAAGATAGGCCGAGGGATTCTACGGATATTTCAAAGAACGTATCTTTTCTTAAAAACACCATATCCCTTATTTTCAAAACACCACGATTCGTGTTATTTCAAATGGCACCACTGTATGACTTATATTTATATTAAATGCAGATTAGTTATCATTGTATTTATCATTCAGCTCCCGTACATTATTGTTGTTCGCTTCGCATCGCATGCTTATATTGCGATTTCATATACCATTATAGATATCATGTTGTTAGGACACCAGCACCATTACCGATGATGCATATGTTCCACGTACACTTACTTGCCGACTCACACACATCATCATCAGTAATTGCCATGTCACGTACACTTTAGAGAATACTATTTCATTGATATAGCTTGTTAGCTGATAGTTTCGATATGATATTAGTGTACTTGCCTTATATACCAGTTTAGACATTGCAGTTATTACTTGCTATTTCATGCATATTATTATTTACTGTTATGCAGTATTATGGATTTTTATGCCTATATTCACTGTTTACGTGCTATTGATGATTGGATTTCGGATTTTCATGAGGTTTCCTGGATTTGGGAGAAAACCGCAAGAATATTTATAAACTTCTCTCTCTTTTTAAAATGAAATGTGCGGTTTTCTCATGATGTATGGGTCGTCCACCATGATGTTTTCTCGGTTATGAGATGGATTTCGAGACCCGATTCGAGGAGTTGGATGAACCGTCTGCGGGTATATGGTGGACCCGGTAAGGTACCCCGGGGCAAGAAGATCGAGTAGTAGACGATGAGCCCGGCAGGGGAAGACTGCCTACCGGTGATTTTATCTGACGCGTCGGATATCCGGAGGATACCGTCGTGGTCCTGTGATTGATGTTAGGGACCGATCCGGACTGACGGCACCCTAGATAGTGAGATTTGAGACACTGGGATTTTGAGATATTGAGGTATTGAGATTTGATGATACAGGCCAGTCCGGGTAGCCGGAGCTTGAGATATTGAGATATTGGGATTTATGTTTTGTGTCGATACTAGACACTGTTTATGTTGATTTCCTTGATGATAGCTCGTTTTAAATATATAGAAATCTCACTAAGTTATGAAAGCAGTTTCTTCATTTACTTGTATTCTGTTTTCATGCATCATACCTCATTCATATGATATGTTGCTACCTGAGGCACTGACACGAGCACATGGGATTACACTTATGTATAGATGTTTGCCCTTGCCAATTTTTCATGCTTCAGACTTTATCATTTGAGAATTATATATTGATCGTATGACCTAGGATTGCGTCATACATGCGTTTTCTACTCGTAGATGTCTTCTACTCACGAGTTGGCAACTCACCCCCGTTGTGCCACAGTTCCTTGCAGGTTTTGCCGTACAGGCTTCGTTGCGGCTTTGCTGGCACACTGTTCCTTCAGGGTGATTGCTTTGCCAGGTGGGTTCTTTTGTATCAGGACTACCATTGTATATGTTATTTCATTGTATCTAGTAAGCTCCATAAACCAGATTGTATATTTGAGAGAGTTAGAAAACCATATTTGTTATTCTTTCGACCTTAGAGTCGCGCGTTGTATTATTCTTAGGTTTTCTTGATATTCTGAGTTTCTTTTGAGTTTTGATCCTCGCCATTTGGCATTGTATATTATATTGCTTGCGTGGTTGTGACCGTCGATTGACGAAGAGCTAGCTCCCGCTTGGAGATGCCTTTTACTTGTTTCGTATACTATTCATGTTGTATCCCGTTTGGGGGCCAGTATTTACAAAGAAGACTCTGCCGAAATTTTCAGAAAATACTTGAGATTTTAAAAATACATACTTCGGTCTATGTTGATTAAAACTACTTGCTTTAAATTGGTTTTTCCTTCACTCTACTCTTCCTTGGTTTTGATTTCTGGGTTTTTGCTTACTTAGATTACGTACGCCTCGAGATGTTTCGTAATTTAAGTGCCGGTCATGTTCCGTACTTTTTAGGTCGTGACAATATCCTTATCCGTTTATATGAACAATTGATATCATGGTTTCGGTAAGTCTTATATTTACAAATCACTACAAAACAATACAATAATACATTACGGGGTTTAAAGGGGTAGATTGGTACGGAATGTGTTTAAAGTGGCATGAGACGGTCACTTTAATACACCTAATCTGAATATCCATTGCCGTTGTCCCGTGGGTTTTGATGGGGCCTTGTACTCCTTATACTATAATCCACGGGGTAAGCTAGACTCCTCTCGTATACACTCGCATATTATGTACCAAGCTACAAACAACTGCGTTAACATAACTATCAACATTATACCAGTTATATTCTTATTACCTGTTCAGTCTATTTCCATATCTTTTTGGGACTCACCGAGCGATTGTTCGCTGACGATATTCCTTTTCTATTCTTTCTTTGGAATGTTGTCAGGAGGACCTGACTCTCTGGAGATCGAGCCCAGCTTGGAAGACTTGGAGCAGTTCGTCGACGACCCAGAGCTCTAGACACATGTATATACTTTTATTTTCAGTTTCATGCCATTGTTTAGGCATTGCTTTCCAATATTGTATTTACTTTCCAGCATTGTATTGTAAAGAATGTTTAATATATTAAAAGTTGATGTTCATTTACGTCTCATGTCTTTCTTGTGTGCTTTTACATTATATTGCTTATATACGCTTAGCGTGTTTACTTCTGAGTAAATACGTCCGTAACCCGTCACGTCTCCTTACCATACTCTAGGAAGCGGGGCGTGACAACGGTGGCTTCTGAATATCGTCCCTCAATTGTAGCTTTGAAGGACAAGTATTGATGGTATGGTCAGCTGATCCGCAAACAAGACAGAGTCTAGGCCTACTTCGACATTCCTTCTTTAGGTGTCCGGGTAGATGGCAAAAGTCACAGATCACACTTTTTTTCTGATCGAATACGATGGGCTTCTTCATAGGTATAATACCTCGCATGTTCACCGGGATACCTCTGTGTACAGGAGCTCTGTTCGGCGTAAACGCCGGCTTCCGTACTATGACGGCTTGTTGTTGTGTACTCTACGCTTTCTCCAATAAGCTCTGCTGCTTCCTGGCGGTCTTGAGAACTTGTGAGAAAATGGTCAATCCCAGAGATATAATGTCTTTCTCGATCTCCACATCCAAGATGCGGATAAACCTTTGTGTCCTATCTGCATCGTTGGCAGCCAAAGGCCCCGCAAATCGACTGAGCCGAGTCCACTCAGCCGCATACGCATCAACGGATCTGCCGTTCTACTTCAAGCTACTAAACTTTTCTTCCATTTTTTCTCGAGCAGTTTGAGGAAAGAACTTCTCCAAGAAACTCTGCGAAAACGTTGCCCAACTGATCAGCTTGGGCAGACGGGTCTTCTCCACGAGCCACCACTCGCGGGCATAATCCACCAGTTGGATACGTACAACATCCACTCTCTTGTCATCTGGAATCTGCGTGGCGACGAGCAGATTCTCTGTGTCAACTAACCACTGCTCCGCTGGCAATGACTCCTCCAATCCAGTAAATATGGACGAACCAAGTCTCTTGAAGTCCGCCACGGTGCCCTCACGCTGTGTTGGACTGTCCGCTACTGCGTTTACGGACTACTGGACTGTTCGCGGACCCTCCTAAAAAGCCTTGGCTTGCTGTTGATTTAGATCGGTTTTCCGCTTCTGGTTCTCCAGCATCCTACGTATAACTCCAAGCAATGCGGCGTTATCAACATGCCTCTGGTACGATCGCAAATCTCTATCCGCCATTATTCTGAAGCCAAGACACTGAAGAGGATTAGCAACGATAAACAGGATTCAATAAACATGATAGTTATACATTCAAGAATGACAAGATAGTAATATGGCAGGACATATTCCTAATTACGGGTTTCCTGATTAGTGTATTGGTCCAATACCCAACTACAAAAGAACCAAACCCAATTAATCCTAAATCATATGGCTCTGATACCAAACAACCCCTGTCATGCCCCGCTTCCCAGAGTGCGCTAACTATGGCATGTGACAGAGCCAACCATGCTACCTGTGGATAGAAATAATCCCTCCACAGTCACATTACGGCTGTTTATAGGATATCAAGAACAATAAAATATAAAACCAACTAGTACATATCCATTTGCCAAAATAAAAGAGTCAAGAAAATGTATAAGCGGAAACGATATAATATCCAATAAACAACATCTGGAAAAACATCCCAATATGGGCTCACATCAAAAAATAAAAGTGCGGAAAAATAAGCCAAGAGTCTAAAAGCTAAACATCTCTAAACCACACATAATCAATTTCTCACTGCTCGGCTTGACGACTAAAGTACTCCTGTTCAGCCTGCGATAGATATAGAGGAACTGAGCCATGCAAAACCCAGACGTCAGTGCGTCATAACATCAAGATAACAATAATAACCAAGATGTAACAAGATATGTAAACATGAATATAAAAAATAACACAGATATGAACAGTGAGGTATGTATGTATATGTGAAGTGCGATGAGTAATCTAAACTGTGCTACTGGGTTATCTACTCTAAAGTCTTTAAAATCAATTTAATGGAATCGTCGATGTAACTCAATAGCATCATGTGCGTGCCGGGGCCACGGTCAAGACTTTCGGTCTGAATCCGAGACGTGTCGCTAGACAGTAAACATGTAACATGTACAGACGAATGATGTTAGCAGGATCATCCCAGGACTGGCCGAACCCGTAAAGGCTGATCAGTATAAGCATCGAACTGTCGAGTTATAGGTCAGGTTTCATTATTGATTTCCCCCTAACCTCAAGATTATGTGTTCAAGTCAGGTATTGATAATATGGAACTAATGCTAACACATGATCAAGCCGGTACAGCTTTTATCTATGTAGACAACATGTTACGTCTGTTAGGACAACAAGTCAGGATTGTCGGCATTAGTAACAAGATCAAATCACATCAACAGATACAAGTAAAAGCACGTAGCGATCAAAACGAGTCCGTTTCAATAAACGGGACATGAACACGATGTCAGGATGCAACCATAGGGTATGGGGTATGATACATGTCATGCTAGATATTAAAAATATTATATTTGACTATAAGTTGTTTTATTTAAATATATGCAACTCCTAAAAATATGATACATGCATATATCAAATCTAGATGTGCACAGATCCTTCGTATTAGTAAGGATATGTCGTAATCTAGAACCAAGACGGATTTCAAGCATGCGGGTCGGGTCGGATACTAACCACAGATACCAAATGCACTATCCGCACCCAAAGTAAATAATAATCAAGAAATAGCCATAAGATTAGGAAATACTCAAATAAATTATGGTATAAATGAACTAGAGTGTTACAATTATCGAAAGAAACAGAAAAAAATTTATTTACACAATGATATTCTTTTTAAATAGATTTGATTTCAGAAATTATATTAAAAGCACTATGCGGAAATTGAAATTGTCTAAAAGCAATAATTCTTTTTTGTAAATACCAGTCAGAATCTATCCAATGTGCATTACCACAAATCCAGAGAAGTTCCTTTCTATCAGTCCAAACATTAGAAGTCAATGAAATACTAGTATCTATAGAAGTAAGAATAGCAATTAATACATGTTTACCTTCGTTATAGAGACTAAAACAACGAGTTTTAAGATTATTTCTCGGAACCCTTTTGTATCCTGGTAGTAAAGCCCTTTGAACATATCGCTCAAAAGTTTGGTTTTCTCCGAATTCAAAAACATGGTCATATGCAATAACAAATCTTACAATTCCTTCAACATTTAAATCATGATTATATTGAAAAAGAGCTATACCGGAGAAATTAATTTGTAAATTAATTTGTGATTGTGTGGAGGAGAAACCGGCCGTGCTATCTGAGTTTTTTTTTTACATGTTTATGTAAAGTGTCGGTACCGAGACTTTCCTTATGTTTATATGCAACGACACAATATTTGCATACCGCGTATCTAATATCTTCTCTCTTTTCAGTTGTATAGTGGTCCCAAATATTACTACTAAACGCACGTTTTCTAGATTCTCTAGATATAGGTATGGATCGCTCTACTTGTGTTTCTAATTCGGGATTATGAACTTGGATTTGATATGTATCAAATGAATCCTATATATAATTTTTTAACTGATTAAAAAAAATTAAATACTAAATATTACAATACCGGTAACGCCAATTTAATAACAAAAGGAGAGCTAATAAAATAAACAAGAAACAAGAAAGAGAGCAGAATTCTAGAATAGCAGTAGAGTAGAATGAGTCGGTTGGAGCATCGAAAACTCAGAGTCGGAGCTTCAACTCATCAAAACTTGGAAGTTAGAGCCGAGAGATGGTATTTTTTTTTTAAATTTGGGAGAGAAAATGATTTGAAATGAGTAGAAATGGGGGTGAGGTTGTATTTACAAGGTTTTAGAATTTTTAAAAAAATTGTAGCCGTTCCAAAGCGAATCAAACAGAGGCGAAGCGAGACTCGCCTAGAATCCAGCATACCCGATCGTTGGATGTGGTTTTCGAAACGAGGCGAGACGAGGAGGCTCGCTTCATTTGCCACGCGGCATACTATGAGCTAGCTCAAAAGGACCGTGAGCCGGTTCAAAAAGACCGTGAGCCGTCTCAATGAAACAGAGAAGAACATAGGTTTCTAGGCGTATCTTGAGCTGGCTTAAATGGACTGTGCCGTCTCAAAGAAAGGGTCGAGCCGGCTCAAGAATGATTATGAGCAGTCTTATGGAACCAGAGAAGAAATGAAGAATCCAACCGTTGTCAACCGTCGGATTTGGGCTTCGAGACGAGGCGGCGACCGAGTTGAGGCGAGATTGAGGACGAGTTAGATGAAGCGAACTCGAGCGAGGCAACATCGAGGATTTTGTGAACCTACCCGTCTCGTCTAACTCATCTAGACGAGACAAGTCAACTCGTTCACTCGTCCACATCATCAATGAGGCGAATAAAATCCGCCTCCTTGCGAGGCGAAGCGAGGTGATTCACGGTTAACTCACCTTGCCAGACCTAGGTAGCATATTTGTTTCAAGAGCCGGCCAAAAAAATTGATAATGACAACTGACGTAAACATTTTCTTTTCACATCTAATAACAAGGTTACTAAGGGCCTTTTCGCAAACTTCCCCTCATCTTTACTCTTTTTCTTGTAGGGATCTGAAGGAAATCTGCCCCTTCATATCTTTTAGGGTTTTGGATCTCAAATTGGATCAGAGGCGATTGATGATTTGCCCTAAAGCTTCAACCTTTTTAATTCTTAAGGTTACCAAAATGGCGAGGCGACCAATTTGCAGCTATTTGGTAACCGAACTCCAAACCCTAGAGAGAGAAAGAGAGAGCTTGTGCCATTCTTTTATTATTCAGAAGCTGGCATTATAGCTGAGCCTCATCATACATGAAAGCTAGGGTTGCAGAGTGTTTGTTGCAAGTTTAAGTTGCAACAACGTTGATGTTGTTGTTGTTGTTAATGATGATGATGGCTGTAAGTTCTCTCTCCATCAAATTTGATCTTCTGTTATTTATTCATATGTAAATTTGATGTGGGAGTTTGCAATTTTCCCTTGCTCAAGTTTGGGGCTTTAGGTTTGCACCTATGTGAATCCAGGGGGGAAAAAGAAAAAAAAAAGAAACTTGAATCGAAAACGAACAATGTGTTTCGCTGATGATGATTTGTCTGAAAGCTTGAATGCTGTAGGAATGGCGAGGCATGCTTGGATTGTTTGCCAAAGATGCAGCCATCTTGATATTAATCAACTCAAAACCCAAACCTGAGAAATTATTTAGTATGTTGAGTGCATATATGAAATTTTTTGGCCACCCTTCATGTTGCATGCATTCATTCTCGAGATGTATCCGGCTAAGGTTGTCTAGAGGCGAATGATGATTTACCTGTTTAAGTTGATAGAAATGGCGAGGCAAGATTGTCTGCAAGTATTTAAGCAACCAGTCTGCAGCCAACTTGTTATTGGTTAGGGAAAATTGTCAAAAAGCCCCTGGCCTGCTTCAAACTTGTGTAAAAACCAGTCTTCAGCCAACTTGTTATTGGTTAGGGAAACTTGTCAAAAAGCCCTTGGCCCGCTTCAAACTTGTGTAACAACCCTTGGGCCTTTTGCTCTTGTTAAAAAGCCCTTGGGCCCAGTTAAAACCCCATTCATACTAGTTGCTTGGAATATCTAAAAAGTTGCCTGTAATATCCAAGCAGCTGCTTGTAATATCTAAAAAGTTGCTTGTAATATCTAAGCAATTGATGGGAATAAAGGCCTAAATGAAATGCGGTCCATGGGTTTTCTCACAAAGATTTTGAACAGTAGGACCTTCCCAACAGTTTTGAAAATATCAGGGTTTTTTAGAAAACTTCCGAGTGGGCCGGGGGCTTTTTGACAATATACCCTATTGGTTATCCCAACTCCAAGCCCGAGGGTGGAAGAGAATACAGAGAGAGCAAAAGAGTTTCTGTAGAGCGAGCTGATATGCTCTCTTCTCTTCTTTTGTTTGAGTGTGCTCTTTGTGTGAGTGTTCTCCTTGTTGTGAGGTATGGGTGATTGATAGAAGAGAGTAACCCTTTTGTATTGTCCTCTTTGATATAGTGGAATCCTATTGCTGTATTCGCCTGTGGATGTAGGTCAATTTTGGCCGATCCAGGTAAATGGTGTGCTTGCCACTTCCAATTGTTAGCTATTTTGCTATGTTGCCTATTCTACATTGTGAGCTATCAATTATGTGTTACAAACCCACTCGCGCTAACAAAGATCCACAACAATGTTGTTGTTGATGATAATGATACCATCAAGTTCTTCCACTCTTCATTGAATTTTGGCTTCTCTTATTTCTTCATATATAAAAGTGATGGGTGTTTGCTGATCACCCTTGCTCTATTTGGGGAGTTCACAGGCGATGATGATTTGCCAGGAAGCTTCTAATTTATAGATATGGCGTGGCATGATTGGATTGCCAGCAAGTATTGAGGCAACCAGTTTTGCAGCCATCTTGTTATTTATTATCCTAACTCCAAAACCAAACAGGGTCCTGCTGTTAGAATCTGGCATATCTGAGCCTCATCATCAATGTGCATCTCTATACCACAAACCTGGGGTTTGCAAACTGCGCAATGGTTGTTTGCAGTTTTGCCTCTCTCTCTCTCTGTGTGTGTGTGTGTGTGTGTGTGTGTGTTGATGTTTTTCTCTGAAGCTTCAATGTTTTGATTGTTATGGTTACGAAAGATTAGAGGGACTGCCAGTATGCACACCAGTTTGCAGCTATTTGGTAACCAAATCTAGACCGTAACAGGGCCTTTTTGTTAGATTTGAGAAATAGAGAGAGGTTGTATCATACGTACCAGTCCAACATGCAAGCTGACATATCTTATCCTCATCTTTAATGTTTATTTTTACATGAAAGCTCGACCGATACATTTTTTTTATAGGGTTTTGTCATCCTCAATCTCACCACAAAGATCACATCTCAGTAAAAATCAATGGCGATTTTCTTTCTCCAAGCTTCTTCTGCAACTGAAGAAGACGCAACGGCATTTCCTATTTTCTCTCAAACTCTTCCTCATTCATGGCACTTAGCAGCAGCAACAACAACAAAATCATCAGCTCCAAAACTTAGCTAATTTCAAACAGCACCTCCGATACAAAGAAATTTCTATGAACCCTTTACTAATGTAATTGCTGCTAATATGGCCATGATGATGATTATGGGCGACAATGCGATTATGTTATTCCCCTCTTCAACAAGTTTGGCTTTTCCTTTAGGTAAAAAATTGATGGTGTTGCTTGCAATTCTGCCCCTCTTTTGGGGACAGTTTGCAAACTTTGTGAATCCCCCATATCCTCCCCCCCCACCCCCACCCCCACCCCCACCCCACCCCCACACAGTTTTGAATAACTAAACCGCCCGACAGTAATTTAGAGGCAATGATGATCTGCCTGAAAGATTCAAGCTTATAGTAATGGCAGGGCATGCGTGGATTGTCTGCTAGACGGCATGCAACCAATGTGCAGCCATCTTGCTATGTGTTAATCTAACTCCAAACCCAATCAGTCCTTCAATATGTTTGCAGTTTCCAGCAATATGTTTTAACTGACATATACATATACATATACATATAGTTCCCTATAATATGTATGCGCTAACTAGATATTGCAGGCAACTATACAGATATTGCATGCAAGGGGTTTTTGACAGTGGAGAACTTCGTCAGGGTTTTTATTTGACAGTGGAAAACTGTCAGTTTTGTTTTTTTGACAATTTACCCAATTTTTTACATTCTCATTTGGTAATCTTTGCCCTTTTTCTTGTTCGCTTAGTTCTTCATGTAGAGACTTGAAGGGTTTCTTTTCAATTAGCTCTTTTCTCTTTTTTACAAGTAAGGGTTTTTGGTCCCAAATTGGATCAGAGCGATGATGATTTGCCCGAAAGCTTCAACCTTGTTGATTGCGAAGGTTACCAAAATGATGAGGCAACCAGTTTGCAGCTATTTGCTAACCCAGACTCCAAACCCTAGCAGGTGCTTATATTCCTTTAGGTTGCGCTTGGTTCAAGAAATAGAAGATTACCGGGAATCCCCTCGTTCCCGGGAATGGGATGACCGGGTATCTAATTCCAAGGAATTTTGCATTAATGTGCTTGGTATACTTTAATCATTTCCGGTAATATATATGTGTGCAACTGGCAGCAAGGCCGGAGGAGGGCCGGTGGATGTCGGCGACGAATGATTGATGGCGGGGCTACCGGTGGACGGCCGGTGGATGTCGGCGAGGCCGGCGACGAATGATTGATGGCGGGGCTACTGGTGGCCGGCCGGCGATGAACTATGGACGGCCGGCGATGAACTATGGACGGCCAGCGATCAACGTCTGATCGGCGGCGGGCCGACCGGTGCACGATCAGCAATGGCCGGTGTCCGGCCGGCATCGAATGTTCAATTGGCGTGGGCTGGCCGGTGAACTATCGGCAATGGCCGCCGGCCGGCAGGCGGCGAACGGTCAGGGGACGACCGGCGATGGGCGGCGTGACCGGCCGGTGGCGAGGGAGGCCGGCGGAGGATGGTCATGGCTCATTCATGTTAGGCAGGAATATTTCGTGGTAATCTAGAATAGACACATGTTTTGGGGGAATAGGATTACCATGAAATAGGTCATTTGATTGCCATGGTAATCCTATATTTCCGGGAATATCTTTTACACCTAAACAAACCTAAACAAGTATGGTAATATTTCATGGTACTCTAGGATTACCACCTAGATTACCTCCTACCAAGCACACCCTTAGATAGAGAAAGAGAGAGCTTGTGACTTTCTTTTATTATTCAGAAGCTGGCATCATATTTTACTCATCGTACATGAAAGCTAGGATTTTGCAGAGTGTTTGTTGCAAATTCCAGTTGCAATGATGTTATTGATGGTAATGATGTCTGTTTGTTCTTTCACTCTCCATCAAATCTCGTCTTCTCTTATTTCCATTATGTATAAATTTAATGGGTGCTTGCAATTTGTCCAGGCTGAAAAAAAGTTGAATCTTGCATCAAAAGCAACCAAAGTAACCATAAAAGTATGGGAAAAATGTGTTTAACCGAGGATGAATTGTCTGGAAGCTTGAAGGTTATAGAAACGGCGAGGTAGCTTGAATTGTTTGCAAGAATGCATGCAACCAAGGTGCAGCCTTCTTGATAGTATTTAACTTAAAACCCAAATAGGTGAAAGTATTTAATATGTCGAGTGCATATATGGTAATTTTTGGTCACCCTCTGTTGCACAGATTCGTTCTCGAGGGCTGTATCTGGCTAAAAGATAATCCAGAGGCGAATGAGGATTTACCAGAAAACTCTAAGTTTATAGAAATTGCGAGGCGAGATTGGATTATCTGCAAGTATTCAAGCAACCAGTTTGCTGCCATCTTAAGTTTGTTATTGGTTATTTAATTTAACTCCAAGCCCAGACATAGAGGGTGGGAGAAAATACTGAGAGAGTAAAAGAGTTTTTGTAGAGCGAGTTGATTTGCTCTCCTCTTCTTTTGTTTGAGTGTTCTCTGTGTGAGTGCTCTCTTTGTTGCGAGGTATGGGTGATTGAGAGAAGATAACAACTCTTTTGTATTCTCCTCTTTGATATAGTGAGATCCTGTTGCTGTTTTCGCCTGTACATAGGTCAATTTTGGCTGAACCAGGGTAAATCATGTGCTGTTCACTTCCAATTGTTAGCTATTTCGCTAATACAGCTTACTCTAGTTTGTGAGCTATCAACCGTGTTGGAAACCAACTTGCTGTAACAATGACCCACACCAATGTTGTTGTCGATGATAATGATGCCATCAAGTTCTCTCCATCAAATTTTGGCTTCTCTTATTTCTTCATATATATAAAAGTATCGGTGTTTGCAGATCACCCTTGCTCTATCTGGGGAGTTCTAGAAAAAGGGAAAACCCGGATCTTGAATAAAAAACAACCAGACCGACGACCTTAAGGGAAAAATGCGATTGTAAGCTTAATTCAGAGGCGGTGATGATTTGTTAGGAAGCTTCAAATTTATAGACCTGGCATGGCAAGATTGGATTGCCTGCAAGTATTGAAGCAATCAGTTTTGTAGCCATCTTGTTATTTGTTATCCTAACTCCAAAACCAAACGAGGCCCTGTTGCTAGAAGCTGGCATATCATAATTATATCTGAGCCTCATCATCAATGTGCATCTCTATACCACAGACCTGGGGTTTGCAAACTATGCATGACACACTTGTAGATCTGTCTCTGTGTGTTGTGTTGTGTGTGATTTTTGGCTTCAAAATCTATTAGAGCAGCTGATGATTTCCTTTGAAGCTTCAAACTGTAGCAACTGAAAAAGACAACTCTTCCTCATCCATGGCACTTGACAGCAACAGCAACAAAATCATCACCCTTAAAACTTAGCTGTTTCCAAACGGCATCTCCAAAACAAAGACATCTCTATGGAGTTATTATTAATGTACTTGTTGCTAATATGACCATGATGATGATGCTGATGGCGATTATGTTTTCCCCCTCCATCAAATTTGGTTAATCATTTCCTTCATTTAGAATATTGATGGGTGTTGCAAGCAATTTCCCTTCTCTCTATTTTGGGGTCAGTTAGCAAGCTCTGTGAATCCCCCCCTCCACCACACACACACACACACACACACACACAGAGAGAGAGAGAGAGAGAGAGAGAGAGAGAGAGTTGAATAACCCCTGACAGTAATTTAGAGGCTATGATGATTTGCTCGAAAGCTTCAAGCTTATAGTAATGGAAGGGCATACTTGGATTGCCTGCCAGAAGGCATGCAACTAATGTGCAGCCATCTTGCTATGTGTTAATTCAACTCCAAACCGAATCAGGGCCCTTATAAAGAGAGGCATTGCAACATTATTCGTTACTTCAATATGTTATTTATTTGAAGCTGGCATATGCTTGGGATAAAAGGCTCAGTTGTTCTTGTATTTGAAGCTGGCATATCTGAGCCTCAACCTCCATTTATACATCTCTACGCACCCATAATAAAATATCCGGATTTGGAACGAGTATTGCAAATTTCTTGCAAATTTCACTTCGTGAATAGACAACATCTTCTTCTTCTCCTTTTAGGCTACAACGACGACTCTCTCTTTCATGCATCTGCAGACATTTTCGGGTTCATTGAATTGCCTTTGCTGCTGCTATATTGTTGTTGTTGTTGTTGTTGTTTTGGTGGTTGTGGTGATGTTAAGTATTCAAGATAAAGTTTGGAGGAAGGGTATTTTCTCTACTATTTTAGCTCAAATCGCAGGGGGTTGCAAATTGATTCCAATTTGAATCTCAGCATGATATTTGGCAAGAAAGTTCCCCATGATTTTGAAAAAGAATGCATTTCTAACAGTTCAAAGCTTCTCATATCTTTGAAGTTCTACTATAATCTCTATTACTTTAGCTAATAATCATATTAAATTTTTTATCGTAATATTTGACATACATATTCGTTCCTTGCAGAGGCAAAAATACTAGTATGAATTTGTAACTTTGTGAATTCCAAAACAAGCTAAATGACCCTTAAAGTAATCCGGAGGCGATGATGATTTGCCATAAAGAGAGATTCAAGGATATGGGAATGGCGTGGCGAGCTTGGATGGTTTGCTGGTATGCATTCAACCAGTTTGCAGCAATCTTGTGAAGAAGCTGGCCTATCTGAGCCTCATCCTCTATGGATACGTCTCTACATGTACATGCAATCCTCTTATGTTCTAACATTTAGTTTCTCCTCACTACATTGAATATTGTTGAGAATGTGGATAACATAGTTCCATTTCGGGAAAATTGTGGGATGCATATGGGTATAAGATATAAGATGGGATAAACCTCCATAAGGTTTGAGTCTTTTGGATGAAGTCCCAAAACTATGGGAGTTGGAATATTCCAATGGCATCATTTTCTTACAGATAGACCAAGCTTTTCCACTACCACCATTTGAAAGAGAATTATTTACCCCGAAGTTTCTTGACATTAATTATGGTGAAGGTTCTCAGGATCAGAAATGGAAGAGTGTAGACTTTCCATGGACTAAGAAACTAGAGGTGTTATACTTCTGATAATCAAATTCTTTTGGTATTCATTAAGGATCTTTTTCCGTGTATGCTTAGCTGCATTTCGTTCCATGACAGGTCAACAGCAGGAAAGTTTTTGGAAATCACTCGTTTCGTCCCAATCAAAGGGAGGTGATCAATGCGACACCGAGTGGCTATGATGTTTTTGTTTTAATGCCAACCGGTGGTGGGAAGAGCCTGACATACCAGGTGCATGTATTGGCGTATAGCCATGATGACGAGATTTATCAAACCGCAACATGCGAGTCTCCTGTGTTGTAATCTGACCTACTCTTTTAGGTCTTATTTTTGGTTTGCTATTGTTAAGTCTAATATCGTAGCTTTAATTGTTTCCTTTACCTTTAGGGCTATGTCGCAAGGACCCTTCCATTGAAATGCGCTGTGGGCCCAAATCGAGTTTTACATGGTATTAAACCTCGGGTGTTTGTCTGTCCGCGTTGCAAATGAGGTATGAGTCCTACATGCGATGTCCTTGTTACACGTTGCACGTGAGGCGGAGTGTTGAGAATGTGGATAACATAGTCCCACATCGGGAAAATTATGGGATGCATATGGGTATAACCTCCATAAGGCTCGAGTCTTTTGGATGGAGTCCCACTATATTAAAAGCCCATGTGCATCAATGTGTGGGTCCATGTGTTGTGGGCCCAAACCGAGTTTCATAAATATCATCTTCTCTTATGGTCTGTTTGGTTGCTGCTGCTATGGGAAAAAATGATGCAATTATGAGAAATGTGGTTTTGACATTTATTAGGGATTCTGCATAATTGCTTCATTTACTCTCATTATGTTTCTCCAATTTTGGATTTTCACTTGTTTTTTGTTCATCCAAATGACAAATGTGCTCTAGATAATTGAAAAGTGTGGTTTTGGGGTTAGACCATACATTTTATATCGCAACAGACGAAATAATATTTCTTCATTTACAGATTGGTATTTTTTGCCCTTGCAATATGGGGATCTGCTATGTTTCAATTTCCCCCCCAGGGACTTGTTGATTCCGAACAACAGAAGTATCGGGGACCTGCTGTAACCAAGAGTACTTAGGTCCAAGGGTGTTTTAGTATTCACCAAAAGGAATTAAAAAAGAAAACCAATTTGTAAATGATGACTCGCCCAAAGATTGTTAAGCATATGAAATCGGTGAGGCAAAGCTTATTTGGTTAAAATGTGTATACCCCATGAGGAAAGAAATAAAGCGAATGTCAATTACCCCTGGCCTTTTCTTGTACATGGGCAACCAATTTGGGTCCATCTTGTTATGTGCAACATTCTTCATTACTTCAATGCATTATTAAAAATTGGCATATCTGAGCCCCTCCATGTATCTCTGCATGCAAGCTAGGGCTTGCAAAGGGTTGATCCGGGTTGGGTATTACAAGTTTCACATGACCCGATCAGAATCTGTAGGGATCATTTTTGTAACGACTTTTCTTCTGAGCTTGGTCCTGGCTGCAGAGTGAATCATTTACTCCTTGCGCTCTGTTTTTTCTGATACAAAATCACTTCCTAATGACTTACAAAGATGCAACCCTTGTGGTCATTTTTTGATACAAAAACTATTTATGTACATAGACATTTTTTGATACAACCCTTGTTATGATTGTTATTAGGGTTCCTGGGACTTCAAGTCTTCGAAGTCAAGGCTTTCAAAGCTGCAGTTGTCTAACCTATACGCCCTCATAAAAAGCTAGTCTTATTATCCTAACTCCAAAACCCAACAAGACCTGACTAACGGTTGAGAGACTTTATACTTTTAGGCTCTTCAAATGATTCAATGCGGGTTGTTTACTATTTGCATTTCTCTATTTTGTGGTTTTGTAGGTTTCAATTTGGATTAGAGGGGATGATGATTTCCCTCAGCTTGAAATCCAATGCCTAGGTTATGGAGATAGGAAAAAGAGTGGCTGCTTGGAAAGAATTATAGCAGGGGTGCTCTGCTTGGATCTGGGCCACAAATCCTACGTGCAAAGCACGTAGGATAACACCAATACCAAAGGCCCTCTGTTTGACACAAATTTCGACCGTTGATCCAGATTTTGGATGAATCTGGACCGTTTATGGCAATAGCATGGGTGCTATTATCATGGTAATAGCAGCCACTCCGAATCCATGGAGATAGCTAGGCAAGCTTGGTGATTTCTGCTTTTTATGCATGCCACTAATTTGCAGCCATTTATGTTGCTACATTCTTTATTACTTTTGTGAGTTATTTAAATCTGGCATATCTATGAGCCTCATCCGTAATGTATACTTCCACATGAAAGCTTGGGCATGCGAAGGGTCGAGTTGGGTTGGGTATTACTTGTTCTGCTTGCGTAGATGGCTTCTTCTTCATCTTCTTGGAGATGACTTTAAGGTAACATTCTAGCACAAACAAATGCATAAATAAAACTATACGCTAAACAAACAAAACAATGTCTAGGAGTTAAAGCCAACAAAATATTAACCATTATTAATTGGAGCCGACTTTTATTGACCCGACTTCATCATTTATGTCAATCTGAACCTTTACTCTTAGTTTTAGTTAGTCATAAGAGATTTGCAATATTAATTTTCTTGTATTTTGAGAGCACAAAGTTGCCCCCCGCCCCCACCACCACCAAAACACACACACACAATATATATATATATATATATATATATATATATATATATATATATATATATATATAGTCCTGTGAGAAACCTCTGCTTACCTTTTTACTTCCGGTTCATGATCTTTTTACCTCAAAAGTGTGTATCTTCAGATTTCACTAAGCTAATTGCCTGCCTTGATCTTATTTGTGGTTGGCTGATGACAATGTATTTAAATGATATTTCTGCACTATTACATGTAGACTTCCTACTTTTCTGGACATCATAATTTAATACTATTTTGCATAGCACAATATATCAAGATACTGTTGTCTCAAACTCTCATCCTCATCCAACTAAATAGGCCATGTTGCAAGTTTTCAACCTTCAGCAGAATAGAATACCTACCTTATGTTTCAACAAATTTGAGGTCGTTTAATACGGGAATTACGTTCATCTCTCAGGGATGGTAGTCCCAAATTATTTTAAATTATGTCAGGAATTTGTAATATTGTGTTGAGGTTTTCTTAGTTTTACAATGACTGCTTTAGTAAATACCCTCATCAATTTTAATATCATACTTCTGCAATCATGCCAAAGTGAAATTCATCATGCTAGCTGTTGCAGTCTTCTAGGGAACAAAGAAAATTTTCCCATAACTCAAAGGCGGTTTACTATAAGAAGCTTTTTTATAGTTCTGAAATACCGAAACATTTAGATTATTAAAAACATTTGTGCACGTGTTGGCAATATGATATAGAAGAGCAGAATCTAGAATTTCTTCACCTGAAGCAAAACTAGCGAATGAGGAACAGTGCAAGTTAATAAATAATCTACATCTCCGTAATTTTTGGAACAGACATGCATGTATAGAGGAAGAAGAGAGGAGAATCTGTGGACAGAAAGAAGAAGGAAGCACAAGCCCTTTCTCGTTGGTTTCAGCTGCTCTCCTCAATTGTTACAAGGCAGCGTCTACAGAGCTCTTACGTTGCCTCATCATCCTTACAAAATCCACAAAGAATGTGGCCAAAGCAGTAGTTTAAAGCATTCCAGACAAACAACAAGAGGAAGTGTAAAAGATGCCCAGTCGGCTGAAAAACCAGAGCTTTGACAAAGAGGGCATGGTGCGAACAATGCGATACCCGTGTGGATTCTCTATCCTAGCCGAGGAATTGTAGCAATTGCTCATATCGTTTCATATCTGGATCTGAATATAATTAAATTGTAATGATGCCTTCTTTCCTTTTTATCTCAGTCTGCTGAATTAGCACTAAATTTTATTAATTATGCTGAATTGCTGTATGAGCTTTAAATTTATCCATCGACAATTGCTGGGTTTTCTTTACATAGCAGCTGGTTTGGTATTTGATGGTCAATATCATCTTTAAAATTGCTGTCTAAGAATTTTTATGTTTACCCTTTTTCCATTCACTATCACTTATGTTAGTTAGAAGAGCACAAGCATATAGAGACATTCTGTAACAACTTCGAAAAACAAAAGACAAACTGGGAGTTGTGCCCCTTGTAAACACTGCTAAAATTAAATTTGGGATAAAAGGAAGTAGTTGTGCCATCTCGATATTGTTCCCAGTTAAGAAAACAAATGAAAGGAGAGAGATAGCAAATAAAAGGAGAAAGATTACGCTAGAGAAAGTGATTCTGTGACAAATAGAGCATGCCAATATCCAACCAAAAAATGGAATGATACATGCAATCTCTACTGCATGTCTTAAGTTGGTTAGATGATTCTGAGCATCAACTTCTTCATGATTTGGGGTACTTCACCATCAAAATTTTTTGCATGTCTTTCCTTAAAATGCTATCAAATAGAAAGTCGACAACTCGTCCTATAATTGTTAAAGCATTGTTAGAATCTCAAAACAAAACAGCTAACCTTTTGTCAATATATAGGTAAATGCATGTGAAACAAAAAAGTAACTTACAGCTCCTTTGCTTATAGACATCTTCTCATTTAGATTGCTGTGGTGGATGCATATATAAATGATGGGCTACATATAAAGGTGAAAATAAAGAGTAGGTAATTGAAATCAGGCAATGTTGCGATGCAATAATCTTTTTTCTCTGCATTAATTGTCTTTTCATATGACAATTGTTCTTTGAACCAAAACTAAATAAAGCTTTTGTCCAGTGCCGTAACTTTGAATTTTAACAAAGATAAAGAGGCTAATAAATATAACATCCAAGATGCAAAGTTAAAAGAGGGTAAATTTGGGATATCATAAAAATCCGCCTCCATGTATATGAGTTTATATTAGATATATAAACTTTTTTCCTCGGCCATATAGGAAACCATACATATCTATAAAAAGATGATCCCAAAAAAGATAAATTTAATTTGTTAGGTCTTAGACCTCAATTGCATTGTAAGCACTCATATTTTCATTTAATGTGTTATGATAAACCTTTATAATATAAGTAGAAAAAGTTATTGTTAGGGCTCTTGCTTAACTATAACTTTATCACTACGCCCACGCTCCTTCACGCATGTGCATCGACACATATATTTAGTTAGCCCTTCTGTTTTGTGTAGCATATATTTGAGTGCAAGAGTCCTATTTGATTGTTACTTTGGTATTCGTAAACATAGATATCATATTCTTTTGTGTGTGCGCGCCTTATTTTTGAAGAAGTATGTTCTCGTACTTATTATTTTTGATCAAGTGTATACATATTCTTTTCTTAATACATATCGAATAGAATATCTTGCTCTACCTTTTACTTCAAAATAAAATTCCAATCATTGCGGGATGGCAAAGAAATACTATTCTATGCACTACTCTTGACTAATATATATAATTGATTAAAACATCACACCTTACAAGACAATCTCACATCATATAAGTAATTTTTTTTCCAAATAGGAAAAATAATGAGTCTAAAATAACGTTTCACCTATGCTATTTGTTTCTATCATTCATACTTGTTGTATGCAATATTATTATATAGCAAAGTATGCAACGATTAACTAATTAAAGCCCAGCAGTGTAGGGCACCCCAGCTGAAGAGATCCAAGACCCCCCACCCAAGAAATTCCCAACGGTAAACTCAGCAGCATCAGAAGCACTCATGGCATGAAACCCTGGCCATTTCACTCTACCACCTGTTGCAGCTCCAGCTCCGGTGTTCATGTACTCACCATAATACAACGTGCTCAATCCAAAATTACCATCCCATTGCAGCCACCCCGCGGGGTCCATGGCCCCACTAATCGACGTCTTCATGAACACCGTCCTCGAATACGCCTTCCATGGCCGGCCAAGATACGACCTCGTCGACCCCAAGCTCTCCGCGGCCCCCACGCTCGAGTCATGGATCGAGATGCCCGTGTTCTCGTTCGGGTCCGAACGCCCTTGCGCGGTGACAGTGTTTTGTTGGCCGTTCAAGGGTTTCCGTAGGTAGATGTTGCAGTTCTGGAAGACGGCTGCTGCGTCTCCAAAGATGAAGTCGACTGTGCCGTAGATGTTGCAGTTGCGGTAGAATTGGCGTTGGGAGAAGACATAGAGGGTATCCTGGTAGCCCTTGAAGCTGCAACGGTAGAAGACGGAGAGGTCGGATCCTGATCGGAGGGCGACTGCTTGGTGCTTTTGGGGTCCGGCTGTGTTTTGAAATGTCATGTCTTGAGCTATGAACCCTCCACCTGTAATAGCTGTATACGTACAAAGAACCTGATTAGATTCTGAATATTTTCTTCCGCATAATGATTTTTGACGCAAGCTACATGCACATCAAAGAAATTTACTATGAAAAACCTAGAAAAATCTTGAAACCTAACCTTTCATATTTTGTTAAAAAAAAAGAAAAATAAGAATAAAAATTAAATTGAAATTTATTAATTTTGACTTATATGTGATGGATATAAATTGATGGAAGAGAAAATGTAAACCTTAAACTTAAAATTACCATTTTTGCATGAATATCTATTACGTTATATTTTCTTTGAGGATATGTTAAATTATATATAGCATGTGGTCAAGCTTAGGTATAAAAGGTTGCTTCAACAACTGCTATTTACGTGGGAGAAATCAATCAAATACAAATAGCTAGTTCGTTGTCTAGTCACAAACGCTTTCTTGGAATTTATAGCTTTCTAAAAAAGAAATAAAGTCATATGCAACCCAACAATATCTTTGATCTTACTAGATATTTCCATATATATCAGTTTATTTTCATTGAAGACACTTTTAGGAACCAAAAGCTAGTTTCAAAAGCTATGTGATCAGGGAGATTCCAATCGCGTGTAATACAAATAGTTCATCGTCATTATCAATCCAAAAATATTAATCGTACATCTCACTAGAAAAATATCTATATACTTTATAAGGTTCAATATATATAGCTAAAAATAGACATACCAACTGTCGCCGAATTGAATGTAGTAGAACCGTCTTGCACGTTCTTACTGCCCGTAACTACAGTAGCTCCCATGCCGTCACCAATCAACATCAAGTTCTTCACAGTGATCTGAACATTCTCATTGTAAGTGCCGGCTTTAACATGGATCACAAATCTCGAAGTCCCACTCCTCATCTTAGCAGCGGCCGTGACAGCTTGAGAGATGGTTTTGTAATTCCCCGAACCGTCATGAGCCACAACAAGGTTGGCCTTCACGGACGAAGATTGTAGAAGTTTGCGATCGGCCGTAGATACCCACGATGGAAACCCATCATCAGTTAGCAGCCTACGGTTATTATTATTGTTACGGAGAGAAGAACTAAGCGGGGCCCACATCGCCTTGTTGATAGCAAGACAGTTGCTTAATGATTCAAATATGTTATTCCTCATGAATGGCGAGGTTTCGATACGTGAGGATGAGTTGAGCTCGATGAAACCGTTCTTGCAGGTTTCGTGGTTGGCGATAGCGGCGCTGAGCCATGTTTGAGAATTGTCATGAGATTCAGCAGATTCTGCCAATATCGAGCGGTTGAGGTGAAGAATGGATTCATCGAATAACACTAAGCAATCGGCCCATGCGGCCTTGGCTCGCTTGTCGAGTGAGCTTAAAAGGTCCACGGACGATGCTAACTTGTGTGTTAGTGCGATTTGGTCCATTGTAGCTTGGACAGCTAGGTTTCGAAAACTCGATGAGGTTTTGTATAACTCGGAGAAAGATTGAGAGTTGTAGGTGCTCATGAGAGAGGCACAAACTTGAGGGTAGGGTGTTTGGCTGCATGATAGTATAGGATCACTTGCTGCACCCCTAGGAGCTATGAAGAGTAGTAGACACAAGGCAAAAAAGTTATTGAACAAATATTTGGTTGCCATATTATATATTGATTGCAAAGCACTAGCTAGATAGGGTTTTGATCAATATATAACTTTGAGTTGTATGAATTAATATGGGGGTGAGAGGGAATGGCCAACTTTATATATAGGGGCATGCATATATGATCATGAGAGGATTGAAAGTGCACGTTAGTGTTAAATTAAAAAGGTAGTAGTTTGATCAGTTTGGAATATATGTGAATTGCATGTGGTTACGTGAGTGAGCAAAGGACATGCATGTTTTATATATGTTGTAGGCTATATTCTTGAATAATTAAGACAATTAGATAGTGCTTACTTGATGTTTTACGTTATTATCTAAATTAGGGGAAGGGGTCAATTGTGTAGAAAACATAAGTCAAGTTTTGGGAAATATGAACAATTCTAATTAAACACCAACATTGGAAAATTCCTCCTTTTAATTGCAAACTTCAAGTGGGCGTGAATAGGTTGTGAAAACAGATAAATTATGTGAATTATCTACGAACTCCATTTAGTTCTTTTGTTAATTTGTCTGCAATATTATCCCCCCCCCCCCCCCCCCCCCCCTCTCTCGAACTACTTAAAAGGAAAGGTAAAGGTAGGTTTATAACTTTCTAATTAATGCGTGTTTCCTCCTATATCTTCATCCCAAAATGAAGAGAATAAAATTCTGGAATTGCCGTGAAGTACGAATAGGATCAACAATACCTAAATTTTAATTAGTTCAAAATAAATAAATATATAAATATATAAAACCCAAGTAATTAATTATATTTAGTGGAGTACTATAATTTTTGCCAAACTAAACAGCTTAACAATTAAAACTTTCTAATTAAGCAACATGTACATACATACACATGGTGTGATTAGGGCCGATATAAACAAATCTGCATATTAAATATTCAGACCTGTCTTCTGAAAATGGTGCGTCCACATGATTCAAATCCTTACACAAGTTTCATTATGACTTGAACGTTGAAACCGTGCGTTAACTTTCTTCAGCAACTACTAAGGAAAAAAGATAGAATAAGAAAAGGTTTGCATGACTTCATAATGTGCAACAAATTATTAAGAAAATTACTTTCTTCATTTTCTAAAACTTATTCTAAAATGAGAGTAGGCTAGCAAGCGAAGTACATGTTTAATTATAAATTTTGTGAACTCCACATAAATTTGCATTATACTATTAGAGATTGTGTTGCCGCATTATGCCGGTACATATCCATTGATTTCCAACCGATATGTTATTAATGTATTTACTACTACTACTTTATTAGAAATAGTCATTTTATATTGTTAAAATAAATATCTTATATTATTATATTGAATTCTAATTAATTATTTTATTATACTGATATATATACTGGTCATACGAGTAACCACATGTTATTCGAACAGTGCAGGAAAAACTACATTTCATAAATTGGTAAACAAAATTGACGGCGATTGGTCATGTCAAAGAAAGAAAGATTGCAATATGACATGTCTACGCTTGAGTTTTACCTTTTCTTGTTCTTTGTCACTTTTCGGAAACATTTGATTTCTTTCTTTCTTTTTTGATTTATGACGTGATAACATTCTGTCGACCATTGCAAATGAGAACATCAATCAAGGATCCCGAAGTCACAGCAAGATCCAATCCATGCTTCCGAGGTACACATAGTATGAATTAATACCTGCATGGCGATGTGTATGAGATTTAGATTTTGTGGCCTCCATAGATATCAGATTATGAATACCCTATACCAATTATGTTCTATATCTTAGTGATATGACTGTATCCTTAGTGTAGTGGACTTATCCCGATCATTTTCCATTTTCACCGTTCCGGCATCATTAATTGCAGGGTATAAATTTTTTCAAGACTATGCCTGAATGAAATAAGTAAAGCTTTAAGAAAAAGATAAAATAAGATATATATTAATTCTTCTTCTCACTTTCTTTCCACTTTCAAGCTTAAATGATTAAAAAAAATTCATAGTGCCTAATCCTATTTTCACGGAAAAGCAGAGAAAATGTAATATGCTAATAACAAAATAGTTATTCCTATTTTCATCTTGCTTTTGATTTTGGCCATTATACAATTTCGTTAAAATATCTTTAATTAAACACGGGATGTTTTGCCTTTCATTGATAAAAATAAAAAGAAATTAAATCTCTGTTAATAACTCAAATCTTAATTTTGTTCATATAAACTATTATTAAAAGGTATCCAATATTGATATGACATGTCTAAATTTTGAGCTTTTCCTTTTCTTGTTCTTGATCACTTTTAACTTTTAGGAAAAAGTAAAGTTTGATTTCTTTTTGATTTATGAAAGTGACTTTTGTGTTCTGACCTTTTTGTTAAAATGCATGGTATTCTTGGTTTTATAAGGGCACGTCACAGTCATCCGTCGCTTGTGCGCGCCAACATAATAAGGCCAACAACTGCTTAATTTCCCGCAGCAAGTGCTATCATTTCAATACCACACGTCTACACATGAAAATCTTGCTCCAGCTATTTTATTTTCCCTCTCTTTTGAATGTACAAAAGGCGTGTTATTTCGTACATGCACCGGAAAGGGCGGCATTCGGGCCAGTGGGGCCGGCCCGGCTCTAAGCCTGTCGAGTTAGACCGGTATTCGGGCATGGCCATGCCTCTGTTGACCGGGCCTAGGGCCGGCCTGATTACCCAAAACCCGAGCACAACCCGGCCCTAGGCCCAGCTTGTCCCAGGCCGGGCCTGTGGGGCCGTCCAAACTGGACAGGCCCGATTGCAATTTCAATAACTTTTATTAAAATCGATTTTTCGGACATAACTTTGTTTAGGTCACGGGTTAGACCTACATATTTTATTGATTTAAAATTTTTGGTTGATTTTTATTGAATTTTAAATTTTCCTCAAGTTTATGAGATAAATGCAGCATGAAGCAAGCCAAACAAATTTGAAGCTCAATTGTTCTTTAAAATCTTGTAATTTATGAAAATTAAATGGTTATAGTTTTATGATAGTTTGGTGAACTTAAGTAAATAACTCAAACATAACATAATAGCGGATATGGAACATGCTAAAGCTTTACAAGAAGTCTCCAAATACAAATAAGTAAGAGAACAATTATAAAGTAGGACAAGTACTCAAAATAATAAAACTAGGATCCAAAAAATTACAAACTCCTCCACCCACCCCACATCGCCTTGGCCAATTAAAAAAGGCAATTCAATTGCCTTGTAACCCCCCGCCCTTCCCCCTCAAAATAAAAAACAAAAAACAAAAAACAAACGCTCCTTAAATCCCCCGCCCCCGCCTCACATGACCTTGGGCCCACCGCACACGGGAAAAAAATTTATTTTCTTGATTCGGGCCGGGAGGGTTTCACAGGAAATACCCAAGTCCACCCTGGCCCAACCAGGCAGCCCCTCAACCGGGCCGGTCCGTTGCCCGTCATGTGGCGTTCGGGCCAAGCCAGGCCAAAAACCAGGCCGGACCACAGGCCGTCCCGCCCATTTACCATCTTGACGCCTGTCATGAATGATACCCTTCTTGCAGTCATTTTTTATGTTGTCAAAATTTTGGACTTTCCAGCAATAAACAACCACCATATATACCTAATATGTTGAATTTAGGACTATTTATAAATAATAATTAGGTCGGGGAGCTAGAAATTTTCCTTTGGAAAGTCCAGTGAAAACACAAATAACAAATTTATGAATCGATAGATATCCTGTAAGACGAGAAGCTAATCTCTGCCGCAAGAATAAAGTCATCAATTTTCCCAGCTGCACAGTACCCGTGCCGGAGTTCTTAGAGACCGGCTACTTGGGAGTAGGATCGGGTTGACAACTTCAAATGCTCAACACACACACAAATTAATAGAAGCTAAAGTTGCAAGTTTTTTCTTATTATTAAAGAATAGCTTGATTCATAATTAATTAACGTCTTCGTAGAAAAGGATATCAATCTAGTGCTTAATTAATACAAGGAGTAAGTGTTGAAAAGAAACTTGATTTAATTGAAGTTATTTGGAGTAATTGATAGCATTTAGGAAAATGAGAATAAATTGTGTCAGTTATGCGTACGAACAGTCATGATCTTTAGAATGCTCAATATTAGTTTCACTACTACAATAGGGAGTTGCCCCTACGGATAGTGAAATCCATAGGGGCAGATTTATTTTGGCCCTACGGATTAATCCGTAGGGCTATAGGGTTGCCCCTACGGTCCTTACATAATTATATAAAAATTATTAAATCTTAAATTGTTGTTTGCCCCTACGGAGCCGCAAACCAAGAACCTACGGACTTATCCGTAGGGGCATCTAAACAGAGATTTAAATTAAAAGCTCAGATCGATCCCTACGCTCATTATTCCCAATTTATCTCGCACGAACAAAAAATTCCCAAACCCTCGTTCCCGCCGATCGATCGTCGTTCTCGTCATCGCCGGCGCCGCCGATTCATCGTGGCCACCGCCTGCTTTCGTCGTAGCCACCACTTGCTTTCGTCGTCGCCGGCGCCGGCTCATCGGAGTTCTCGTCGTCTCCTCTGCACAGGTAAGGAATTCTTCAATTTATCAAATTTTTTATTGGGGATGCGACTGGGGCTGCGGGCTGGGGCTAGGGCTAGGGTTGAGGCTGGGGCTCGGGCTGCGGCTAGGGCTGTGGTTGGGGTTGGGGCTCAAGCTCGGGCTGCGGCTAGGGCTGTGGTTGGGATTGGGGCTCGGGCTCGGGCTGCGGCTAGGGCTGTGGTTGGGGTTGGGGTACTGGGGCTCGGGTTGGGGTTAGGGTTAGGGTTAGGGTTGGGGCAGGGGGTTGCGGCAGGGGGTGAGAATTTTTCTAGGTTTCTTTTAAAGCTTGTGAAGGAAATTTTGAGCCCCGAAAAAATGAACATTTCTAATGATTTTGATAAGAGACAAGGGAGCAATAAAGTTTTTTTTTTCTATTTGTCTAGATTCAAATGTCTACTTATATATATATATATATATATATATATATATATATATATACAATCTCAATATTCGTGGCATGTTGGTTATAAATTTCTCTCTCTGTTGAGATATATAGCCTACTTCAGCACATAGCTAGGTATGCGATAAAATTATTTTTGATAAAACAATGCATGATATAATATGGAAATATATTTGTTTCTTAGCTTCAATCATACAAACGTGTTCCAAATTAACGTAATTCAAATAGCAATTCCTTGGAATTTTTTAGTCCAGAGAATCTTGATCGAGTCTCAGGATCATATTGATTCAACAAAACGCATCCACTTGCAATGGTACTTAATTCACCATTTACTAGTTATGTTACCTGCATTGAATTAGCATGTCATGGTTATCATATTTGACTTGTATTGTTGCACTTTGTGCAGTTAAGGCTGAATCAGAACAGACTTACCATCAGAGAATCTTACAAATCCTTGACCAGCTTGAAGCTGAGGTAATCAAACAAACCACTTTTCTGTTTAGCCCAAAACTAAGGCTGCTTTTTGTAGGCATTAGAAATAAATGCAAGTTAAGTTCTGCCGAGTAATTTGCCAACAATTTTTGCACATCTCTATGTTTGATAAACAAATGGCATCAGAGCGGCCAAGAATTGAAGCATGTCCAAGCCCAGTTCTGTAGGTTGTACATTCATATCAGGCTGAGTCAGATGTGGAGCTTAACTTGTCTCTTGTAGACTATGCCGTAGTTAGAAAGGTACTACTTGTTTTCATTTTGTACTTCTAGCTTACAAATCCTAAGCCCAATGTTTTAGTTCACTGTGTTAGATAGTAAAAGATCACTCTGCACATTTCCGTAGGAATTTGTCTTTTAGATGTTTTTCTGAGTGTCACATCGTTCTCATCCAAGTTTGTAAGCCATGTTCATTATTCTTTCAATTCTTTTAACTTGAATATGCCAGTTATTGTTCCGTTTACTATAAAGTTGCAACAAAGAGTCTCTGTTAGCACTTCCATGCACCCTTTACATGTTTTTATCATATCCACTCCTATCTATCCAGAAAGTCAACATCTTCTGGTATTTGTTTTCAAAAAGAAAAGATAAGAGAGGAAAAGATATTTGTCCGTCTCATATTTGAGCCATACTTTTGATTTTCTTGCAGATTCTAGGTTGATTTTCTGTGATAATTCATAAACATAGTAATATTTGTAATGTTTCTTCTTGTTAGTCTAGCTTTCCTCTTATGAATGCCAACACTGTTTTTACCCTCCTTTTCTTCGGGGCACATGATATCTTGCACCTCTCCTCTCGAAAACTTATTTCTCTTTTATTTTCTATATCTTTATTTTATTTTATCTTATTTGCTACGCTTTGTTTTGTTTTATTATATTTTTCCTCTGCTAATTATATTCTTCTAGATCATGTTTGCCTAATCTATCCGAGGCTTAGCATAATCTAGTTGCGATAAACAATTCCATCTTCTGCTACTATGGTGGCACTGAGAAACTTCCATTTAGAAATGACAGCACGTATTTTGTGGAAGTACTGTACATAAGTAAAACCACAACGGGCATGACAAATTTGTTGACCAGGTTCCGATTACTGTGTGAAAGTTGTTCGGATGAAATTCTAATTCTGGTGGAATTGAAACCGATAACCGGTTCATATGGTGATTTAGGCTGCTTCAGTGATATTTGTGCCTACATTGATACCTCAAGCAACGAATCAATGATGTGGATCACAAACTAATTAAATAAATTTTGAATACCAATCTGGACTGGGATTTGTGATTGGGGAGAAGTTTGTGTGCTCATGGGCATGACACAAGTCGGGAAAAGTACAACTTACAACGATCGTGTTCCAAATTAACGTAATTCAAATAGCAATTCCTTGGAATTTTTTAGTCCAGAGAATCTTAATCGAGTCTCAGTTCCATATTATTGCTAGTGGATGCGTTTTGTTCAAAGAGTCTTTTCCTTTTAGTAATTTTCCTCTTTAGGGAGTTTTCGACATTGAAATCTCACTAGTTGATAATGTTAAATGAGTTCTAGTCCTAGTTTGCTACATTTTTTTATATATAGTAGATGGTGATACTTCTTTAAGTAAAAATAACCCTACACTTAAGCGAAATCATAAATCGAAACACACATATATAGAATACAACTCATACATGGGTATCCTCAAATCTAACTTTAATTATCGATAATTTATTCTTTTCAACGACAAACGCACACACAAAGCATATACACGGATTTTCTCCTTTGTCAGTAACCATCCCGTTCTTAGATTTCTCAATATAGTCATCATAACCTACAATTTATATGATACAGTCTAACATGGCCCATGAGTACGTCAGGGTTATGGACTGGATGTATGTGAATTGGCAACAACGTATGCAACCTAAGTTTGTCACTGGAGTTTCTGCTTTCATTGAATTTGCACGCGCACTTAAAATAACAACCTTTATACTGAAAAAATTATGTATGCTATTACTTAGTAGTTTATGGTTTTTAGACGCAAAAGCCATTTGAGAAATATTTTTCCTACCCACTATTAATCCATATTCTCAATATAGTCATTGAATTTGCACGCGCACATAATAAGAAGGAGAAGACAGTAATGTGGCAGAAGAAGAAGGAGAAAACAGTAATGTGGCAGAAGAAGAAAAAAATGACATTCCTTGTTCTCTGTTTTAGCATCAATCTTCTGATATGAACTAATGATGGCTTTCACATTGGCTTTTCGTTTTAGAGACTTCTTAATGTCCAATAGAAAGTATACATCAGATTTGTGCAGGTCAGGTTCTTCTATGACTTTCAAGAGTCTCAACTGATTCTGTAAATTACACCCTAGTTGGGTGATACTTTTACCACTTCTCACTGCAGGTGCGCTCTTTAATATCCATTTTGAATGTAATATTATAGATATTCAAAATGGATATTAGAGAGCGCACCTGCAGTGAGAAGTGATAAAAGTATCACCCAACAAGGGTGTAATTTACAGAATCAGTTGAGACTCTTGAAAATCATAGAAGAACCTGACCTGCACAAATCTGATGTATGCTTTCCATTGGACGCTAAGAAGTCTCTAAAGGGAAAAGCCTATGTGAAAGCCATCATTAGTTCATATCAGAAGATTGATGCTGAAACAGAGAACAATGAATGCCATTTTCTTCTTCTTCTGCCACATTACTATCTTCTCCTTCTTCTTCTGCCACATTACTGTCTTCTCCTTCTTATTATGTGCGCGTGCAAATTCAATGACTATATTGAGAATATGGATTAATAGTGGGTAGGAAAAGTATTTCTCAAATGGCTTTTGCGTCTGAAAACCATAAACTACTAAGTAATAGCATACATAATTTTTTTAGTATAAAGGTTGTTATTTTAAGTTTTCCCTTATAGAGATATGATCTAACTGCCTTTATAAACTATAAGTGTGCAGAAAATTATGATAAGAAACCATAAGAAAGGGCCGTAGCCATGCATAACCTTGAATCTACATACCAAATCATGCACAAGCATGCAATTATTGTCACCTTGCCTTGGAATATAAAATATCTTGGAAGACTATAAGCGAGCATTTAAATCTTGATAGCTTTTGACTTCAACATATATTTTTCTCAAGTACCATGAAATATACTTCCTCCGTATAAACCGTTTTCAGGAAGATAGATTAATAATGACAAATTATCCATTGTGGCTCACTAGGTTAGCATTTTCTCTTCTATTGACCATCTTACTAATCTGCGTGGTAAATTTATTCGGAACCGGCTGCGAATCATTAAAAGACATGCATAAGAAAGAAAGCTAAAATACAGATATATAGCATACCGATACATCGAAACTTCAAAATTGCGATGACAATCCAGAGATATTTATTTCTACACACGTGGTGCGCGTGCGAATGCGTCAGGCATCATGGACAAATATTTCAGAACATGGAAAGTATTATTAGTATAAAGTAATTAAAGCTTTTAAACACGTTGGGTAGATATTTTCTTAGTTGATGCAATCATATCATGAGGACTAAATTTAAGCTATTATACATATGCATATGTATTTTTTTAACCTAATATATCACACACACAGAGAGAGAGAGAGAGAGAGAGAACACCAGTTTGGTAGAGAAATCAGATAGCAGGACCCTGAAGAAATGGAGTCCATAGCATTGCTCATCATCATCATCCATGATCCCTTTGAAAAAATATTATCAAAAGGGATCATGGATGATGATGATGAGCAATATTATGGACTCCATTTCTTCAGGATCCTGCTACCTGATTTCTCTACCAAACTGGTGTTCTCTCTCTGTGTGTGTGTGTGTGTGTGTGTGTGATATATTAGGTTAGAAAAATACATATGCATATGTATAATAGCTTAAATTTAGTCCTCATGATATGATTGCATCAACTAAGAAAATATCTACCCAAGGTGTTTAAAAGTTTTAATTACTTTATACTAATAATACTTTCCATGTTCTGAAATATTTGTCCATGATGCCTGACGCATTCGCACGCGCACCACGTGTGTAGAAATAAATATCTCTGAATTGTCATCGCAACTTTGAAGTTTCGATGTATCGGTATGCTATATATCTGTATATTAGCTTTCTTTCTTATGCATGTCTTTTAATGATTCGCAGCCGGTTCCGAATAAATTTACCAAGCAGATTAGTAAGATGGTCAATAGAAGAGAAAATGCTAACCTAGTGAGCCACAATGGATAATTTGTCATTATTAATCCATCTTCCTGAAAACGGTTTATACGGAGGAAGTATATTTCATGGTACTTGAGAAAAATATATGTTGAAGTCAAAAGCTATCAAGATTTAAATGCTCGCTTATAGTCTTCCAAGATATTTTATATTCCAAGGCAAGGTGACAATAATTGCATGCTTGTGCATGATTTGGTATGTAGATTCAAGGTTATGCATGGCTACGACCCTTTCTTATGGTTTCTTATCATAATTTTCTGCACACTTATAGTTTATAAAGGCAGTTAGATCATATCTCTATAAGGGAAAACTTTAAATAGCAACCTTTATACTAAAAAAATTATGTATGCTATTACTTAGTAGTTTATGGTTTTTAGACGCAAAAGCCATTTGAGAAATACTTTTCCTACCCACTATTAATCTAGATTCTCAATATAGTCATTGAATTTGCACGCGCACATAATAAGAAGGAGAAGACAGTAATGTGGCAGAAGAAGAAGGGGAAGATAGTAATGTGGCAGAAGAAGAAGAAAATGCATTCATTGTTCTCTGTTTCAGCATCAATCTTCTGATATGAACTAATGATGGCTTTCACATAGGCTTTTCCCTTTAGAGACTTCTTAGTGTCCAATGGAAAGCATACATCAGATTTGTGCAGGTCAGGTTCTTCAATGACTTTCAAGAGTCTCAACCGATTCTGTAAATTACACCCTTGTTGGGTGATACTTTTATCACTTCTCACTGCAGGTGCGCTCTCTAATATCCATTTTGAATGTAATATTATAGATATCCATGCCTGTTTATGTCAAAATTACTTATATTGTCAATGTTTGATTGTCTAGTTGTTGGCGATGCGTCCATATCAGGGACAGAGGCCACTCCCGTTCCTTCAGGTATGTTTATATATCATATAGGGCATGTATATTGATTTAGAATGCTATATCATAAATATACACACATTCCTTTTGCTCTTAGTAATTTTTATTATTGTCTAGCTGTAGGTGGTGATAGTAGTTGACAATAAAATTTGTCATCCTAGAAACTATGATTTTTATATGTGCTCGCATGCGGGAATGATTGTAAGTCGTGGACCTTGTTTAGTCGTCCAACTCATTATCATGGGCTGCTTGATGAGATTAGATTTGCGCCTGATGATCTACAAGAGCTTGTTCACTCCCTGTCATATGTGTAAGCAGCGCTATATGCGAGTTTACCTTGTTAATATGTATGTACTGAAATTAATTAATATTATTCAAATTTTGATACATGCAGATACCAGAGGAGCACATCTTCTATCTCTGTAGGTAAGGTTTTGAATTTGTTGATTTTGGTATTTCTTGTCAATTTTATAGACCAGTATGTGCTAAATATAATGTTCTGACAGTTGCTAGGGGGAAGGCAGCATTCGAGGCTGCTGACCCCAGTCCTGGACGCCGCACACGGACGGCACCACGGAGGTTGGGAGAGAGGCCGAGGACTGGGATCTAGCAGGGCCCATATGAGGTTGGACTCCACCCCGGTGGTTACTTCCTCCGTCTCCAGTGAGCGACGTATCCAGCAGGAACTGGAGAACTTGAAGGCCACCGTTCAGGAGTTGAAGGAGATGCTGGTATGTATACTACTTAATAGTAAAATATCATGTCATATTATAGATATCAACATATCCAATATCAGTACGTAGCCTGAGCTTATTTGGTTGTAAACTTAGGTTTTATTAATCATACATGTACATATCTAATTAAAATAAACTACAGTTTTCCAAACTAGATATCCAAATGGGGTTTCGAAATAACTCGATAATGATAAGAATTCGAATAAAACAGAGTTCTTATACGCTTATTGCACACGTTAGGTCCAGACGCGATGGGGTAGGCGCAAGATTCTAGCGTTTATCAGAGGTGGAGCTGGACCGAGCTAGGCTAGCATTTTGATTCTTATTTTTTGAAACATGTATTTATTTATATGATACATATTGTACTACATTTTGAAACATTTTGGGCGAAATTGATTTTGGTTTATATTTATATCATATTCAGTTTTTTGGTTTCTTTTGTATATTATATGCGTGAGATGTGAATATGAATACTGCGATATATGTTGTGTGATGATTAATTTTATATTTGATTGATGTATATATTATTGTGCACAGGACGGGAAAAAAATCTAGCAGCCTATTTTTAAAAAAAAAATACAGATATTGTGTACCTACGGATTAATCCGTAGGTTCACATGTTGCCCCTACGGCTAAGCCCGTAGGGGCACAATAACAGCAGTAACTGATATTTTCCCCCTGATCGCAGTACCAGGGGTTGGGAGTGCCCCTACGGACACAACCGTAGGGCCAACAGCCTAGCCCCTACAGGGTTATCCGTAGGGGCCAAATATCAGGAATCCTGATATATGGCCCCTACGGATCGGTACCTACGCGTATATCCGTAGGGGTTAGGGCATGCCCCTACGGTTATGTCCGTAGGTACAGTCAATATATTAAAAAAAACATAAATAATATAACTTTTTTTAACCCTATGCATTACTCCGTAGGGGCAACAGGACCTACACAGATATCCGTAGGGGCAAGTTCAGGGCTTCAACTTGCACCTGCGGCCTTTGCACCTACGGGGTATTTTTAGCCCCTACGTATATGCCCGTAGGGGTAGTGGATTGCCCCTACGGATAAATCTGTAGGGGCAACCCTTATTTGTAGTAGTGTTTCTTTGATTTTAATTTATAATATGGCGAGTTAATGTAGGGTTCCTAGGCACCCTAAGGAGGTCTCACAAGGCATCAACCATGCCAATTTCAAATTTTAACGTGCCGAGAAACCCTAAACTACGGATCGTTTGCTAGATGTCTAGGCGAAAAGTAACTAGTTAACACTTAACTAAGAGATACGGAAATACAACCTTTGTAGATCCGGTTCTCCACCTCCATAGCTCCGCAATGAAGTCTCCTCGCTGTCCATAACAAGTCCCGGGCTCTAGCGTCGGCTTCATCGGAGAATGGACGGGCTAGGTCATCGATGTCCATGCCGAAGATGATCTACGTCGAGGCATCGCTAGATCAAGCTCCAACTTCACCAAGTCAAGAAAACTTGTGAAGGAAACACACTCTACTACTTGGCAAGAGGTAGAGGATGAAGAAATAGGAAGTGGGTAGACTTTAGAATTGGATTTCTCACTTGTTTTCATCAATCACCATTGATGCTCACTAGCTTTCTTCATGTTGAAGAAGATGAAGAAGAAGAAGAAGATATGATGAGAATCATAAATCAATAATAAAATCAAATTGATCTTATCATAATGCAACCTTGGGTTAGATTTAACTCTTGTAGAGAGAAAACTCTAGTTTAGCTAATGGTTAGGTTTAAACATAAAACAAAATGGTTACAAATTCTAAGCATCATGAAGTTTCCACAAAAGACAAAATTAGCAACCATTTTATTTTAGCCAAAAGAAATAAAGAATATAAATGAAATGAATAAGTGAATACTTTAAAACCATAACCATTAACCTAAACATGGTTCAAATCAAACATACACCCAAGTTTGCATGCATCATCAAACATGATACAAACTAGTGCACAAAACTATATCATATATACAATGTGCACTTCAAGTGAGAAAATCCATCTTAAGTGAACCAATACTAGTTAATGTAAAGTAATATATCAAATATATAATTATGCATTAAATCATTAAATCAACACTTGATTCAATGATCCGGTCATGTCGCACATAACCGACTAGTATCCAATGTATCGGCTTATCGAATCAATCCTTGATTCGATATGTAGGTTATATCGAATATAACCAATCGATACATACATCGCGAGAATGGAACACGGTATCACATACACGCATTATTCTCGGTCCCGCACATATCTCATATGCGCTCCTATTTCGTTTCGCTTGAGCCAGGAAACCTCTGTGTAGGACTCTAAAGACTCGTCAATACGCCGGCAGTAGGTGATGATCATATCAAACACCCACAAGCCGCAAGCGGTCTGCTAAACGTAACGGCCACCCGGGTATTGAGCGATCTGAAGATCGACGAGAAAGCCCGCTCACACTCCAGTGAATCCGACCAGTAACACTACCGTACAGTCCGGTCTGATCGTCTGATATGTCGCATATCTCGCCTAGGGGTGGTAAACGTCAGACCCCAATAGCTTGATAAGTCGCGTCGATATGAGGTCTATAACAATTCGAGAAACTACTGGTAACACTTACCAGTAAATCTCAGCAACCCTGGCCAGGGATTTCCTGTTATAGCCAATCGAACACAGCGCAACATCAACCCCCTATACCGAGAGAGACGAATCCCCTCCTATCGCTCATTGCCTCCATGTGACTCGGGACTGTACCCAAAAACCACCGTTTTGCACGCCCTCTTGAACGTGGTAAGATGGAAATCAAAGCACAGTGGGAACCACACAAGACTCTATGACGATCTCGGGTCAACAGACTACTCTGTACCAGTGTCACCAGAGAACTGCCATCTGACGTGAGGTATAATACCATCTAGGAGTTCTCGGCGAGTCCGTCCAGTGTACCCAGTCTCTACTGAGCACCCGTATATCATCTCTGATGTCAAACACCAATGGATATGGGATCATCCATCGCCCATCTGTATGGGTCGAGAAGGTATACGCTAGTCTACTCTGGTATATCGATGCCCTGTCTCGATACACCCACGACTAGGGACTTTGAAGGATGTACTTATGGACTACCATGTCCCCACTAGTATGATCCGCATCATAGTCCAGGTAGTCAAGTACACATCCTAAGGGCTTCACCAACATGTAACAGAGAGACAATCAGTATACACGTTAAGGTAAAGAGCAACCAGATAGCATACTATCATGTCGAGCAAGAAAGTCCTCCCTATATATGTCCCAGCATCCACTACAATATACATCCTATGTATAGTAATGGCCTCTAGGTCATACATATAACTAACAATCTCCCACTTGCACTAGGGCCATCTGATAGCAGTGGTTGTAGTATCTCATACTCAAACATCCCATAAAAATCTCTCTCTGGGAACAGGCCTTTGTGAGTGGATCCGCTGTGTTGTCCTCTGAGTCTACTCTTCAAACCTCGATCCCCTGGAGATCAACCATCTCCATGATCAGGTAATACTGCCTTAGAATATGTCTGGATCACTGATGGGACCTGCGTTCCTTGGCATAAGCCACAACTCCATTGTCACACAATGGGAGGAACAAAGTTCATCTCATGAACCAATATACACCCAGACTGCCTCTTTGGTAGCATCTTAAGTAGCGATGTATCCAGCCTTTATCGTCTAGTATGTCACGGTATCTAGCTTGGAACTCTTCCAACATACCGTCCCTTTACTGAGGGTACAGACAATGCCTGTGACTGACATTCAGTCGTCTTCATCACTCTGGAACCATTCCAGTGATTCTCCCCAGGGTCGATTGATACCATCTCACTACAGCTAGTGAGTATCCTAACATCCATTTAGATCTATCTCATAGATCCAAAATCCAGGATTTAGGAGGTATCATCTTGATCCTATATGGAGAATTATGGTGATAAGCGGAGATTGACCGAGCGTAGCATAGGAAACTCCTTCCCCATCATGAGTATGTCATCCACGTACTCTACGAGGATCATCACCATACTCCCTACTACCCTTTTGTTTATACAAGGTTCATCTACCATTTTGATGATGTCAAACTCTTTGACTAATTCATCAAAACAGATGTTCCAACTCCGCGATGCCTGCTTTATCCTATAAAACATCTTGCACACGTTTCCGCTGCTCCCACTGTCTACGAAGCCCTCTGGCTGTGTACTTATAGACGCTCTCCCAAAATATCATTTAGAAAAGCAGTCAAGACACCCAACCACCAGAGATCGTAGTCATGGTATGTAGCCGTGGCAAGTAGGATCTGGATGGACTTAAGCATAGCTACTTGAAAAGGTTTCATCATAATCCACGCCTGGTCTATGACGAAAAACTTTAACAAGTCTAGGTTTGAAAGTCTCAACTTTTCCATCTACACCAAGTAATCTTCTCAAGATATACTTGCTCCTGATGGGGATTTAACCCTTCAGATATAGCAACCAAAGTCCATACTTTGTTGGTGTATAAGAATTCCATCTCAGATCACTAAGCATCCAGCCATTCTTACAGAGTCACACTCCTGATGGCCAGCTCGAAACTAGTTGGGTCATCATCTCATGATGCAATCCTCGCTCCCACTGTCATAGAGCAACCGAAGTATCTCTCAGGTGGGTGAGGAACCCTACTAGATCGGCGGAGAGGCTGAGGTTCGTTGGAATCTACTGAATCCTTTGGTTTTATCAAATCATCGGCTGCAAATTGTATAGCTGGAACCTTTCCAGTTGTACATTACAGACCTTGCCTTGAGCTTGTCCGGATTTTGCTTTTAGACATAGGCCGGACAACCCCAAATCTTAACTGGCTTAAGACATGGGCTCTTCCCATACTATATCACATATGAAGTGGTAGGCAACTGATTTGATTCAAACCCAATTCAATAGGTATGCAGCTTCTCAAGTGCATAACTGCTAAAAAGGAAAAAGGTAACTCAGTAGTACTCATCATAGAGCACACCATATCAAATAGGGTGTATCTGCTCCGCCCCGATATACCATCGTGCTATGGTGTATACGGAGGAGTAACGCTGAGAGAGAATCTCATTCTCCTTTAGAATAGTCCAGGATTTCCGTGCTCAAGTATTCTCCTCCTTGATCACATCAAAGGACATAATACTTATACCCGTATTTTGGTTCTCTACTTCTAACTTATATTCTGTGAATATCTCAAAAGGTTCGGACTTGTGTTTCAACAAGAACATATGTCTGAATCTAAAGAGATCATCAGAGAACGTAATGAAGTATAAAGAACCAGTCCTGGCATGTGTAGACAGGGGACCTTACATACATCATCATGTATCAGTCCCAAGAGTTCACTAACTCTTTCTCTGTTTCCAATAAACGGAGCTCTGGTCATCTTATCTTTGTGACATGACTGGCGAGTTTCACAAGATGTAAATTCAAACTGATTTAAATATACATCTAAATGTAACTTCAGCTAGTCGGGTCACATTGATCTGACCTAGTCTACAATACCTCAAGAAGAATCCGTTCATTTCTGAACTCTTCCTCTTGTGTGTGTTCCATATACCCAGAACTGTAGTTTGATTTAGAACATCAATGCTTTTAGATAACGTGCCTGAACCGATCAACTTTTGATATAGGAAATGTTCAAAACATTATCCATCAATACAAAATTATATCCTTTCTTTTCTAACAAAGAGAGTGATATGATTTGGTATATCAGGTTCGGTATCTAATAACATTCGTTCAGAATCAATGTATTGGTAATACAGGGTGACAGTGACCAACAGACTTGGCTGCAACTCTTGCCCCGTTTTCTGTCTCATGAAACTTATCACCCATTCTCAGTTTTTCTACCTTTTTGTAGCCCTATGTAACAGATTACATATCTGGGATCCTGATCCGGTATCATATACCAGGATGCGGAGGATACTGAGAAACAGTTCTGTATAATGAACACACCCGAAGATGATGCATCAGCATGCACTCTCTTCGTTTGGGCGGCACGGGAAATCTGGTATTCCCTAATTTCCTGCTCTGTCTTATAACAATTATAAGGTGGAGCGGGACCAACGTTCCCCAGCTCAGTATAACAAGCGGGTTCGGTCAATATTCCGTATTATTATCTTGATTAAGGCGTGACATGGTCGCTACCAGGAGAGAGAGAGAAGAAAACACTCAGCGTGCGCTCTTGCAAGAATAGATTGGTTATGATTTTATCTAATCAGGATGGCTCCCACTGCTTTTTATCAAATCTTCCTTCAAACCCTAAAAGGAAAGACTAGCCGGGATTAATTACACACTACAAGTTCGCCAATCTTTCAGCCAGGCCAGTGTCGGTACTTTGAGGGAGGTCCCCCGTGCTTTTGCACGAACCTAATTACTGTAAACCTCGTTTTCCCAGAGGCGTAACCTCGTTAACACCTTTCTAGACACCTACTTGATCGGCTAATTGTAATGTATAAAACTCTCCCAGGAGTAACTCTTACTCGCAGCGGGTATCGGGATCCAACTATCTCATAGAAGGTATGCAATCTCATTGCAAATCTCAACACTTGAAATTCCCGATAATATTTTGCCCCTAGCTCGCTATGACCTTGACGCATGCCAAACAACCCATAGTCTGCTAGTCGAGTTCAACCCGTACATTTCTTGATTGAATTAAACCCACCCGCACGACCCTTGACGCATGCCAAACAACGCCGTACGAATACCCTAATCCAATCGCATCGTATGCTAGCAGATAAGCACTAGCTAGCTACCGTACACTACGCCTTGACGCATGCCAAACAACCGCAGTACGAATACTAACTAGTACTTATCTGAAATGACGGAGGGCTACGACAGGTTTTTCTGAAAACCTATTGCGTAATGAACTTGATATCGTTGTAGAATCAAATGAATTTTTGAAATGGAGTGTCTTTGAGGCTTTTCTAGTTTTGCTAAAGGAGTCACTCCCGGTGAAGGGATCGTCGGTCCTTTCCTCGTCGAATGAGGTGCGGGATATATCATATATATCACTGTGCAAAGCAAAAACTCTTAAAAGCAATCAAAAGACAAACCGAGTGTGTAGCATCTGCCAGTTATTGCTAAAGGAGTCACTCCCGGTGAAGGGATCTCGGTCCTTTCTTTATCGAATAAGGTGCAGGATATATCATATATACCGCTGTGCAAAGCAAGAACTGTAGCTACCTGTTTTATTTTGAAATTCGATTCTACAACATCTTAGGTTTCTTTTATTTCATTAATCATATTAATGAAGTCCCATCATTTAAGTACCTAAACATCACAGATAAACACGACGTACACTTATGCCATCCGCATTCGCCTCGATGTCCCCTCGTGCACCGTTAGGTTAGGTAACTAACGGCAGAGCGGGGCAGGGCTAGTGCGGGTACAAAACATAAGTAACGTCTATATAATATATCATATATACTATATATAGTATCTATCACAGAACATCACATGATCATATCACAGATATCGCATCAGAAGAAACATATGAAATATTGGATATACTAGGACGTCCGTGTTTTCAATACGAGCCAGTATAAAACACGGATTCCACGGTCGCGATGAATAGCCAAACCCACACCCCTAGACCCCTACGAGAGCGGTAAGCAACCCTACCAATTCTGGAGTTAGGAGACCCGGACCCGACTCCTCGAGTTGGTCTCCCACTGGACTCCAGAACCCGGTTACTTGTGCCCTCCTCCTTGGGTCTATCCTAGTGCAGAAAAGTAAATATTATACAAACGGTGACAACTTCCGCAACCTGGAAGCGCCCCAATAAAAGAATATTACATACAAGTTTTTACATGAATGAAAATGAAAAACACTCATCTCACATAAAACCCCCCGGCTATTCAAACACGACGATCCAATATAACATATCCAGCAACACATAACATCACATGTCATCAACGTAAGTAAATATGCGCATCCCAATTGTCGTTGACATATAGCAACGAAACCGGCGATATCACATATTACACTTACGGTCACAGAAAAGAAAGTGTAAAACTACAACAGTTGGAATCCGCAACCACCTCAGACATCACATGCCTGACCAAATGAATTTCTTAGACATCGCATGCCTAACAATTATAAACCCCGCATTTTAGTCTCAAAATCGAAAACTCTTTTTAACATTAAGTCGGGCAATTCAACAAGATTCTCGACATCCTGATCGAATACTCGTCGCAAACTTCAGTAGGCGGCTGCACCCCCGACGCCGTCGACGAAGTGCACCAAGGCGGAACACCGCTGCCGCGAGCACCCGAACGGATGCTTTCAGCGACGGGGTTCTCCTACAGTCACTTGGTCGGGGCTATGGAGTGAGGCTGTCTATTAAGTTTATCGGCGAGTATCCGCGTACGCTACGTGATTGCGACAGACTTTTGATCACATCAAAACTCCGTGGCAACCGATCAAGTGAGACTAAACTGCTATGTTTATAATATTCATTCAGTTATCTCATAACTTATTGTGAATTCCAATTATTGTATCCCATTCCAGATAAATAGAAAATGTTAAACTTTTCGATCGAACAGTCAAACACCCAAGTTTTCCCGATACAGATCAACTCATGAAATAAGTCTAACAACATTCAGTTCGTGCCTCAGTACCAACGGTCCAGCCGTAGAAGGGTCAAGCCAACGCCTCACATGTGGCACGCCGTACTGCCCAAAACCCGAAGGTTCAAAGGGCAGTTCAAGACGGTCACATAATCGAGTTAAGGTTTGTTGTCTTCTAGAGGGTCCATCGCGTTACTTGCACTACTTAGAACGTCGTTAAACTACGGAAAAATCCAACACTTGGAAATTTCCCGACAGGGGAAAAATTGGGTATTTATATCCGGTCGAACTTTTTAACATATTCTAAAAATTATCCGGAAAGCCACACAGACAAAATTTGATACTCCGATCGAAACACCGAATCCCCAAAACAATCCCAGAAAATACAACTCTGGAAAAATATTAAAAACATCCAGAACACACAAGAAACACCAACAGAAACAACTGAAGAAAACACACATCCTGATCATCACAGACGGCCGCGGAACCGCCGCAAAAGGGGGGTCAACGCCGCGGTTCCGCGGCCGTACTGTTGAGTTAGGTTGTCGTTTTCTCCAGTTTTTCTTAGAATTTCCTGCACATTTCTCTGCATATTTTTAATTCCAAAAAATCCACAATTTACAGAAATGTCCAGAGAGCATGTTAAGGGTTTGGGTTTCGGGTCGATCGGACTTCAAATTCCGTCTAGACTTCGCCTAAGGCTCGAGCTAGGCTCTGATACCACTGTAGGGTTCCTAGGCACCCTAAGGAGGTCTCACAAGGCATCAACCATGCCAATTTCAAATTTTAACGTGCCGAGAAACCCTAAACTACGGATCGTTTGCTAGATGTCTAGGCGAAAAGTAACTAGTTAACACTTAACTAAGAGATACGGAAATACAACCTTTGTAGATCCGGTTCTCCACCTCCATAGCTCCGTAATGAAGTCTCCTTGCTGTCCATAACAAGTCCCGGGCTCTAGCGTCGGCTTCATTGGAGAATGGACGGGCTAGGTCATCGATGTCCATGCCGAAGATGATCTACGTCGAGGCATCGCTAGATCAAGCTCCAACTTCACCAAGTCAAGAAAACTTATGAAGGAAACACACTCTACTACTTGGCAAGAGGTAGAGGATGAAGAAATAGGAAGTGGGTAGACTTTAGAATTGGATTTCTCACTTGTTTTCATCAATCACCATTGATGCTCACTAGCTTTCTTCATGTTGAAGAAGATGAAGAAGAAGAAGAAGATATGATGAGAATCATAAATCAATAATAAAATCAAATTGATCTTATCATAATGCAATCTTGGGTTAGATTTAACTCTTGTAGAGAGCAAACTCTAGTTTAGCTAATGGTTAGGTTTAAACATAAAACAAAATGGTTACAAATTCTAAGCATCATGAAGTTTCCACAAAAGACAAAATTAGCAACCATTTTATTTTAGCCAAAAGAAATAAAGAATATAAATGAAATGAATAAGTGAATACTTTAAAACCATAACCATTAACCTAAACATGGTTCAAATCAAACATACACCCAAGTTTGCATGCATCATCAAACATGATACAAACTAGTGCACAAAACTATATCATATATACAATGTGCACTTCAAGTGAGAAAATCCATCTTAAGTGAACCAATACTAGTTAATGTAAAGTAATATATCAAATATATAATTATGCATTAAATCATTAAATCAACACTTGATTCAATGATCCGGTCATGTCGCACATAACCGACTAGTATCCAATGTATCGGCTTATCGAATCAATCCTTGATTCGATATGTAGGTTATATCGAATATAACCAATCGATACATACATCGCGAGAATGGAACACGGTATCACATACACGCATTATTCTCGGTCCCACACATATCTCATATGCGCTCCTATTTCGTTTCGCTTGAGCCAGGAAACCTCTGTGTAGGACTCTAAAGACTCGTCAATACGCCGGCAGCAGGTGATGATCATATCAAACACCCACAAGCCGCAAGCGGTCTGCTAAACGTAACGGCCACCCGGGTATTGAGCGATCTGAAGATCGACAAGCAAGCCCGCTCACACTCCAGTGAATCCGACCAGTAACACTACCGTACAGTCCGGTCTGATCTTCTGATATGTCGCATATCTCGCCTAGGGGTGGTAAACGTCAGACCCCAATAGCTTGATAAGTCGCGTCGATATGAGGTCTATAACAATTCGAGAAACTACTGGTAACACTTACCAGTAAATCTCAGCAACCCTGGCCAGGGATTTCCTGTTATAGCCAATCGAACACAGCGCAACATAACCCCCTATACCGAGAGAGACGAATCCCTTCCTATCGCTCATTGCCTCCATGTGACTCGGGACTGTACCCAAAAACCACCGTTTTGCACGCCCTCTTGGACGTGGTAAGATGGAAATCAAAGCACAGTGGGAACCACACAAGACTCTATGACGATCTCGGGTCAACAGACTACTCTGTACCAGTGTCACTAGAGAACTGCCATCTGACGTGAGGTATAATACCATCTGGGAGTTCTCGGCGAGTCCGTCCAGTGTACCCAGTCTCTACTGAGCACCCGTATATCATCTCTGATGTCAAACACCAATGGATATGGGATCATCCATTGCCCATCTGTATGGGTCGAGAAGGTATACGCTAATCTACTCTGGTATATCGATGCCCTGTCTCGATACACCCACGACTAGGGACTTTGAAGGATGTACTTATGGACTACCATGTCCCCACTAGTATGATCCGCATCATAGTCCAGGTAGTCAAGTACACATCCTAAGGGCTTCACCAACATGTAACAGAGAGACAATCAGTATACACGTTAAGGTAAAGAGCAACCAGATAGCATACTATCATGTCGAGTAAGAAAGTCCTCCCTATATATGTCCCAGCATCCACTACAATATACATCCTATGTATAATAATGGCCTCTAGGGCATACATATAACTAACAGTTAATGCATTTAAGTGCATGTAATTAATGTCATGAGTCATGAGTTTTTATGATGATAGTGTGTGTATGTAGTTAGTTTGTAACTTAAAAAGCAATTGAAACACATACGAGTTTTTGCCTCTAGATACCATATTTAATTCCGATTTTATATCGTTATTTTGTTGTCATCCTCTGCATAAATCAAACCCACCACCACAAATTAATCCTTGAAGCCTCTCTTTAACGCCTACAAAATGGTATAAGAGCACTTTAGTCTTTACAAAATGGTATCAGAGTCTATATCGATGGAGACAATGACATGACAAATAACAAAATGCGAGCTTTCAACTTTCTCGACCCACCAATGAGAATTATGATATTTGGAGCATCCAAATGATGGCGTTGTTGGGTTCCCAAGGTTTGACAGAGATTGTGACGAATGGTTTTGAAAAGTCGCAAGGTGATACGGTCTTATCGGCGGCCGAAAAAGAAGTTCTCGAAGAAAAAGAGAAGAAAGATAGCAAAGCGTGTTATATAATTTTTCAAGCGATCGATGAATCGGTCTTTGAGAAGGTTTCAGGTGTAAAAACCGCGAAACAAGCATGAAAAATTCTGCAAAAAATCTATCAAGGAATGCAGAAAGTGAAGAGAGTGAGATTGCAATCTGTTCGTGGCGAATTTGAAGCGCTAAAACTGAGAGAAAGAGAATCTGTTGAGAATTATTTCGACAGAGAATTGGTGGTGGTGAATCAGCATCAGCGAAATAGAGAGAAGATTGATGATGTTCTGGTGACGGAGAAAATACGTCGATCTCTTGATCCGAAATATAATTATATCATTGTGGCCATTGAAAAATCTAATGACTAGAAGGCTATGATGATCGATGGGTTGATAGGGTCTATCCAAATTTATGTGGAAAGATACCTAAAGAAGAATGAATCAGTGGAGCAAACTTTGCAAGCAAAACTCAATATGAAAGAGTATGACGAAAATTTGAAAGGAGAGAATGGCTGAGGTTGTAGATGAGGATCCAGCCGAGGACAAGGAAGAAACACAAATAATGTAGATCAAGAATCTCATTTTGTAAGAGGCCGAGGAATAGGAAAAGCATATGGCGGATGGAAAGGTAACTGTATCGTCTGTGTTTTTCAAGTACAAAATAAAAGCCTTTAACTATTTTCTTGGTGTCAAAATATTTTTCTTAATGCCTCTTTTGGGTTGAAATTACTTTAAAAAGGTTATTTTAATTTTAAACTAACTAATACAATTTTTGGTAATTTTCAAGTATTTGTTCAGAAATTTTTTAGAAAGGAAAAAGATTTCGTGGAATATTTTAACAGCAGTAAAAATAAATTATTTTGAACAAAATTTCCCTAAAAGTGAAGAACACTTTGAAACATACTCATAAATTCGTGATTCGGTAATAATTCGTCGAAATTCGGATTCGGAGAACTATTCGGAAAAAATCGGCAGGTATTCGGGAAAGATTCAGCAAGTGTTCGGGAAGGATTTCGAGCAAAAAATTAATATATGAGACGCTAGATTTTGATTTCGTGAATTATTTGCTGTTTTTTGAATAATTCGCTTTTTTTGAATAATTCGCGAATAATTCAGGAATTATTCACGAATAATTCCGGAATTATTCGCGAATAATTCGGCAATAATTCGGCACGTTTGGTGATGGCGAATAATTCGCAGATTTAATCGGCCGTCACATAATTTGTGAATTATTCGCGAATTCGCCGAATTATTCGCGAATTATGTGACTATGCTTTGAAATAGATTTTTCAAGAATTTTTGATATTTTTATGAGATTAAAAAGTATTTTTAATGATTTTTCCAAAAAAATAGGGTTTAAAAATTTGATCGGATCGGGTCGAGTTCGATCTGACCTGACCCGGCCGCTTCTAGCACATGGGTCCATGCTTACAAACATGTGCCAGCACGCGCTTGCACCTGCCAGGGCAAGTGTGAGGCATGGACGCATCTGGAGCGTCCACGCCTCACATCCAACGTGCCGGGGACAGCCATGCGTGTTTGGGGGTAACAGCGGCGCGGGTTCGGGCATGGATCCAGGCGGGTTTCAGGCTGCGGTTACGGGTTTGAAACCCTATAAATATCGATTTTTTCCTTCTCCTTTTCTTATACTTTACACCTCCGAAAAATTGATAAAAATATTCGTTGTCTTCGTTTCTTCGACGCCGACGCAACGGTGCCGCCCAATCTTTCTGGAAAAATTCGAGGCAAGAGAGATTCGTGTTTCCATACAAAGTAACGTTTTCTTCGACACCTTTTGCAAGCCCGTTTCAACCGGTAGGACATCCCCTCTCTCCTCTCACCCCGTCGCCTTCTTATCCTATAATTTAGTTGTAATTATCGTCCTTAATCCTACTAGTTACACGAATGACCCCCTTTTTGTCAACACATGAAAATACTACGATCTAATGCTATCGTTGTTCCACTTTATTATACGATAGTTCCCATAACCGAATATTAGTGGTTAACAATGCACGGGATAATGACCTATCCCGCTAGCATCTCATCCCTTCAAACCCCAAGACACAATAATACCCTCAACCTTTCAAAAGTTAAACCTTTCTCAAAAAGACCCCCAACTTTCAAAGATTAGCTTTTCACAAAAATAACTTTGACTTTCACAAACTAAGTTTTCCATAAAATACTGTTAACTTTCAAAGGTTAAGTTTTCATAAAAGTACCATTAATTTATGAAAGTTAAGCTTTTTACTAAAATACCATTTACTTTCCTAAAGCTAGGTTTTTACTAAAATACTATTAACTTCCAAAAGTTAAGTTTTCATAAAAATACCATTAACTTACGAAAGTGAAGCTTTTTACTAAAATACCATTAGCTTTCATAGGCTGGGCTTTTCACATGGATACCATTATCTATTTTAAAAGCTAGGGTTTCGCTAAAATACCCTTAACCTTTCTAAAGTTAGTTTTTCATCAGAATACCGCCAACTTTTCAAAGGTTAGATTTTTACCAAAATACTTTCAATTTTCAAAAGTTAGGATTTTCACTAAAATATTCTCAACTTTCAAAGGTTATGATTTTCATTAAAATACCATTTAACTTTTCAAAAGGAAAGAAACTTAACAAATTTCCATAAGTTTCTAAATCTAGTTTTCATAATGAAGCTATAGACTTATGGAAAACCTATACACATGAGCATAGAAACCTTCTAGACATGATACCGTGTACAGCTAGGGTGGACATGAGAACCTAGGCATGGGGTGTTGTGAAGATTCCGGTATACGGATGACCTTGAAATGGAAAGTGAAACATTACTATTACCATGCCTAGAAGAGTTGCGTTCTAGTGGTTACATGTACTCACATACAATTAAACAAGACACGGGACGAGGTAGTTGTGTTTGGAAGGATGTATGAAGGGTCTCAGGATCCCCCTACTTTCACCGTAGTTCCGAGCGTTAAACGGAATGCCAAAATTATGGTACCTCTTACCGTAGTTCCGGGGATTAAACGGAATACCATGCCATTGGGTACAATTGCCGTGGTTCCGAGCCGTAAATGGAACATCTCTTACACCTGCTGTTGTTCTGTGGGTACACACTACTACAATAAAGGGTTTCCCCTACGGCTACAGGAATCTGTAGATCCCATGATTGCCCTTACGGTGCCCTACGGATTAATTTAAAAATATTAAAATATAATTTTTTATTTGGTCATACGGAGCCACAAAAGAATGCCCTACGGATTAATCCGTAGGGGTATAAATGGGTTATTTATAAAAACATAAAGCCCAGAAATTTCCTCGTTCCCAAAATTTCCCAACTCGCTCTCACCGATATCCCGCGCGCGCCTCCTCGCCACCTCATCGTCGTTGTCGACTTCATCGCCGACTTAATCACCACCTCATCACGCGCGCCTCCTCGCCACCTCCTCATTCCCAAAATTTCCCAACGCGCGCGCACCTCGTCGTCGTTGACTTCATCGTCGACAGTAGTATCCCGCTGCAGTCGTCGACTTCATCGTCGAATTCATCGCCAACTTTCTCTTCACCGATCTTTCGCTGCAGTCGTCGACAGTGGAATCTCCGGTCTTCTCTACCTCGTCGACAGTAGAATTGCCGGCCTAAGGTGAGTTAATTTCAATTTTTAACTTCTAATTATGCTTTTATTTGTGTTATTGTTGATTTTTGGGTTGCTACAATTGCTAAGAGTTAGGGTTCGGTCTAGGGTTCGGGTTAGGGTTAGGGTTAATTAGGTAGGGTAAGGGTTCGGTTTAGGGTTAGGGTTCGGTTTAGGATTAGGGTTAGGGTAAGAGTTAGGTTTAGGTTTAGGGTTAGGGTTAATTAGATATGGTTATGGTTAGTTTGGGTTAATTAGATATAATAGGGTTGGTGATGATTAGGGCTAGGGTTTGGGTTAATTAGATTAATTAGGGTTAATTTTGGTTTGGGCTAGAGTTAATTTGTGTTGGGGTTTGGGTGATGATTAGGGTTAGGTTAATTTGGGTTAGGATTTAGACTAGGGTTAATTAGGTAAAATAGAGTGTATTTGTGTTAGTGCGTTTATTAGGGTTAATTAGGGTTAATTGGGTTAATTAGTGATAATTTGAAGGGTTAGGGTGTTGATTAGGGTTAATTAGGTTAATTTGGGTTAAGTTTGGGTTTATTAGGGATAATTTGAGTTAGGGTGATGATTAGGGTTAATTTGGGTTAATTAGGTTAATTTAGGTTAATTAATGTTAGGATTTAGGGTACACTAGTTTCTTCAGTAGAATACTCAATAATAACGTAAACGTACAATTTTACCGTAAACGCAAGAAAAATTTACCATAAACTAAAAACTTCGAACCCTTAATAACACACAAGTTTACTGTAAACTTAACCCTTCATATAAGAACTTAGTTCTTTCTCTGGTTGAGATTTGCAGAAGCAAATCTCCTCACAAGTTGAGAATTTAATTCTCATCGGGAAGATTTTGTTCTGCAGATTCAAAACTCAGGGGAAAAGAACTGTAACATTTTGAAAATCGTTTAGGTGAAATTTCGGTTAATCGGTAAAATAACGGGTGTTTTCCGTAAAAATCGAGATATAAATATCTTTTAATAAAAAATTAAATATACATATTCTAGCTATGTAATTGCTAGTATTTGGTATTTATTGATCCACTTGTAAAATTTCTAGTTTACTGAATTTTTTTCCGAAATTAATTATTTTAATATTATTTTAAGCCGTCACTAATACATTTAATTAGGGATAATTACAAATTGGAATGGGTTGATACAAATTTTGTGAATCATGACATATTAAACCAAAATTGATCATGTTGTTTTTGAAATGAAAAGAAATTCCATGATGGTTCTAAAAATTTAAAGAAAAAGGTTAAAGAGAAAAGGAAAATTAAAGGAATTTATTAAACAAAGAAGTATGGTGCATGTTGTTTTGGTGTTTGGTGTTCATTGTTTCACACACACACACCACATTCCCTTCCCCCTCATGCTGGCCGAATTTTTCAGCCTACTCCCCAAGTGTCCCCATCTCTAGATTAGAAATGAAATGAAAAGAAAAGAGAATGAAAGAATACGAAGGCATGGGGTTAATTAATTGAGGCATGGGCTTTTGTCTCTTGACTTCAACACTTTCCCACACTCTCTCCTCACTCCCTCACCCATGGCCGACCCCTTACCAGCAGCAGCCCCTCCCCCAAAATCCCACACTATTTTGCCTCAAAAATCCACAAAAATGCTTCAAAATCCAAATCCAAGCCCTACCCATTATTTCTTGCCCAATCTAGCATGGATCTTGGGGAATAGAAGTATGTTTGGGTGGCTAAGTTTCATGTTGATCTTATGGATTGTGAGGTATAATCTAACCCTTTAGTTAAATTGTTGTTAAAATACTTAAATCAAACTAAATTAGTTAGTAATATGACTTTAATTTCTAGAATTTGGTTTTCAAGAGAAGAGTTGAATTGGAAGCTAGGGTTTGATCAATTGTTTATGGTTGTGTGATGTAGTTTAACATGTTAATGATATGCTAAAACTAATCTAGTTGCTAGTTTACTAATTGATGCTTGTAAATTGTTAAAATTGGAGTTTTAGCAAACTAGGTTTTGGTAATTAATTCAAAATTGAGAATTTAAAATATAGTAAGGGTTTCATCACATCATTAACATTATAATGAGTGGTTTAATACCTTAGGTTATGCAAAACCAAGCGTAGTTGTTGAATTGTGAATTTTGCTTTAAAAAGGGTTAAAAATTGGATAAAATTGCAAACTAAAATTTTAAGATTTCTACAATTGGTGTGATAAAATTATAGAAATAATTTATATGACTTGTTTAAGATGTTTAATAAGTATTATGACCAGTAGAATTGTTAAAACATCAAGTTTTGTACTAAAACGGTAAATTTTGCTTGCTAGGTTTTCGGAAAAATAGCTTTTAAAGTGAGTTTGGGGTTTTTGTGAATTTTAACCTATTTCATATTATAATTAGTGTTTGTGAATGTGCAAATGGGTGCGTTTGGGTTTTTCTCGATGGGTTGATGTTTGTACATCGATATCGAGTGTTGGTTTGGCTATTCTTGCATGCGTAGCTGATAGGTTTTGACCTATACGTGATACGCGTGCCGATTTGGTTTTCGTATGCCGTTTCGATTTCGAATTGGGTTTTTATGCGATACGATACGTTGTGACATGTAGGTACCCCCATGTGGACTTCGAGACGACAAGCAAGCGCGTGGCGACTGTTCATATCAGATTTTTGCATTTTCATACCGCCCAATTTTTGTCACATTGCATATCGGTAGATACTCTTGAGCCGTGTTTGCTAGTCAATTGCAGGATACAGGTTCTCGGTTCTAAAACGGTGAAATTCATGGAAAACACAACAAAATCCGGGTTCCTGCCAACCACTGAGAAAACACGGTCTCCGCTCGTCATCCGTATGTTGCCAGATACCAGTTTAGGAAGACAAAATGTCAAATCAATATCACCTTCATGCACAAGGCTCAATGGTAGCACAAAATCCAAGAGATCTACGCGGAGCTCGAGGCAATCATGACAAAATCTTGACAAAAAGTCCACCTTTCCCTCAACTGAAATTCTGGAAAAATCGGGGATCCAAATTGAAGAAATACATATGCCACAATAATGTACACAGAAAAACAGGAAAACCCAAAAAAGGAGACAGCCCAATTCTTCCAATGGGCCGCGGATCCGCGGCCAAAGAGGGGTCCAGGCCGCGGATCCGCGGCCATTCTGGCGCCAAACACAGAGAGTTTTCAGGGGGTGTTTGGTCATTTCATATGGGCCCGTATTGTTGCCCTAGATTCTCATTTTACAGCCTATAAATACCCCAGAATTCTGTGAAGGAAAGGGTCCAATTTTGTATTTTCATTTTGCCTAGTTTTAGTGTTGTTCTTCTTCCTCTTCTCACCTCTTCTCCATTAAACTTGTAGTGAGCTTTTGAGTGAAGAGTGATGAATAAAGAAGACCATTTTTATTATCATGCTTGTCTCTTTCTTTACTTGTTGTAATTTGTTGTAATTTTAATTGTTAAGTAGTTGTTGTTATTTGCTTGATTGTTTCTTTCTTCTCTCTTTTTCTTTATCATTCATACGACCATGATACTTACGCTTGATCCTCGCCAAGGTGAGGTCGCAAATAGTTAGTCGTATTCTTCTAGTCTCCTTCTTTCTATCTTCCTCTTTTGTTTGTTTTATTTTTCCGTATTATGAAGTGTGAGTAGTTTTATACTTGTTAGGGTAGGATAAGGGAAGTTTGAGAGAAGGAAATCTCTCTCACTCTTTCCTTGCCCAACAACTTAAATCGACTCCCGTTAATTGAACCACAATCCGCTCCTTACGGCACCCTATCCTACATGATAGCGGTGATTCCGTAGTGAGACCGGTTGTGGTTGAATTAACCGGAGGTTATGGATAAGAGCCAAGAACGGACGGACAAGCACCAAAAGGAAGGACTGTGCGTTGGAAAGCCTAGCTTATACTCGCAAGTTCCTTCCTAGTCGTGCTAATTCCCGTTGTTGCCGATTACCGTAACACCGATATTAAGTGGGGCAACGAAAGATGTGGAGACTCCTAACTCAAACTAACCTAATCCTAACCCTAACAAGCTCTCTTTAAATATCAACTTAGCACTTAGATAGTTACAAACAAAATCTGAACAACCGGACTTAACTCGTCGAAAAACACATAGAAAAAGATTCCCATCTCCCTGCGGACGACCCGTACTCAACCGGCTAGCTACGTGCGAAACCGTCTTGATTACGGTATTTAAACTTAAACTTGAACACGCTCGTATTATATCAATCAAATGGCGCCGTTGCCGGGGAGACGGTAGTTTGTTTCTTTGTGAAATTTCGGGTTAATTTGTAAGTATAACTCTAACCGAAAAACAAAAAAAAAAATATATACATTGTAAACAAAACCATCTTGTTATTTTTGATTAGTTTTTGTGCAAGTGTGAAGGAAAATACGAAGTTCACGATCGACGCCAAGGACGTTGAAAATACGGAGTTCAAGTACAGTGCCAAAGACGTGGGAAGATAGACCCACATTTCGCGGCTACACCGCGACGGACAAAACAAAGCATCCGGTCTACTGAAAAATCTGGAGCAGTTACAGTAAGAAAATAAAAATTCAGTACATCCAGAAAAGAAGAGGAGACCCAGAACAGCACCTGTACCAAACCAGAAGCCCTAACTCCCTAGTGTTGCCGCGTTTCCGCGGCATAAGTAAGCTTAGGCCGCGGATCCGCGGCCTCTTGGTGGGGTCAGTGGTCCAAACTCTCTCTGTAAGTCTCTCTCCTCTCTCCCTCTCCTCTGAACTCCACTGAACTGTGTTTTCTGCAGGCTTCTTTGCGCAAATTCTTCTCCCCCTTCCAATAAACTGTTCTTGTGCAGGATTCTTTGCGCCGCAAATTAAAATTGTTTGCTGTTGATTTGTTACTGTTTTGCATTCTTTAATACGGACTTAAGGGGCTTGAAACCAATCCAGATTGGGTGGGGATTTCATCACCCTTCCCAGGACCCCAAAAATCACTAAAGCATATGCATTGTCCATTGTAAATTAAAAAATACTAGACTTCAGCCCTAAGGACTTCGCGCTCATTAGGAGAAGATAAACCTTGTTTAGAACCTCGCTTAACCGTATATTGTTTACGGGGTGTCTAGGAAAGTGTTAAAGGCGCAACCGCCGAAAGAGAAAGGATTATTTAATTAAGGAACTTCGCGAAAGCGTTGGACAACCTCCCCTTATCTCTGCACTTACCTGGCCTCGTGATCAGTGTATTTTTAAGCCCGTTTCTCGACATTGTTTAACTTCGACAATCAAGTTCAGGAGCAGGTCTAGTAGACCTAGGTTACCCTAGATCTAGGCGTGATTGTGCATATCTTGTTTGTGATTGCTTAAGCCGTATTTCCGTACATACTTCTGTAAATCTCTTTCTAAAAAAAAAAAAAAAAAAAAGAAAAAATCAAAAACTTTTATAAAAACTTGCCCTTTTTTCGCCAAATCCATTTTCACCCAACGCCCATCGCCTTTCTTCATTGACGTTTTCTTACCCTCACCTTCTCCGCTTTGACTATACTAAACTCGTTTAGTGTATGTCCGCTTGGACTCGGGACACTAGCGCCCGTCTAGTCCGCGTTACGTTAGTCGCGACCGACTACGCGATCGACTCCGAAGTTGATACTCCGTCCACTCCTCTTTCACCCCTTCCTTTGCCGGCCAACTCCGACGTTGACCGGAATTCTGTTCATACATCTTCACCTTCACCTTCACTTTCATCAACCTCTTCTTCCGCGATGTCGGGATTTAATCCGAACATCTCTTTGACCACCGCTGGATTGGCTCCACCTCCTACGGAGACCAATCTCCCACCACCTCCGCCTGTTGTAGCGCCGCAGCGAATCGCGCTCCAGGATCGTTTCTACCCCACCCGTTCTGCACTTCCCACCTGCCTTTCTCTTCCTCCGGCCAATGGGGACAACTTTGAAATTAAGCCCCATTTCATCAACATGCTTCCACGTTTTCATGGGCTTGAATCTGAAGATGCCTATATCTTCATCAACAAATTTCAAAATGTCTGTGCCATGATGAAAACCACCCAGCTGTCGGACGATGCTATACGCCTACGGGTCATTCCGTTCACTCTATGCGATCTCGCTGAAAAATGGCTGTATAGCACCGCTTCCCACTCAATCACCAGCTGGGACGAGTTTGTTAAAGCGTTTCTAAAAAAATTCTATCCAAATCATAAGACCGCAAGAATTCGAAATGAGATCAACCAATTCTCCCAGCTTCCTTCTGAACCCTTCTGGAAGTGCTTTGACCGGTACAAAGACCTTCTTGTTCAGTGTCCTCACCACGGTATAGAGAAATGGCAACTCTGCCAAACCTTATACGAGGGACTGAACCCAGCAACGAAGCAGTTGCTGGAAACCATCTGTCAGGGCCACTTCCTATCCAAATCTGACGAGGAAGCGTGGCAGTTCTTTGACGATCTTGCGGAGCAAACGCTACAGTGGGAGAGCACCAGACCGACTTCTTCTTCTTCTACCTCCACTTCTACCGGTCAGTCTAGGGTAGGAATCCACCAACTCGATGTCTCTATTGCGATGAAAGCTGAAATGGCTGCAATAACACGAAAGCTTGAAGCGATAGAGAGCAAATTTTCTGCTCCTGCCCCCACACCTGTTCTCCCCCTTCGTACCATCTGCGCTTGTTGTTCCGATCCTTCCCACTTGACCGAAGAGTGTCCTTACAATCCACCATCGCAAGGACAGGATCAGGTTAATGCTGCCTTCCAGCAAAGACCGAGAAATGATCCATACTCTTCCACCTACAATCCCGGTTGGAGGAACCACCCCAATTTCGCCTGGAATCAGAATCAGAATCAATTCCAGGGCAACAATTTCCAAAGGGCCCCTCCACCGCAACAACAAACTCAGTATCAGCAGCCCTTCCAACCCCAACCTTTCCAAAACCAGACGAACAACTTTGCACCCAACAACTCTTTTCCACCAAACAATTTTGTTCCGTCAAACACTGATAAGGTTTCCTCGCTCGAGCGAAGTCTGGAGGCGTTTGTTAAACAATCGACTCAATCCACCGCCAACATCCAGTCTTCGATTCAATCTTTAGTGCAACACACTGCCGCACATGGGCAAAGCATCAAGACCATCGAGGCCCAGATTGCACAGCTGAACGCGGCCTTGAGCGAGCGAGAGAAGGGGAAGCTCCCGTCCCAGCCACTTCCAAATCCCGGCCACCCACATAATGCACATGTTGCTCTTGAACAACAAAACCATAATGTGAGTGCCGTGACCATACTGAGATCAGGGAGGGTGCTGCAAAACAACATTGGCAAACGGATCAACAATGACACCCCGGCCGCTGCTTCTTCTTCTTCTTCTTCTCCTCCTTCTTCTTCTTCGTCTTCTGAGCCTATTCTCCGTTCTTCACAAGGCTCTCCTTCCTCTTCTTCTCTGAATGGACCCACTTCTCACTCCACGAAAACACCTATTCTGGGATCCGTTCCAACTCCACAATCTCCTCCTCCAGCATTAGACTCAACCAATTTTCAAAATGTTCCATTTCCAAACCGGTTGAGGTCTAACAAACAAAATCCACAAATGGAGAAGATTTTGGAGTTATTCAAGCAAGTTAACATTAACATTCCTCTTTTAGATGCTGTCCAACAAGTCCCGTCTTACGCGAAAATCTTAAAGGACTTGTGCATGAAAAAGAGGAAGTCTCAGGTACCCAAGAAAGTTTTCTTGGCTAGTGCTGTGAGTGATGCCCTTACCCAATCTTTACCACAAAAACGGAAGGACCCTGGCTGTCCTACGATTTCAATTACTATTGGGGATAAGAACATCAACCGCGCACTATTAGATCTTGGTGCCAGTGTTAACTTGCTTCCGTATTCAATATACGAGCAATTAGGCGTCGGAGAGCTGAAACCCACACACTGCACTCTCCAGATGGCCGACCGATCGATCACCCATCCTAGGGGTGAGCTAGAGGATGTGTTAATAAAAGTCGGGGACTTCATATTCCCCGTCGACTTCATTGTCTTAGATACACAGCCTGTAGCTAACCCCCGGAATCAAATTCCGGTGATACTCGGTCGCCCATTTCTCGCAACCTCAAATGATGTGATCAATTGTCGCAATGGTTCAATGAACCTATCTTTTGGAAATATGACGATTGAACTCAACATTTTTAGGTTGGGGAATCAGCCCGCCGAACCTAATGCTCATATACTGGATGTTTGCTCGATCCAGGAGATCACACCAGAAGAGTGTGAATTCGAGGAGTTTCTGTTTGAACACGATAATCTTGACGCCACTAGTGCGTTTCTCTTCGAACCTGCTGCTGCTTCTGCGCCCAACAACGAATACGAGTGTTTCACGTTCTTGAACGATCTTAGCCGCGCACAACCCGAGTTTGAATCTTTTGACTTTCCGGATGAGTTACCTGAACCATCCAACTCGGTTGCCTACACTCGCTTTGAACCTTTGCTGGAGTCCTTTGAGTTCGAGACCTTTGCACCAGTCTTGCCTTCCATCATTTCACCTCCAACGCTCGAACTCAAGCCATTGCCGTCTCACCTTAAGTATGCTTACTTAGGTGAGAACGAGACCCTCCCAGTCATCATCTCGGCTTCTCTAGCTCCCGAGCAAGAGAAAGCCCTTCTCGCGGTCTTGCACGGCAACAGGCAAGCTTTTGGCTGGTCCATGGCGGACATCAAGGGGATTAGTCCCCTGATCGTTGAGCATCACATTCATCTGATGGATGATGCCAAACCAGCCCGGGATCCATAAAGACGTCTTAATCCAGTCATGAAGGAGGCTGTGAAGAAGGAGATCGTCAAATGTCTAGATAGTGGTATCATTTACCCTATCTCTGATAGCCAGTGGGTTAGCCCCATTCACGTTATCCCCAAGAAGTCGGGCATCACGGTCATAACCAACGAGGCGAATGAGTTAATCCCTACTCGCACCCAAACTGGGTGGCGAGTTTGCATTGATTACAGAAAACTCAACGCCGCAACGCGGAAAGACCACTTTCCGCTACCTTTCATTGACCAGATGCTCGAACGATTGGCCGGACACGAGTACTACTGCTTTCTTGATGGCTACTCCGGCTATAATCAAATTCCCATCGCCGAAAAAGACCAGGACAAGACCACTTTCACTTGTCCTTTCGGCACGTTTGCATATCGACGCATGCCCTTTGGGTTATGCAATGCGCCCGCTACCTTCCAGCGGTGTATGATGGGAATTTTTTCTGACATGGTGGAAAAATTTCTGGAGATTTTCATGGATGACTTCTCCATCTTCGGCGACTCCTTTGACGAGTGTTTGCTGCATCTTGACGCTGTCCTTACCCGATGTAAGGACAAGAATCTCACTTTGAACTGGGAGAAATGCCACTTCATGGTACGCGAAGGTATTGTCTTAGGACATATCATCTCGCAAAATGGCATAGAGGTTGACAAAGCAAAGATTGAGGTCATTTCCAATCTGCCTCCTCCCCGTTGCGTCAGAGATATCCGAGCCTTCCTTGGCCATGCCGGTTTCTATAGACGGTTTATCAAGGACTTTAGCAAGATTGCTAGGCCCTTGACTCTTTTGCTGGCCAAGGATACACCATTTGACTTCAACTCGAGCTGTGTGACTGCCTTCGAGTCACTGAAACGCTCACTCACTTCTGCTCCCGTTCTCTCCTCACCTGACTGGACGCACCCATTCGAGATTATGTGCGATGCATCCGACTTTGCCATCGGTGCTGTCCTTGGACAGCACATCAACAAGATGCCGCATGTAATCTATTACGCGAGCCGAACCCTGAACGACGCCCAACTCAATTATACAACGACTGAGAAGGAATTCTTAGCTGTTGTATTTGCTCTAGAAAAGTTCAGGCCCTACCTCATCGGCTCTCCAGTCATTGTCTACACGGACCATTCAGCTCTGCGCCATCTTTTTGCGAAGAAAGATGCAAAATCTCGGTTAATCCGTTGGATCCTCTTGCTTCAAGAGTTTGACCTTGTCATTAATGACAAACGAGGATGTGAAAACGTGGTTGCCGACCATCTCTCACGACTTCCTTCTTCGCCTTCGCTTCCAATTCCGATCAATGACGTTTTCCCGGATGAACAGCTCTTGGCAGTATCGTGCGAACCCTGGTTCGCAGATATTGTGAACTATTTGGCCACGGGATTACTACCGACCGAATGGTCAAGTCAGGACAGACTTCGCTTCTTATCCCAAGTAAAACACTTTTACTGGGATGAACCCTACTTGTTCAAGTACTGTCCCGACCAGATTATTCGTCGGTGTGTCCCTGATGAGGAATTCAAGAGTGTGCTGTCCTTTTGCCACGATCAAGCGTGTGGCGGGCATTTTGGGCCCAGAAAGACAGCTGAGAAGATCTTGCAATGTGGTTTCTACTGGCCACAACTTTTCAAAGACGCTCACGATTATTGCAAGACTTGCTCCCGGTGCCAACACATGGGCCGGATATCCCGGAGGAACGAGATGCCGCTCCAACCGATCTTGGTTGTGGAGATTTTCGATGTTTGGGGGATAGACTTCATGGGGCCGTTTCCCAGCTCTTTTGGGAACTTGTACATCCTTCTAGCTGTTGATTACGTCTCTAAATGGGTTGAGGCTGTGCCCAGCCGGACTAACGACAACAAGGTTGTCGTCAGGTTCCTGAAAGAAAACATTTTCTCCCGGTTTGGGCACCCCCGAGCGATCATTAGCGACAATGGAAGTCATTTCTGCAATAGGACTTTCGAGGCCTTGATGCGGAAATACTCCATTAATCATAAGCTCTCTACGCCCTACCACCCCCAAACCTGCGGGCAGGCCGAAGTTTCAAATCGGCAAATCAAGCAGATATTGGAGAAGACGGTTTCCAAGAACCGTAAGGATTGGTCTCTGAAACTCACTGATGCCCTTTGGGCATTTAGAACCGCTTATAAGACCGACCTTGGCATGTCTCCCTATCGGCTTGTGTACGGAAAAGCCTGCCACCTTCCTGTCGAAATCGAGCATCGCGCATTTTGGGCGATAAAGGAGCTGAATCTGTCTCTTGAGGACGCGGGCAGGCATCGGAAGCTGCAGTTGAACGAACTGAGCGAGCTTAGGGATGAGGCTTACGACAACGCGGTTGTCGTTAAGAATCGAACGAAGGTGTTTCATGATAAACACCTTTTGCGCAAAACCTTCGTACCTGGTCAGCAGGTACTTCTTTATGACACCCGACTTCACTTCCATCCTGGAAAGCTCAGATCTCGCTGGAAAGGGCCGTATTTTGTGCGGAATGTGTATCCGCAGGGCGCTGTGGATTTGGAGAATCCAAAGGACGGTTCACTCTTCAAGGTGAACGGACACCGATGCAAACCGTACCTTAGCGCCGAACCAACAGAGGAGCTCCTGTTCTTACAGGAGCCGGTTTATCTTGCATGATCTTCCTCTGCCTACCTCCAAACTTCGGTTATCCAGCCAAGAACAGTGGACACTGTTCCAAATAAGTTTGGGGGTATGTACAAACCATTTTGTTTATATTTGTGTATATTCTTTTTCTTTTCTTTAAAAACAAAAACAAATAAATTTTTTTTGTATCGCTAACCGACATTTTTGACCCTTCAAATGATCTCTTCATGCAATAACAGTGAGGACACTGTCCAGTTTAAGTTTGGGGGTACGCTCGGTACGCATTCTTACCTTCGCATTCATATGTATATTTTGCATCTGCATATTAAATCCATAAAATCCATAAAAATTTGAAAATTTTCTAAAAATATAAAAACTTTTTTTTTGTCAAGATAGTTTGTGGAAGAACTCTGATTCAACATTCGACGGTTTTTGTTTGAAAAAATAGGAATAACTAAATCTTATGTTTGGATTTTGAAAACCTGAAAGATAACTCTCCTTTGAAGTTAACTATAGCTGATATAAGTCTTTACATCACACTACACGTGTCGTAAGATTTTGGGAATTAGATGACAAGTCTTTCATGTTTAAACTTTTGAACAGATAAATGATTTTCTGAGGATCAAATAGGTTTGTTCTGAAATAAGTAATGTCAAGAATAGTTTATGAAGTAAAGCGAATATGAAGGAATATTATTGATGCCGTAATGGGAGCTAAGTCTGAAAAATAACCCATCTGAAACTTGATTGGAATGATTACACACCAAACTCACTAAACACGTCTTTTATCCAAAAAATATTTGAACTGCCGGTTATATCTCCGTTCGTATTAAATCATCTGATTTTCACGCCAAACTGTCTTTTGTTTTTGGACCTAGGTAACTTGAGTAATTAAGTCCGCTGGGGTGTTTCTACACCTAATGCCCTAAAACCAACTGGTTTGGGTGCATTGGCCCAAAGCTCGCTAAGAAGCCTAGAAAGTCCAGTTTAAAACAAAGTCAAGCAAGTGTTCTCTCCGAGTTAAAATTCCTAACGGTTCTTTGTGTGAGAATAATCTTGATAAAAGACAGGCTTTTATAAAAATTTTAGCGGAGATATGAAGGTTTTATTCTATGATAAAGACTATTGCACGTTCACAGAGGTGTGTATGAAGTGAAAACAAGAAAAAGGTGGAGTGAAAAATACGACTTGGTTTCCTGTTATGGAAGATAGAAATTCTGAAGTTGAAACCTTACTGGAAAACGAAACTTGAAAAAAAAAATGCTTAACTCTTTATAAAACTTATGTGATCCTTTTAAAATTATTATCTGAGCTTTATTGTGCGACATGATGACTTTTATCGATTCTTCTGGAACTTAACGACACTATTTGCACTGCACGTAAAGACATATAAAATCTGTAGTTAAATAAGAAGCGAGGTGCGAAAAATAAAGGTTCGATAGTCTAGACTTAGGATTATAGAATTGTTATTTTCTAAAACAAAACTTTAGGGTTTGAAACTTAGTCATTTTTACAAACCAACTTGATCGGATTTTGTGGGTAGTATCCGCTGAAAACCCTCAGGAGACAACACTCCTCCTACTAGGGACACCTAGAGGTTTAACGGCTTGTTGCACATGCTCAGTGCAATCGCGTTCCCTGCGAAAGTGAGGTTAGGAAATTTTTTGTGAATAAATGGACTTTGCTCGGGACGAGCAAATGATAAGTTTGGGGGTATTTGTTCATATCAGATTTTTGCATTTTCATACCGTCCAATTTTTGTCACATTGCATATCGGTAGATACTCTTGAGCCGTGTTTGCTAGTCAATTGCAGGATACAGGTTCTCGGTTCTAAAACGGTGAAATTCATGGAAAACACAACAAAATCCGGGTTCCTGCCAACCACTGAGAAAACACGGTCTCCGCTCGTCATCCGTATGTTGCCAGATACCAGTTTAGGAAGACAAAATGTCAAATCAATGTCACCTTCATGCACAAGGCTCAATGGTAGCACAAAATCCAAGAGATCTACGCGGAGCTCGAGGCAATCATGACAAAATCTTGACAAAAAGTCCACCTTTCCCTCAACTGAAATTCTGGAAAAATCGGGGATCCAAATTGAAGAAATACATATGCCACAATAATGTACACAGAAAAACAGGAAAACCCAAAAAAGGAGACAGCCCAATTCTTCCAATGGGCCGCGGATCCGCGGCCAAAGAGGGGTCCAGGCTGCGGATCCGCGGCCATTCTGGCGCCAAACACAGAGAGTTTTCAGGGGGTGTTTGGTCATTTCATATGGGCCGTATTGTTGCCCTAGATTCTCATTTTACAGCCTATAAATACCCCAGAATTCTGTGAAGGAAAGGGTCCAATTTTGTATTTTCATTTTGCCTAGTTTTAGTGTTGTTCTTCTTCCTCTTCTCACCTCTTCTCCATTAAACTTGTAGTGAGCTTTTGAGTGAAGAGTGATGAATAAAGAAGACCATTTTTATTATCATGCTTGTCTCTTTCTTTACTTGTTGTAATTTGTTGTAATTTTAATTGTTAAGTAGTTGTTGTTATTTGCTTGATTGTTTCTTTCTTCTCTCTTTTTCTTTATCATTCATACGACCATGATACTTACGCTTGATCCTCGCCAAGGTGAGGTCGCAAATAGTTAGTCGTATTCTTCTAGTCTCCTTCTTTCTATCTTCCTCTTTTGTTTGTTTTATTTTTCCGTATTATGAAGTGTGAGTAGTTTTATACTTGTTAGGGTAGGATAAGGGAAGTTTGAGAGAAGGAAATCTCTCTCACTCTTTCCTTGCCCAACAACTTAAATCGACTCCCGTTAATTGAACCACAATCCGCTCCTTACGGCACCCTATCCTACATGATAGCGGTGATTCCGTAGTGAGACCGGTTGTGGTTGAATTAACCGGAGGTTATGGATAAGAGCCAAGAACGGACAGACAAGCACCAAAAGGAAGGACTATGCGTTGGAAAGCCTAGCTTATACTCGCAAGTTCCTTCCTAGTCGTGCTAATTCCCGTTGTTGCCGATTACCGTAACACCGATATTAAGTGGGGTAACGAAAGATGTGGAGACTCCTAACTCAAACTAACCTAATCCTAACCCTAACAAGCTCTCTTTAAATATCAACTTAGCACTTAGATAGTTACAAACAAAATCTGAACAACCGGACTTAACTCGTCGAAAAACACATAGAAAAAGATTCCCATCTCCCTGCGGACGACCCGTACTCAACCGGCTAGCTACGTGCGAAACCGTCTTGATTGCGGTATTTAAACTTAAACTTGAACACGCTCGTATTATATCAATCAGCGACGTCGGCACCGGCGAGCGAAGACCAGGTGAGTAGATTATATCTACGGGGGAAGTCGGGTGGATGACGTATAGCACCCCCGCAAAGTTATGAGACATGATGTGATGTGGTAACGATATACTTTTATATGTTAATGTGAGATATGAACACCTAGTAAGAAAAGCCTTAAGAGCTTATGGATTAGTGTTAGCGAGGAACGGAGGAAGGATTTGGTTGGTTTCTGAATCGCAATCCTAGAGTAAGGATTTGCATACACGCACACATATACACTTGCATACATTATTTTCTTGTGCGTATATGAGAATGCGTATATATGTATATATGCATGGGTATGGGACTATGCATATATACATTCATATACATAAGCATGAATGTTGAGGGTATTATATGATATTTGGAAATGAGTCGATGAGATTGGGCTTGAGGCCATGAGATCGGTGATGTGATATGGTCCGTATTTGAGATACGACATGATATTTTAGCGGGTTCTTTAGGCGTGGTGTTTTCATACACACGCATGCATTTCATAGATGGTATCAATATTGTACTAGACGTAGATTAGTACCCCGATCATGATATTTGATAAAGAGGATACCAGATAATTAATGTGATAGATGTGACATTTGACACGTACCCAGATTTGGGATGCCGTACGACGGATTTACCGTACGAGCTATATTTTGATGATAGATCCGCACTCTTAACTCGAGGATGCCATATTATATAGAGTATCGTATGAGATACTATTGAGGCGGGATCACTGACTATTATACATGTATATATATATCGACTCAGATTTATGTGGTTTCCATACCCCTTTCGATTGGTTGTTAGTTAGACCTGTAGTTTACCTAGTAGATGTTAGACTGGACCCGAGTCATACCTATTTCCAAAACTAACGAATCATGGGGATTTTAAAGAGATGTCAAGGGATACTACGGATATTTCAAAAGACGTACATTTTCTTAAAAACACCGTAGCCTTATTTTCAAAACACCATGATTCGTACTATTTCAAACGGAAAAACAGTATAACACAGGTGTAGCGATGTAGATTCTTATTGTTACGTTATCATTCATGTTCCGCATATTATTGTTGCAATTACTATTCATTTCCATTTATCATGTTGTTATCGTTTCATTGCATGTTTATTGTGTACTTAGTGATTATGAACCATGCTGTCAGGACACCGGCACCATTACCGATGATGTGTATGTTCCACATACACTTACTTTCCGGCTCACACACATCATCATCGGTAATTTCTATGTCACGTACACTTTAGAAAATACCTTTTCATTGACATAGCTTGATAACTGATAGTCGCAATATGTTATAATTTCCATATGCTAGTTTAAATATTGCATTCATTGCATGATAGTAGATGCATTCATATATTCATTGGTTATGCAGTATTATGGAAATTTATTCCGTTATTCACTGTTTATTGGTATCATGATTTTGATGATTTCGGATTTACATGAGATTTCTGGATTTGGGGGAAAACCGCAAGAATTTAATAAAAGCTTAGTATCATCATTTTAAAATACAAATTGCGGTTTTCTCATGATGTATGAGTCGTCCACCATGAGTTTTCATGATTGCTGTTGGATTTCGAGACCCGATTCGAGGAGTTGGATGAACCGTCTCGGGTACATGGTGGGCCCGGTATGGTACCCCGGGGCAAGAAGCTCGAGTTGTATTCGATGAGCCTGGCAGAGGAGCACTACCTACCGGTGATATTATTTTGACTCGTCGGTTATCCGGAGGATACCGGCCGGAGTCATGAGATGGATACAGGTTGACCCGTTCTGCTGGAGCCCGCGGGACGATCCCGCAGATGATACGGATGCCTGAGATATTGATATTTGAGATCTGAGATTTGAGATATTGAGATTTGATATTGAGATACTGAGACTTATGTTTTGTGTCGATACTGACACTGATTTCTCTGTTGCTTTCATTGATGATACTTGATTGATATACATATAGAAATCTTATTGATTAAAGAAAACAGTTGTCTCACTCATGATATATTCTGTTTCTATTCGTAATGCATTCATACATTATATATATCTGATATGTTGCTATCTGAGGCACTGACACGAGCACGTGGTATTGCACCTATATGTAGATGGATCAGGATATTATTTGAGGATATTGCCCGATATGACCTAGGATAGCGTTATGCATGCGATTTCTACTTGTAGATATTTTCTACTCACGAGTTGGCAACTCACCCCCGTTGTGACACAGTTCCTTGCAGGTTTTGCCGTACAGGTTTCGTTGCGGTTTTGCTGGCACACTGTTTCTTCCGGGTGATTGCTTTGGTAGGTGGGTTCTTTTGTATCAGGACCACCATTATTATTTATTATTTCAGTTGTATCTAGAAACCCCATCAACCAGATTGTATATTTGATAGAGATAGAAGACCAGACTTGTTATTATTTCGACCTTAGAGTCGCGCGTTGTATTATTATGGTTTTCATGCTGATTTTGGGTTTTCTTTTGAGTTTTGATCCTCGCCCTTCGACGTTGTATATTATATTGCTTGCGTGCTTGTGACCGTCAATTAACGAAGAGCTAGCTCCCGCTTGGGGATGCTGTTTATCATTTCGTATACTATTCATGTTGTATCCCGTTTGGGGGCCAGTATTTACAAATGAGACTCTGCCGAAATTTTCAGAAAATACTTGAGATTTTAAAAATACATAGTTCGGCCTATGTTGTTAAAACTACTTGCTTTAAATTTGGTTTTTCCTTCACTCTACTGCTTCTTTGGTTTTGATTTCTGGGTTTTGGCTTACTTAGATTACGTACGCTTCGAGACGCTTCGTAACTTAAGTGCCGGTCATGTTCCGTACTTTTCGGGTCGTGACAAGAACTAAGTTATAAAGAAATAACAGGAACATATAGAAATTTAATTCCTCCAAAAATTAGGGTTAGGGTTTAGGATGCACTAGTTCCTTCAGTAGAATACTCGATAATAACGTAAACGCATAACTTTACCGTAAACCTAACCCTTCATATAAGAACTTAGTTCTTTCTCTGGTTGAGATTTGCAGAAGCAAATCTCTCCACAAGTTGAGAATTTAATTCTCATCGGGAAGATTTTGTTCTGCAGTTTCAAAACTTAGGGGGAAAGAACTAAATTAAAAAGAAATAACAGGGACATATGGGAATTTAATTCCTCTAAAAATTAGGGTTAGGATTTAGGGTGCACTAGTTCCTTCAGTAGGATACTCGACGATAACGTAAACGCACAACTTTACCGTAAACTTAACCCTTCATATAAGAACTTAGTTCTTACTTTGGTTGAGATTTGCAGAAGCAAATCTCCCCATAAGTTGAGAATTTAATTCTCATCGGGGCGATTATGTTTTGCAGATTCAAAACTTATGGGAAAAGAACCAAGTTAAAAAGAAATAACAGGGACATATGGAAATTTAATTCCTCCAAAAATTAGGGTTAGGGTTCAGGGTGCACTAGTTCCTTCAGTAGGATACTCGATGATAACGTAAACGTACAACTTTACCGTAAACTTAAGCTTTCATATAAGAACTTAGTTCTTCCTCTGGTTGAGATTTGCAGAAGCAGATCTCCCCACATGTTAAGAATTTAATTCTCATCGGGAAGATTTTGTTCTGCAGATTCAAAATTTAGGAGAAAAGAACTAACTTAAAAAGAAATAACAGGGACATATGGAAATTTAATTCCTTCAAAATTAAGGTTAGGCTTTAGGGCGCACTAGTTCCTTCAGTAGAATACTCGATAATAACGTAAACGCACTACTTTACCGTAAACTTAACCCTTCATATCAGAACTTAGTTCTTACTCTGGTTGAGATTTGCAGGAGCAAATTTCCCCACAAGTTGAGAATTTAATTCTCATGGGGGAGATTATGTTCTGCAGATTCAAAACTTAGGGGAAAAGAACTAAGTTAAAAAGAAATAACAGGAACACATGAGAATTTAATTCCTCCAAAAAATAGGGTTAGGGTTTAGGGTGCACTAGTTCCTTCAGGAGGATGCTCGATGATAACGTAAACGCACAATTTTACCATAAACTTAACCTTTCATATAAGATCTTAGTTCTTACTCTGGTTGAGATTTGCAGAAGCAAATCTCCCCACAAGTTGAGAATTTAATTCTCATCGGGAAGATTATGTTCTGTAGATTCAAAACTTAAGGGAAAAGAACTAAGTTAAAAAGAAATAACATGGACATATGAGAATTTAATTCCTTCAAAAATTAGGGTTTAACCCTATATAAAGAACTTAGTTCTTCAAAAAAAATGATGATTTATTCTTTTCAACCCTACACAAAGTACATACACACTAACAACCCTAAACTTAAGAGAAATCATAAATTGAAACACAGATACACAGAATAGAACTCATACTTAGGTATATTCAAATCTAACTTTGTTTATCGATAATTTATTTGTTTCAACGACAAACTTGTATCTACGGATTTTCTTCTTTGTCAGTAACCATCCCATTCTTAGATTTCTCAATATAGTTATCATAACCTATAATTTATATGTTATACAGTCTAACATGGCCCATGAGTATATCAGAGTTAAAGACTTGATGTACGTGGATTGGCGACAACGTATGCAACCTAAGTTTGTCGCAGGAGTTGCTGCTTTCATTGAATTTGCACGTGCACATAATAAGATCGTGTTAGAGAAGATTCTCTGCCCGTCCGATAGATGTGGGAATAAGTACTGACAGAAGGTATAATTCGTAGAGTTTCATATTGTTAAAAATGGTTTTACAAGATTTTATACAACTTGGCTATATCACGGGGAAGGACAAGAAGAAGACGGTAATGCGGCAGAAGAAAAAGGAGAAGACAGTAATGCGGCAGAAGAACAAGAACACGATAACTTCTTTCCAGGAGAAGAAATGGAGGATATGGTAGAGGCTGCCCTAGGTGATAGTATTCCTACCGAAGATGACCTTCCTTCCGACCAAGGACCGCGTGTGGATAAGTATGAAAAGTTCATGAATGATGCTAGAAGACCAATTTATGAGAATGCAAAGTATTCCACCCTATCATGGTTCGTCCAACTTTTTCAGATTAAGTGCCTAAATGGATGGAGCAACAAGTCATTCACGATACTCCTGAAGTTCTTGAAAGATTCTATGTCCCCGGGAAATAACGTACCCGACAGCTGGTACGGAGCCCAGAAGATGATGTCTGATTTGGGTTTGAAGTGTGAGAAGATTCAAGTATGTCCCAAAAGTTGCGTGTTGTACCGAAAAGAGAATTCATATTTGAAAGAGTGTCCAACATGCGGAGAGGTCATGTATAAGCCAAAAGATTCTGATAAGAAGCCCGATATACCTGTCAAGATAGCACGATACTTTCCCATAATACAGAGACTGCAAAGGCTATTTAGGTGCAAGAAAATAGTCGAGGCAATGATTTGGCATCACCGTGCTCTTCCAAGCGAAGATAGAAAAATGAGTCATCCAAAAGATTCACCGGCATGGAAGAATTTCGATAGGAGGCACGAAATATTTAGTAGTGATTCTCGCAATGTCAGGCTCGGACTCGCTTGTGATGGCTTCTGCCCATTCAACTATATGGCTGGAAGGCACAGCACATGGCCCGTTGTAATGATAGTTTATAATCTGTCATCTTGGTTGGTTATGGATCAATCTTACTTTATGATGCCTCTTCTTATCGACGGACCAAACTCACCGGGAAACAATATCGACGTTTATCTCCGACCTCTGATCGATGAGTTAAAATCTTTATTCATTGATGGTGTAAAGACTTATGATGCAAACACAAATACAACTTTCACACTGCGTGCGGTTTTAATGTGAACAATTAATGACTTTCCTGCGTATGGAATGCTATCAGGTTGGTCCGTACATGGTCACAAAGCATGCCCTTATTGCCATCAATATATAATATCGAAATTCTTGAATTTTAGTAGGAAGGTTTGTTATTGTGGCCATCGACGTTTCCTGCCATTAGACCATCCCTACAGGTTAGATGCTGCTCACTTTGATGGTCACCAGGAGCTTCTTGGGCCTCCAGCCCCATTGTCCGGAGAGGACGTGGCTGCTCAGTAGGATGGTTGCAATAATGTGACCTTCGGGATAGATCCGACCAAACAGGTCAAACCACCCTTCTGAAACAAGTTAAGCATTTTCTTCGAGCTTCCGTACCGGTCAACAAATTTAGTGCGTCATTTTGTGGACGTCATGCATATAGAAAAGAGAGTATCCGAGCACGTACACAACTTGCTTATTTGTAAAGACGGAAAATTGAAAGACAACCTCCATGCTCGGATGGATCTTCAGGACTGGGAAATTAGAAGTGAATTGCATCCTAAACCGATAGCGGGTAAACCAGGCAAGTTTTTACTTCCTAATGCCCTGTATCATATGTCACAACCGGAGAAAAAATGATTTCTGCAGGTGTTGCATGATTTGAAAGTTCCCACAGATTTCTCAGGATCATTTAGTAAGAAAATAAAAATTGTGAAAGGCAAGATCGATGGGCTGAAAAGTCATGATCACCATATTATTATAGAGCACCTTCTCCCATAAGCCCTCAGGGCTTCCCTTCCCGAATCGGTTGGTCTAGTAATCAATGACCTATCTTGCTTTTTTAGAGAATTGTGCGCTAAAACTCTAGATGTTGTGATGCCGGAGAAACTAGAAAATTCTATTTTGTTGATATTTTGCAAGCTTGAGCGTATTTTCCCATTTTCATTCTTCGATATCATAATACACCTGGCGGTTCATCTTGCAACTGAGGCTAAGTTAGCCGGACCGGTACAATATCGATAGATGTATCCCGTCGACAGGTACGTTGAATTTTTCGTTTTGTGCAATTTGTAAAATTATTGTTGTCCTATATGCCCTTATTTATTTATTTAACATATTTTTCTTTAGGTACTTTTACACTCTAAAAAAGTATATAGGCAATAGAAATCGACCAGAGGGTTCTATCATGCAAGGTTATTTTCTAGATGAAGTAACCACATTTTGTTCCCGCTATCTGGACGAGAAAATTGAGACGAAACTTAACCGGCCTCGAAGAATTCAGGATGGGCCATATGGTAAAGCTGATTATAAGAGAATAGACACTATATTTATCAACAAAATATCTCGGTTTATCCTCCTCAATAGCGCATGTCTTGAAGAAATTAGAGAGTAAGTTTTTTTGGATTAATTATTATATTTGTGTTTGTGTGTGTATGAAATGATATAATATTAATGTCATAATTTATTGTTGAGAACAGAATTCATTTTAACGAGGTACGTGAGGGGTATCCTGATTGGAATGATGAACGATTAGAAAAATATCATCATGATAATTTTGCGATTGGGTTGCAGATTATGTAAGTTGCTCGAATAACATGTTATTACTACCAGTCTTAATCTAAACTTATATCGTTATGTATTTGTCATAAAATTTGTTTTATCAGATCCACGATCTGAACTTGTCTGCATCATTAGAGAGTGATTCAAGATGTTTAGCTCAGTTTCCTAGTATGGAGGTTGCATATTATAAAGGATTCGGTGTATTTGGATACAAATTCGAAATTAAGGACATAGCAACATCTCGAACCACTCAGAATAGTGGGATTGCGATGGTAGGATCGGATGGTGTGATTTATTATGGATACTTAAATTGCATACTTGGCATCCAATATCCCGTACGATCAGAACCGTTTTATATATTTCAGTACACTTAGTACGATACACGAACCAATACGGATAAGTGGAGAAACAATCTTGGGACTTGGAAAGATGAATATGGATTGACCAGTGTGAACACACTTCGATTTTACGGTCAGGACGATCCGTTTATCTTTCCGAACCAAGCGTTCCAAGTATACTACCCACAGAGCTTGAAGCATCCAGGATGGAGTGTCGTATGCCGTTGGAAACCCAGGGATGTTTACGATATCCCAGAATTCGAGGACAACGATGAGAATGAAGAAGAGAGAAGACTTAGAGTGCTCCGACCGTCTGTTTCAAAGACGGGTTGTCTTGGGCTGATCGTGAAGTTACGTGGGTTAGAAATGATATCGAAGATGAAATCCAAGTAGATATGTCTAATGCGTCCACGAAACGGAAAAGGTTATCAGTAACGTTATATTATTACTTCACATTTTTACGATCTATACATATATAGTATGCATATGTAATGATTGTACTCTTGTCTAGATTTGATAATGACGACCGGAGCAGCGAGGGGCGGCAGGAGCACCAGCCACGGCATCGGCATCGGCATCGGCAGAGCGGTTCTGCAGCCCGAAGAGCTGCGTAGGGAGCTTAAGAGGGCCGGTCTTGCACCCCGATCGGAGCCCCCTTCGGATGACTCCTTCCGTGTGGACTTTGCCACACCTCCAGATATATTTCACGCATAATCATTTTGAATGTAATATTATAGATATACATGCATATTTATGTCAAAATTACTTATATAGTCAATGTCTGATTGTCTAGCTGTTGGTGGTGCGTCCACATCAGAGGCAGATGCCACTCCCGCACCTCAAGGTATATTTATATATCCTATAGTGCATGCATATTAATTTAGAATGCTATATCATAAATATACACACATTCTTTTTGCTCTTACGTACTTAGATAATCATTTTTTTATTGTCTAGCTGTAGGTGGTGCTTCATATCTCGGGCATAGTCTACCACCGCATCTGCGGGTATGTTTATATATCCTATAATGTATGCATGTTGATTTAGAATGCTATATTATTAATATACATTTTTTTTGCAATTACTTGTATAGTCTATTTTTAATTGTCTAATTATAGGTGGTGCGCCCATATCTGGCGCAGGGGCCACTCCCGCCACTTTCGTACCCTCCATCCAGTCTGTAGGTTAGTATGAATAAATATAAAATATTTATTCATTTTACATATCCTTTAAGAATAAACATGAACTTCATGTAATTTTATCATCAATGTTTATTTTCTAGTTGGAGGTATTGCGTCCACATCCGGGTCACCGGCTGTTCCTCACCGGAGGAACTATCGTCCTGCTCGTGCTGCTGCCCGGGCCCAGGCTTGTGCTTTTGTCGCCGGAGATATATATCACACTTTAATTTTTGTTAAATCTTGATTTCTTAATACCACTTTATCTTAATATTGACTGTCTTGATATTTCTTGTAGATGCAGGGCAGTCCCATCCCGAGAGGGGGACTCGAGGCCCGAATCAGTCCTACAGGCTGAGGTTCGACAGAGCTAGGGGAAGGAATCATTCCCCTTCTTCTTTACCCCCGATTATCGCTATACCGGCGATTATGCCGAGAGGTTCTGATTTTGTCTCAAAAACTATCTATAACCGCAATCAAGAACGACGTCGTATGAAGCTAGCCGGTGAGTACGGGTCGGTCCACAGGGATGTTGTGAATCTCCTAATCGCGCTAACGAGTTAATTCCGAAGGGTGTTCGGAGTGGTTATTAAATCTAAAAATCTAATTATTCTATACTAATTATCTAGATCTATTCTTGCTAGGGCTAGGTTTAGGGATGGTTTGGAAATACAAGTAAACCTCAACGCTTTCTATACCCGAATGAAAATCTATGAAGAGTTATGGTAATTATCAATAAAGGGGATTAGATCCATTCGGGAAGATGTTCCTTCCTCTAGGTTCTTGTCCTTCCTTTAGAGATCCTTACCCTAACCTCCAAGGAAAACGCGCGCAACCGGGCCTTTACACTATGGTGTCATTGTTACGTCGAGGGGTAGGATGCCGTAGGACGCGGTGTGTGCGTGTATGCATGGAGTCCTATTGTAAATATTTGATGGGTAAGAAAGGGATGAGAGATCTCATCTCTCAAAAGCCTTCCCCAAAGCTAAACCCTAAACAAGTTCCTAGGGCATGAAATTTAATCTACCTAGGGCAAAGAATCAAAAACTAAACTAGAGCGAGGAATTAAATCTACTTACAGATGCATTTCTCCAATCATCAATGCAGGGTTGTCAGATCTGAATTTCTGAATTGAAGAGAGGTACCGATGCTCTCCATAAAGAATTTCTAAATTTTTATTAAAAGGAGGCATAGAGTTTACAATCTTTAGAGTTCCTATTTATAAAGAATAGGAAACCCTAGGTTATATCTTGATCCGCATGTCTACAATTACAAAAATAGCCCTAGGTTGACTAGTCAGCGCCTTCTCACAAATTGGTAAAATTTTCAACTCCTAATTCAGCAACACTGCCGCGGAACCGCGGCCGCAGCCAGGGTTTGGCCGCGGTTCCGCAACCAAATGAGAGAGTTGGGCTTTGCACTTTTGTGGGCTGGCTCTGGTCGTTCTTTTCTTCTTATTTCTTTAGTACTTTTCTCAAATGGGCTTTTACATTGATTCCAGATCTTCAGTGAACAATTTGTAGTGGACTTCTACCCGTTCGCTTTGAGTCGATATCTTGAATTTTGCTTTGTGAATTGTTCCTTATGTCGGCTTGATCAAGAGTCTTCTGTTTGTTGGTCAAAGTCCACTTTTTCATCGTCTTTACATCGTTTTCACTATTTTCTGTCCAAGAACCTATAACCTGTAACATGTAGCAGACATGCATCAAAAGTACCTGTTTATTTATAAAAAGAATAAGAATGAGGAATATAATAATGCAATATTATGGTCTGAACAAATACCCCCAAACTTATCTTTTGCTCGTCCTCGAACAAACTTATTTTTATTCACTAAAATCCTAACCGCACTTTCGCAGGGAAACGCGATTGCACTGAGCACGTGCAACAAGCCGTTAAACCTCTAGGTGTCCCTAGTAGGAGGAGTGTTGTCTCCGGAGGGTTTTCAGCGGATTACACCCACAAAATCCTATCAATTCAGCCCATTGACTTTTATTCTCCAATTAGGACTTCTAACAAGGAATTCTATTATCGTCGACCCGTAAATTATCCATCCTTATTCTTCACACTTTCTTATCATCTAACTTAAGATTATATATATCCTGTAGACTTACTTAGCTTTCGGCATTTCTTAAGTTTTCCTTCTAGGGTTCCATCTCCACTTAGGAATTTCTATCAACTTTACTAAAGATACAAGTTCTATTCTTCATTCCTTTCTCTTATCTAAACTCTAATCACATATCCCCACGTGTGTGTAAATATCACCCCTACACTTGGAAATTCAAATCAAGCAATCATACTCTTGTCCGTTGTCCAAAGTACTTATTAATTGGTGAATTTTTAAATGAAATTTGCTTACACATCCTTCATGCGACCGTTAATATTTCTTGAGGTACTAACGACCGATTACAAAATGTGTTTGCACATTAAAGCGTACTTCCTAGTTTTGCAACCCCCAAGGCTTTAGCAGTGACTCCCAAACCAGTTGGTCTAAGGCACTAGGTGATGAAGCACCATCGCTAAATATTTTTCTATTTTTGCAGCCTTAAGTAATCACAAAAACCAGTGTCCATTTTTTTTATTCTTTATTCACACTTTTTTCTTTTATTTTCTTCGTACTAAGGACTTTAGACAAGAGCATTTCAAGGTCTCTTCTACTATTCCAAGTTTCAAGGTACGTGATTGTGCAAATTGTATGGTATACGTTTTCAGAATCTAGACTTAAGCTAGGAACTATTTTTCAAACTTATACTTTAATAAGAACATCAATACTCTTCCCTTGTTTCGACTTAGCCCAAGAAATGAACCCAAAATTTGCCTATTTCTCAATAATCTACAAAGACATATACTTTCTACCGTTAAACTCTAAGAAAGGTTATTTTTAGGGTTTTTAATTCACTAAGTTTAAGATCTAGTTGTTCCTAGCTAGTTAACCTATCTGTCAAACTCTAGTCAATTAAATAAAATTGAATACAATAATTTTTATAATTTTTGAATTTTTTCAATTTTTATGGGTTTTCAAATAAGTATGCAAATGCAAAAATATGTACATATGAATGCGAAGGAAGAAGACGTACCGAGCATACCCCCAAACTTGAACTTGACAGTGTCCTCACTGTCATGCTAAACCAAGAGGGTCAAAATACCGATACTCCCCTGTTTATTTATTTATAATTTTTTTTATTTTTTTTTATTTTTTTATATTTTTTATAGAAAAAGAAAACAAAAATATATATACATATATACAACGGTTCCCCCCCAAACTTAAGCTTGGCCTTACACAAGCCAAAGGTTAACACCAACCATTCAAAAATCTTATCGTGGTAATGGCTGAGTTGGTGAAATAATAGGGTGTATAAGAAAGAAATGAGAAACACGCGAGACCGTGTGGAAAGAAGAATGGTAGAATATGGTCTCGATGGGGGAGAAGAATGGTGGAAAGGAGAAAGAAGGGTCGCGCGATCTTGAGAGTGTAAATCGAGCGAATAAATTAGCGCAATTTGTGATGACCGATGTGTTAAAAGCGATTGCGCTAACCTATCAACTCGTCGAGAAATGGGATCAAATCCCTCAAGATTCGCAAGAAAACATGGGTACGCCGAACTTGGTATTTGAGATGAAAGCGTAACGGTCACTTGCACGGTCGGAACAATAGGAAGGACGAAGGGGAGTGATTGAGGGATAGTCTCATTCTCACCGAAGTAAACTGTCTCGAATTGGAACGATTCCATTAATGGTTCGAAACTACTGTAAGCAACCGAGTCTGATGGTTCAACTAACTCATCTTAAAATTTAAAGGACTCAAACTCGGGCGGTGAGTCATCAACATCGTCCGAAAAAGTGAAACACTCGTAAGTGTTATCGTCTGTGAGGACTGTGTCAGATTCAAAGGAAAAGTTTTCAAGCTCACAGTCTTCAAGCGTGATATTAGGCATGGTCGGAACGATGGAAAGGAGGGAGGGTGATATAGGTAAAGGTTCAAGAGGATGAATTGGAAAATCAGACATATCAAACAAAAATAGTTCAACCTCAATATAATCCTCAAAACTCTCCTCAATACTATCCTTGTAATTCTCCTCAAGATTCAACTCATCCATGCCATTATCATCAAAGTCAAGACGCATATGAGATTCGGGAGAAACATTTAATAACTCGGGATGATGATTTGAACATAAAATCTCAATTAAATTGACAGGTTCATCATCCGAAATATTCCCGGCGTCTATATCCTCAATCAAGTGAAAATCAATTTTCTTAGACACCTCATCAAAAGCATGGATGTTTATCAATGTAAGTTCTAGAATGGAAGTATAAAGATCGAAAGGATTAGGTGCGGTTTCACTCGAAAGGGGTTCTTCACAATTTGGCAAATCAAACACTACAAAATCACACAACTTATTTTTATTTTCAATAGGTGAACTATTTAGGGCAATCGATGGAAAACAGGAGTTGTGGGCTTCAATTGGGTAAGGGTAGGTTTGATTTGAAAATCCTCTCTCATTCTCACTCTGTCCAACTGCCTCCTTATGCATTGAAAATTTTTGAGCTAGCTGGAAACTAGCTACCGGTTTAGCAGGTTGCATAAGGGCGGCCACGGACGCTTCCACATTCCTAGTCATTTTATTTGTTGCTGCGATATACGCCTCCAACGACTCTTCCAAACTAGACTTAGGTGGTGAGGGGGTTTCGGTGAAAGATTCGAAATTATTTGGATAAGTGAAACTCCCAACAGGCTGTATAGAAGTAGTGTCTAGTGAAGGTGGGAAGGTCGGGTAGGACTGGTAGGAAGTGGGTGGTTGGGCAGGGGTAGGGTCAACATGTGGATAACAAGGTGAATAATCGTGCGGATCCTTAAAACTAGATGAGTGGAGAGGGGTGAAAGATCGGCTGCGAGATTGAGCAATATGCTCAGCAATGGACATCTGCTTAGGAGTGACAGAAGGACTTGAAGAAGTGGTATCAACATATGTAGGTGGTAAAGGTTGACTTGGTTGACACAAATTGGGTTGAAAAGTCAAACTGTTTCTCCTAGACGCCTCTATGTGATCTTTCAAAGATATTTTTGGCAAGGAAGGATCGTCTTTAAATTGACCGAACAAATTGACGTATGACGCAAAATTAGGTTCGGGATACTAAAGTTCGGCAAGTGATTTATTATGTGAGGTACCCATGTTAGAAGAAGGGGAAAAGAAAGAAGGTTGGTTGGTGCAAGGATTTATTTGCGGCAAAAGTTTGCAAGTTTTCTAATACTAATTTTCCTTTTTCTTTTTCTTTATTTGAAAATTGTTGCAAAAAGATTTTTAATTAAAGATATGCAACCGAAAAATATTACTTGCAATCAGTTATTATTTTAAGCACATCACAAGAATCTTTATTTGGAAAAAATTGTTGCAAAAAGATATTCGAGAAAAGATATGCAACAAAAAAGATTACTTGCAATCAATTTCTAGTTTAAACGAGGCGCAAAAAAAATCCTGCACAAGATTTGTTATATGGAAGGGAATATATTTTTAAAGCGCGAGGAATTCTGCAGGCAATTCACAGAAAATATCTCAAAATTTGCAGAGGAGAAATAACAGGGAGCTTACAGTGCAAATTCCACCAACTGAGGACACCAAAAGGCCGCGTGTCCGCGGTATAAACGCGTTACTGCCGCGTTTTCACGGCAGTCTAGTCAGCACGAGTCCCCAGAAATTTTGTGATGCTCTGATTCGACAAGGTGGCCGCGTTTCCGCGGCCTAAGGTAGGTTTTGGCCGCGGAAACGCGGCGGGATGGGCGGTTCACTGCTCCAAAAAAAATCCAGTGTTCTGTTGTTTAAAATATCTCCTGTTCCGATATCCCGTTTCGCTTTCTGGAAATTTCCAGATCCGAATTTATATATCCTGCAAAAATTCAAACAACAAAGTATCCCTTCCAAAAATAACAGATTATATATATTTTTATATTTTTTGATTTTTCTGATTTTTTAAAATTTTGATTAACCCGAAATTGCAAAAAGGAAAGTTCTACGCCATCCCCGGCAACGGCGCCATTTGATTCGTGTCTCAAAAACTATCTATAACCGCAATCAAGAACGACGTCGCATGAAGCTAGCCGGTGAGTACGGGTCGGTCCACAGGGATGTTGTGAATCTCCTAATTGCGCTAACGAGTTAATTCCGAAGGGTGTTCGGAGTGGTTATTAAATCTAAAAATCTAATTATTCTATACTAATTATCTAGATCTATTCTTGCTAGGGCTAGGTTTAGGGATGGTTTGGAAATGCAAGTAAACCTCAACGCTTTCTATACCCGAATGAAGATCTGTGAGGAGTTATGGTAATTATCAATAAAGGGGATTAGATCCATTCGGGAAGGTGTTCCTTCCTCTAGGTTCTTGTCCTTCCTTTAGAGATCCTTATCCTAACCTCCAAGGAAAACGCGCGCAACCGGGCCTTTACACTACGGTGTTATCGTTACCTCGAGGGGTAGGATGCCGTAGGGCGCGGTGTGTGCGTGTATGGATGGAGTCCTATTGTAAATATTTGATGGGTAAGAAAGGGATGAGAGATCTCATCTCTCAAAATCCTTCCCCAAAGCTAAACCCTAAACAAGTTCCTAGGGCATGAAATTTAATCTACCTAGGGCAAAGAATTGAAAACTAAACTAGAGCGAGAAATTAAATCTACTTACAGATGCATTTCTCCAATCATCAATGCAGGGTTGTCAGATCTGGATTTCTGAATTGAAGAGAGGCACCGATGCTCTCCATAAAGAATTTCTGAATTTTTATTAAAAGGAGGCATAGAGTTTACAATCTTTAGAGTTCCTATTTATAAAGAATAGGAAACCCTAGGTTACATCTTGATCCGCATGTCTACAATTACAAAAATAGCCCTAGGTTGACTAGTCAGCGCCTTCTCACAAATTGGTAAAATTTTCAACTCCTAATTCAGCAACACTGCCGCGGAACCGCGGCCGCAGCCAGGGTTTGGCCGCGGTTCTGCGGCCAAATGAGAGAGTTGGGCTTTGCACTTTTGTGGGCTGGCTCTGGTCGTTCTTTTCTTCTTATTTCTTTACTACTTTTCTCAAATGGGCTTTTACATTGATTCCAGATCTTCAGTGAACAATTTGTAGTGGACTTCTACCCATTCGCTTTGAGTCGATGTCTTGAATCTTGCTTTGTGAATTGTTCCTTATGTCGGCTTGATCAAGAGTCTTCTGTTTGTTGGTCAAAGTCCACTTTTTCATCGCCTTTACATCGTTTTCACTGTTTTCTGTCCAAGAACCTGTAACCTGTAACATGTAGCAGACATGCGTCAAAAGTACCTGTTTATTTATAAAAAGAATAAGAATGGGGAATATAATAATGCAATATTATGGTCTGAACAGGTTCGTCCGGTATATGGGGGATGAGAGCCGCCTCGTGAAGAACTATCCACTTCACGTTGAGTGGGGCGATCAGCACCGGTGCTCATTTGCCTTCTTCTGGGATCAGGCTCGGGTATTAATATATATTTTCATTTGACTTATCCAATATATTTATTATTATTTAACACTTGCAATTTAAATACATTGTTTTTTTTATTTGCAGTTGGATTACGACTTTCAGCCTATACCCGACCATCACCCTGAGAGAGTGCTCGATCTTCACGCTCTGTACCATGGCCTAATGAAGAACATGCAATCAAAGGTCTGATACAATAGGAACGAGCTAAAGATCAACTGCTATTCCCTGTGGATGGCGACCCCCGAGGCAGAGAGAGCGGCTCTCCTACATACTCCAGCCTTTGCGAGAGTCGACGTAGATACATGGCCTCTCTTGTGCTAATATTTCGACTCTCAGCGCAAACATGTTTGTAATTTAAATGTAATTCATTATTTAGTATATAATTTATTTTTTTGTGTTGCTTAATTAGAAAACTAAATCTGAATGTGTTGTGCAGAAACATGCCGATCAAAATAACGAGAATAGGAAGTCGGTGAAGAGGGGTCTCCCTACTTATACAGGTGGCTTGAGGAATATTACTCGTGCCATAGAGGCATCGGTAAATTACAATAGATCTACTCTGATATAATGTAATATTAAGAGTTATTTTATAATATATGTAAATTTTTTTGCGATTTGCAGAGAGCTCAGACCCTGGCGCAGGGTAGTACACCGAGCGTGCTGACCGCGTATCTTGCCGTCCATGGCACCTTGACAGATCCCGCCACGGGCGAGCTTCGATTCCCCGACACCGCTATCCAGGAGTATTGTGTAAGTGTTAATATTTATTCTAACAGGTTTGAAAATTTTGTTTTGAAAAGTTCAAATTTAAATGTTATACTTATATTTTAATGGTTAATGTGGGTGTAGGAGCAGGTGGTGGAGCAGGCAGAGACATTGGGGATCGATTTTACTGGACAGAACGATCCGATGCTGCTGACCCTGGTCCTAGACGCCGCACACAGAGGGCACCATGGAGGTTGGGGGAGAGGCCGGGGACTGGGTCCTAGCAGGGCCCATATGAGGTTGGACTCCACTCCGGCGGTTACTTCCCCTACCCCCCGTGAGCGACGTCTAGAGCATGATGTTGCCACCTTGAAGACCACCGTCGAGGAGTTGAAGGAGATGTTGGTACGTATATCACTTAATAATAAAATATTATATCGCATTATAGATAGTAACATATGCAATATTAGTAGCCTGAGTTTATTTGGTTGTAAACTTAGCTTTGATTAATCATACTTACATAAAACTGTCTAATTAAAATAAACTACGGTTTTCCAAACTAGATATCCAAACGAGGCCTAATTCCCTAAGTATTTTTAGATTGGGGTTTCGCAATAACCTGATAATGATACGAATTCGACTAAAATTTAATACACAGTTCTTACTTGTTTATTACACACAAAATTTAACAGATGTGACAGGCTGCTTCGGCTGCGGCTCCATATGCATCTCCTTCGGCTGCGGCTCCGCAAGCCACTACCTCGGCTGCGGTTGCGCAGACCACTCCTGCAGCTCCACAGCCTAGTCAGACTCTCGCACAGTCCGCTCCTTCATTGGTCAATTTTTTAAGGACTCAGGGCTGCACCGAGGAGCAGATGCGTTAGATTACGGCGTTTATCAGAGGTGGAGGAGCTGGACCGAGCTAGGGTAGCTTTTTTTATATTTTAAGCATGTATGTACTTATATGATACATATTGTATATATTTTGGACGATATTGGTGTTGTTTGCTTGTTCACGATGATTTAGATTGATATTGTATTCTGTTTGTTTATTTCGTTTATATATTATGCGTGAGATGTTGATTATGAATACTGTGGTATTTGGTTATATGATGTATATATATTGTGCACAGGGCGGGGAAAAACAGAAAGCCCATTTAAAAAAAACCCATGATATTTTGTCCCTACGGATTAGCCGTAGGGACAAAATATCAGGATACTTGATATTTTTCCCCTATAGACTTAGTAACATCCGTTAAACTTGCCCCTACGAATGTATCTATAGGGGCATTTGTCTGGACCTACGGATAACTCCGTAGGGGCTTTTAGCTGGACCTACGGAGAAATCCGTAGAGGCTTTTATCTGGACCTACGAAGAACTCCGTAGGGGCATGTTCAGGCCCTACGAAGTAATCCGTAGGGGAAAGTATTTTATTTTATAATCCAATAAATTAAATAAATATTTTGTCCCTACGGTGTAAGCCGTAAGGAAATATATCCCTACGGAGTAAAGCGTAGGGCAATTATTACTCCGTAGGGACATGTTCAGAGCGAAGACTTGCATCTGTGGCCTTTGCACCTACGGGGTATTTTTCCCCTACGAATATATCCGTAGGGACAGTGCTTTGCCCCTATGGATAAAGCCATAGGGACAACCCCTTATTGTAGTAGTGACAAATGGAATAGTCCCAATAACCTGGTACCCTTATCTGAGCAAACTTAACGTATACTTATTACCGTTAACACCTAACCGATACCCGACACTCACTTTTACTACCCGCGTGTGACATCACGCACACACACACTTTATTACCTTTCTTTTATTACCTTGAGGATATCTTACCGAGTATTACTCGCTGAAAGATATTCCTTTCGTCCTTATTTATCCTCTTTAAGGCCTCTTATGAAGTTTACATTCAGAACATGTAGAGTTTAAACAAAACAAGTATGTTTATTAAAGATTAACCAAAAGGTCATGATATTCGATACTTCCGATAGCGCAAGCACATATCGTTAGTTACACTCTATTATCTTAAGTAAAGCTTAGATAGGATACCGTATTAGCTTAAGTTAAATTACATCAAATTTATAGATATACAGATACTTGTAAATAAGAGAGATGCAAAATGAATAGTATTTTAAAAAAAATCATATTTGTAAACATGTTTGAATGTAGATTACTTCAATTTTACACAAAACAAATGTAAATACATGTATAAGCTTTGTTTTAATGCTTAATATTATACTTGGGGGGTATTTTAGTGTCAAATTAGACACACATGAATGAGCATTGCCCTATATAGAGACTATATCACAGTGAAAGTGGTTAAAATTGGGCCACCCTAGGTGGGTACCACCATTCATATAGAACAAATATGCTTCATGCATGTTTGTACATGAAAATGGGACCTCCCGATGTCCCGAGGGGGGTCCCGATGGTATACAGAGCCATGTTTGGCTCTCCTTGGCTTGTGTAACATTTCAGAAATATAAAATATTATTTTTGGAATTTAAATATTAAAATAATATATTTCGCGAAAACTATTCGATTTGCGAATAGGTTTTTTCGTAAAATGGTACAAGTATATACCAATATTTGGGAAATAATTGGAGATTAAAATGATTAATTGATTATAATGATATTTATCGGATTTTAAAATTTTTATAATTAATTATATGCGAGTTTAAATTAAACTTGATTCGTATACTACTAATCGCGATTAAGCCAAATCCGTGTTTTTACATTTTCCATGGTTAGTACACCATGTCATGTGCATTTTGTTGCATGTTGTTCTATTTTTTTATTTCATTTGTGACTTGTGAGTTAATTGTGAGAAAGAGAAAAGAAAAGAGATGGCATGATTGAGAGAGAGAGAGTGAGGGGACAAGTTATGACATGGGGCATGGGCTCAAGAGAAAGAGAGAGAGAGAGAGAGAGAGAGAGGATGCCATGGCACCCTTGACCATCCCATTCATTCTTTTTCCTTTATCATTTCATTTCCCCATCTTCATCTCCTTCATGCTTCCTTCATCTCCTCTACCTTCATGTATCATCTCCAAATTATCTCCATAAGCCCACACTTCTTTCATTAAAAATGATCCCCATCTCATCCTAAACCCTTTGGACCTTTCAAGTTTGGATTTTGAAGACTTTGGACATCTAGGTTTTTTCTTGAGTTGCTCAAATGAGATATAATTCCTTTCCTCTCGTTAAGTTATTGTGTTAATCTATGCTAGTGTAGTTTAGAACTTGTTTTAGTGTGGTTTATGATCTTGGAAATTTGCAAGTTGAGGTCTAGTGATTTGTGGACTTATAAGGATGCAATAGAGGTGTAGTGAGTGTAGCAAGACCTTAGAGATTTCCTTCTGGACCCAAAATAGAGTTTATAACCCAACACACAAGTTTAGAATTTGTTCCGTGTCGGTTTCGTGAAGTTTGTTAGCCTACAGAGTATCTGGAGCTATCTGGGACGTTTCTGAGATAAACAAACAAGTCTATTGACCTAGATAAAACATTAGAAGACCACCACCGAAGTACGAACCCAATTGCCCCTATACAGACCGGTGAGGCCGGATATTTTCTTCATCTCGCTGGACCAATGTTGTTATCTGGTGTTGTGGTTTGGTCTGTAGCACACACTTCTTATAAACTAGCCCCTGTACTTGTTAGTTTAGTCACTTTTGACCTGAGTCAAAATCTGGGAGCTACTTGAGAGTGTTTTGGCTATGTTTTTAAGATATTTGAATTCGTGGTTTTGGTATTTGGATTTGATTTGGTTGTTGGACGTTTGTACGTCAACGACGAGGGTTGTTTGGTTATTTTTGCATGCGTAGACTATAGGTTCTAACCTATGAGCACACCGTGTGCCGTATCGGTTTTCCGGACATTGATTTTAATAGCATTACGTTGTGTTGTGATTGTAGGTACCTTCGCATGGATTCTGAGACGACGAAACACATCGACTATGGCTAAACAAGGAGTTTCGCAGATGAGTAGGTTTATATCTACGGGGGAAGTCGGGTGGATGGCGTATAACATCCCCGAAACCATTGATATGGATAAGTGATATATAAATTTGTAGATTGGATAAAACCTATATATAAACCCACGGAGATGATTAAGGGATTTTAGTGTGAAATGATATAATAAATATGAAATGAGAATGTGAATCGTGATATTTATATTTATATAAGTGATTGAAAGAGGATAAATATGAGATTTTTAGTGGCGTGATATGAGGTTGATATCGATATGTTATGAGATCGATATCAATGAGACCTGTGAACGATAATACGATAAGTTTGAGATAGATTTGTTATGAGATGATGTACGTGACTATAGATCCGTACTATTGTTGTGATGATATCGTACGATGGATTTTCCGTACGTGATATATAAGGATGAACCCGATATTTATTCCGACTTGAGAACCTTGTTATTTCATATCACAAAGTAGATATTGTGATATGTTTGGAGTCATACCCATTTCAAAACTAACGAATCGTTACAACATTTTTAAATAATGAATTTAAGGAGACGTTATAAACTTTTCAAATGGTATCCTTTCCAAATAATATCATAGTCTCCTATTTTCAAAATAACGATTCACACTATTTTAAACTATAACTGTATGAATTTTATGTAGTTGGATATTTTATATACTGTATGCGTTTACGATCTCTCATTTTACATATGCTCGCGTTTTTTTACTACGATATATATGTATATACGATGTTTAATACCCGTTATTTACCTGACTTCGTCTGCTAGTACACCTGCACAATTATCGATGATGCGTATGTTACACTCACACATAATTGTCGGCTCACACACATTCATCATCGGTAATTGCCATGCCACTTACACAGTAGAACTGATATGCCACTGACACAATAGAATTGTTGTATCCCTGATATTATTCTTAATTGTTCAGTACTATCATATGATATGTTTGCATGATATATTTGATATGCTCACCTTACTGTTCTATGTTGCATACATCGTACTTTATGGTTATATGCATTGAGATGCTGTTTTTATGAGATCTCTGGATTTGAGAACGGTGGTTATATTTCAAAGGAAATTGTGTATTGTTTTAAAAACACGGTTTCTCTTGATATGATATTTCGAGGTGTCCACCATTTGTTTTCTTGGTTCTGAGTTGTGAGCATACCCGATTCGAGGAGTGGGAGGCACCGTCTGCGGGTACATGGTAGACCTGATATGGTACCCTGAGGCAAGAAATGATTTTTATGGTGTAGACGATGAGCCTGGCAGAGGGAGCACTACCTACCGGTGATAGTTTTGGACCCGGTGGTTATCCAGAGGATACCGACCGGAGTCATGAGATGGATATGAGGGCCGATCAGAGTATGCGGCGCCTGAGATGAGATAGATATGAGGGCCGATCTGAGTATGTGGCGCCTGAGGTATGAGAATTTACGTGTCGATGCTGGACACAGGTTTTTATGATGTTTCGAGTGTTGGTGTTGGACACTCAAGTTCCATGATTTTGATGTGTCGTTGATAGACACACCTGGTTGATATCCTCATACATACAGGCACATGTTTTCATGATAATTCGAGTGTCGATGTTGGACACTTAGGTTCCATGATATGGTTTGTGTCGTTGATGGAAACGTAGATGATATCCACATGCATGCATGCATATGAGTTCAGATATTTATTTATATATATCATTCGCATTGATTCGATTGTTGACATATAGGCGTATATGGTCACCCTAGATATCATAGTATTACCTTCATGATATAGTATGACCTAGGAAATCGTTGTTTTATTCGATTACTACCTGCTGATGTTTTCTACTCACGAGTTGGCAACTCACTCCCGTTGTGCCACAGTTCTTGCAGGTTTGACCGCTTGGGATCAGTAGCGGTATCGATGGCACACAGTTTCTTCCAAGGTGTTTTGCTTTGATAGGTGGGACACATATTGGATCGTGCCCACTCTCGTACTTATATTCTGTTGTATTTAGATAAACTCCATCAATCCGAACTAGAATTGTATATTAGTAGACTAGAAAGACTTGTATGGTTGCGAGACTTTGAGCGATGGGTGTATGTTCGCTTTACTTGAGGTTTTGATCTCTTGCGTTATTTATTTATTCTTTCTGTGTTGATCTTCGCCGTTGGGCGTCGTATATATTTCTTGCTTACTTGCGTGGTTGTGTTTCCGCCAATTGGCGAAGAGCTAGCTCCTGCTTGGAGATACCTATATATATTGCTTGTATGTGGTTTTGGATCAAAATATATAAGGGAGGTGCTGCCCAAATTTTTAAAAACGAAAAATGTTTTCAACTATAGTATAATCCACTTGCATTTTCATGTTTCATTATCTATGCATTAAAGAAAAACTTGATTCCATTATACCTTTATTTCAAACCGCACCTCCACTATTTTCCGAAAAAGGTTTAGATTTCTGGGCTTCGGCTTATTTGAATTACGTTATGCCTTTAGACGTTGCGTGATTTAAGTGCCGGTCACGGGCTAAATTCCGGGTCGTGACAAAGTTGGTATCAGAGCGTTAGGTTTAACCTTGGTTTTTGTCTAGGTTTGACTATGCTTAGTCTAGGGCGTAAAATATTTCGGAACCTAGGCTTGACCTTACGGAACTTAGACTTGAACGGGTGGTACATAGGTTGACCTTGATTGATGGAGTAGGTAGCTTGAGTAGAGTGACGTACTGTGCATATGTTCCGCGGCATACTTATGATACGATACTCCGCTTAAGTGACCTTAGAATGTACTTATATTGAGATCCGTGATTCTCTTCATTCCTATGATTATATATCCATTTGGGATCTGTTGATTTCTTTCATTCCTTTGATCTATCTTCATCCATACCTGCTTGAGATTCCTGTCACCATGGTTTGAGGGCAGATCGAGCTGCTGCTAGAGTTGCGGTCAGAGCGAGCTCGTCACGGACGAGGGCTGACCATGATGTTTTCGGGTGACATAGGAACGTGTAGGTATAGTGTTTGAGTTGTGATCTCTCGTTTGAGGCGAGTGTTCAGTTTTGCACCGGATGATCAGGCCATTGATAGAGGCTGCCAGATTGAGAGGACTGTTGATGTACAGCCTACCTCAGAGATCATGATGTTGTCTACCGTGCAGACAGATGACCCAGCTGTTGCTGAGATTGATAGGATGTCGCTTCCAGAGTTTATGAGCTGAAACCGCTAGAGCTTTCAGGCAGAGATGTGACAGGAAATAGCTAGTCTATCTCAAGTTGAGCGACCGATATGATTCGTCTGATTTGATGTGCCGACGCAGGCTCAGTTGAGTTGATGGATTTCAGTTTGGAGAATCTTATTCAGATCTAGAGTGGATCGATCAAGAGAGGACGTTGTTCGTCGGATGCTCCGATATGGAATCAGTAAGTTGACTAGCTTCAGATAGAAGGAGCTCACCCAGATGCGTTGTGAGTTGATCGAGAACGGACGAATAAAGTGTATTCCTCCGATGATTGGGACGAGTTCCCGAGGACGTGTTCGGCTAGATATCTTCCGATGAGTAGTGAAGATACCCAAATTCGTATTTCGATTCCTTGTGAGAGACTCCAGATTGACTGCAGCCGAGAATGAATTGCGGTATGAAGATAGCAAGAGATGACGTCGAAGTGGACGATAATGAAGACGGATGGAACAAGAGGTTCGTGCGAGATGTTAACAAGCTCTTGTTGCTCCCCGATGATTCCAGAGGATTGACATGTATGCAGAGGCATTAGTTGGCCGATTTTAGAGGAAGCCGTGCTGAGGACGCAGCTGCCCGGTTATGAGGAAGAGAGTTAAGCATGAGTGCCAACCTCCGTATAGTTCAGTATAGATGAGATCGGAAGATACCTTGAGTAAGTTCTTTCCAGAGCACCGCATCGATAAAAGATTTGCACCAGGATCAGTTATATCGTGCGTATTCGGAGGGCCAGATGCCGTTGTCAGTAACGTGCCGTTTGCGAGTGGTCATGTTGATTGGCCAAACATTGATCAGAGGAGTTCTAGAGCGGAACTGTTCCGTTAGTACACCTAACCGGGCCGACGAGCCAAAGGATCGTGAGTGTCACGACCCAAATGTGGCACGTGACCGACACTTAAAACACATGACATCTAAAGACATCGACGCAATCTAAGTAAGCCGAAACCCGGAATCTAAACCCTTTTTGAAAATATTGGAGGTGAGGTTTAATTAATCATCTGATAAAATCAATAACATCTAGATTTAATTACGTATGTTGAAAAGCATTTATGACATTTTGAAACTTGATATCACCTCCTTTACATTTTTATAAAAACCTGATATAACATAATAATAAAATAGCATCCTAACGGAAGCTAGTCTTCACGTCCAAATGATGGAGTAACCAACAATCCAAATTAGCAATCGACTCCAAAGAGTACGACATCACCACACATAAACTCTAAATCTTTCTTCTAAGTCTATAATATACCATTTCTAAGTTGATGGAGTTTTCACTAGATACAAGAATATATGAATAAGCAAGAGTGAGTATGATACGATAATAACCCACTTACCAATCAATTCTCGAAAAGAATGTGTGCCCAAGCCACTGATAATCCAAGCGGTAAAACCTGCAAGAAACTGTGGCACAACGGGGATGAGTTACTAACTCAGTGAATAAAAGTACATCTAAAAGTAGAAATCGAAATGCAAGACGATATCTAGGTCATAAGTATAGTCTTATCATAATCTGTACCAATATACTATATAATATGCATATATGCAATACTAGCTATCATGTAATTCCAAGTATAATATCTCAATGTCATATGAGTCAAAATCATGAATCTATAATCCGTATTGGAATTCCCTTTTTGTCTATGAATGTCTGTACAAATATATGCAGGTACTGTCCTCCGGATCAGTCCTGGTGGAATCCAATAAATAATATCTAACTGTGTATCTCATGATAATGATCATATCAATATACATATAGATGTCCAGCATCGACATCGAAATCTGAAATCTTTCGTGTCCAGCATCGACACATAAATGCAGATACCGTCGATACCATCTCAACAGATGATCGCCACCCGATATCCTGGCTACGATCAGTATCCTCTGGATATCTGCCGTGCTCAATCGAACCCCGGTCAGTTGATTTTTCTCAAAAATATCTAGTAACCGCAATCAAGAACGGCGTCGCTTGGTAGCTAGCCGGTGAGTACGGGTCGGTCCATAGGGATGTTGTGAATTTCCTAATCACTCAAACGAGTTAATTCCGATGGGTGTTCGGATTGATTATTAAATCTAAAAAAACTAAATCTATCTATACTAAGATTATCTAGATCTAAATCTTGCTAGGGTTAGGTTTATGAATGGTTTGGAAATGTAAATAAATCTCAACACTTTCTATACCCAAATTAGGATCTAAGAGGAGTTATGGTAATTATTAATAAAGGGGATTAGATCTATTCGGGAAGGTGTTCCTTCCTCTAGGTTCTTGTCCTTCCTTTATCAATCCTTACCCTAACCTCCACGGAAAACACGCGCAACCGGGCCTTTATACTACGGTATCACCGCTACCTCGAGGGATAGGGTGCCGTAGGGCGCGGTGTGTGCGTGCATGCATGGATTCCTATTGATTATATGTGATGGGTAAGAAAGGGATGAGAGATCTCATCTCTCAAAAGCCTTCCCCAAAGCTAACTCTAACAATTATCTAGGGCAAGGAATTAAATCTAAACTATGGCAGAGAATGAAAAATTACCTACTTTATAGATGTCCCTCTCCAAATATCAACACAGGGTTGTCAGATCTGAATTCATGAAATGAAAAGAGGCACTGATGCTCTCCAAAAGAATTCTGAATTTTATTCATAAAAAGAGGTATAGGGAGGCATAAACAAATACAAGGAATTGGGCTTCTATTTATAGGACATAGAAACCCTAGGTTACAATTGATTTTTACATCTTCTTTTACAAAAATGCCCTCTAAGAAAAGACCTAGTCAAAGATCCACGCCGCCTTTGAAACTTGGTAAAAAATTAAACTTCTAGGAGCTCTGGATGGCCGCGGAACCGCGGCCTCGGCATGGGTTGGGCCGCGGTTCCGCGGCCCAATGATGGCACTGGAGGCTTATTTTTCCTGGGCTTTTTCTTGGACTATTGGGCTTCTTATTTCTTTGGTTCTTTTATTAAAATAGCTTCTAGGTTTCTACCAGATCTCCAGTGAATAATTGCAGTGGACTTTTAACCATTCGCTTTGTAATCCTGGACCTTGCGTTGCCTTGTACTGATCTTTGTGTAGGCTTTATCAAAATCCTTCTGTTTGCTGGTTGTAGTTCCACTTTTGCATCGTCTTTTCTCTTTTTCACTGTTTTAGATCCAAGAACTTGTAACCTATAATATGTAGCGGACATACGTCAAAAGCACCTGTTTATTTATAAAACGAATAAGAATGGGGAATATAATAATACAATATTATGGTGTGAACAAATACCCCAAACTTATCTTTTGCTCGTCCTCGAGCAAACTTATTTTTATTCTCGACAAAAAACCTAACCTCACTTTCGCAGGGAAACGCGATTGCACTGAGCACGTGCAACAAGCCGTTAAACCTCTAGGTGTCCCTAGTAGGAGGAGTGTTGTCTCCTGAGGGTTTTCAGCGGATACTACCCACAAAATCCTATCAATTCGGCTTTTTGACTTTATTCTCCAATTAGGTTTTCTAACAAGGAATTCTATAATCGTCGACTCGTAAATTATCCACCCATATTCTTCACACTTCCTCATCATTTAACTTAAGATTATATATGTTCTGCAGACCTACTTAGCTTTCGGTATTTCTTAAGTTTTCCTTCTAGGGTTCTATCTCCACTTAGGAATTTTTATCAACTCTATTAAAGATACAAGTTCTATTCTTTACTCCTTTCTCTCATCTAAACTCTAATCACATATCCCTACGTGTGTGTATATATCACCCCTACACTCGGAAATTCAAATCAAGCAATCATACTCTTATCCGTTGTCCAAAGCACTTCTTAATTGGTGAATTTTTATGAATTTTGCTTACACATCCTTCATGCGGCCGTTAATACTTCTTGAGGTACCAACGACCGATTACAAAATGCATTTGCACTTTAAAGCATACTTCCTAGTCTTGTAACACCTAAGGCTTTTTAGCAGTGACTCCCAAACCAGTTGGTCTAAGGCACTAGGTGACGAAGTACCCTCGCTAAATATTTTTCTATTTTTGCAGCCTTAATTAATCACAAAAATCAGTGTTCATTTTTTTCTTTATTCACACTTGTATTTTTTTTTCATTTTCTTCGTACTAAGGACTTTAGACAAGAGCATTTCAAGGTCTCCTCTACTATTCCAAGTTTCAAGATGCGTGATTGTGCAATTTGTAGGGTATACATTTTCAGAATCTAGACTTAAGCTAGGAATTATTTTTCAAACTCATACTCTAATAAAAATATCAATACTTTTCTCTTGTTTTGACTTAGCCCAAGAATTGAACTCAAAATTTGCCTATTTCTAAATAAACTACAAAGACATACACTTTCTACCGTTAAACTTTAAGGAAGGTTATTTTTAAGGTTTTTTTAATTTACTAAGTCTAAAATTTAGTTGTTCCTAGCTAAGTAACCTATTTGCCAAACTTAAGTCAAATAAGGCCAAAGTTGAATACTTTTATTTTTATAATTTTTGAAATTTTCAATTTTTATGGGTTTTAAAGTATGCAAATGCAAAAATATACACATGAATGCGAAGGAAGAAGGCTTACCGAACATACCCCCAAACTTAAACTTGACAGTGTCCTCACTGTCATGCTACACCAAGAGGGTCAAAATTGTCGGCACTCCCCTGTTTATTTATTTATAAAAAAAAAAAAATTTATTTTTGTTTTTATTTTATTTTATTTTATGAATTTTTTTATTAGAAAATAAAACAAAAAATATATATACATATATACAATAAGGTCCTCCCCAAACTAAGCAAGGCCTTGCATAAGCCAAAAGTTAGCACTAACCATTCAAAAATCTTATTGTGGTAATGGTGGGGTTGGTGAAAGAATGGAGTGTAAAGAAAAGAAATGAGACGCACGCGAGACCGTATGGGAAGAAGAGTGGAATATGGTCTCGGTGGAGGAGGAGAATGGTGGAAAAGAGAAAGAAGTGTAGTACGAACTTGAGGGCGTAAATCGAGTGAATAAATTAGCGCAATATGTGATGACCGATGTGTTAAAAGCGATTGTGGTAATTTATCAACCCGTCGAGAAATGGGGTCAAATCCCTCAAGATTCGCAAGAAAACATGGGTACATCGAACTTGGTAAACCATCCGTAACGAATTCTTGCTCGGTCGAAACGATAGGAAGGACGAAAGGGAGTGATTTAGGGATAGTCTTATTCTAACCTAAGTAATCTGTCTCGAACTTGAAAGATTCCATCAATGGTTCGAAATGACTGTAAGCAACCGAGTCTGATGGTTCAACTAACTCATCTGAAAATTTAAAGGACTCAAACTCGGGAGGTGAGTTTTCAACATTGTCCGAAAAATTGAAACACTCGTAATCGTTATCGTCTGTGAGAACTGTGTCGGATTCAAAGAGGAATTTTTCAAGCTCACAGTCTTCAAGCGTGATCTTTTGCGTGGTCGGAACAATGGAAAGGAGGGAGGGTGATTTAGAAAGTATAATAGTTAAAGGTTCAGGAGGATGAATTGGAAAATCCGATACATCAAACAAAAATGGTTCAACCTCAATATTTTCCTCAATACTCTCCTCAATACTATCCTCATAGTTCTCCTCAAAATTTAGCCTATCCATGCCATTATCATCAAAATCAAGATGCATATGAAGTTCGGGAGAAACATTTAATTACCCGGGATGATGAATTGGAGATAAAATTTCAGTCAAATTTACGGGTTCATGATCCAAAATATTCCCGGCATCTATATCCTTAATCAAGTGAAAATCAATTTTTTCGGACACCTCATCAAAAGCATGGATATTTATCAATTCTGGTTCTAGATTGGAGGTGTAAAGATCGAAAGAATTAGGTGTGGTTTCACTCGAAAGAGACTCTTCACAATCTGGCAAATCAAGCACTACAAAGTCGCACAACTCATTATTTTGGACACATGTTTGAAAACTGGAGTTGTTGGATTCAATTGGGCATGGGTAGGTTTGATTTGGAAAGGTGTAGAACTTACTCTCTCCTCTCAAATTTTCACTCTGTCCAACCGCCCCATCATACATTAGAATTTTTGGAGCTAGTTGAAAACTAGCTACCGGTTCATTAGGTTGTATAAGGGCGGCTATGGACGCATCCACATTCCTCATCATTCGGTTTGTTGCTGCAATGTACGCCTCCAACGACTGTTCTAGACTAGACATGGGTTGTGAAGGGGTTTCGGTAAAAGATTCGAAATTGTTTGGATACGTGAAACTCCCAAATGGCTGTGCAGAAGCAATATCTAGTGAAGGTGGGAAAGTTAGGTAGGACTGGTAGGAATTGGATGGTTGGACAGGAGTAGGATCAACATTTGGATAAAAAGGTGAATGAACTTGTTGATCCCTAGAACTGGATGTGTGGAGAGGAGTGAAAGATCGACTACGAGATTGTGCAATATGCTCAGCAATAGACATCGGTTTAGGAGTTACAATAGGACTTGAAAAAGTGGAATCAACGTATGAAGGTGGTGAAGGTTGACATGGTCGACACAAAGTGGGTTGCAAAGTCAAACTGTTTCTCCTAGACGCTTCTATTTGATCTTTCAACGAAATTTTGGGCATGGAGGGATCTTCCTTAAATCGACCGAAACAATTGACGTACGAGGCAAAGTTAGGTTCGGCATACCAAAGTTCGGCAAGAGATTTATGATGTGGGGGTACCCATGATAGAAGAAAGAGAAGAGAAAGAAGGTAGGTGGTGCAAGGATTTCTTAGCGGCAAAATTTTGCAAGTTGTTTTTTTAAAAAAAAAAATTCCTTTTTCCTTTTTCTCTTTATTTAGAACTGTTTGCAAAAAGATTTTCGAGAAAAGAGCTAAGACACACTTTCGATCAACCAAAAATGCACAATCAGGCCTAGATCTAGGGTCACCTAGGTCAGCTAGACAGCTCCTAACTGTTCCAAAGGGCTAGAAATAGGACCTCAAACCGCCTCTTCACCGCCAATTGCGGCCAGGTAAGTGCCAGGTGAGTGGGAGGCTCCCCGCTATAAGTAGCGGTCCTAATTAAGTAACCACTTGCCTTAGACACACTTGCCTAGACACCGCAAAGTCAGGTTAGGATTAACGGCCGATGCCTATAACTAGTCCTCTGTCCTATTGAGCTCGAAGTCCTTAGGGCTGAGTCTAGTATTTTTTAATTAAAGATTGGTCAATGCAAATGCTTTATGTGATTTCTGGGGTCCTGGGAAGGGTGATGAAATCCCCACCCAATCTGAATTGGTCAAAAGCCCCTTAAAGTCCGATTAAAGATATGCAAAACAGTAAATCACTTGCAATCAAATCTTTTTATTTTATGCGCGGCGCAAAGAATCCTGCACAAGATTGTTATTTGGAAGGGGAAAGATTATTTTAAGCACAAAGAATCCTGCAGGAGATTTTTCAGAAGATATATCGGAGATTTGCAGAGGAGGAGAGAGAAAACTCACAGAGATTTGCAGTGGCGGAACTGTTTTTTTGTTTTTCTGGTGATGTCACCAGGGCACGGCGGTTCCGCGGCCGGAATGGGGGTCGCGCGGCGGTTCCGCCGCGTGTTGGTCGCTTCGGCAGTTTTTTTTTTCAAATCACCGCGATTCTTCTTGTTGACCCGGTCCTCCAAATTTCTTCTGTTGACTATTGTGATATTCCTCTGTTTGTTCGGATTTGATATTTACTGTTTTGATCTCTGTAGATTTCTAGTCCGAATTTGTTTGTAGATCCTGCAAAATTCACACAAAAATACCCTTCCCAAAAATAACAGATGATATATTTTTATATTTTTTTGATTTTTCAGATTTTTCAGATTTTTTTAATTTTGATTAACCCGAAATTGCAAAAAGGAAATAACACGCCGTCCTCGGCAACGGCGCCATTTGATTGAGATAGATTTGTACGATCAAAAATAATTTACCGCAATCAAGAACGGCGTCGCTTGGTAGCTAGCCGGTGAGTACGGGTCGGTCCACAGGGATGTTGTGAATTTCCTAATCGCTCAAACGAGTTAATTCCGATGGGTGTTCGGATTGATTATTAAATCTAAAAAAACTAAATCTATCTATACTAAGATTATCTAGATCTAAATCTTGCTAGGGTTAGGTTTAGGAATGGTTTGGAAATGTAAATAAATCTCAACGCTTTCTATGCCCAAATTAGGATCTAAGAGAAGTTATGGTAATTATTAATAAAGGGGATTAGATCCATTCGGGAAGGTGTTCCTTCCTCTAGGTTCTTGTCCTTCCTTTATCAATCCTTACCCTAACCTCCACGGAAAACACGCGCAACCGGGCCTTTATACTACGGTATCATCGCTACCTCGAGGGATAGGGTGCCGTAGGGCGCGGTGCGTGCGTGCATGCATAGAGTCCTATTGATTATATGTGATGGGTAAGAAAGGGATGAGAGATCTCATCTCTCAAAAGCCTTCCCCAAAGCTAACTCTAACAATTATCTAGGGCTAGGAATTAAATCTAAACTAGGGCAGAGAATGAAAAATTACCTACTTTATAGATGACTCTCTCCAAATATCAACACAGGATTGTCAGATCTGAATTCATGAAATGAAAAGAGGCGCCGATGCTCTCCAAAAGAATTCTGAATTTTATTCATAAAAAGAGGCATAGGGAGGCATAAACAAATACAAGGAATTGGGCTTCTATTTATATGACATAGAAACCCTAGGTTACAATTGATTCTTACATCTGCTTTTACAAAAATGCCCTCTAAGAAAAGACCTAGTCAAAGATCCGCGCCGCCTCTGAAACTTGGTAAAAAATTAAACTTCTACAGGCTCTGGATGGCTGCGGAACCGCGGCCTCGGCATGGGTTGGGCCGCGGTTCCGCGGCCTAATGATGGCACTGGAGGCTTATTTTTCCTGGGCTTTTTCTTGGACTCTTGGGCTTCTTATTTCTTTGGTTCTTTTATTAAAATAGCTTCTAGGTTTCTACCAGATCTCCAGTGAATAATTGCAGTGGACTTTTAACCGTTCGTTTTGTAATCCTGGACCTTGCGTTGCCTTGTACTGATCTTTGTATAGGCTTTATCAAAATCCTTCTGTTTGCTTGTTGTAGTTCCACTTTTGCATCGTCTTTTCTCTTTTTCACTGTTTTAGATTCAAGAACCTGTAACCTATAATATGTAGCAGACATGCGTCAAAAGCACCTGTTTATTTATAAAACGAATAAGAATAGGGAATATAATAATACAATATTATGGTGTGAACATTAGTATCCTCTGGATATCTGCCGTGCTCATCTCAATCTCCGGTATCGGTTAACCTCGTTAGGCTCCCCGCCTAAACTGCGGCTATCCTGTCCCTCGGCCCCGAACCGGGTCCACCATGTATCCAACTGTATGCCCACCAACTCAGTCTGGATAACTTGTAAATCCGTAACCGTATGACCCCCAACTCGGTTCGGAATGAAATCAGAAAACACAAAACTCATGGTGGACGTTTAACTCATCATATCAAAATGTCAGGTAAGGAATAAAAATACTTGCATAGATTATACTGATGATATATTATATATATACATATATAACAGTATCCTATACCACCGATATATATCATCAGGAGTAAAATATCCAGAAAATCCATAAGAATCAAATACAGAATCTATAGTACTAATATTCGTAATTTACAACGGAATAAGAAAAGACTACGTAATTATATCACATAATTATAGATTTCAATTCTACTGTGTCATGGTACTACTAATGATGTGTAGTGTAGCATACGCGTCTGTGCTCGTGCAATATGGCAATCATTAGTATTTGTGCAAGTGTTCTACGGTGTAACAACCTAATTATTTTAAACATATATAACAACACAGTTCTACAGTGACATGGCAGTACCAATGAGGTGTAGTGTAACATACATTCATGTGCTGGTGCAGCATAGTACTCATTGGTAGTTGTGCAGTGTTCTATCAGAGTGTGCGTAACGCAGAAACATATATTATAGATAATATAATGCAAACATGTAAAGTAATCTAAACGTAACTATTGTAATTACTTGCTATGAGCTATACCATTATCTTTAGAAATGATCGAAACGTTAAGTTTGAAATAAGAAAGCTACCCTAGATTTAAAATAGATATCCGTTTTAGAAACTGGCACGCATTCTAGTATTTTTATTTAAAAGACAAATGAATCGTAGTTTTTAAAAGAATATAGCTCACACAAGTATTACTTCCTAAAATAGAATATAATCTAACTTCACGAGTCAAAGGATAAATTGGCCGTTATTCGGCATACAAAGTTCATCATTTTCCAATACATATAAATCCTTGTATTATATCTCATCATATCACTGTATCTGTATCATCTCAAGTCTAGCGTGACCCCTCGTACAAATCCATCAAACCATATCAATATCGTATCACTGTATCTGTATCATCACAAGTATGGCATGATCCCTCGTATAAATCTACCAAACCATATCCATATCGTATCACTGTATCTCATCTATAACTATGCATGAAACTGTATGAAATTGAAAGACATACTAGATGCGATACTATATAAATATCTTGAATAAATACTAAACTAACTAGATCTTATAATACTATTTGTAAGGTTGCGGGGGTGCTATACGCCATCTACCCGACTTCCTCAGTAGATGTAAATCTACTCACCAACTTAGAAACTCGCTGAATCCACGCTGCTACATCGCCCACTCCGTGTCGGAATTCTCGAATCGTACCTATATTCGTATTTAAATCGCATAGAAGTAAATATCATATCGAAAACCAAAACAATAAGCTAAACGCCCGCAGGTTAGAACCTACAGCACACTTAACCCAAACACGACAACAAAGCGCTGTCGTTAACGTATAAACGTCAACGGTTCAGCTGAAACATCAAAATAAGAAAACTCCGTATTGTAAATATCTGAAATTTGATAAACCATTTCTAAAACGTTCCCAGATTTTATTGTGTAAACATTTAAACAACCCAAACAATACAGAGACTTATCAAATACCCAAATTAGGCCACAGAAGAAAAACCAACACAAAAGGGTACAAGGGGGCCGGCGTCGCCGGAATTTTAGGTTGGGTCACCGGATTATGTGGTGAGTTTGGGGCTCAAATTTTATGTGTAGTCCTCTAGTTTGCTCATTATACTTTTGATCTTTCTAGTTTTTCTAGTGATTATACTTATTAGCTCCAGATTCACTTTCTGTAGTTAAATTATCACAAACACTAAACATGCTACATGTCGTATATATAATTTTTCACTCCTAAACTGATATTAGCTTACATAATTAACCCACTGAAAAACTAACTTATTTAAACAATACCAAACATACCTAAACACCTATAGAGATATACCCAAAAAACCAAAAACACCCAATTCCTCTATAAATCCGGCGAGATCGGATTTCCTGTGATGGTCGCCGGCCAAAATCCGAGCTTCGTGGGTTTGTTTCCCCCAATCAGAGCAAAACTCTGTTTAAAATTCAAATTTTTGAAATGAAGCAACGCTTCAGATGCAGCGCCATGTACGCTGCGTCCTAAGCAGCGCACCACGTGCAAAGCATGTGGGCGTTAGCGCTAAGTGCGCTGCGCTCTAAGCAGCACGCCACGTGTGCGCTAGCGCTAGGTGCGCTGCGCTCCAAGCAGAGCGCTACGTGTCAAACACAGGTGCGCTAGCGCAATGTGCACCGCCCTTTAAGCAGCGCACCACGTGTAAAGTACGGGTGCGCTAGCGCTGGAACTAAAAGCTCCCCACCGTTAGATCAAAGATCTAATAATAATGATAAATCATTAATTAATTAGAATTAAATTCTGTTAAGGAAAGATTCCTCAAAATCTTTCCAAATAACGAGATTGTGCTTTGTAAATCAGAGCACCGTTGGATCAATGATCCAATGGTAAATAAAAATTACCAAAAGACAGAATAAATTCTGTATGGAAAGATTTTCCAATCTCGTTATTTAAGATTGCCTTCTGTAAAACAGAAGCCCTAGGATCAAAGATCCAATGGTGGGGAAACATCCCCAAATCAATCAGAGAAAGACCTCTTTAACTGATTCAACAAATCAGCCTACCCTATAAAAAGGCCTCTGGACTTCAAGTCTGATACATACAGAAAGAGAGAGAGAAATCTCTCCAAAAACTTTGAGAAAATTCAAAGAGCAAGCTTTTGCAAGAAGATCTTTCTTCAAGGTAAAAATGATGATGATGAACACAGAGATGAAATCATCTCATGATTAAAAAAGAAGAATTCATTTCTTTAAAAAGATCATAGATCTACAAAGACAAAAAGTCTTTCACAAAGAGATCAAAAGATCTCATCATAAAATAAAAGAAGAACTTACTTCTTACAGATCATAGATCCATAAGACTAAAGTCTTTCCAAAAGAGATCATGAACATCTCATTCTAAAAAGGAGAATAATTCAATTCTCTTAAGGATCATAGATCCATAAAGGCAAAACCTTTCATCAATATAAGAGATTGAAACAAAATAAGAACGGTTGTTCTTAAATCTTGAGAAAAAGCCTCTTTTAAAAAGTTCAGATAATAAAATTGATCAAATGCGCCTTGCGCTCTTGAACTGCGCTTCTGCGCTTTCTGCACTGGCGCTCAGCGCCAAATGCGCCACGTGTCAATCACGTATGCGCCAATTAACCACAAGCGCTTTGTGCTATTGAAATAGCGCACTGTGCTCATGTGCTGGCGCTCAGCGCCAAGCGCACCACGTGTCACTCACGTGTGCGCCACTAAACTGAAAGCGCAATGCGCTCATAGATTAGCGCTCAGCGCTCATAAACTGGCATCATGCGCTCATCATCTGGCGCCTAGCGCCAAGTGCGACACGTGTCCCTTACATGTGCGCCACGTGGCAGAAGTGCACTGTGCTTTTTGACTGGCGAAAAGTGCCTAGCGCGCCACGTGTTGCGTGGACAGAATATAAATTGTTCTTTAATAAGCCCAGAACTCTGATGAATGCTCAGCATTTAATAAAAGACAAAGACATTGTCAAGATATAAATCAATGCTCAGTATTGTTAAAAGGGCCAAGCCCAAATAAAGGCTCAACAGCCCAAAATAAAATGTTAAACATTTATTGGACTTAGCCCAAGATTGGCCATAAGTCCTCAACTCATATTAATTGAGTTCATCTGCTCATAAATATATTAACAGATCTTACCCCCAAATTGGACTACAGATCTTTCAACCAACTCACGTCGGTTCGAGAGTACATCTCTTTACTCCTCTGATATTTGTCGTTGTAATCCTTCAACATCTTCAGAGAGGTGACGGGTCCCGACAACCAAACATTTTATGGACTGTGGGGTCCTTTAAAACCCATGGACTATGATGTCTTTAATCTTGACTGTGAGGTCTTTAAACTCACGGACTATGATGTTCTTAATCTTGACTGTGAGGTCTTTAAACTCACGGACTATGATGTCCTTAACCTTAACTGTGAGGTCTTTAAACTTACGGATTATGATGTCCTTAACCTCGGACCGAGATGTCCTTAAACTAACACTGGACCGTAATGTCCTTAAACTAATCGACCGCAATGTCCCTAAACTAAACAATAGAACCCAAATGCTCTCTTGTCGGATCTAAACGATCCCGTTAAGTTGATCTTAGTCTAAAAATTAGACTAACGTATCCTTAACAAACGTTTAATTTGATCTTAGTCTCAAATGAGGCTAACGTATCCTTAAACCTAACCCCCAAATCCAAATCTAAGAAGATACGGATTTGGATAAATCCACGCCCTACGGACGACAACATAAATTAGTCTCCGTATACAATCCACGGGCAACCAAATACAAAACAAACACCCGCGACACGAAATGACCATTTGGAGAAGGAGAAAGCGGTTACCGCGATGCGGTAGCGTAATTAACTGCAGGGTCTTGCGTCTGCAGGGAAGAGCGTCCCCACAATAAAAAACCCCTCAACGAGGGGGAATCTGACGAAGTCTGCTACATCGGTCGCATCCGTTTAAACTTTCGATACATGGTGTCATAAATTAACTTGGCATCTTCGGAGAGGTGGACAGATAGCACCAATTAGCATCTGTCCCGAAATTCAGGCAAGACGGACCTGCGCGGTCGCGTCTTCGTGTTTCGGCGGGGAACAGATTCTGGCACGCCCGGTGGGACCTTTTCCTCTCTCCACTCCACACTTCATGTGTCGTGTTCGCGAACGAATCGCGGTTTGCTATGGTTGCCCTTGGGTTCGAGTTACTAAGATTTGGTGTCTTGCTCGGTGCAGAAAACAAAAGATCAATGGCGTCTACCTGCACAAAATGTTCCAACTGCAACTGCAACTCCCGTTCCGCTTCATCTGGAGGAGTAACTTACGGGCACCAGGATGCCTCCCTGTTCACAATGCCGGTGGACCAAGTAACTCAGGCCACCACTGGGCTGTTCTTTGGGACTATGATCCCACCCATGAGCTTCAATGCCCCGATTCTGCCGCAAGAAACCCCAAAGAAGTCGGTCTTTGATCGACTTACCACTGCCGCGGCCCCTCTCAACGGGTCGCCCAAGTCTAACGCCTCAGTTTTCAACAGACTGGGCCAGAATGCCAACAAGCCCGCAATACCTGAAGCAGCCATCCTAAAGCGGATAGCCATCCCGGCTCAAGCGGACGAAATCATTGGAAATGCTTCTCCTAACAAGAAGTCAGTCTTCACAAGGCTGGCCACTCCGGCTCCCGCTCCAGGCGAAGTCACCTCTGCCCACAGGTATGTATTCGATAGGTTGGACATTACTTCTCGGAGAACGTCAGTCTTCAAAAGGCTGGCACCGGCAACAACCCTCCGTCAAGACAGGGGGCATGATGAAGTCACCCCTACAGCTGAGACAATCCCATCCGCATGACATGCTCGACGTCGCCACTGGCGCTGAGTAAGGAAGGCCTGGGGCAAATCCCCTCTGGGTTAACTCCGCCAGCTTCCATGGTGGAAATCAATGCTGCTGTTCCAACTGGGAATAGCTTTGAACCGCTTAGGAGGGTTCGCAAGAACTCTCCAACCGCCGTGCTGAAGAGATCTCCTCCACCTATAGAGATTACTACAGAAAAGAAGCCGGAGCAGCCCCTTCAGTGGCCGTCCTCCAAAATTTATAAAGTCTGGCGACAGGTCCAGGAATCGGTGATTAACCAGGACAACTCTCGCCGGCCAAAGAAGCTCAAAGCTCAGCAAGAAAAGAGCCATCTCGTGGTACCACAAAAGACGTCATCCGTCTGGGTGCCCGCTGCAACGGCCCCCTCGATTTCAACTGCTCACAAGAGAAGGAGTCCAGAGAAAGCCCCCGTGAACGCGGAAAACCGCAAAGACGCTGAGTCTAAACGCCTCAAGTCTGGGAGCATGGTAACACATACCGTTTATATGGCTTTCGGAAAAGAGGAAAGCCGTGCTTCCACGGGTCATCGACCGCTTACCCGATCGATAACGAAGGCTCAGGAACAACAGCAGCAGAAACTTCAGGAGATGCTGACTGCAATAGCCGCGCTCACCGGGCCGAAAGAAAATACAGAGACCTCAGAGCAGCGCCGGGAACAAGAAACTGATACTGAATTCCTCCAAAGAATATTCGAGAGGAAAGAAAAAGAGGCCGCGGAACAGGCAGCCAACATCAAATGAATGGCTCTTTTGTTTCAAGATATGGCTGAGATGGTGTTACAGCCGGAACCTCCAGCTGAAGATCCTCCGATTATCCTCGAAGATGACCGAGCGGAGACGTCAAACCCCCTTCCGGCTTGTTCAGCAGCCAAAGAGGAGACCATCTCAAAAGCTGCCCTGGATGATTATATAACTCAGCAAATATGGGCTCATCAAGCAAATGAAGCAACTGGCCAAGTCGTCAGAACTGGTCGACCATATCCAGGATGGTACGATCAGATCAAGTATCCACCAGGATATACTATTCCTAAGTTCCACGTATACAAGGGGGCGGGAAATCCGCATCAGCACATCTCTCAATTCAGAGCCTTATGCGGCAACACTGGAGGCGAAGACAAACTATTCCTTCGCCAATTCATTGGTAGCTTGTCAGAGACAGCGTTAGAGTGGTAGTCGGAGCTTCCCAACGACTCCGTCAAAACCTTTGCAGAGATGGAGCTACTATTCACCCAGCGTTTCGCGAGTGCTAGTGAATGCATCCCAATAACGGCATTGATCAATGCCAGGATGAAGCCAGGCGAAACATGGGTCCAGTACGCGATACGGTGGCAGAATCTATGGTCGAAGTGCGAACATTGCATCGAAGAGGCGCCTGCAGTAGGCATATTCATAGGAACCCACGATCCGCAGGCAACCATATCCCAATTCATGATGTTCTTCAAGCCGACCACCTTTCAGGACTTGATTGACAAGCTGGCCCAAATGGACCAGATGGGCCATAGGCCTTCCTCTTCAAAGACCGAGCCTTGGAATGAAAAGGGCAAAGGGAAAGCAACCTTCGTCGCCAACGCTCAACAACAACCGAGTGGCCCGAGACAGGTTGTTCGCCAAAGCAACAAGCGGCGATCCCTCGATGAGAAGTTGAGACGTCCTTACTCGTTTCCCCAGAATAAAACAAGGAAACTGTTTGAACTGGCAGTGCGCAATGAGCTCATCACTCTACTGGAGTCGAGACACCCAACGCGACTGAATGACGTCAACAATCCTAATTACTGCCCCTACCACAGAGTATTGGGCCATCCGATCGAAGAATGCTACGTCTTCAAAAACTGGGTTGAAAACCAATACCAACAGGGCAAGTTCGCGCTATCCGAAAACTGGAAGGTGAATCCGCCACAACAGCACACTCCTAAAAGAGTGGACACACCAGGGGCATCGTGCTCTTTTATAGAAGAAGCTCCATGGGAGGTTGCTCTTTCAACCAAGATGAAAAGAATGCTGAAGGATCTTCACACATGCCCGGCAATCAGGTGGAAAAGCCCGCTAGAGCCTGAGATCATTGAGGGAATGCTAAAACCGTGCCCGATACCGAGAATTAGTAGCGATGGTCAAAACGCTCAGGCCCAGCTGTCAAAATCTTCAAAGAAGAAGAAAAAGCCCGTGAAGCCTGATGAAAAGCGCACAGATCTGCAAAAGCATATTGACGCGCTGGAGGAATATAACCAGAAGGCGCGGACCCCGGTCACACTCCAAGAATTTCTCAACAATATCCTTGAGGACGAAGATGATGACAATGGAGAAGACTCGTCGGATGAATCTGAGGATTATGTAGCAATCTGCCATGTGATCTCTCACTCGTCGATAAACAATGAAGAAGCTCCTTATACAGAGAAACTGGGGGCAGATCCTAATCCGGAACTTCTAGGGCCATCAGATGAAATGATTGATGCATTCCTAGATGAAGCTCTTCTTAAAAGCAAAGCTGCTCGAGAGCGTGAGATGGCCATATTTGAAAAAGCCAAACGTCGGCGACTGGACGAAAGGGTTAAAACACCCCCGCCAGATCAAAGTACATCCACCGCAAATAAAAGCAGGTTCAAGATGAGGAAGAGCTTCGCCAAAGCCATATCGATGGGAATGAAATTGCCACCCTCCGAAGAAAACACTCTTGGTAAAGCAGAAATACATCCTAGCTACTGCTTATATCATCGAAGGATTGCGCACCCTACTGAAGAGTGCATAGCCTTTAAAAGATGGTGGCAGGATACGTTGCTCACCGACAATATTTCAAGCGGATGAAATGCAAAACTCGTCGGGAGCAAAGAAATACGACCGACGAGCGTAAAAGAACTACCGGCAACTGTCACATGGTTGACGCTGGGGAATCGCAAGTTCTCACCTTCGGGAGCGACTCTGATGAAGAAATGACTCTTGGCCCTCTCTTCAAAGAATCCACGTCGGGAAAAGAGAAAGAACCGAAGAACTACGAGAACATTCAGCTGTGCAATTGCACGCTGCCTGAAAAGAATCTCGGACCCGCCAACCAGGCTTCAAACAAAAAGGATAAAGGAAAAGAAAAGGTCCCTGAGGACATCGACCTAGAAGATCAAGTCGTCAAAGAGCTGACAGCCAAGGACCCGCCAAAGAAAAACAAGGTGGACTACAACGTTCTGGCACACTTGAGGAAGATACCCTCACAGCTTAGCATTCTCGACGCCCTTCTGCTATTAAAAGAAGCAAGAGATTCTTTGATCAAGGCACTGCAAAATCCCGAACAGTTCCAAGCTTTCCTCGCTGAAGAAAAGATGAAGGACGAGCTGGAAGAAGTACACACGGCCGATATCACCTTTGGAGATGAAAACCTCCTCCTCGGGACGTGTGAGCATAACCGTCCCCTATATGTCTCCGGATACTATCATGATATCAAGATAGGCAAAATCCTGGTTGACAATGGGTTCTCCGTTAACCTCTTCAATGTAAGAGTGTTGAAGGAGATATGCATGAGCGTTCAACACCTCGCTCGGGATAAGATCACCATCTCCGGGTTCGACTCTCAGTCATCACGGACGCTTGGGTTCCTGATACTGACGTTACGCTTTGGGTTGCTTGTCACGGATATTAAGTTTCATGTCATTGATGCCAAGACATGCTACAATGCTTTGCTCGGCAGGCCTTGGTTACACGAGTACAACATTATCCCTTCTTCACAACATCAGTGTATGAAGTACTTCAAGGATGGTCTCGAGTATACCGTAACAGGGGAACTTAACCCATTCTCCGTAAACGAAGTTCGCAAATATGAGGATGCAAAGTACTTCCTGCCTGATTTCGAAGACACAGAAAGATGTCGCAAACCCGAGGATAAGAACAAAGCTATCACCACTATTCCGGTCTTCGGGAGTGATACCGAGGAGGAAGAAGAAATAGTTTATCCAAGTCTGCCCCAATGCAATGATCCGGGACCGTCCACCCCTATGCTGATCTTCGGCAGCGACTCGGAAGATGAAGTCAATGCCGTATTTTCTGCTCGGCCATCAATTCAATCCTTTGCTGATGATGATCGAAGTTTGCAAATTGCCATGGTTCCGCGGCAGCATTACAAAGAGCTCGAAGCACTTAATGCCTATAGTGTGCAGGAACTGCAGACATTCTATGTCCCTCCCAGGCGAAAGGGTGAAAAGGAGATCCTATTCTACCGATCCGGGGAAACCAAAGTGGAGAAAGAAATCTGGTACGGTGCCGGTTCTACGCTTGACAGGCTCCAGCCCATTCGTCTGCCCAGATATTACACAGACGGATTAAAAAGACTGTTAAGGCGCCAAGGTGTACCCTTCAAACAGACCGCTCGACAAGCTCGGTTCTACAACAAGATCTGGAACGTTCCCGGAACTCAGCGGAAGTTGCCCAACGGAAGAATGGAAACTATCGGGCTTGGATATATTCAATCTAAGAAACGGGAGCTATTCCGTGAATGCTACGTCATACATGACTTCGATGAAGAAGGAGATGCTCTGTGGGAAGATGCTAACCCTGAACCAAAACGAGCTCCCGTCGTGAAAATACCAAGCCCGTCGTTCGAAGAACAAATGGACAAGCTTATAAGGGAAGCGGGTCTAAAGGTTCGAGACGATCATAATCGCGAAATGGCCATCTACGAGAAAGCCAGAATGCAACGTCTCCTTCAACAGGCTGCGAAAAATGAAAACGCTTCTCCTTGTCAACCCGTCATACAAAAGGCCCGACGCAGAGGCAAAAATAAATCAAAGAGCGGGAAAGGCGTTCGACAGTGACAAAGCGGGACCAAGAAGCCACGCAACCGAGAATCGAGCAACCGGGATCCGTCTCTTATAAAGAAGATGGGTCGAGAATATTCTTTTCATCAAGACAAGACAAAGAAGATATTCGATCTGGTCATGAAATATCGGATGATGACACTCCCGGAGTCCAAGCATCCCGAGCAAGCAGACGAGGTCTCTCACCCAGATAGCTCTTATCACCAAGCAATAGGGCATCCTCTCGAAGACTGCTTCACCCTCAAGAACTGGGTTGAAGACCAGTATCAACTCGGCAGGTTCGCTCTATCCAGCAGTTGGAGGGTAATCCCGCCGCAGAAGCATGAACCGAAAGCCCCGTATGTAGCGAGAATGGAACCGGATCAATGTTGGTCCTGGAAGCGATCTCGTACCTGCCACGTGATAACGCTGTCAGAAGAAGAGCCCGAGAATATGGATGACCTCTCCTGGTGCTTCGAAAATGATGATGGCGAGGTGATCTCAGAGTTTCCACCGGCACCAAAAGAGCTGGAAGATGGGATACATACCACCGTAGATAACCTCACAAAAATTGACTTGGGAATGACAAACGACCCCCGGCCGACGTTCGTCAGTGAGCTGTTGTCTGAAGAAAAGGTGGCTACGCTAAAAGACGTGCTCATGCAGCATAAAGATTGCTTCACATGGAACTATTCCGAGATGCCAGAACTAGATCCAGAGATTGCTGTACACAAATTGGCAATATCCCCGGACGTCAAGCCGATCAAACAAGCACCAAGAAGAATGCGGCTCGAGCTTGAGATGAGCATCAACGCCGAAGTCAAGAAGCTAATTAACTCCGGTTTTATCCAAGAGGTTCAATATCCTGATTGGATCTCCAATATCGTCCCGGTCATAAAGAAAAATGGGACGGTGCGCATATGTGTGGACTTTCGGGATCTCAACAAAGCTTGCCCAAAAGACGACTTCCCAGTGCCAGTTACCGAGCTGATGATAGACAATACGTCCACTCATGAAGTTTTCTCCTTCATGGACGGCTTGTCAGGTTACAATCAGATAAAGATACATCCCGAGGACCAAAAGCATACCGCTTTCCGGACCTCTTTGGGTATATTCTGCTACAAGGTGATGCCTTTCGGTGTAAAGAACGCCGGTGCCATCTATCAGAGGACCATGATGAAGATTTTCGATGACCTCATACATGAAATCGTCGAATGCTATATCGACGACCTCGTAGTAAAAAGCAAATCATACGAGGAACATTTAGAGCATTTGAAGATTGTGTTTCAACGCCTTCGGAAATACAACCTGAAGATGAACCCTCTCAAATGTGCGTTCGGAGTTTCCTCAGGCAAGTTTCTAGGATTCGTCGTACGACACCGAGGCATCGAAATCGACCCGTCAAAGATCAAGGCGATCATGGAAATGCCTCCGCCAAGGACTCTCAAGCAACTGCGGTCTCTCCAAGGGAAGCTCGCGTATATCTGGCGATTTATAGCCAATCTTTCAGGCAAGTGCCGTCCTTACAGTCACCTAATGAAGAAGGGAACTCCATTCGTCTGGGATCGCAAATGCCAAAGCGCACTGGATGAAATCAAGCAATATCTGCAGAATCCGCCTGTATTGGCTGCTCCCGTTAAAGGAAAACCTCTCACTCTGTATACAACCGCCCTTGAGGGTTCTCTAGACGCATTATGGGCACAAGAAAACGACCAAGGGAAGGAGAGAGCTCTTTATTATCTGAGTCGAGTTCTCCTGGGGGCAGAAAGCAACTACTCCCCCATCGAAAAACATTGCCTGGCGTTGATCTTCGCAATAACGAAGCTCAGACACTACGCGTTGGCGCATGAGGTCCATCTCATATCAAAAGTGGATCCTCTCAAATACCTGATGTCGAAGGCCATATTAACAGGACGGCTCGCTAAATGGGCCCTGCTCTTGATGGAGTTCTCGATAACTTATCAACCCCTCAAGGCAGTGAAAGGCCAGGCCATCGCCGACTTTCTCGCTGAGCATCCGATACCTGCCGAATCTCCCTTGAATTGCGAATTGCCAGACGAGCACGCGTTTGACACGATCGACGAAGAGAGAAGAGAGAATGATACCCAATGGGAACTCTACTTCGATGGGGAATCTTCCATGAAGAAGCACAACAAAGCACTCCCATAATCAAATCAGGGGTAGGCCTCATCTTCGTGACTCCACAAGGAGAGATAATGCGCTTTGCCTTCTCCTTAACAGAGCCAAGAACGAACAATGAAGCTGAATACGAAGCCTTGATAGCAGGTCTTGAGATCGCCGTCGACATGGGAATTGAGAACCTCCTCATATACGGAGACTCTCAACTATTCGTTAGTCAAGTAAATGGCGACTATCAAACGTGCAAGCTAGAGTTGGTGAAATACGGTGAGAGAGTGCAGCAATTGCTGACTCAAATTCCTTCCTACGCCCTGGAAAGCATACCGCGTGCGGAAAATAGCAAGGCGGACGCGTTAGCCAAGCTCGCTAAAGAACTGGCTGACAAGAGCCTCGATGACGTGAGGATCATTGCACAAAGCCGTCGGGTTCTTGCACCAGCAGAAATATCTCCGGAGTCGTCCGAAGAAAAGGAAGCGACCGAGCAAATGCCTATGCAAATAAAAGACCAAGAAAAGGTTGAGGATTGGAGAGAAGTCTTTATAGACTACTTCAAATCCCGTCGAACACCTAAAGATGCGTCCTCAAGACATCAGCTTATGAAACGAGCTCTGTCTTTCGCCTTCGTCAATGATACTCTGTATAAGAGATCATTTGATTCTCCGTAGTTAAAATGCCTGGGACCCGAAGAGGCAAGGAGAGTCGTCCAAGAAACTCATGACGGACTCTGCGGTTCTCACCAAGCCGGGCCGAAGATGAAACTGAAGATCAAACGGATGGGTTATTATTGGCCTACGATGATCCAAGAATGCTTAGAATACGCAAAGCAGTGCCACTCGTACCAGATTCATGGAGACTTTATCCATCAGCATCCAAATCCACTGCATCCAACAGTGGCTAGCTGGCCGTTTGAAATGTGGGGAACTGACATAATCGGCCCCATCGAGCCAGCATCGTCCAGAAGACATCGGTTCATTTTGGCGACAACTGATTACTTCTCCAAATGGGCAGAAGAAATACCACTGAGAGAAGTGAAGACGTAAAATATACTCCATTTCTTCAAGACACATGTCATTTATCGGTTCGGTACTCCACGACGGATCATCTCCGATAACGGGCTAGCCTACAGAAGCCACAAGATCAGCCGCTTCGTACAACAGCATAACATAGACTGGAGATACTCTTCAGTCTATAATCCTCGAGCTAACGGTCTATCTGAGGCTTTCAACAAGACATTGACAAAGATCATGAAAAAGAAGGTGTCTCGAAATAAGAAGGACTGGCACGAGAGACTACATGAAGCTCTCTGGGCGTATCGAACTACGTTCAAAACGGCCACGAACACAACGCCGTACACGTTGGTATTCGGTACGGAAGCGGTACTCCCCCTCGAGATAGAGCTACCCTCTCTACGAGTGGCGGTTCGCTACGAGCTAACAGATGAAGAAAATGCTCACCTTCGGCTTGAGGAGCTCGATGCCCTTGATGAAACTCGACTCATAGCGCAAAAAAATCTGGAGGCTTATAAAGCAAAGATGACGTGCTCATATGAGAGATTGACTAGGCCGAGAACATTCCGCCAAGGCGAACTTGTGCTTGTGGTCAAAAGGCCTATGATCCCCAATCGTGCTAAGCGGGGGAAATTCGAGCCGAACTATGAAGGCCCGTATATCATAGACAAAGTTTACCAGGGAGGAGTATATCTACTTATGGACATGCATGGTGAAAGACCTTTCCGGCCAATAAACGGTCGCTTCCTAAAAAAATACTACGCCTGACGAGTCATGGCCTAGGTCAATGATAGATGACGACACCTATGTCCGCTCGCTATCTTCCTAAGCCTAAACTCTGTAAGTAGTAACCGGCCTCCTTTTCTTGGACCGAAACGCCCTTAAACTAACAATGGACCACTATGTCCTAAAACTGGCGACGGACCGAAACGTCCTTAAACTAACAATGGATCACTATGTTCTAAAACTGGCTGTTGACCGAGACGTCGATAAACTACTGTGGACCGCAGCATCCCAAGGCTGACAAAAAAAATATAAAATATAAAAAAAGAAGAAAGAAAACAGTATGTCCATAAGCAAAATGGGCACGGATGAAAACCCGAAAGGGCTCCATGAGTAAAAACAGCAGGGCTACCGGCGAGTTTTGTGAAAACCCGAAAGGGCGCAATCTCGTGAAAAGACACTTGCAAGGTCCTCTCGACCTTGTGAGGAGAAACCACCTGCGTGAGATCCTTACGACTCACAAGGGAGTAACACACTTAGGGATCCCCACGATTCCTAAGGAGAAACTACACTTGTGAGATCCTCACGACTCGTAAGGAGAACCCTCCTATGAGACCCTCACGGCTCATAAGATTCAAAAGTCTTAAGCTGCAGAGATCAGAACCTGTTCTTAAGCCATCACAACCTCCAATTTTGCCCTACAAGTGGCTCAATGCTGACCCTTGTATACAATCCACGGGCGCGAATAAACATTTCCCTAACAAAGTCCCATCCGTGACTAGGGATATGTTTGCACAGTGAACCCCCTTGTAAGCCCTCTCGACTTATAAGGAGAAAGCACTCTTGTAAGATCCTTACGACTTATAAGAGGCCATGCACTTAGGAATCCTAACGATCCTAAGGAGAAAACGCACCTACGAGATCCTTACGACTCGTAGGGAGAAATACCTTTATGAAACCCTTACGGCTCATGAAGTCAAAAGCCTTAGTCGACAGAATCTTAACCCTATTTGCTAAGCCACATTTGTTCGACATTGACAGAGGCAAATGATGATTCGCTCTTAGCAATATCCCAGTTGTAGCGGTGCTGATGCCGAAATCGGTGTCTAATTCCAAGCTTGTAGCGAAAAGCCAACGAGCATACACATGCATACGAAATAGCCGAAATGATGAGGCAACTTGCAACAAAATCAACAAGTAAAAATGTATGCATACAAAAATAGCCGAAATGATTGGGCAACTCGCAATAAAAAGCAGCGAGTAAAAATAAAACAAATAGCCGAAAGATTGGGCACCGCGAAAAATAGCCGAAATGATTGGGTAATCGCGACCTTCGCGATATACAAGCTGAAATGATAAAGCATCGCGGAAAGAAATAAAGAAAAAGAAATTTATGCCATACATGTGATATCACATCAATCCCTATATACAATCCAAGGGCGCAAACAGAGAGGGAATCACACTTTCCCTCCCTAGGCTCCATCGGAAGAAGAAACCAAATCTCAATGGTTCACAGACAGCCTGGAGATCATCTCAACATGTGTCTCATTACAACAGGCGCAACATCAAGCAAAGCGGAACCGCGGCAATTCCCAGTTCCATGACTCGGCAGAGTACAGATGACCGAGAGTTAAACCCCGACTCCGTGAAATGCGGATAAAGTCAACCCTTCCTGGTCACGTGGAACGCGGCCTATGTCAATCCTGACCCCATGGGAAACGTCCAGAGCGGATCCTGGTCCTCGCAGAACACGGCTATGACCCCGTGGGAAGCATCCAGAGCAAATTCCTGGTCACGCAGAACGCGGCTTATGTCAATCCTGACCCCGTGGGAAACGTCCAGAGCGGATACTGGTCTTCGCAGAACACGGCTATGACCCCGTAGGAAGCATCCAGAGCAAATTCCTGGTCACGTGGAACGCGGCTTATGTCAATCCTGACCCGTGGGAAACGTCCAGAGCGGAGCCTGGTCCTCGCAGAACATGGCTATGACCCTGTGGGAAGCATCCAGAGCAAATTCTTGGTCATGCGAAACACGGCCTATGTCAATCCTGACCTCGTGGGAAACATCCAGAGCGGATCCTGGTCCTCGCAGAACACGGCTATGACCCCGTGGGAAGCATCCTCCTGGTCACGTAGAACGCGGCTTATGTCAATTCTGACCCCGTGGGAAACGTCCAGAGCGGAGCCTGGTCCTCGCCGAACACGGCTATGTCAATCAGACCCCGTGGGAAGCATCTAGAGCAAATTCCTGGTCACGTGGAACGCGGCTTATGTCAATCCTGACCCCATGGGAAATGTCCACAGTGAAGCCTGGTCCTCACAGAACACGGCTATGTCAATCAGAACCCATGGGAAGCATCCAGAGCAAATTCCTGGTCACGTGGAACACGGCCTATGTGAATCCTGACCCCGTGGGAAACGTCTAGAGCGGAGCCCGGTCATCGCAGAACACGGCTATGACCCCGTGGGAAGCATCCAGAGCAAATTCCTGGTCACGTGGAACGCGGCTTATGTCAATCCTGACCCCGTGGGAAACGTCCAGAGCGGAGCCTGGTCCTCGCAGAACATGGCTATGTCAATCAGACCCGTGCGAAGCATCCAGAGCAAATTCTTGGTCACGTGGAACGCGGCTTATGTCAATCCTGACCCCATGGGGAACGTCCAGAGCGGAGCCTGGTCCTCGCAGAACACGGCTATGACCCCGTGGGAAGCATCCAGAGTAAATTCCTGGTCACGTGGAACACGGCTAATGTCAATCCTGACCCCGTGGGAAACGTCCAGAGCGGATCCTGGTCCTCGCAGAACACGGCTATATCAATCCTGACCCCGTGTGAAGTATCCAGAGCAAATCCTGGTCCCGTGGAACACGGCTAGAGTCAATCTCGACCCCATGGGAAACGCCCAGAGCAACCCCTGACTCCGTGAAATGCGGATAATGTCAACCCCATCAATCACTTATGGGTCCTCTCGTCCCTTAAGGAAGAAAACTCTCTTGTAAGATCCTTACGACTTATAAGAGAAAACACATTTAGGAATCCTCACGATTCCTAAGGAGAAAATACACCTGCGAGAGCCTCTCGACTCGTAGGGAGAAAAATCTTTATGAGACCCCTACGGCTCATGAAGTTGAAAAGTCTTAGGCAGCAGATCTAAACCTGCTTTCCTAAGCCATCGCTACCTGATTTGTCAAAGAATATTTTATAACCGCAATCAAGAACGGCGTTACTTGGTAGCTAGCCGGTGAGTACGGGTCGGTCCACAAGGATTTTGTGTATCTTCAATTTGTTCTAACGAGTTAATTCCGATTGTTGTCGGATTGATTAAATCTAAAAACTAAGTTGATCTAAACTAGGATTAACATCTTGCTAGGGTTAGGTTTAGGTTAGGTTTGGAAAGTAAATATTCCTCACCACTTTCTATGCCCTATTTAAGATCTATGAGGTGTTATGGTAATAATTAAAAAAGTGGATTAGTACCATCGGGAAGAAACGATGTTTCTTCCTCTAGGTTCTTGTCCTTCTTTTCTTAATTCTTACCCTAACCTCCATGGAAAACACGCTCAACCGGTCCTTTATACTACGGTATCACCGCCACCTCGTGGGATAGGGTGCCGTAGGAAGCGGTGTGTGCATGTATGCATGGAGTCCTATAAAAACGTGTGATGGGCAAGAAAGGGGTGAGAGATCTTCATCTCTCACGCCTTCCCCAATCTAACCCTAACAAGCGAGGAGACTACTCACTCATTAGGGAATTGAAATACAATTTCTAACTATCTAACTAGGGCAGAGAATTAAATCTAAACTAGGGCAAGAATAAAAAATTATACTAGGGCAGATAATAAAATTAACTAGGGCGAGAATTGAAAACTTACACTAATTTGATGCACTCTTCATTCTTTACAGAAATTTACAGATCTGAATTTAGATAGATACAATGAGACACAAGAAGAAGCATGCCTCAAAAAGAGGCATTAGGGTTTCTATTTATAAAACATAGAAACCCTAGGGTTACAATCGAGTTATATCTGCAATTACAAGTTTACCCCATAAGAAAAGAACTATTCAACGCACGCCCACCGTCACAGCCGACACGCGCCACGAACGTGCGACACACGACCGCGGATCCGCGGCCAAGAGCTTGGTTTGGCCGCGGTTCCGCGGCCATAAAGTAGGCTTGCTGGCTGAAATTTCTCTTGTTGCTTCAGGTCACATTTAGCATCTGTTTTCTTCACTTTGTTCTTCAGAATAGCTTCTATTTCTCTTCCAGATTTCCACAGTGAATAATGTCATGGACTTTACTGTTTGCTTCGTTGTCATGACCCAAGTTTGGATGTGACCGGCACTTAGATTGTATCATATCTAAAGATATGCACACATTCCAAGAAAGCCGAAAACCAAGATCACAATCCTTTTTGCGGAATACTTTATATAGAAATTTAGTTTTTTTTAAGTAAAAGTCACAGTTTATGTAGTTAAATATTAAACAAGTATAAGGTGTTAAGTTTGGTTGCATCCCTAGTTGGGATCAACAATATCAACAGCGGAAAATAAAATCTCAGTATATAAGACATCAACACGAATCTTAGACATAAAGAAAGAAACCACAATTTATAGAACTAAATGATCTCAACTGTCAATAATATACATATTATCTCTCACTCTAAATCATATACAGGTCTGATGGAGAACTTCTATATACAAAATACAATATCACAAGAGAAGGTTACTACATATGTAACCCACCTATCAAAAGATGTGATAAAGCTGCAACGTAGATTTGTACCGCAGCTAACCGTCCAATCTACCCTTGCAAGGAACTGTGGCACAACGGGGGTGAGTTGCCAACTCAGTGAATACAACTAACATATAACGGTTAATAATGTAAATATGACGATCATACTAACTGAGATGTGAACAAGTATAATGTATGATTATATATGAAAATCAAGAATCTATAATATGAATCTCATAGTCCAAACTGAAATCCCATCACTTATTCCCAATAAAATTCATTTCCCCATGTCCATCATCGACACAAAACTTCCATTTCTCACAGGCATCATTCCTCGAACGATCCTGAAATCAACAATACCAGTCATTATCCTCTAGATATACGCCGTATTTTTATCACTATCTCCGGTATCGAGTAACCTCGCTAGGCTCCCCCGTCTCAATGCGGCTATCCTGCCCCTCGGTCTCGACCGGGTCCACCATGTATCCAACTGTATATCTCCCCCACTCAGTATGGATAACGTAAAATCCGCGACCGTATATCTTCCCCACTCGGTCCGGAATAAAACCAAATCATAAAATATCTCATGGTGGACATGACACATTAATCATAAAATCACTGGATTTATGTAATAGTATTCAAAAATCAAAACCATAAATCCTCAATAATACATTTACCTCTTATATCAACACGAAATACGCAGATACTAACATGATATTAATGATGCAATTTACTACTATTATTGGTATGTAAGATACGATATGAATCATTTTAACAAGAATTATACTTAGTGTAAAAGTGACATAGTAATATCGACGAGGTGTGTGTAACATATAAGACGTGCACGTGGCATGACTCGTCGATACTTGTGTAGTGTTCTAGCAACTAAACAAGTATATGTGAATGATACCTACATATTGTCAATTTGGCATAACAAAATAAAGCATTAAGTTAAATAAAACTACGGGCGTATCACGCCATCTTTACACAATTCCCTGGTAGACGTTTAATCTACTCACCGGAAAACGTGAATCTATTCAGGAATTGCCAATCCTTTCCCTTTCCTCGCTGCCTCCGCAAATCCCGTATTCGAATCTAATATCACAATTTAATTTATATAAGTAAACGGCTACTCCGACATGACGGAAATGAAAAACACCCGTTCTCACGTACTAGTTATATTGTACACGACTATATCGAGCTATTAAACACTTAACCTTACTGGATTTTAACCCTAACCTGCATCACTACAGAATTTAAATCGCGACGCGTTTTAACCGTGTCGTATTTTGTGTTTTAAGATATCCTTTCCGATATACGTTTCCAGATTCTATCTGCAGTGAAACTAATTTATTTAAACAATACCAAAATGGCCAAAATGATCTACTGTAACCTACACAATCACCCAAAACACCCTAGCTATCCACAAATCCGGCGACGCCGGATTTCCCATGTTGGTCGCCGGCCCAAATCCGAGCCCTTTGGTTCGTGATCCTATGGTTTTCTCTAAGTGTTTCATACATCATTTAAGCACTGTTTTGTTAAGTTTATTATCTTCCCAACAAAAGCAGATTTACACAGAGCCTAGTTTGGACAAAAATACGAATTTATAGGACATTGTTCATTTCAAATTAACTAAGTTACAAAACTTAAATCTCCTACCGTGTTTAGGAATTTTACCCTCCAAAAAGTAGTTGGAATAACCCTTCCAAGATGCTAAGCCCTTCCTAGCTTGATGGTAATGAAAACCAAAAATATAGCTTCCTTCTTCTTCTTCTTGTTCTCTCTTTCTCTCTATATTTTTATTTTGATTTCAGAAATTTTCAGATTTAAATTTGGTAATAGATCTGAACATATCCTATATATGAGAGGAAGGAAGGGTGAGGTGGTAGAAGGAGGTGTCAAGGGTTGAAGGGTGCTTATTTCATGCAAGGAGGAGGTGTGAGATGAGTGTGCGCATGCAAGCAAGAGGTGTGCTTGCATTATCCTCATAATTTGTTTTAATTTGAAATTAAATTCTGAACTAAAATATTTTCTATCACTTTTTCATTTACACTCCTAACAATTTTCCATTTGCACAAAATTCTAAACTTTACCTAAAACCCCCTCACAACTTAGTTTTTTACAAAACACACATTTTATTAAAATGAAGCTAAAATTGTCACTAAAATCCTTATAACTTATTTATGTTGCATACTAAAATTTTAATTTAATTTGCTTTACAAAGAACTTATGAAAATTGACTTATTTGTTTTTAACAACTTTGTGATTTATCATATTATTATTAAATTAATTAATTTTATTTATTTCTAAATTTTCAGAATGCTACAATATTCCCCCCTTAAGAATATTCGGTCCCCGAATTTAAAAATTAACTAGACATACCTTCAAAAATATGTGGAAATTTCTTCCGTATCGCATCCTCGGTCTCCCAAATGATCTCCTCGCGATTCTTTCCTTGCCAAAGAACCTTTACAGACGGAAGTACTCTCGATTGTAGTTTCTTTGCTTGCCTGTCAAGAATAGCGACTGGCTGCACTGTGTAGGATAAATCCGGCTCAAGTTGTAAGGTCTGATGCTGGACCGCGTGAGATGGATCGTGAAGATAGCTGCAAAGCATCGAAACGTGGAACACCGGATGCACGTCGGGAAAACTCGGTGGAAGTGCCAACCGATAAGCCACAGCACCCACTCTCTCCAGAATCTCGTAAGGTCCGATATATCTGGGGCTGAGCTTCCCTTTCTTCCCGAAACGCATCACACCTTTCATTAGCGATACCCGAAGGAATACATGATCTCCCACTCCAAACTCGAGTCTATGACGTCGTCGATCTGCATACGATTTCTGTCTTCATTGGGCCACCTTCATTCTATCCCGTATCAACCGAATCTTCTCTGTAGTCTCCTGTACTATCTGCGGTCCCAATATGCAACTCTCGCTCAGTTCCGTCCAGCAAACGGGTGATCGATATTTCCTCCCATACAAAGCTTCAAAGGGTGCCATCTGGATCGTCTCCTGAAAACTGTTATTGTACGAGAATTCTATCAAAGGTAGGTGACGATCCCAACTACCACTGAAATCAAGGCTACAAGCCCGAAGCATATCCTCCAGTATTTGAATGGTCCGATCCGACTGACCATCTGTCTTGGGTGGAAAGCTGTACTAAAACTCAACCGTGTACCCAAAGCTTCTTGAAGTTTCTGCCATAGCCTGCTAGTAAACTGGGTACCCCTATCTGAAACTATGCACGTCGGAACTCCATGCAGACGTATAATCTCATCGATATAAATCTAGGCATACTATGTAAAACCATACGTCGTCTTCACTGGGAGAAAATGAGCTGCCTTTGTCAATCTATCAACAATCACCCAAATGGAATCATACCCTCTGCTAGTCCTGGGTAGACCCACCACGAAATCCATGGAAATCTGTTCCCATTTCCACTCTAAAATGTGTAAGGGCTGCAACTCTCCGGCTGGCCTCTGGTGTTCTGCTTTGACTTGCTGACAAGTCAAGCATCTCGAAACATATTCCGCAACATCTTTCTTCATTCCTTCCCACCAGTAAACATCCTTCAGATCATGATACATCTTGGTGGAACCAGGATGAATACTGTATGCTGATCTATGGGCCTCCTCTAAAATCTCACGCCTCAATCCGTCAGAATCTGGCACACAGAGACGAGTTCTATAACGTAATACTCCATGATCATCAATCACAAACTCCGTCTCTCTGCCCTGCCTAACCTGATCCATAATCTCCACCATACGAGTATCTGCGGGCTGTGCCTCTCGAATGCGATCCAATAACTGAGGTCGGGTGCGAACATGTGCTAGCTGGCCTCCTGCCGAAGTGAACTCAAACTGTATACGACTATCACACAAAATCTGCCAGTCTGTAGAAGACTGTCTCATCAAGATGCGCAAATGAGATAAGCTACCCGCAGGTCTTCGACTCAAAGCATCTCCTACAACATTCACTTTGCCTGGATGATATAAGATCTCACAATCGTAATCTTTCACCAGTTCCATCCATCTACGCTGCCTTAGGTTTAGATCCCTCTGCTGAAAAATATACTTTAAGCCCTTATGATCTGTAAAGATTTGACACGACTCTCCATATAAGTAATGTCTCTAAATCTTCAATGCGAATACCACAGCAGCCATCTCTAGATCATGAGTGGGGTAATTTTGTTCGTGCCTCTTCAACTGTCGAGAAGCATAAGCTACAACCCTGCCGTGCTGCATCAACACACAGCCTAAACCCACTCTAGAAGCATGACAATACACAACAAAACCACCTGACTCGGAAGGTAAAGATAAGACAGGTGCAGTCGTCAAGCGCGTGTTCAACTGCTGGAAACTCTGCTCACATGCATCTGTCCACTGAAATGGAACCTCCTTCCTAGTCAATCCGGTCAAAGGTGCAGCGATCCGTGAAAAATCTTGCACGAAGCGTCGGTAATAACCTGCCAGACCTAAGAAACTCCGAACCTCTGTAACTGACACAGGTCTGGGCCAGTGCTGTACCGCTTCAATCTTCTTTGGGTCCACACATATACCCTCTCTCGTAACTATGTGACCCAAGAACTCCACACTATCGAGCCAAAAAGCACACTCAGAGAATTTTGCAAACAGCTGATACTCCTTCAAGGTCTGCAACGTAATACGCAAATGCTGCTCGTGCTCCGTCCGACTCCGAGAATAAACAAGAATGTCATCTATGAACACTATAATAAACCGATCAATGAAGGGTCTAAAGATACGGTTCATCATATCCATAAAAGCTGCCGGAGCGTTGATGAGTCCGAACGACATCACCAGAAATTCATAGTGTCCATATCTTGTGCGAAACGCAGTCTTCGGAATATTGTCCTTCCGAACCCTCAACTGGTGATACCCCGACCTCAAATCAATCTTCGAGAAATAACCAGCTCCCTGCAACTGATCGAACAAGTCATCTATACGTGGTAGTGGATACCTGTTTCGCACAGTGACGCGATTCAGCTGTCGGTAGTCGATGCACAGTCTCATACTACCATCCTTCTTCTTTACAAATAAGACAGGAGCTCCCCATGGTGATACACTGGGACGAACAAGCCCTCTATCTAACAACTCTTGGAACTGGCTTCTGAGTTCCTTCAATTCCGTCGGTGCCATTCGATAGGGTGGTATAGAAATAGGCCCCGCACCCGGAATCAAGTCAATACAAAATTCAATGTCACGATCGGGTGGCAATCCTGGTAACTCAGCAGGAAATACCTCAGGAAATTCTCGTGCGATCGGAACCTGGTCCAATGGAATCTCAGCGACCCCTAAGTCCTGAACAAAAGCCAAGAACCCATGACAACCCTTCTTCAAGAGTCGCCCCGCACAAAGAGCAGAAATCATGTTGGCAGGAGTTAATTTACAATCCCCCTGCACAAAAAACACCGGTTCACCTGGAAAACAAAATCTAACCGTCTTTCCCCAACAATCTACATAGGCATGACAGGCGGCCAACCAATCCATACCAAGAAGTATATCAAAATCTAGCATATCCAGGAGAATCAGATCAACTAGCGAATCTCTATCACCAATACACACAGAACATGACCTGAATACGTGCCGAGCTATAAAAGAATCTCCCACCGGGGTAATCACCACTAATGGTAACTCTAACAACGACGATTCTTTCCCCAAAGAAAGTGCAAATCGTGACGATATATAAGAATGTGTAGAACCGGGATCAAATAAAACATGTGCCTCTAACGAGCATACTGTAAGAGTACCTGTCACGACTGCATTTGATGTCTGGGCATCCTGTGGAGTCAGCGCAAATACTCGTGCCTGGCCCCTACCCGCATTCTGTCGTCCTCTACCTCTATCTCCTCGACCTCTCTGAGAACGTCCCGCAAAGCCTCGACCTCGTGGTGCAACTGCCTGGCGTGTAGCGCCAACTGGGGGAGGAAGTAAAGCCATCGGCGTAGAAGGTGGAAGGGGTAAAGCAGCCTGTGGAGTAACGGTCCTTCCCTGGGATCTACAGTCCCGCGCAAAATGTCCGGGAAGTCTACAACTAAAACATGTAGATGGAGGCCTCTGATCATCGGGATAAGAACTGAACATCTGGCCCTGGGTCCAACCTCTTCCGACACTGCAGCCTGGAGTATATCTGCCCTTACCTCTGCCAAACTGTCTAGTCATTGACCCGATCGGTCTACTCCTCTTTGGCTCTGGAACAACCACTGCCTCGCTCAAATGCTCCTCCACTCGTATCGCTGCATCCATGGCCTGCGCATAAGTATCAAAATGCTGGAAGCCTATAGCCAGATACAACTGTGTGTCCAGACTCCTTAGGAACCTCTTCACCCAAGCTCCTTCATAGGTACTAAGTATGGGACATAGCGCGACAGCTGGGTGAATTGTAAATCATAATCTGCCACCGACATACTTGCCGATTTCCGCAACGCTTCAAAACTGCTAGCTCTAGCGTCCCTCACACTCTGTGGAAGAAATCTGGTAAGAAAGACCGTGGAAAACTCGGTCCACGACATAGGAGGAAGACTTGTGGCTCGCCCTCTCTCCATCGACTCACACCACTCCTATGCAAGTCCCTCCAAACGTAAGCTAGTCAGCTCAACTGACATCGCATCAGAATATCGCAATGATCTACCAATCCTCGCCATCTTATCAAGAAAGGACTGAGGATCTTCCACTACATCGGTCCACGTAAATACCGGAGGTCTCAATCTCATAAACTCAGCAAGTGATACCTCTATCACCCTCGTATCTACCAGTGCCACCGTCTGCGTAGGCTGTACCTCGGACTCTGCTACGGTCGGTGCCGGGTCCTGTCTCAGTACTCGAGTGGCCTCAGCTAACTGTCCTACCACTCGCTGCAATCCCAACATGCCCTCCTCAATCCTAGTCATGCGATCTGGAGGAGGAGGATCAACATGCTTATGCACCGCCGGAACGTCCGGTGTACCAGTCGTCGTCACAGGCGGACTCGCCCTAGCTGCATCTCTGGCTGCGGCTCGCCTAGCCCGCGTAGCCATAGCAACTGGAATAAGAAATGAGAGTTGATAAGGCTTATGAATAGGAACAAGCAATGACAGAGAATCAACGGAAGAATAGATCAAGATATACATCCTAAGGTTAGTTAGGCTAAATACGATAACGTAAATATGCCGCGGAACATACGTACGGTACTACATTCATCCTAATTCACCTACTCCATCAAACCAAAGGTCGTCCTAACTCACGGACTCACGTCAACCTATTTTAATTCCCTACTCAATTCCGTAAGGTTATTCCTAGGTTCTGATACCAACTTTATCATGACCCAAGTTTGGATGTGACCGGCACTAAGATTGTATCATATCTAAAGATATGCACACATTCCAAGTAAGCCGAAAACCATGATCAAAATCCTTTTTGCAGAATTCTTTATATAGAAATTTAGTTTTTTTTAAAGTAAAAGTCACAGTTTATGTAGTTAAATATTAAACAAGTATAAGGTGTTAAGTTTGGTTGCATCCCTAGTTGGGATCAACAATATCAACAGCGGAAAATAAAATCTCAGTATATAAGACATCAACACGAATCTCAGACATAAAGAAAGGAACCACAATTTATAGAACTAAACGATCTCAACTGTCAATAATATACATATCATCTCTCACTCTAAGTCATATACAGGTCTGATGGAGAACTTCTAGATACAAAATACAATATCACAAGAGAAGGTTACTACATATGTAACCCACCTATCAAAAGATGTGATAAAGCTGCAACGTAGATCTGTACCGCAGCTAACCGTCCAATCTACCCCTGTAAGGAACTGTGGCACAACGGTGGTGAGTTGCCAACTCAGTGAATACAACTAACATATAACGGCTAATAATGTAAATATGACGATCATACTAACTGAGATGTGAACAAGTATAATGTATGATTATATGTGAAAATCAAGAATCTATAATATGAATCTCATAGTCCAAACTGAAATCTCATCATTTATTCCCAATAAAATTCATTTCCCCGTGTCCATCATCGACACAAAACTTCCATTTCTCACAGGCATCATTCCTCGAACGATCCTGAAATCAACAATACCGGTCGTTATCCTCTAGATATACGCCGTATTTTTATCACTATCTCCGGTATCGAGTAACCTCGCTAGGCTCCCCTACCTCAATGCGGCTATCCTGCCCCTCGGTCTCGACCGGGTCCATGATCTATCCAACTGTATATCTCCCCCACTCAGTATGGATAACGTAAAATCCGCGACCGTATATCTCCCCCACTCGGTCCGGAATAAAACCAAATCATAAAACATCTCATGGTGGACATGACACATTAATCATAAAATCATTGGATTTATGTAATAGTATTCAAAAATCAAAACCATAAATCCTCAATAATACATTTACCTCTTATATCAACACGAAATACGCAGATACTAACATGATATTAATGATGCAATTTACTACTATTATTGGTATGTAAGATACGATATGAATCATTTTAACAAGAATTGTACTAAGTGTAAAAGTGACATAGTAATATCGACGAGGTGTGTGTAACATATAAGACGTGCACGTGGCATGACTCGTCGATACTTATGTAAGATACGATATAAAACCATAAATTTGCCTATTTCTAAATAAACTACAAAGACATATACTTTCTACCGTTAAATTTTAAGAAAGGTTATTTTTAGGGTTTCTAATTTACTAAGTCTAGGATCTAGTTTTTCCTAACTAGTTAACCTTCTTGTTAAATTTAAGTCAATTATGGCCAAAATTGAATGCTTTAAATTTTATAATTTTTAAAATTTTTCAATTTTTATGGGTTTTAAAATAAGTATGCAAATGCAAAAATGTACACATGAATGCGAAGGAAGAAGGCTTACCGAGCATACCCCTAAACTTAAACTTGACAGTGTCCTCACTGTCATGCCACACTAAGAGGGTCAAAATGACCGGTATTCCCCTGTTTATTTATTTACAATTTTTTTAATTGTTAAAAGAAAAACAAAATATATATACAACAAGGTCCCCCCAAACTTAAGTGAAACAGTGTTTCCACTGTTTAAACATTAAAGTTCAGAGTTAGGAAGGAGAAAAATCAAACTATACAAGGCCTTACACAGACCAAAGGTTAGCACCAACCATTCAAAAATTCTATCGTGATAATGGTGGGGTTGGTGAAAGAATGGAGTGTAGAGGAAAGAAATGAGAAGCACTCGAGACCGTATGGGAAGAGAGCTGGAATATGGTCTCGGTGGAGGAGAAGAATGGCGGAAAAGAGAAAGAAGTGTAGTACGAACTTGAGGGTGTAAATCGAGTGAATAAATTAGCGCAAATTGTGATGACCGATGTGTTAAAAGCGATTGTGCTAATTTATCAACCCGTCGAGAAATGGGGTCAAATCCCTCAAGATTCGCAAGAAACATAGGTACGTTGAACTTGGTAAACCATCCATTGAAAATGGAAACGTGACGGATTCTTGCGTGGTCGAAACGATAGGAAGGAAGAAAGGGAGTGATTTAGGGATAGTCTTATTCTTACCTAAGTAATCTGTCTCGAACTTGAAGGATTCCATCAATGGTTCGAAATGACTGTAAGCAACCGAGTCTGATGGTTTAACTAACTCATCTGAAAATTCAAAGGACTCAAACTCGGACGGCGAGTCTTCAAAATCGTCTGAAAAAGTGAAACACTCGTAATTGATATCGGCTGTGAGAACTGTGTCAGATTCAAGGAGGAACGCACTAGTGGCGTCAAAACTACTGTGATCGAATAGAAATTTTTCAAGCTCACAGTCCTCCTGCGTGATCTTTTGCATGGTCGGAACAATAGAAAAGAGAGTGGGTGATTTAGGAAGTATAACAGTTAAAGGTTCAGGAGGATGAATTGGAAAATCCGACACATCAAACAAAACTGGTTCATCCTCAATACTATCCTCAATACTCTCCTCAATACTATCCTTATAATTCTCCTAAAAAATTATCTCATCCATGCAATTATCATCAAAATCAAGACACATATGAGGTTCGGGAGAAACATTTAATGACTCGGGATGATGAATTAGAGAGAAAATTTCAGTCAAATCTACGGGTTCATCATCCAAAATATTCCCTGCGTCAATATCCTCAATCAAGTGAAAATCAAATTTTTTAGACACCTCATCAAAAGCATGGATGTTTATCAATTCAGGTTCTAGATTGGAGGTGTAGAGATCAAAAGGATTGGTGACGGTTTCACTCGAAAGGGTCTCTTCACAATTTGGCAAATCAAGCACTACAAAGTCGCACAACTCATTACACGTTTTATTTTTAACTGGTGAATCATTTGGGACACTTGTTTGAAAACCGGAGTTGTGGGATTCAATTGGTGATGGGTAGGTTTGATTTGGAAGTGTGTATAGCTCACTTTCTCCACTCAAATTATCGATCTGTCCAACCGCCTCATCATACATTGGAATTTTTGAAGCTAGTTGGAAACTAGCTACCGGTTCACTAGGTTGTCTAAGGGCGGCCATGGACGCATCCACATTCCTCATCATTTGGTTTGTCGCTACCATATAACCTTCCAACGACTGTTCCATACTAGACATGGATTGTGAAGGGGTTTCAGTAAAAGATTCAAAGTTGTTTGGATACGTGAAACTCCCAAATGGTTGTGTAGAAGCAATGTCTAGGGAAGGTGCGAAAGTCAGGAAGTACTGGTAGGAATTGAATGGTTGGACAGGAGTAGGATCAACATTTGGATAAAAAGGTGAATGGACTTGTTGATCCCAAGAACTAGAAGTGTTGAAAGGAGTGAAAGATCGGTTACGAGATTGTTCAATATGTGCAGCTATAGACATGGGTTTAGGAGTTACAACAGGATTTGAAAAAGGAGTATCAACCTAAGAAGGTGGTGAAGGTTGAAATGGTTGATACAAAGTGGATTGTGGAGTCGAACCGTTTCTCCTAGACGCTTCTATTCGATCCTTCAAAGAAATTTTGGGCATGGAGGGGTCGTCCGTAATTTGACCAAAACAATTCGCGTAGGAAGCAATGTTTGGATAAGGGCACCAAAGTTCGGCAAGAGTTTTGGGAGGTGGGGTACCCATGATGTAAGGAGGAGAAGAAAAAGAATGTGGGTGGAAGTGGGGTGCACGGAATTCTTAGCGACAAGTTGCAAGTTTTTGTAAAATTTTTTCCTTTTCTTCTTTTTTTGTGTTTTTTTATGGAGCTTTTTGCAAAAAAGATTTTTGATAAAAGGCATAGACACAAGTTCAATCAATCACACATGAACAATCAAGCCTAGATCTAGGGTTACCTAGGTCTGCTAGACAGCTCCTAACTGCTCCAAAGGGCAAGAAATAGGACCTCAAACCGCCTCTTCACCGCCAATTGTGGCCAGGTAAGTGCCAGGTAAGTGGGAGTTTCTCCACTACGTAAGTAGTGGGCCTAATTAAGTAACCACTCGCCTTAGACACACTTGCCTAGACACCACAAAGTCAGGTTAGGATCAACGGTCGATACCTACAACTATTCCTCTGTTCTATTGAGCGCGAAGTCCTTAGGGCTGAGTCTAATCTTTTTTTAATTAAATGATGGTCAATGCAATATGCCTTATGTGATTTTTGGGGTCCTGGGAAGGGTGATGAAATCCCTACCCAATCTGGATTGGTGTAAAAGCCCCTTAAAGTCAATTTAGATATGCAAAGCAGTAACACAATCACTTGCAAACAATTTTTTTTAAGCGCGGCGCAAAGAATCCTACACAAGATCTATTATTGGAAGGAGGAGAAATTTTTGGCGCAAAGAATCCTGCAGGAAATATTTTTATAGAGGAGATATTGGGGTTGCAGAAGAAGAAAAGATGCTTACAGAGGGACTTTCAAATGATGACGTCACCATAACTCGGCGGTTCCGCGGTCAGAAGCTGGTCAACACGGCGGAAGCGCGGTCACGTGGTCGGTTCAGATCCCAAAATTTCTTCTGTTCTCAGTTGTGATACTCCTCTGTTTGTTCAGATTTGATGTTTTCTGTTTTGCTCTCTGGATTTTTCCAGATCCGAACTTGTTCGTCGATCCTGCAAAATTCAAAAGAAAATAATCTTCACAAAATAACAAGATGATAAATTTTTTTATATTTTTATATTTTTCAGTTTTTATGATTTTTTAATTTTATATTAACCCGAAATTGCAAAAAGAAAATACTACGCCATCCCCGGCAACGGCGCCATTTGATTTTGTCTCAGAATATTTTATAACCGCAATCAAGAACGGCTGTTCCCCTCCGAAAGACGGCGCGACGTAGAGATGTCTTGCCTGAGATTCGGGGCAGATGCTAATTGGTGCTATCCGTCCACCTCTCCGAAGATGCCAAGTTGATTTATGGCACCGTGTATCGGAGGTTTGGACGGATGCGGCCGATGTAGCAGACTTCGTCAGATTCCCCCTCGTCTGAGGGGTTTTTGATTGTGGGGACGCTCTTCCCTGCAGGCGCAACCCCCTGCAATTAATTACGCTACCGCATCATGGCAACAACTTTCTCCTTCTCCAGAATTTCACTTCGTGTCGTGTGTGTTTGTTTTGTTTGTGGATGCCCGTGGATTGTATACGGAGACTAAGTTATGCCGTCGCCCGTAGGACGTGGATTAGTCCAAATCCGTATTTACTTAGATTTGGATTTGGTATTTTAGTTTAAGGATACGTTAGCCATATTGAGGCTAAGATCAACTTAAATGTTCGTTAAGGACACGTTAGTCTGATTTGAGACTAAGATCGACTTAACGGGATCGTTTAGATCCGACAAAAGAGCATTTGAGGGCTCTATTGTTCCAGTTTAGGGACGTAGTGGTCCATGTTCCAGTTTAGGGACGTGGGGGTCCATTTCCAGTTTAAGGACATAGAGGTCCATGTTCCAGTTTAGGGACATAGAGGTCTATTTAATATATGGCCGTCGGGACCCATCACCTCTCTGACGTCGTTGAAAGATTACAACGATAGGTGTCAGAGGAGTTCAGAGATGTACCCTTGAACCAAAGTCGATTGGAGGGGATCTATATTCCAATTTGGGACTAAAGTCCGTTTGAAGGTTTAAGGATACGTTAGCCATATTTGAGGCTAAGATCAACTTAAACGGGATCATTTAGATCCGACAAAAGAGCGTTTGGGGGCTCTGTTGTTCCAGTTTAAGGACGTAGTGGTCCATGTTCCAGTTTAGGGACATAGAGGTCCATTGTATGTATGGCCGTCGGGACCTATCACATCTCTGACGACGTTGAAGGATTATAACGACAGGTGTCAGAGGAGTTCAGAGATGTACCCTTGAACCAGGTGTAAATTGATTTAAGAGAGCAACCATCCTCAGTCAATTTAATTTGAGGACTTACGGCCAGAATTGGGCTAAGTCCAATGGATAATGTTCAACATTTTTATTTAAATTTAGCCTAGTAGGCCTTTATTAGGGCTCTGCACTGTTAATAATGCACTGCATTTTATTCTGGCCTGTTAGGCCTTTTAAGTTGGGCTCTGTCCCCTTTTTTATAATGCAGAGCATTTATTTTGGTCCATTGGGCCTCTTAATTGAGCTCTGCCCTTTAACAATGCGCTGCATTAATTAGTCTGACAGAGCGCCACGTGGCTTGTCAGGCGCTTTGCGCCAATTGAGGAGCGCAAGGCGCAAGTCCATATGGAGGTGATACGTGTCACGCTCCGGTGAGCGCAAGCGCAGTGTGCTGCGCTGTTGCGCTGCTGACACGTGGCGCGCTCTGGTGAGTTGCGCCAATTCATGAGAGCAATGCTCTGTTTTAAAAGCGCATAGCGCAAGCTGTTTTGGAGCTGACACGTGGCGCTCTCTGGTGGCTTGCGCCAACCCAGGAGCGCAACAGTGCAGATTTACAAGTGCAAGGCACTGTTTTAATATCTTGATCCAATTTTGGATTCAAGAAAAGAATCTTTAAGATTCCAGAACCAATGGTTCATTAAAAGGGCAATGCCTTTGTTATTATTATTTTTTTTATTGAAGATTCTTGATCTTATTCTTAGATCAATGATCTATTCAGAAGAAGTTCTTCTTTTTAAAAGGTTTTACCTTCTTTTTTCTTTCTGAATTTCTTCTCAAAATTCTTTAGAGGAGTTCTTTCTCTGTTTCTGAGTTTCTGTCTCTCTATTCTCTGTGTTATTGTTCCTCCTTTGAATTGAGGTCTAGGGGCCTTTATATAGTGCCCATTAATTTGTTAAATTTGTTAAAGAGATCCTTCTCTGAGTGATTTGGGGAATTTTCCCCACCGTTGGATCTTTGATCCAAGGGCTTCTGTTTTACAGAAGACAATCTTCTTGTTTTAACAAGAACAGAAAGATCTTACTGGAATTTTAATTCTGTTTGGCGCAGATGCACCAGCGCTTGACACGTGTCGCGCAGCGCAAGGCGCAGCGCAACTGCGCTGATACGTGTCGCGCAGCGCAGAGCGCAGCGCATCTGAAGCGTTGCTTCTTTTAATTTTGTTTTTAAATAGAGCCTTGCTCTAATTGGGCGCGCTGCCTTGGGCACTGCGCTGACGTATTAGTTTTGACACGTGGCGCGTTGCGTGCAGCGTAAGGAATTTGAAGCGTTGCTTCAATTTTTGAATTTTAATTTTCACTTTAATTTTCAAAAAAGGGAGCTTTGCTCTGATTGGGGAAACAGAAGCGTTGCTTCTTTTCCCGTCTTGGAATTTGAACAGAGTTTTGCTCTGATTGGGGTAAACAAATGCCCTCCCACCGTTGCGCTTACGTGGCCCTCCAAACGTGAGCGCAGCGGTGGCAGAATTCCAACCGTCGCGGCAACTCTTGGAAGTTGAAAGGGCATTTGATGCCTATAAATAGGACCTTTGGTCCTTTACAGATGATCATCATCTTTTAAGATTTTTACTTTCAAAACTTCAGAACCTTGCTCTTGCCTTCAAGAACTCCAAGAGTTAGAATTTCTTTAGAAAACACTTTCTAGGTAAATTTTTTTAATTTAAATTAAATTAATTTTCATTGACAAAGCCTTGTTCTCAATAGATCCCTGATCTAAAGAAAACCCATTTAGGGTTTCACTTAGCAGAGCTTTACTCTAAAAGGATCTAAAGAGAACTAAAGAGAACTAAAGAGAACCCTGTTAGGATTCCATCAATAGAGTTCTGCTCTCTGAAAGATTTCATTGATAATTTCTTGATTCATTAATGGAGCTTTGCCCCAGAACTCTTAAGAGTTGCTGATTTTTATCGATCTTCTTTTACAGGAGTGATGGACGCCCACATGTGTGATCTCGACGAGATTATCTCTTACGGGGACATCCGCCGACTCGGCCGTTCCCAAAATCGAGAATTTACTAATGCCGAGTGTGCCGAGATCATGAGTCGCTTCGACGCATACAACGGTCAATTGTTTCCCCGACGTTCCTCTCTCCTGAAGCTTATCGTGGGAGCCATCTGGGAAGTGCTTCCCTTATTCTGTTCCGGTGTGCCGCTTAGAGCGTTGGATGCCGCCGAGGATAAGGTGCACTCGGTGTACCTGATGAACTTAATCTCTAAGAGACGGCGAGACAATCTTGTCGATCTCCTACACCAGGCCTTCCAACAGTCTGCCATACTCGTTGCTTATTGGAGGGAGGAGGACATCAGTGGGGACCCCGACGCTCGTGCTCGCGAAAGAAAGCACACCAGTATGGTTCGCCAGGCTTGGAAAGTTTTAGATAAGGTTACTTTCGAATTCCTCAACCCATGTCCTGGGTCCGAGGTTATACCGTTGTAAACATTTTAATAATGTTGTTGTTTATTTCTTTATTGATGTAAAAACTTTCTAAGTATGAATGACAACTCTTTTGCCTCCTTCCTTTTATTTTCTATTTTGTTACCGGCACATTCCTTAAATAAGCATAGCCTGTAAGCGATATATAACATTCTGTCTTGAATATCTTGGGGAGTAGTGATGGCTTAGGAAGCAGGTTCAAGTCTGCTACCTAAGGCTTTTCAACTTCATGAGCCGTGAGGGTCTCATAAAGACTTTTCTCCCTACGAGTCGAGAGGATCTCGTAGGTGTATTTTCTCCTTAGGAATCGTGAGGATTCCTAAGTGCGCTTCCTCTTATAAGTCGTAAGGATCTTATAAGAGAATTTTCCCTCTTATGAGTCGAGAGGACCTGTAAGCGGTTGTTTCCCTCCTTGTCGAGATTCGACTTTGGAGAGTGTGACCCGTGGATAGTGTGCAAGAGTCCGTTTTGGGACGACTTGCAGGGCCCCAATGCTTAGGGAACAGGTTTTTTAATCCCCACTGCCTAAGACTTTTCCTCACGAGTCGAGAAGAACCGAGCATTTCTCGCAGAGACACTAATTTCCTCACTAGTCGAGACGAATTAAGCATTTCTCGCAAGAATATCCTAACGTCATAGTTAACCTCTGCTCTTTACGACAGAAGTCCGTTAGGGTCTGTGGACTTAGGTTTTTGGCCGTCGTACCGTCGCATCAGCTGATATATTCCTCGATAGGCAATCGTGCTGTTCGAGTAGCCCTGCGACTGCCGTGTCTCTGATCCCTTCGGGGGCCGGACAAGACGTCTTCAAGCAATCCTCCTTGGCAGTTTGACCGTCGGAAGAGCAAGCGTTAGGAATTTTGCCATGCCGCTTTTTACTTGAGGTTAGGCTCATTTTGGAGAGCCCCGATGAGTCATAACCACTCCGCGCTGGTGTGGGATGATCTCCGATAGTCTTTCAGGTTTTATGTGAGTTGCCGTCAAGACCCTGAAGCTAGGAATTTGGCCTTCGCTTTGTTTGCTGGCATTGCGTCTGTTGTATCGAGACGAATGTCGCGGTCATCTCTAGGTTGCTGATGAACCGTCGAGGTTTGGAACTAGGGACTTTGCCGTGGCTCCGCTGTTTGATGATGTTGCGTCTGCTGTGTCGAGACGAACGTCGAGGTGGCGACCATTCTGCACTGGTGTGAGATGATCTCCGGTTGTCTTTCAGGCTTTATGTGACTTGCCGTTAAGACCTTGAAGCTAGGAATTTGGCCTTCGCTTCGTCTGTTGACATTGCGTCCTCTATATCAAGACGAATGCCGCGGTTGTCTCTAGGTTGTTGGTGAACCGTAGAGGTTTGGAACTAGGGACTTTGCCGTGGCTCCGCTGTTTGATGACGTTGCGTCTGCTGTGTCGAGACGAACGTCGAGGTGGTGACCACTCCGCACTGATGTGAGATGATCTCCGGTTGTCTTTCAGGCTTTATATGACTTGCCGCTAAGACCTTGAAGCTAGGAATTTGGCCTTCGCTTCGTTTGCTTTGTCATGTCCGAATCCTGTTGGAGGAAGGACATTGTTGTTGACATTGCGTTTGCTGTAACGAGACGAATGCTGAGGTGGAGCTGGGATTTTGGCGTCACTCCGCTTTACTGACCATGGGGTCTTTTGTTGGCGTTGTGTCTGCATCCTGCTGGACTGCGAAGGAACGCCGTTGTTGACATCTCATCTGCTGTATCGAGACGAATGTTGAGGTGAAGCTGGGATTTTGCCGTCGCTTCGCTCTGTTTCGACTGTGTGGTCTTTTGTTGGCGTTGTATCTGCATCTTGTTGGAGTGAGGAGAAACGCCGTTAGCGATCTCTAAGTTGTCGATATTGACGTCGAGACCCTGAAGCTAGGGATCTTCCTTTGCTTCGTTTGTTGACATTGTGTCTGCAATATTGCGACAAATGTCGAGGTTGTCTCTAGGTTGTCTATGAACCGTCGAGATTTGGCTTCGCTTTCTGTTGGAGCCTGGGGAGGGAAGATGTGCTTCCTTCTTTGTTTGTGCCCCTGGATTGTATACAGGGATCGATGTGATCTCACCTGTAGGACATTGGTTTCATTCATTTTTTTATACTATTATTTTATTTCCGCGATGCTCTATCATTTCATCTTTTATATCGCGAAGGTCGCGATTGCCCAATCATTTCGGCTATTTTTCTTTTTACTCGTTGCTTTTTATTGCGAGTCGCCCAACCATTTCGGCTTTTTTTTTTATTTTACTCGCTGCTTTTTATTGCGAGTTGCCCAATCATTTCGGCTGTTTTTGTATGCATACATTTTTACTTGCTGATTTTGTTGCAAGTTGCCCCATCATTTCGGCTACTTCGTATGCATGTATGGGTCGCTGATGTCTTTTTTTTATCGGGAGTGTGGAACTTAGAATCTGACGCCAATCTCAGCATCATCATCGCTACAACTGGAATATTGCCAGGAGCGAATCATCATTTGCCGTGAAAGGGCTTGGAATTTGATACCGATTTAGGCATCAGCATTGCTACCACTGGGACATTGCCAGGAGCGAATCATCATTTGCCTTTGTCAATGTTGAACAAAGGTAGCTTAGTAAATAGGGTTAAGATCCTGTCGACTAAGGCTTTTGACTTCATGAGCCGTAAGGGTCTCATAAAGGTATTTCTCCCTACAAGTCGTGAGGATCTCGTAGGTGTGTTTTCTCCTTAGGAATCATGGGGATTCCTAAGTGCATGTTCCTCTGTAAGTCGTAAGGATCTTACAAAAGGATTTTCTCCTTATAAGTCGAGAGGACTTACAAGTGTTGTTTGCTGTACGAGCATATCCCTAGTCACGGATGGGACTTTGTTAGGGAAATGTTTATTCGCGCCCGTGGATTGTATACAAGGGCCAGTATTGAGCCACTTGTAGGGCAATATTGAAGGCTGTGGGAGTTGCTTAAGAACAGGTTCAGGTCTCTGTAACTTAAGACTTTCAAATCTTATGAGCCGTGAGGGTCCCATAAGAAGTTCTTCTTACGAGTCGTGAGGATCTCGCAAGTGTATTTTCTCCTTAGGAATCGTAGGGATCCCTAAGTGTGTTGCTCCCTTGTGAGTCGTAAGGATCTCACGCGGGTGGTTTCTCCTTATAAGGTCGAGAGGACCCTGTAAGTGTCCTTTAACGAGGTTGCGCCCTTTCGGGTTTTCACCAGCACTCGCCGGTAGTCCTGCTGTTTCTTACTCACGGAGCCCTTTCGGGTTTTCATCCGTGCCCTTTTTGCTTATGGACATACCGTTTTATTATTATTATTATTATTTTTTTATTCTCTTTTTCCTAACGAGGTTGCGCCCTTTCAGGTTTTCACAAACACTCGCCGGTAGCCCTGCTGTTTTACTTACGGAGCCCTTTTGGGTTTTCATCCGTGCCCATTTTGCTTATGGACGTACCGTTTTTTTTGTCAGCCTGAGAATGCTGCGATAGTAGTTTAAAGACGTTTCGGTCGTCATCCAGTTTTAGGACGTAGTGGTCCGTCATTAGTTTAAGGACGTTTCGGTCCGTCATTAGTTTAAGGCCGTTTCGGTCCATCGTCACCGTATTTGAGGCGAATATCTAGTTTACTGACTTTTCAGTCTATAGGGCTTTCCCTATGAATGATCATGATGCCCCCGGCGTATCCGTTTTTCTCGGAGCATGTGGTTGTGGCGGGCTCACCTTCCAGTTTTCGGAGATGACGAACTTTCCTGTTGGTATTGGTCTTCAATCCAGTTTTTGAAGATGTAGCAATCCTCGATCAGGTGATTTACCGTTTGGTGGTAAGGACAATAATTGAGATCGTTAACATCGCCTGGCCGCAAAGGACGTTTTGGACTTGGCAGATTGACGAGTCTGTCGCGCACTGCCAGCTCGAACAGTCTCCTTGTTTTATCTTGAGGAAACGAGTAAGGATGTTTCAACTTTTCATCGAGGGGTTGCCGCTTATTGTTTCGGTAAACAACCGGTCTAGGGCCACTCGATTGCTGTTGAGTGTTGGCTACGGGGGCTATTTTTCCCTTCCCTTTATCCTTTCTGCTCGATCCTTTGTTTGCGGGGCCGAGATTTTTTTCGAGTAGCTTGCGATTGCACTGCTGAACGTTCTCGTAACTCCTCAATTCTTTTATTTTTGAAATGTATTTCTTAAGGAAAGGGTTGAGGGCAACTTCTTCGTCAAAGTCGCTTCCAAAGGTGATAATTTGCGATCCCTTGGAGTCGGCTATGTGACAGTCGTCGGCGGTTCTTTTGCGCTCATTTATCGCATTTTTCTGATGTCTACGAGCTTCACGCTTTGTCCTATTGAAGTGTTGCTTTTGAGCGACATACCCTTGCCACCAACACTTAAAGGAGTCGCAGTCTTCGGTAGGATGTATGATCTTCTGATGATACAAGTAGTAGTTAGGATGTATCTCTACTCCGTCGAGAGTGTTTCCTTCAGAGGGTGGTAGCTTCATTCCCATTGATATGGCCTTAGCAAACCTTTTCCTCGTCTTGAATTTGTTTTTATCGGCAGTGGATGTCTTTTGATTTGACGGGAGTGCCTCGACTCTTTCGTCTAGTCGGCGGTGTTTGGCTCCTTCCAGTATGGCCATCTTACGCTCTTGATTGGCTTTAACTTTCAGACGAATCTCATTCAGGAAGGCATCGATCATCTCGTCTGACGGCCGCAGAATTTCTGGTTCAGGGTCCGCCCTCGGTTTCTCGGTGCAAGGAGCCTCTTCATCATCTATCAATGAGTGAGAGATCACATGACAACTCGCTACGTAGTCTTCGGATTCGTATGATGGGTCTTCTTTATCGTTTTCGTCCTCAACAACAGAACAAGCTGCCCCCGGCGTGTCCGTCTTCTTTGAAGTGTGCGGCTGTGGTGGGTTTACTTTCCACTTTTCAGATAGCGCGAACTTGCCTTGTAGATACTGATCCTCGATCCATCCCTTAAAGACGAAACAGTCCTCGATCAGGTGACTTACCGTGTGGTGGTAAGGGCAATAATCGGGATTATTGAGATCGCCTGGCTGCAACAGACATTTTGGACTCGGCAGATTGATGAGTCCGTTGCGCGTGGCCAGCTCGAACAGTTTCCTTGTTTTATTCTGAGGAAACGGGTAAGGACGTCCCAGTCTCTCCTCGAGGGATGGGCGTGGACGCACGTTGTTTTGGCGAGCAACCGGCTTTGATTTGCTCGGCTGTTGTTGAGTATTGGCGACGAAGATCGCTTTTTCTTTCCCCTTCTCATTTCGAGAGTCCAGTTTTGGAGGAGACGGTCCATGGCCCATCTAGTCCATTTGGGCTAATTTGTCGATCAAGGCCTGGAAAGTGGTCGGCCTGAAGAAAATCATGAATTGGGATATAGTCGCCTGCGGATCGAGAGTGCCCACAAACTTGCCCACCGCTGGCGCTTCTTGGATGCGTTGTTCGCATTTCGACCATAGGTTCCGCCATCGTGTTGCATATTGGACCCACGTTTCGCCTGGCCTTATCCTGGCATTGATCAGTGCTGTTATCGGGGTGCGTCCACTAGCACTCGCGAATCTTTGTGTAAACAGTTGTTCCATCTCCGCAAATGTTTTGACAGAGTCGTTAGGTAGCTCCGAATACCATTCAAAGGCCGTCTCCGCTAAGCTACCGACGAACTGGCGAAGCAGCAATTTGTCGTCGCCTCCAGTGTTGCCGCATAAGGCTTTGAATTGAGCGACATGCTGATGTGGATTCCCTATTCCTTTATATACGTGGAACTTAGGGATCGTATATCCCGGTGGGTAACTGATTTGGTCATACCAGCTCGGATAGGGTCGTCTGGTTCTAGCAATTTGCCCAGCCGCCTCATTTGCCTGATGAACTCGTATCTGCTGAACAATATAATCATCCAGGGCGGCCTTGGAAATGGTTTCCTCCTTGGCTGCTGAAAGGGCCAGAGGAGGATTAGATATCTTCCCTTTATCGTCTTCAACAATGATCGGAGGGTCTTCAGTTGGAGGATCCGGCTGTAACATCATCTCTATCATATCTTGGAAGAGGAGCGCCATTTGTTTTATGTTGGCCGCTTGCTCTGCGGCTTCTTTTTCCTTCTTTTTGAGGACTCTGCGTAGGTAGTCAGCGTCAGTTTCTTGTTTGTGACGCTGTTCTGATGATGCCTCCGAGCTTTCTTTTGGCCCGGTAAGTGCGGCCATTGCAATCATCATCTCCTGAAGCTTCTGTTGCTGCTCCTGGGCTTTCGTCACGGATCGGGTGAGCGGTCGGTGACCCGTCGAAGCACGGCTTTCCTCTTTTCCAGAAGCCATATAAACAGTGTGCACCACCATGCCCCCAGACTTGGGGTGTTTGTGCTCAGCGCGTTTACGGTTCGGCATGTTCACAGGGGCTTTTTGCGGCCTCCTTTTCTTTTGAGTGGTTGAGGTTGAGGGGGCCGTTGTAGTGGGCACCCAAGTAGCCGTTGCTTTTTATGGCTTGACGGAGTAATCCTTCCTTTGCCGAACCTTTATTGTTTTCTGTTGGCGGAGATAGTCTTGATCAATCACCGACTCCTGGATCTATCGCCAGACCTTGTAAATTTTAGAGGGTAGCCGTTGAGGGGGCTGCTCCAGCTTCTTCTCAGGTGAAGGAGTTCTCTTCAGCACCGCAGTAGGAGAGTTTCTGCGCACCGTGTTCAGCAATTCAAGGCTGTTCCCTATTGGAACAGCAACATCGATCCCCACCGTTGGAGCTGGCGGAGTTATCCCAGAGGGGTAGTTGCCCCCAGCCTTCCTCACTCGGCGCCAGTGGCGACGTCGAGCATGTCGTGCTGATGAGATCACCTCCGTTGTTGGATAAGCCTCATCATGCCCCCTGCTTTAAGGAGAGACTGTTATTGGTGCTTTCCTATCGAAGACTGACACCCGCTGAGAAGCAATGTCTAATCTGTCAAAGACAGACCTCAGAGCAGGGGAAGCGGCTTTGAGGACCTCGTCTGGAGCAGCAACCGGAATGGCCAGCCTTGTAAAAACTGACTTCTTGGAAGGAGGAGCCTTTTCAATGATTTCGTCCGCTTGAGCCGGGATAGCTATCTGCTTTGGGATGGCAGCTTCGGGTATCGCGAGTTTGCAGACGTTCTGGCCCAGTCTGTTGAAAACTGAAGTATTGAAGCTGGGCGACCCGTTGAGAGGGGTCGCGGCAGTGGTAAGCCGATCAAAGACCGACTTCTTTGGGGTTTCTTGCAACGTCATTGTGGCATTGAAGCTCAACGGTGGGAGCATGGTCCCGAAGAATAATCCAGTGGTGGCCTGAGTTACCTGCTCCACTGGCATCTTGAAAAGGGAGGCCACTTGGGGCCCATAAGTCACTCCTCCAGTAAGGACCGAGCGAGAGTTGCAGTTGCAGGCAGCGCAGTTTGAAGCCATTGATCTTCTGTTTTCTGCACGGAGCAAAACACCAAATCTTAGTACCTCGAATCCATATGCAACCATAACAAAACCGCGATTTGTTCGCGAACACGACACACGAAGTGTGGAGTGGAAAGAGGAAAAGGTCCCACCGGGCGTGCCAGAATCTGTTCCCCTCCGAAAGACGGCGCGACGCAGAGACGTCTTGCCTGAGATTCGAGGCAGATGCTAATTGGTGCTATCCGTCCACCTCTCCGAAGATGCCAAGTTGATTTATGGCACCGTGTATCGGAGGTTTGGACGGATGCGGCCGATGTAGCAGACTTCGTCAGATTCCCCCTCGTCTGAGGGGTTTTTGATTGTGGGGAAGCTCTTCCCTGTAGGTGCAAGCCCTTGCAGTTAATTACGCTACCGCATCACGGTAACAACTTTCTCCTTCTCCAGAATTTCACTTCGTGTCGTGTGTGTTTGTTTTGTTTGTGGATGCTCGTGGATTGTATATGGAGACTAAGTTATGCCGTCGTCCGTAGGACGTGGATTAGTCCAAATCCGTATTTACTTAGATTTGGGTTTGGTGTTTTAGTTTAAGGATACGTTAGCCATATTGAGGCTAAGATCAACTTAAACGTTCGTTAAGGACACGTTAGTCTGATTTGAGACTAAGATCGACTTAACGGGATCGTTTAGATCCGACAAAAGAGCATTTGAGAGCTCTATTGTTCCAGTTTAGGGACGTAGTGGTCCATGTTCCAGTTTAGGGACGTGGGGGTCCATTTCCAGTTTAGGGACATAGAGGTCCATATTCCAGTTTAGGGACATAGAGGTCCGTTTAATATATGGCCGTCGGGACCCATCACCTCTCTGACGTCGTTGAAGGATTACAACGATAGGTGTCAGAGGAGTTCAGAGATGTACCCTTGAACCAAAGTCGATTGGAGGGGATCTATAGTCCAATTTGGTACTAAAGTCTGTTTGAAGGTTTAAAGATACGTTAGCCATATTTGAGGCTAAGATCAACTTAAACGGGATCATTTAGATCCGACAAAAGAGCGTTTGGGGGCTCTGTTGTTCCAGTTTAAGGACGTAGTGGTCCATGTTCCAGTTTAGGGACATAGAGGTTCATGTTCCAGTTTAGGGACATAGAGGTCCATGTTCCAGTTTAGGGACATAGAGGTCCATTGTATGTATGGCCGTCGGGACCCATCATCTCTCTGACGACGTTGAAGGATTACAACGACAGGTGTCAGGGGAGTTCAGAGATGTACCCTTGAACCAGGTGTAAATTGATTTAAGAGAGCAGCCATGCTCAGTCAATTTAATTTGAGAACTTACGGCCAGAATTGGGCTAAGTCCAATTGATAATGTTCAACATTTTTATTTATATTTTGCCTAGTAGGCCTTTATTAGGGCTCTGCACTGTTAATAATGCACTGCATTTTATTCTGGCCTGTTAGGCCTTTTAAGTTGGGCTCTGTCCCCTTTTTTTATAATGCAGAGCATTTATTTTGGTCCATTGGGCCTCTTAATTGGGCTCTGCCCTTTAATAACGCGCTGTATTAATTAGTCTGATAGAGCGCCACGTAGCTTGTCAGGCGCTTTGCGCCAATTGAGGAGCGCAAGACGCAAGTCCATATGAAGGTGACACGTATCACACTCCGGTGAGCGCAAGTGCAGTGCGCTGCGCCAGTGCACTGCGCTGTTGCGCTGCTGACACGTGGCGCGCTCTGGTGGGTTGCGCCAATTCATGAGAGCAATGTTCTATTTTAAAAGCGCATAGCGCAAGCTGTTCTGGAGCTGATACGTGGCGCTCTCTGGTGGCTTGCGCCAACCCAGGAGTGCAACAGTGCAGATTTACAAGTGCAAGGCACTGTTTTAATATCTTGATCCAATTTTGGATTCAAGAAAAGAATTTTTAAGATTCCAGAACCAATGGTTCATAAAAAAGACAATGCCTTTGTTATTATTTATTGTTTTATTGAAGATCCTTGATCTTGTTCTTAGATCAATGATCTATTCAGAAGAAGTTCTTCTTTTTAAAAGGTTTTACCTTCTTTTTTCTTTCTGAATTTCTTCTCAAAATTCTTTAGAGGAGTTCTTTCTCTGTTTCTGAGTTTCTGTCTCTCTATTCTCTGTGTTGTTGTTCCTCCTTTGAATTGGGGTCTAGGGGCCTTTATATAGTGCCCATTAATTTGTTAAATTTGTTAAAGAGATCCTTCTCTGAGTGATTTGGGGAATTTTCCCCACCGTTGGATCTTTGATCCAAGGGCTTCTGTTTTACAGAAGACAATCTTCTTGTTTTAACAAGAACAGAAAGATCTTACTAGAATTTTAATTCTGTTTGGCGCAGATGCACCAGCACTTGACACGTGTCGCGTAGCGCAGAGCGCAGTGCAACTGCGCTGACACATGTCGCGCACCGCAGAGCGTAGCGTAACTGCGCTGACACATGTCGCGCAGTGCAAGGCGCAGCGCAACTACGCTGACACGTGTCGCGCAGCACAGAGCGCAGCGCATATGAAGCGTTGCTTCTTTTAATTTTGTTTTTAAATAGAGCCTTGCTCTGATTGGGCGCGCTGCCTTGGGCGCTGCGCTGACGTATTAGTTTTGACACGTGGCACAAGGAATTTGAAGCGTTGCTTCAATTTTTGAATTTTAATATTCACTTTAATTTTCAAAAAAGTGAGCTTTGCTCTGATTGGGGAAACAGAAGCGTTGCTTCTTTTCCCGCCTTGGAATTTGAACAGAGCTTTCCTCTGATTGGGTTAAACAACGGCGTCGCTTGGTAGCTAGCCGGTGAGTACGGGTCGGTCCACAGGGATTTTGTGTATCTTGAATTTGTTCTAACGAGTTAATTCCGATTGTTGTCGGATTGATTAAATCTAAAAACTAAGTTGATCTAAACTAGGATTAACATCTTGCTTGGGTTAGGTTTAGGTTAGGTTTGGAAAGTCAATATTCCTCACCGCTTTCTATGCCCTATTTAAGATCTATGAGGTGTTATGGTAATAATTAATAAAGTGGATTAGTACCATCGGGAAGAAACGGTGTTTCTTTCTCTAGGTTCTTGTCCTTCTTTTCTTAATTCTTACCCTAACTTCCATGGAAAATACGCTCAACCGGTCCTTTATACTACGGTATCACCGCTACCTCGTGGGATAGGGTTCTGTAGGAAGCGGTGTGTGCATGTATGCATGGAGTCCTATAAAAACGTATGATGGGAAAGAAAGGGGTGAGAGATCTTCATCTCTCAAGCCTTCCTCAAATCTAACCCTAACAAGCGAGGAGACTACTCATTCATTAGGGAATTGAAATACAATTTCTAACCATCTAACTAGGGCAGTGAATTAAATCTAAACTAGGGTACGAATAGAAAATTATACTAGGGCAGATAATAAAATTAACTAAGGCGAGAATTGAAAACTTACTCTAATTTGATGCACTCTTCATTCTTTACAGAAATTTACAGATCTGAATTTAGATAGATACAATGAGGCACAAGAAGAGGCATGCCTTAAAAAGAGGTATTAGGGTTTCTATTTATAGAACATAGAAACCCTAGAGTTACAATCGAGTCATATATGCAATTACAAGTTTACCCCCTAAGAAAAGAACTAGTCAACGCACGCCCACCGTCACAGCCGACACGCGCCACGCACGTGCGACACACGGCCGTGGATCCGCGACCAAGAGTTTGGTTTGGCCGCAGTTCCGCGGCCATAAAGTAGGCTTGCTGGCTGAAATTTCTCTTGTTGCTTCAGGTTACATTTAGCATCTGTTTTCTTCACTTTGTTCTTCAAAATAACTTCTTTTTCTCTTCCAGATTTCCACAGTGAATAATGTCGTGGACTGTACTGTTTGCTTCGTGTTGAAGTCTTGAACCTTGCATTGCCTTTGTACTTTGTGAACTTGTTTATTGATTTTCGTTTATTCTCCAAACTGTAGGCTTGATCAAGATTCTTCCATTTGTCGGTCGTAATCTCACCTTTATATCGTCTTTTCATCATTTTCACTGTTTTTGTTCCGAGAACCTGTAACCTGCAACTATGTAGCAGAAATGGGTCAAAAGCACATGTTTATTTGTAAAATGAATAAGAATGGGGAATATAATAATGCAATATTATGATATGAACACTACCTCTCGAAGAATTCAAAACAGAATGCTCTCTCTATCATTTACAGGCTACGCTTACTAAGGTTACACGCCGGCAACAAAGAAAAGAGAAGAAAGCAAGAGATGACACAAGATATTACGAAAGAAATGTATCTTTTATTCATAAATTCAATTGGGTACAAAATACATCTCATGAAAGAAAAAAAGGATACATTTTATTCAAAATTATAAATGGTACAAAAACAATTATTGAGAGGGAAGCGTTTTCAATAGACCAATTAACCGCTCGCGCACTTCCTTCAGCCCATTTTCTTGGTCAGCCGCCACGGCCAACTCTGCTTCAACCTGAGCTCATTGCTGCAGACAAGATGAAAGCTACTCGTCAACGACCCGCTGAGCCACTTCACGACCTTGTGCATCTCGTTCAATGAGGTCGAGTTTCTGCCTCAGCGTTAGCCCGTCAGAAATACATCGTAGAAGGCTTTCAAAGATGACTTTCAGCTGTGCAGCGTTTGCATCAACTTGGGCATGCAAACGAGCATATTCACTTAAAGTCTCCTCACGCTCCTTACGCCTCAAAGCCACTTTTTGTTCAAGATGGCGGAAGTAAGGGGTGCTCTCCTCAACCCATGCACCCCGCTGGGAATTCACAGCCAAGACCTCGGGGGCAGGATGTCTAAACTCAAGTCCATGCAGACAGGCCTCGATTTTTCTGCAATGATTAACCCAGGACTCCACGACGCCTTCATTATGAAAGTGCACGAGCGTCGCCAGCATGGGATTAACCTCAGCAGCGAAATCTGCAGCAAGGGCAGGAGTCTCCGCATTAAGCTCCTCGAGATGATCGATTAACGTGCGCAGGCTATTCACAGCACCTTTGGAGGAAGGGCGTCGGGAGAAGGGGCCTGCTGGCATTATGACTTGAGACTCAAACGGAGTTGAAGTCGGTGTCACAGCTACAAAGCAAATCACAGTCAAGTAACGGTTCAAGAAATAAAGGAAATTCATGAACAACGGAGTTTACTATACCGGCTGTAGCAGGTGGCAAGACCGGGAGTACCGGCGGTGCGACTGTTCTTTCGTCTCTTCCTTCGAGCTGTAGGGCTGCAATTAAAACGAAGAAGAATTAGAAACGATTTGACTACCCGTCAAAGAAAAGAAGAGGCGTTAGCTAAAGGCTGTACTCACCAGCTCCGCTAGAAGATGCAATCTCTGACTGAAAGGAGAAGTGTGGGTGTAGCACATGATACAGGTGATCAAAAAGGACTCCTGCAAGGATATAATAATGCAATGTCAGTACATGAAGTATACTGCCTACAATGAAGCTGATGGGTCACAAATCCGCACCTTTCAGCATTTGAGAGGGTACGAGAGAAGGTAAAGGAGCGGTCACCGTCAAAGCAGCACTTGGAGACGCTTCCTCGGATGGCATAACCCCAACGCTCATCACACCTGCATTAGAAATAAGAGAAACACTGTCAAAAGAAATTGAAAGGGATTGCAGAATAAAGGGGAAAGTGATGACCTAAAATCTACCCGGTGAGTCGCTGGTCGAGACCGCAACAAGGGCGTCACTGGATGCAGCGAATGCTTCACCCTCCTCCATCGGAACGGTCTTGCCACCCGTAGCGTCATCTTCCGATTCCACGAGAATCGTCGTGACACTCACAGCGCTCGGCAACGGCAAGGAGCCGCAAGGCGAAAAAGCGACGATTGGAGCAGTGCCCGACTCTTGAGAAAGAGTGTCTACCTCGGGCTCGGCGATTGTAGCCATCTTACCTACCGCAACCTTGAGCTCGACGATTGTGGCTGTCTCACCTGCCGCTACCTGTTCATATCATAATTTTGCATTATTATATTTCCTATTCTTATTCATTTTACAAATAAACAGGTGCTTTTGATCCATGTCTGCTACATAGTTGCAGATTACAGGTTCTCGAAACAAAACAGTGAAAATGATGAAAAGATGATACAAAAGTGAGACTACGACCAACAAATAGAAGAATCTTGATCATGCCTACAGTTTGAGGGACAAATGAAGATCAAATGAACAAATTCAGAAAGTACAAAGACGGCACAAGGTTCAAGACTTCGACACGAAGCAAACAGTAAAAGTCCACGACATTATGCACTGTGGAAATCTGGAAGAAACTAGAAAACATTATGAAGAACCAAGTGAAGAAAAATCAAGTAAAAAGCAACATGAAAATTATCAGAGAAACAGAGCCAACAACCCCACCATATGGCCGCGGATCCGCGGCCAAACATGGCTTTTGGCCGCGGTTCCGCGGCCATGGTGAGCCCGTGTCGGTGCAGAATTCAACAGTTATGGCGATGCGTTGACCGGGTCTTCTTAGGGTAATTTTGTAAATGCAGATAGGGATCAGATGTAACCCTAGGGTTTCTATAATCTATAAATAGAAACCCTAATGCTCTTTTTGGAGTATGCTTCTTCTTGTGCCTCATTTTATTCATCTATTTCAGAATTTTCAATTCTTGTAATGTTGAAGAGTGCATCAAATAAAGTAAGTCTTTTTCTTTATCTTGCCCTAGTTAAATTTTCTTTCCTGCCCTAGTATAGATTTTTCTTTATCTGCCCTAGTTATAATTTTAATTATTTGCCCTAGTTTAGATAATTAGGTTATTGAATTAAAAATCATAAAAATGTCTCTTTTTATCAATTCCCTAATAAGTGAGTAGTTCCTCACTTGTTAGGGTTAGGAATAGGAAAGATTTGAGAGATGAAGATCTCTCACCCCTTTCTTGCCCATCACATCTTTTTATAGGACTCCATGCATACATACACACACCGCTCCCTACGGCACTCTACCCACGAGGTAACGGTGATACCGTAGTATAAAAGACCGGTTGTGCATATTTTCCATGGAGGTTAGGGTAAGAATTAAGAAAGGAAGGACAAGAACCTAGAGGAAGAAACCTAGTTCCCTCCCGATGGTACTAATCCACTTTATTAATTATTACCATAACACCTAATAGATCTTAATTAGGGCATAGAAAGCGGTGAGGAATATTGAATTTCCAAACTTAACCTAAACCCAAACCCAACCGTAGCAAGATTCTACTCCTAGTTTAAATCAACTTTAGTTTTTAGTGATAATCAACCCAACAACGTTTGGAATTAACTTGTTAGAACAAATTGAGAATACATAAAATCCCTATAGACCGACCCGTACTCACCGGCTAGCTACCAAGCGATGCCGTTCTTGATTGCGGTAATTAATTCTTTGATTACAAAACTTAGCACAAATCATTACCTCAGGCTCGGTGGTAGCCGCCACGTCACCTACCACTTCCTCAGCAAGACTCGGCCCTGCAGGATAGGATATATGAGAACCTGAAAATTAAAACTTTGACAAAAGGACCCAATGTCACGTTACCTTGGGTCGGTTTTTCGATTGCCTCCCGAGCCCCACGTGCTGCCTGTCTGTGGGCAGTGGACAAGGCAACCGAAGTATCCTCTGAAGGAGTAGGGGCAGGGGCAATGGCGCTTGGACCTGCACCCGCATCCAAGGCGACAGTATGCTCCCTTGCCGCACGCATTCTACGGTTCCTTTCCGCCTGGTCCGTGAGGGTAGATCTTCTAAAGACCTCCTTCAACGGGACGTCATCGTCCGCGCCAATAGTTAACCTCTGGAGCCGTTATAGCATCCGTCATCGGTTGATTAAGTGAAGCTTCTTTCGACAATACCGACAAAACCGAGACTTCGATAGCCGACCAGGGAAGCATCTCTACACCGCCCTGTGAAGTCGGTGCTACGCCTGGAATAACCTGAGTAGAGATAGTTCCTGTAATAAGATGAAAAGGAGGGGTCAGATTACTCATAAGAAACGGAAGCGGAGACGCGGTGAACCGAAATATACCGATGCCTAAGGATGCTTAAAGTCTTTCCTCTTCCTAAAAAGTCTTGAGAGAAGCTGCGAGAGCTTCTTCGGTGGAAATGCCTGTTAAAAAGGGAGGAAAAGTGTCAGTCAAAACATGATGAGAAAAATATGATGCAATGACGAAAGATACAGCTAATGGTTACTTGATCGAGCGAGGATGGCCAGTCCCGCTTCGTGGCTTGCCAATTGCTCAGAAGCTGCAATGGTAGCCGCCAGATCAGTATCATCTGGAGGCATGAATAGACCCTCGTTTATCCCATACTCGCTCAGGCCCTCTCCATAAGGAGCGTGAGGCTCCTGGCCGAGTACAACGTCGGCAGAAAGGATCGACTTTTTCTTCCTCTTCTGCGAGCGAGCTTCGGTTGCAGCCAGCACAAGCTTACGCTTGGTAGGCACTTTAGGACGACGAGTCCCGATATCTGAACCCATGCCAGAATCAGGGGAAGCTACAGTCGCCATTTCTACAGGAGCCCGGGGTATCGGTAGCTCGGGCCTGTCGTGTGGGACTTCGGTCACGGAAGCTTCTTTTAAGGGAGGCGGGACAATGGTCCGTCGCTTCAGAGGGACATTTCGATCACCAGCAGGGGGTGCACCTTTGCGATCGAGCAACAGCCGCTTCTCCTCCCTGATGACGGTGCCCATTGAATGCTGGTACCACGCCACGTACACACTAAGGGCTTTCGGGACACAGCTCGGTTCGCTGATAAAGAAGTTGGACCCCATGTTCATGTGCATGAAATGATGCAGCGCGTTTCGCATTCCCTCTTTAGTAGCAGCAGGTTCTAACAAGAAAGTCTCAAGCGGGGCTCCCTGATTATAGCTCAGCTACTGGGCGAAACGGTGCGGGTTGTATCTCATGAATAACGCCGCATCATTTTGCCTAAACAGTAGAAAGCCCGGTCTGATGGAATATAAATGAAGGATTTCCCGAGCTTTCAAAACAGAGGCTCCATCTTTAAAAATGTCCCGCAATGGCTGCACAGTTGTCGCGGACTCTTTGCCGATAGTCAGGATCTTGTCGGTGAAAGTCATGCCGTCTCCAACCGTGCGGGGACGAAAGAGCAAACTTCTAGCTTCCTGCGGTGACGGATTTACAATAGATGCGTCGACTAATCGCATAATCCGGGGGAAGCCGCACCTGCCGTAGAAGGACGACCTTTTATGGATACCGAAAACGCCAAGTGCATGCAGCTCGAGCCATGACATGAAGCAATGCATCGAGAAGTTTACATGCTGGACTCTGGGTTCAGTAGTATCCGCCGCTTGGCTGAGGACGTACTACAAATGAGCTAACCCGGCAACCCTGACAGCCACTTTCACCCCAATAATCATTCGGTGAGCCGGATAAAAGACAGACGACCTAATACGGCGAGGGTGCATCGGGAGCGCAAACCAGCTCAGCCATAGCCCAAGAAACCCCAAAAAGAACGTTTTCTCATCAATCCCAGGGACTGCGGCCTCCGCGAAAGAAACAACTGGAGTGTTGGGAAGGAAGAAACTCTTTTGATCAGCCTCCGCCGTTGGGAAGTTGTGCAACCCTAAACCGAAAGGGTCGTCAAGTTTGGCGAATTTAGTAGCACCCTTCGAGAGGACTTCCGGATGGAGAAAACGAGCAATGAAGTCCTCGAAAGTAACCCCGTGGCTCCCAGATTCGAGAAAAAGGCCCTCATAAATATTCAACACTTAGATTAAACTAGGGAACTGGTGTTGAATAGCGTTCTCCGGGGTAAGGCCTGTCATCACTGGCTTGGAACTAAAAATGTATTCATCTGTAGGAAGCAGTTCCTCATAATGCTCCCCCATAACCAGCAAACCAGAAACTTCTGTAAATTCCTCTAAGAAATTGATACTTCTCGGTCCAGCGAAAGGAAGGTGTGAGTAGGAATATTCCACTGCTCCAGAAAGGCCTTAACCCACCAGGCGGGAAGCGTAGAATACTGGAAGAAAGAAGCATAAATGGCGGGATACAACCCAAGCCTCAACAACTGTGATATTTTCGCTGACAGAATATAGCAGGCCCATTACAGATAGCCAGCTGGATGACGAGGAATTAGGCCGATCATATATGGTTGTCCCCACGGTCGCGCCCCGCCTTGACAAATACGTCGCCCCAGGGTATCCAAAGCCATTGGAGGTTGAACGGGTATCAAAGCCATAGCAGGCTGAAGAAGACCTCCCGAAGTCCAGTTGACTTCTTCCGCGGTATGGTTCACCGGGGGTGGGTCGGCGTAATGGATCGCCATGATGGGCTCTGAGGGTACCGCGCACGAAAAGCTCTGCCGACCCTTAATAATCTGATTTTACCATGTCCTCCAGAGGTGAAGATTCTTATATTCCGGGTCATGATCTTTGATCAATGCTAGGACTTTCCGGTCTACAGGCGCTCCAGGGAATCCTCCCTCTGAGCGAACAAATGGGAAAAAGGGATCGAAAGACATGTCGCCTGTGCAAAAAGGGACGAAAGTCAACTGTCAGTGCGATAATTTAATTTAAATTCTGACACTTGGTACTTTAGAATTTGTACCACACTGCAATGCAGTAAAGAGGGACCAAAAGGGGCCCACAAAATCTAGATGACAGTTCATCATTAATAAAACAGCCTCATCATTTGATGAGACTGTTGATTAAATGAGGAAATTCTCAAGAAATTCTCATTAAATGAGAGATCTCTCGGGCAGAGGAGTAAATCTCCCTTTTAGAGCAGTGCTCTGTGACAGAGTGACACTTGTCAAACTCTGATCATGAAGGAATAAAAAATTCCTCAAGAGCCTTGCTCTGGAAGAAAATGATGGAATAATCCATCAAGAAAATTAAAAACAATTTTTTTATATATACGAATTAAAAAGAAAATTCTGAGATCTTCAAGATCCATGAACAAACTCTTAAGAGTTCTTCATGATTTGAAGAGAGCAAAAGCTCTGTTAATGAAACCCTAAAAGGGTTTTCTTTAGATCAAAAATCTATGAAGAGCAAGGCTCTGTTAATGAGTAAAACCCTAGATTATTAAAAAATTTAATCTTTACCTAAATTTTGACAGAGTTTTTGTCCTTAAGAAAATTCTTAAGATGGAGAGTTATGTTCTGTGAGAGAATAAAAATTCTCAGAAAATAAGAAAGGAGATGAACAGAAATCATCCTAACGACCAAAGGTCTTATTTATAGGCACTGAGTGCCGTTTCAACTTCTCAGTTGATCCAAGGGCGTAGATGCTGCCACCGCTGTACTCACATGTGGGCTACGTGAGCGCAACGGTGGGATGGGGCATTTGTTTCCCCCAATCAGAACAAAGCTCTGTTTAAAATTCAAATTTTTGAAATGAAGCAACGCTTCAGATGCAGCGCCATGTGCGCTGCGCCCTAAGCAGCACACCACGTGCAAAGTACGTAGGCGCTAGCGCTAAGTGCGCTGCGCTCTAAGCAGCATGCCACGTGTGCGCTAGCGCTAGGTGCGCTGCGCTCCAAGCAGCGCGCTACGTGTCAAACAAAGGTGCGCTAGCGCAATGTGCGCTGCCCTTTAAGCAGCGTACCACGTGTAAAGCACGGGTGCGCTAGCGCTGGAACTAAAAGCTCTCCACCGTTAGATCAAAGATCTAATAATAATGATAAATCATTAATTAATCAGAATTAAATTCTGTTAAGGAAAGATTCCTCAAAATCTTTCTAAATAACGAGATTGTGCTTTGTAAATCAGAGCACCGTTGGATCAATAATCCAATGGTATATAAAAATTACGAAAAGACAGAATAAATTCTGTATGGAAAGATTTTCCAATCTTGTTAAAAACAAGAAGATTGCCTTCTGTAAAACAGAAGCCCTAGGATCAAAGATCCAATGGTGGGGAAACATCCCCAAATCAATCAGAGAAAGATCTCTTTAACCGATTCAACAAATCAGCCTACCCTATAAAAAGGCCCCTAGACTTCAAGTCTGATACATACAGAAAGAGAGAGAAACCTCCCCAAAAACTTTGAGAAAATTCAAAGAGCAAGCTCTTGCAAGAAGATCTTTCTTCAAGGTAAAAATGATGATGATGAACACAGAGATGAAATCATCTCATGATCAAGAAAGAAGAATTCATTTCTTTAAGAAGATCATAGATCTACAAAGACAAAAAGTCTTTCACAAAGAGATCAAAAGATCTCATCATAAAATAAAAGAAGAACTTACTTCTCACAGATCATAGATCCATAAGACTAAAGTCTTTCTCAAAGAGATCATGAACATCTCATTCTAAAAAGGAGAATAATTCAATTCTCTTAAGGATCATAGATCCATAAAGGCAAAGCCTTTCATCAATATAAGAGATTGAAACAAAATAAGAACGGTTGTTCTTAGATCTTGAGACAAAGCCTCTTTTAAAAAGTTCAGATCATAAAATTGATCAAATGCGCCTTGCGCTCTTGAACTGTGCTTCTGCGCTCTCTGGACTGGCGCTCAACGCCAAATGTGCCATGTGTTAATCACGTATGCGCCAATTAACCACTAGCGCTTTGCGCTCTTGAAATAGCGCACCGTGCTCATGGGCTGGCGCTCAGCGCCAAGCGCACCATGTTTCACTCACGTGTGCGCCACTAAACTGAAAGCGCAATGCGCTCATGGATTAGTGCTCAGCGCTCATAAACTGGCATCATGCACTCCCCATCTGGCGCCTAGCGCCAAGTACGACACGTTTCCCTTACATGTGCGCCACGTGGCAGAAGCGCACTGTGCTTTTTGACTGGCGCAAAGCACCTAGCGCGCCACGTGTTGTGCTGACAGAACATAAATTGTTCTTTAATAAGCCCAGAGCTCTGATGAATGCTCAGCATTCAATAAAAGACAAAGGCATTGTCAAGATATAAATCAATACTCAGCATTGTTAAAAGGGCCAAGCCCAAATAAAGGCTCAACAGCCCAAAATAAAATGTTAAACATTTATCGGACTTAGCCCAAGATTGGCCATAAGTCCTCAACTCATATTAATTGAGCTCATCTGCTCATAAATATGTTAACAGATCTTACTCCCAAATTGGACTACAGATCTTTCAACCAATTCACGTCGGTTCGAGGGTACATCTCTTTACTCCTCTGAAATTTGTCGTTGTAATCCTTCAACGTCTTCAGAGAGGTGACGGGTCCTGACAACCTAACATTTTACGGACCGTGGGGTCCTTTAAAACCCATGGACTATGATATCCTTAACCTTGACTGTGAGGTCTTTAAACTCATGGACTATGATGTCCTTAACCTTGACTGTGAGGTCTTTAAACTCACGGACTATGATGCCCTTAACCTCGGACCGAGATGTCCTTAAACTAACACTGGACCGTAATGTCCTTAAACTAATCGACCGCAATGTCCCTAAACTAAACAATAGAGCCCAAATGCTCTCTTGTTGGATCTAAACGATCCCGTTAAGTTGATCTTAGTCTAAAAATTATACTAACGTATCTTTAACAAATGTTTAAGTTGATCTTAGTCACAAATGAGGCAAACGTATCCTTAAACCCAACCCCCAAACCCAAATTTAAGAAGATACGGATTTGGACTAATCCACGCCCTTCGGGCGACAATATAAATTAGTCTCCGTATACAATCCACGGGCAACCAAAAACAAAACAATCACCCGCGACACGAAGTGACCATTTGGAGAAGGAGAAAGTGGTTACCGCGATGCAGTAGCGTAATTAACTGCAGGGGCTTGCGCCTGCAGGGAAGTGCGTCCCCATAATCAAAAACCCCTCAACGAGGGGGAATCTGACGAAGTCTGCTACATCGGCCGCATCCGTTTAAACCTTCGATACGTGGTGTCATAAATTAACTTGGCATCTTCGGAGTGGTGGATGGATAGAACCAATTAGCATCTACCCCGAAATTCAGGCAAGACGGACCCGTGCGGTCGCGTCTCCGTGTTTCGGCGGGGAACATGGTCGTTTTCTTATGGTTAATCCTAGGTCTATATTATAATGTCCAGGTACTATTTGATCAATCTATTTATCATTTAAACTAGAGAAGATTCAAACAGATGTCAAACTTATCAAAATACGATATTGCGATATTCGATTCTAATGTAAAACAGTTTCAGAACCAAAATCATACAGGGTTCAAGAATTATACCTACAGCAAGATCACTGGAAAAGCTTCCTCTAAGATGCACAAGCTCAAGGTCCTAGCTAGAGAGTGATGGTGAATCCTTAGCACTTAGGTTTTCTTTTCACTCATTCTTGTTTTCTTTTATGAGTTCTTAAGGTTTTCATTCTCTTCCTTTTCTTTTACTTCTGATCTTAAGAACTGAACAAGGGGTTGAGATAAGGAAAAGAGTGAGGGTTTGTGGTAGAGAAAGGAGGAGGTGGAAAGTGCAAGGTGGTGGTGTAAAGGAAAGGAGGAGGAGGTATCACACAAGTAGTGAGGTAGGGTTTCATGCAAGGAGGAGGTGGAAGGAGGAGAGTGTGGTGAGGGTAAGGTGTTATGAGGGTATAACCTAACTTATATTATACCAACCATAATTTTAAAGGAAGATAAAAATGAAGATAACCCTTCATATTGAAAAATCCAAATTCATATAATATAAAAAATATGAAATGATAAATCTATTACTTAACTATCATTAGTTTAATGACAAATAAAATGTCATGATAAATATAATTAAAATATCATTTTCTTGATAGCACTCACTTTATTCATATTTATCAAAATAATTACATTTTACGGATATGATTCCGATACCCAATTTATAAGCGATATTATTTTCATAAACTTATCAATTTCATTATTTTTATAATAAAATTATAAATTTAAACATTCTTAATTTTTCCAAAATGTTACAGTCTCTCCCCCTTAAAGAAATTCGGTCCCCGAATTTAAATTAAACCCCTTTCTTAAAATATTTTTTTTCAATCCAATCAACTCATTTCAAAACAATTTCCTGGGGTCAACTTTAAAACATGAAAATTTCTCGTTATAGCAAGACTCCAAAGTCCCTTACGAGCTAAAATTCATCACAACGCAACCGTGTGCGTGAAAACTCATAAGATATAATCTTTTATAACTGTCACTCTAGCGGTTGCTATGAGAATTTCTCCAGTTATAACAAAAATTTTGCCAAACATGAAAACCGTTGTGTATCCTAAGTACACACAATCAATGCCATGATCGTAATGCAATATCAGTGCACCCGACCAAGTGAAAAATTCTTTTATATAAATCGAATCTATAACATATCCTATCAAGTGCAAAGCATGAAAACAACATCAACCCTAATGGGTGTGCATGTAAGTCTCAAACCACACTTCACGGTGTGCACGAAAACAACAACGCTAAGTGCAACAGGTGTGCACAAAACGATATCCACTGCATCCTCTGTGCATGGAATAAAATTATACAAAATAATACCAAGTGCATCAGGGTGCACAATTTAAATCTCAAGTGCATCGGGGTGCACAAAACTAAAATCAAATGCATCAGAGTACAAAATCAAAACGGGCAACTTATGTGCATGAAATCAACCCAAGTATACCTAGAATATATATATAAAATCTTTTAACTATGTGCATTTGATGTGCACGGAAATAACAGTGTAGTGCATCCGGTGTACATAACACTCCATCGAGTGCAGTCACTTCGCACTAAAATTTCAACAAGTGCACCTGGTGTGCACAAAACATAAATCAAAGCGAAATTACTGTATATAGAAATCTTATCAAGTGCACCTAGTGTGCACAAAACATAATTTGATCCTTAAATCCTTAAAATACATATATCAAAATCACGGACGTCGAGTTGTCCTTTCTCCAACGTTGAAAATAAAGGTTTTAGATTTTAAAAACGTAAACCGAACTCAAAGGACATCGAAGCATATTCTCTTCAATGTCAGAAGGTGTTTATACCACCGGAATTGGCATAGCAAGGATTTCTACTTGCCGTCTGCCATGTTCTAACGTTCTCTGTCTTTGAATTCTGTTTCTTCTTGCGGATTTCTAATATCATGGTTTCTTTATGCGATCGTCCGATGAGGAACAACGATACCATTTTTCTTATTGCGGATACATCCCTTTACACGTTCTTGACCAGTAGTCCAGTCTTTTATAACGTAACATGTTGATAACGGAATCTCTGTCATCGGCTTGTATGCTAACAACTAATTCCAGTCCAATCTTATTTATTATAGATTCCTGGAAGAGAATCCATCAAGTCTTTTGCTAAAATCATTTATCCAGCCTGCCCGAAACTAGTACTCATTTCTTGACCTGCTTTCCCTTTCATAACCATTGTCATTCCTTTTTGATTTCCTCCTAAAAGTGTAGTTGCACACGTCATCAAATCTTCAATATCTACTGTGTAGAACAACTGTCCACTGATACTTCGTACCAATCTCATGTCCTATAAATCCCCTATATCAATCACTTAAGGAGCGTATCTGCACAGTCACGCGAATTTGCAAGTCATACTTAGTTATGACCCATTCGGAGTCTTTTAATCTCGGAATCATGAATCCGTTACTTCTGATACTCTGTAGAGAAATCTGGCTAATCTCACCTTCGAAGACTCGTCCCAATTTCGTCGAAGGAAAACTTACTGCACGATCTCTTTTTTGAACTACTTATATCTGGTCTGAACAAGCTCCATTGAAATAAGTACATCAACTTCACCAATCTCGTATTGAAGTGCCACAATGGATTAAAAGTCCTAACCATCTCACATCTAATCGGCTATGAATCCTTCCGATCCATTTACACTTGTAAACATCGTCTACTTTTAACTTCATGAACTCTGGAAGCAACCTCTCAATAACTTCAGCAGTGATTGGTACCGATGTCTGAACAATACGCGTCACCACGATCTTTGAAGAGGAGAACATCATGCCTCAAGTCCGGCCAATTTTCATCAATGATTCTACCATCTGGTGCGGATCCCGAAGAAACTCGCTTTAATATTAGAACTCGATTAATATCAATAAACGACGTGTCTCTATATCATCGGAAATTCACCCTAGTCAGTCCTTGTCCCAGACAAGTTTGCTCTGACCGTATCTTTAACTGTAGCCCTCTCGGCACCCATAAACATGGTGACCGAAACAATCAATCATGCACCGACGAAGATAGATCAACGGAAGGAATAGAAGAAAGATCTCAAGATATAAATCCTAAGGTAACTTAGGTGGAGTATCATATCGTAAATATGGCGTGGAATATATGTACGGTACGTCACTCTACTTAGTACCTATCTATCAACAAAGGCCATCCTATATAACGAAAGTTCGGGTATAAGACCCCCAAAGTCAAGTCTAAGTCCTATAAGGTCAATCCAGGTAATAAAAGTACATGCCTAGATCCTATATAGCCAACCTAGACTCGAACAAAGGTTAAACCAAAGGCTCTGATACCAACTTTGTCACGACCCAAATGTGGCAAGTGACCGGCACTTAAAACACGTGACATCTAAAGACATCGACGCAATTTAAGTAAACCGAAACCCGGAATCTAAACCCTTTTTGAAAATATTAGAGGTGAGGTTTAATTAATCATCCGATAAAATCAATAACATCTAAATTTAATTATGTATGTTGAAAAGCATTTATGACATTTTGAAATTTGACATCACCTCCTTTACATTTTTATAAAAACCTGATACGGCATAATAATAAAATAGCATCCTAACGGAAGCTAGTCTCCACGTCCAAACGATGGAGTAACCAACAATCCAAATTAGCAATCGACTCCAAAGAGTACAACATCACTACACATAAACTCTAAATCTTTCTTCTAAGTCTATAATATACCACTTCTAAGTTGATGGAGTTTCCACTAGATGCAAGAATATATGAATAAGCAAGAGTGAGTATGATACGATAATAACCCACTTACCAATCAATCCTCGAAAAGAATGTGTGCTCAAGCCGCTGATAATCCAAGCGGTAAAACCTGCAAGAAACTGTGGCACAACGGGGATGAGTTACCAACTCAGTGAAAAAAAATACATCTAAAGGTAGAAATCGAAATGCAAGACGATACCTAGGTCATAAGTATAGTATTATCATAATCTGTACCAATATACTATATAATATGCATATATGCTATACTAGCTATCATGCAATCACTAGTATAATATCTCAATGTCATATGAGTCAAAATCATGAATCTATAATCCGTATTGGAATTCCCTTTTTTTCTATGAATGTCTATACAAATATATGCAGGTATTGTCCCCCGGATCAGTCCTGGTGGAATCCAATAAATAATATCTAACTGTGTACCTCATGATAATGATCATATCAATATACATATAGATGTCCAGCATCGACATCGAAATCCGAAATCTCTCGTGTCCAGCATCGACACGTAAATGCAGATACCGTCGACACCATCTCAACAGATGATCACCACCCGATATCCTGGCTACGATCAGTATCCCCTGGATATCTGCCGTGCTCAATCGAACCCCGGTCAGTATCCCCTGGATATTTGCCGTGCTCATCTCAATCTCCGGTATCGGTTAACCTCGTTAGGCTCCCCGCCTAAACTGCGGCTATCCTGCCCTTCGGCCCCGAACCGGGTCCACCATGTATCCAACTGTATGCGCACCAACTCAGTCTGGATAACTTGTAAATCCGTAACCGTATGACCCCCAACTCGGTTCGGAATGAAATCAGAAAACACAAAACTCATGGTGGACGTTTAACTCATCATATCAAAATGTCAGGTAAGGAATAAGAATACTTGCATAGATTATACTGATGATATATTATATATATACATATATAACAGTGTCCCATACCACCGATATATATCATCAGGAGTAAAATATCCAGAAAATCCATAAGGATCAAATACAGAATCTATAGTACTAATATTCGTAATTTACAACGGAATAAGAAAAGACTACGCAATTATATCACATAATTATAGATTTCAATTCTACTGTGTCATGGTACTACTAATGATGTGTAGTGTAGCATACGCGTCTGTGCTCGTACAACATGACAATCATTAGTATTTGTTCAAGTGTTATACGGTGTAACAACCTAATTATTTTAATACATATATAACATCACAGTTCTACAGTGACATGGCAGTACCAATGAGGTGTAGTGTAACATACATTCATGTGCTGGTGCAGCATAGTACTCATTGGTTATTGTGCAGTGTTCTATCAGAGTGTGCGTAACGCAGAAACATATATTATAGATAATATAATGCAAACATGTAAAGTAATCTAAACGTAACTATTGTAATTACTTGCTATGAGCTATACCATTATCTTTAGAAATGATCGAAACGTTAAGTTTGAAATAAGGAAGCTGCCTTAGATTTAAAATAGATATCCGTTTTAGAAACTGGCACGCATCCTAGTATTTTTATTTAAAAGTCAAACGAATCGTAGTTTTTAAAAGAATATAGCTCACACAAGTATTACTTCCTAAAACAGAATATAATCTAACTCCACGAGTCAAAGGATAAATTGGTCGTTATTCGGCATACAAAGTTCATCATTTTCCAATACATATAAATCCTTGTATTATATATCATCATATCACTGTATCTGTATCATCTCAAGTCTAGCGTGATCCCTTGTACAAATCTATCAAAACATATCCATATCGTATCACTGTATCTGTATCATCACAAGTATGGCATGATCCCTCGTACAAAGCCACCAAACCATATCCATATCGTATCACTGTATCTCATCTATAACTATGCATGAAACTGTATGAAATTGAAAGACATACTAGATGCGATACTATATAAATATCTTGAATAAATACTAAACTAACTATATCTCATAATACTATTTGTAAGGTTGCGGGGGTGTTATACGCCATCCACCCGACTTCCTCAGCAGATGTAAATCTACTCACCAACTTAGAAGCTCGCTGAATCCACGCTGCTATATCGCCCACTCCGTCTCGGAATTCTCGAATTGTACTTATATTCGTATTTAAATCGCATAGAAGTAAATATCATATCGAAAACCAAAACAAAAAGCTAAACGCTTGTAGGTTAGAACCTACAACACACTTAACCCAAACACGACAACAAAGTGCCGTTGTTAACGTATAAACGTCAACGGTTCGGCCTAAACATCAAAATAAGAAAACTCCGTATCGTAAATATCTGAAATTTGATAAACCATTTCTAAAACATTCCCAGATTTTATTGTGTAAACATTTAAACAACCCAAACAATACAGAGACTTATCAAATACCCAAATTAGGCCACAGAAGAAAAACCAACACAAAAGGGTATAAGGGGGCCGGCGTCGCCGGAATTTTAGGTTGGGTCGCCAAATTTTGTGGTGAGTTTGTCGCTCAGGTTTTATGTGTAGTCCTCTAGTTTGCTCATTATACTTTTGATCTTGCTAGTTTTTCTAGTGATTATACTTATTAGCTCCAGATTCACTTTCTGTAGTTAAATTATCACAAACACTAAATATGCTACATTTCGTATATATAATTTTTCACTCCTAAACTGATATTATCTTACACAATTAACCCACTGAAAAACTAACTTATTTAAACAATACCAAACATACCTAAACATCTATAGAGATATACCCAAAACACCCAATTCCTCTACAAATCCGGCGAGATCGGATTTCCTGTGATGGTCGCCGGCCAAAATCCGAGCTTCATGGGTCGTTTTCCTATGGTTAATCCTAGGTCTATATTATAAGGTCCAGGTACCGTTTGATCAATCTATTTATCATTTAAACTAGAGCAGATTCAAACAGAGGCTAAACTTATCAAAATACGATATTACGATATTCGATTCTAATGTAAAACAGTTTCAGAACCAAAATCATACAGGGTTCAAGGATTATACCTACAGTAAGATCACTGGAAAAGCTTCCTCTAAGATGCACAAGCTCAAGGTCCTAGCTAGAGGGTGATGGTGAAGCCTTAGCACTTAGCTTTTCTTTTCACTCATTCTTGTTTTCTTTTGTGAGTTCTTAAGGTTTTCATTCTCTTCCCTTTCTTTTACTTCTGATCTTAAGAACTGAATAAGGGGGTGAGATAAGGAAAAGTGTAACAACCCTAATTTTCTTATACACTTTTTCCTATACAAATTTTTTCAAATATTTTTTTCAAAAATCCACAAAAGGGTATTTTAGCCTGAGCACAAGATATAGGTAATTGTTTTGTTTTTTAATTACAAGCTACAAGAATGTAATAACTCCATTTTTAGTGTACAAGAAATTACTTTAAATTTAATGTATACCTGGAGTATTTACTCTTACTGCTATCATTTTAAGTAATTAAATAACACCATAATTACAAGAAGGAGCTTATAGCTCATTGGTAATACCTTGCACTGCTGAACCAAGCCACCAGAGTTCGAATCCCATGCCCCACATTATTTTTAGATTATTTTTCTTTTAAATTTATTGGAAGCCCAACAGTCCACAAGCCATAACTCCCAAAAGTTGAACTGAACCCTAAAAAGTGAGTATACCAGAGCCTACATCAGGCGAACCCACGCCCGACGGCACCCCGACTCGGCCGAGTCGGCCGGCGGACCGGCCGAGTCGTCTAAATGAAAAATTTGCCTTTTCATCTTCTAAACTCCCCTGTTTACTCCATTTTATTAGATCGGTTTCCGAATGTTAATTACATACAATTTAATACAAATTTTAATGATTTTTCTTTAATTTTTACAAATTTTTTTTAAAATAAAAACCCTTCACCTACCCTACCTTATAAATAAACCCCCTACTCTCTACCCTCTCATCCCAAAACACTAGGTTTACTCTCTTGAAATTTTCACAAGAAAGGTGTGCGTTGAAACCGAGTTCACAGCGAAGCGCTGACGGAATTCCGGCGACGTTTTTTTTGAAACAACCGGCGACGAAACAACATCTCGGCCACTCACCTGGTTCCTCTATACTCTTTAGTATAGATCGAAACCCGTAAGTCCCGTTCTTTTCTCCTTTCTACTTCTAAAAAATACGAACTTATGAAACCCGACGGAAATCGGAACAAACCGATTTCCGATTCGGTTTTTCTATAAAATCTCACTTGTCACCAATTCCATAATACCTAAACTCATTCATGATGACTATTAATCACATAACAACTAATTTGGACAAAGTTTCGCACATGAAATGATAGCTTTTGCAATATCGTATTCTTTTTCACATTAATACCATAATGTTTATTTTTCTTCTTCTAATCGATTCAATCATTCCTAAACACCTTCATCTTGACCACTAAACTTGTAAAAATCAATTTGAATAAGTTTTCACACATGAAATGATAACCTTTTCAATTTACCGTATTTTTCACTTTAATACCATGAAGTTTCAATTTCACATTTAACCCCTTAACCTTAATATACATCTAAAATAGAGCACGAGGTAATGACCTACCTCCACACACACGCAAATACAACCCTAAAATGATATCATCAAAACTTAGAATACGATAAAACGAAATTTTCATTAAAATACCATAATCTTCATAAAACCATTCTTAAAGGTTTTAGATTTGTTACACTTTTAAGTAAATATTTCTTACTAGGAAAATACGATAAGTTGTGGATATCGATCGTTTATCTAAACTGACTTTGTGTTGTCTAGGCTAGGCAAGTGAGCTTGGGTAACTTTAAAAGGCCCGCCTCACGATTCGTGAGCGGATCCCTCCCTCCTCACTTGTACTTACCTGGCCACAATTGACGGTGAAGAGACGATTTGAGATTTCTAACGACTTGTCGTTTAGACCTTTTAGAAATAGGCTAGTTGGCTTAGGAAACCCTAGAATCTAAAATACGGAAAACTACACTTTGCAAATAAATACCTTTTATTTTATAAAACCGTTTTCTAAAAGATTAGTATTTTACAATCTTTGCAAAGCGCCGCTACAACCTATCTTTGGGGAACCCGTTCGGGATCGTGCGGTTTATCGCGCACCCTCGGGCTAGTAATGCGAGATTCAGACCTCCGCAAGGAGATTCGGTCTCGAAATGTTTAAAATACGACATCTTAAGAAAATGAGAATTTTGAAATATAAAATATCTATTAAAATTATTTTTGTATAAACATATGTATATTTATCTTTTAAATACCTATTTTATTATAATATAAATTTTCCACTTTTTTTCTAAAAATCACAAAAGAATAAAGGTTACACTAAAATACCATGAACTTCAAATAATCAATATTACAGATAAATACCATTATTTATGAACTAGGATATTTTCATTAGAAATGTCACAACATAAAATCCACAACTCTAAAGATGAAAAATAAATACTTGAGGTGTATTTTGAAAAGTATATAAAAGTATTTTTACATAAAACCCCCTCAAGTTTATAAATTACCCTGAGGACCCTAGCAGTTATAAGACTTCGTTTCACATTTCTGATTGTCTGACTCGGGTTTGAGTCTGATTAATCTGACTTGAATATGATTCAAGTTAATCCATAATCTACAAGTTTCCAATTCAGTATGAACACAAGAATCCATGAATACAATTATCAGTTTATACAATTTGGCTGAACCGAACCATGAATATATTCCTTTTACATGATTCCCAGTATTCCATTTACATGACTCTACGGTTATAGCCGTTTCCTGATATCATGGTTTCGGTCAGTCAGTCAATCAATCAATCATACAACCAACACAATTTACAAGATAACAATACAAACAAGACATCATGGGGTTTAAGGGGTAGATTGGTACGAAAGGTGTTAAAGGTGGCACGAGACGGTAAGATTAAGACACCTAACATGAATCCAATTGCCGTTGTTCCAGGTTGTATAACGGAGCCTTGTACTTCCATTTGCCCTGGTCTCTGGCATACTGAGACCCCTCTCGTATACACTGGCATCCTTTTGTAGCAAGCTACAACAACAGCGTTAACACAATACTACAATAATATAACAATGTAATACAACTGTAACAGCCACTCTCTCCCTCTTTCTTACTCTCTATCTATTCTCCTCTTATCTTTGGGACTTACCGAGCGATTTGTTCGCTGACGACATTCTGTTTCTCTCTTCTTTGAATGTCGTCAGGTGGTTTGGCCCGGCAGAAGTTGAGCCATCGCAAGAAGACTTGGAGCAGTTTACTGAAGACCCTGCACAGTAGTTTCATTGTACATTTTTCTTTTCAGTACTTTTCATTTCCTGTTATGCCACTGTTTAGGCATCTTTTACTCCAGTTGTATTTTCTTTCATGCATTGTACAAAGAATGTTAATAAATAAAAGTTGCTGTTCTTTTTATTTCTTGTCTCTTGTGTATTTATTTTATATTGCTTAGATACGCTTAGCGTATGTACTTTTGAGTATATACGTAGCGGACCTCGTCGCGTCTCTTTCGCCGTACACTGGAAAGCGGGGCGTGACAAAAAGAGTGAGGGTTTGTGGTAGAGAAAGGAGGAGGTGGAAAGTGCAAGGTGGTGGTGTAAAGGAAAGGAGGAGGAGGTGTCACACAAGTAGTGAGGTAGGGTTTCATGCAAGGAGGAGGTGGAAGGAGGAGAGTGTGGTGAGGGTAAGGTGTTATGAGAGTATAACCTAGCTTATATTATACCAACCATAATTTTAAAGGAAGATAAAAATGAAGATAACCCTTCATATTGAAAAATCCAAATTCATATAACATAAAAGATATGAAATGATAAATCTATTACTTAACTATCATTAGTTTAATGACAAATAAAATGTCATGATAAATATAATTAAAATATCATTTTCTTGATATCACTCACTTTATTCATATTTATCAAAATAATTACATTTTTTGGATATAGTTCCGATACCCAATTTATAAGCGATATTATTTTCATAAACTTATCAATTTCATTATTTTTATAATAAAAATATAAATTTAAATATTCTTAATTTTTCTAAAATGTTACAGTGAGATTGGTAATCAAGAGAGTAAACGAGGACCCAAAGACCGAAGACGCCAAACCGTGAGCAGGAGGCAAGTAGATGTTCTTGCTCTGCCAGCTTTGGGCGCACCAACATTTTTCAACATTATAGGAGGTGTACCTTAATGTCATTTATTGCGTTTGCGTTTTGTGATCCGAGTATCATACTGTTATCGCTTGTATTTGAGTTTCATGATATTGTTTTCGTGCACCATGGCTGCACCTACTGGAGATTACATTTTAGTGCACAGTTATTGCACTCGATTTATTTTTATACACCGCTATATTGGTTTGCGATTTATGCATATCAGTTGCACTTGATATTGATTTTGTGCCTTGGCTGCACGTGTTTATGATTTCGTGGATTTCATACGGTCGATTTGATTTTGTGCATATAATGCACACTCGATTTGATTTTTGCACTCGGTATAGCTCCCATGTGCTTGCAGTACATTGATACATGTTTTGTGCATGTAGTTGCACTTGGTTATGATTTTGTACGCCTTGGTACGCTCGGTGTTGTTTTTGTGTGCACTCAAGATATTGATGAGTTTTCATGCATGTTAATTGCACTAGGTTGAGATTTTCGTGCACTCTAGATACACTTGGTATTGTTGTCGTGCACACCTGTTGCACTTGACAGATACTTTCATGCATACCCGTTGCACTTAGTTGGATTTTGTGCACATTCGTGGCACTTGTATTTGGTTTTGGTTTTCCGTGCGCACCAGAAGCAAGTGATGTTGGATACGCCTTTTGAGGCTGATCTTAGTTTGAGTATCGCGTTTTCATGGTAGGCACTATATTATATAGTAGCTGAGCAGGACTGATATGAAGACAGTGCCTGAGTACTTTTGCACACATCAAAAGTTTACGAAGAGGTTTTCAAAAATGAGCTATAGTCTCGCTATTTCCTACGTGTCCGCGAGTGACACGAACCTTTACAAAGGAAAACCTTCTAGGATATTTCAAAAAGGCGGGACATATAATTTGAGGAAAAACACATATTTATATATATATATATATATATATATGCATTTACTACTTTACAATTGAGCGTCCGCCACTTGTGCCGTGAGTTACGCACCACACGACGATTCAGAAAAGATTTTGCATATGTTTTATTCAGTTTTTAGAGGATTTTGCAAGGATGCGTACTATATACGTATTATAGTATTTGACTAGAGTATATTGGATTTCAGCAGTGGATTTCGAGATTTGCATCTCTTTTATAACTCCAGTGATTGCGTTACGCGCGACGGAGTTCGATTTTGAGTTTCGTAATCGTTTTCATGCGCACACGATGCGCCGTGGTATTCCCGTGTATTCTGTGATTTTAAAGCCCTGTTGATTTGAACAAGATTATTGAAATGTTTTAGTATTTATGGGTTTAAATTTAAATTCGGGGACCGAATTTATTTAAGGGGGATATACTGTAATATTTCAGAAATATAAAATATTATTTTTGGAATTTAAATATTAAAATAATATATTTCGCGAAAACTATTCGATTTGCGAATAGGGTTTTTTCGTAAAATGGTATAAGTATATACCAATATTTGGGAAATAATTGGAGATTAAAATGATTAATTGATTATAATGATATTTATAGGATTTGGTATTTTTATAATTAATTATATGCGAGTTTAAATTAAACCTGATTAGTAAACTACTAATCGCGATTAAGCCAAATCCGTGTTTTTACATTTTCCATGGTTAGTGCACCATGTCATGTGCATTTTGTTGCATGTTGTTCTATTTTGTTGTTTCATTTGTGACTTGTGAGTTAATTGTGAGAAAGCAAAATGAAAAGTGATGGCATGATTGAGAGAAAGAGTGAGGGGACAAGTTCTGACATGGGGCATGGGCGAGAGAGAGAGAGAGAGAGAGAGAGAGAGAGAGGATGGAATGGCACCCTTGACCATCTCGTTCATTCTTTTTCCTTTATCATTTCATTTCCTCATCTTCATCTCCTTCATGCTTCCTTCATCTCCTCTACCTCCTTGTATCATCTCCATAAGCTCACACTCCCTTCATTAAAAATGATCCCCACCTCATCCTAAACCCTTTGGACCTTTCAAGTTTGGATTTTGAAGACTTTGGGCATCTAGGGTTTTCTTGAGTTGCTCAAATGAGGTATAATTCCTTTCCTCTCGTTAAGTCATTGTGTTAATCTATGCTAGTGTAGTTTAGAACTTGTTTTAGTGTGGTTTGTGATCTTGGAAATTTTCAAGTTGAGGTCTAATGATATGTGAACTTGTAAGGATGCAATAGAGGTGTAGTGAGTGTAGCAAAACCTTAGAGATTTCTTTCTGGACCCAAAAAAGAGTTTAGAACCCAATATTTCTACGGAGATGATTAAGGGTTTTTAGTGTGAAATGCTATAATAAATATGAAATGAGAATGTGAATCGTGATATTTATATTTATATAAGTGATTGAAAGAGGATAAATATGAGATTTTTAGTGGCGTGATATGAGGTTGATATCGATATGTTATGAGATCGATATCGATGAGACCTGTGAACGATGATACGATAAGTTTGAGATAGATTTGTTATGAGATGATGTACGTGACTATAAATCCGTACTATTGTTGTGATGATATCGTACGATAGATTTTCCGTACGTGATATATAAGGATGAACCCGATATTTATTCCGACTTGAGAACCCTGTTATTTCATATCACAAAGTAGATATTGTGATTTGTTTGGAGTCATACCCATTTCAAAACTAACGAATCGTTACACCCTTTTTAAATGATGAATTCAAGGAGACGTTATAAACTTTTCAAATGGTATCCTTTCCAAACAATACCATAGTCTCCTATTTTCAAAATAACGATTCACACTATTTTAAACTATAACTGTATGACTCCTACGTAGTTGCATATTTTATATACTGTTCGTGTTTACGATCTCTCATTTTACATACGCTCGCGTTTCTTTTACTACGATATATATGTATTTACGGTGTTTAATACCTGTTATTTACCTGACTTCGTCTGCTAGTACACTTGCATAATTATCGATGATGCGCATGTTACACTCACACAGAATTGCCGGCTCACACACATTCATCATCGATAATTCTATGCCACTTACACAGTAAACTGCTATGCCACTTACATAGTAGAATTGCTATATCCCTGATATTATTCTTAATTGTTCAGTACTATCATATGACATGTTTGCATGATATATTTGATATGCTCACCTTACTGTTCTATGTTGCATATATCGTACTTTATGGTTATATGTATTGAGATGCTGTTTTTATGAGATCTCTGGATTTGAGAACCATGGTTATATTTCAAAGGAAATTGTGTATTGTTTTAAAAATGCGGTTTCTCTTGATATGATATTTCGAGATGTCCACCATGTGTTTTCTCGGTTTTGAGTTGTGAGCATACCCGATTCGAGGAGTGGAAGGCACCGTCTGTGGGTACATGGTGGACCCGGTATGTTACCCCGGGACAAGAAATGATTTTTGTGGTGTAGACGATGAGCCTGATAGAGGGAGCACTATCTACCGGTGATATTTTTGGACCAGGCGGTTATCCGGAGGATACCGACCAGAGTCGTGAGATGGATATGAGGGCCGATCAGAATATGCGACGCCTGAGATGAGATAGATATGAAGGCCGATCTGAGTATGCGGCGCCTGAGGTATGAGGATTTACGTGTTGATGTTGGACACGGGTTTTCATGATGTTTCGAGTGTCAGTGTTAGACACTCAGGTTCCATAATTTTGATGTGTCGTTGATAGACACACGTGGTTGATATCCTCATACATACATGCATATGTTTTCATGATGATTCGAGTGTCGATGTTGGACACTCAGGTTCCATGATATGGTTTGTGTCGTTGATGGACACGTTGATGGTATCCACATGCATGCAGGCGTATGAGTTCAGATGTTAATTTATATATGTCATTCGCATTGATTCAATTGTTGACATATAGGCGTACATGGTCACCTTAGATATCATAGTATTACCTTCATGATATAGTATGACCTAGGAAATCATTGTTTTATTCAATTTCTACCTGCTGATGTTTTCTACTCATGAGTTGGCAACTCACCCCCGTTGTGCCACAGTTCTTGCAGGTTTGACCGCTTGGGATTAGTAGCGGTATCGCTGGCACACAGCTTCATCCAGAGTGTTTTGCTTTGGTAGGTGGGACACATATTGGATCGTGCCCACTCTCGTACTTACATTCTGTTGTATCTAGATAAAATCCATCAATCCAAACTAGAATTGTATATTAGTAGACTAGAAAGACTTGTATGGTTGCGACTTAGAGCGATGGGTGTATGTTCGCTTTCCTTGAGGTTTTGATGTCTTGCGTTATTTATTTATTCTTTCTGTGTTGATCTTCGCCGTTGGGCGTCGTATATATCTCTTGCTTACTTGCGTGGTTGTGTTTCTGTCAATTGGCGAAGAGCTAGATCCCGCTTGGGGATGCCTATGTATATTGCTTGTATGTGGTTTTGGATCAAAATATATGAGGGAGGTGCTGCCCAAATTTTTAAAGACGAAAAATGTTTTCAACTATAGTATAATCCACTTGCATTTTCATGTTTCATTATCTATGCATTAAAAAAAACTTGATTCCATTATACCTTTATTTCAAACTGCAACTCTACTATTTTCCGAAAAAAGTTTAGATTTCTGGGCTTTGGCTTACTTGAATTACGTTACGCATTTAGATGTGGAGTGATTTAAATGCCGGTTACGGGCTAAATTCCGGTCGTGACAGCTTGCTTTAGCAAAAAGAATGAAGTTTCTTTATGAACTTCATCAAATATGGAAATTCATATATTGAATTCCATGCACAACATAAAAATAATGTATTTTCATCTTTTTTATAATTGGTGTGCAATATGAAAACATATTTTTGTGTTCGAGGCAGAATATGAAGAAAACATGTTTTAAGAAAGAATACAATGTGTTTTAAGTACATTGGATTCCATTAAAATGATATGATTTTCATATCTCTATGAAGAGAATAGGATACAGGTCAGTAGGGGGGTTTCTACCATCGGGAGGGGTCCTGATGGCGAACAGAGAGCCCAATTTTGGGCTCTCACTAGCTTGTTTTTAGCCAAAACAATGAAGATTCTTTATGAAATTTTATCAAATATGGAAATTCACATATTGAATTCTATGCACAACATTAAAATGATGTACTTTCATCATTTTTACAATTTGGTGTGCGATACGAACACATATTTTTGTGTTCAAGATAGAACATGAAGAAAACATGTTCTAAGAAAGAATACAATGTGTTTTAAGTACATTGGATTCTATTAAAGAGATATGATTTTTATATCTCTATAAAGAGAATAGGATTTTTCTATTCATTTATATATATTCATTAGAAATTCAAGAGAATTTCAATCCATGGTTTCTATTTTTCATGAATAGATATGAGTTTATTCTCATTTCTCATAAATATGCAGGAGAAATAGAATGACCTATTTCTCTTTATGTAGAACATGAGATGGTTAATGTCCTACGTTCTATCTAGGTTTGTCAAGAACATGCAGATTCATGTTCTAAATATCTTCATCTTCATCTTCATCTTCTTCATCATAACAGATGAAGAAGTCATGGCCATGGTTGTCTTCTCTATTGAAGCAGAAACTAAAAAAGTTTCTATGGATCAAAGGCAGATCTTTGATCCAATCTGATAGAGGGATGTAGAGAGAGTGAATGTTAAATTGATGGAGGAATGGAGTTCCATTTCTCAATTTCTCACCTTCTTCGTCTTTCTCTTCAAATGGAGAGCTCTTTGGAATTTCTCTCAAGATTTTCCTTCGCAAAATGTATCTATTTCTTTTGCAAAAATGTCTATCTCTCTGTCTATCCTTTAATCTGTCAATTGAGACGCACTTATACTTCTCTAGGAGTGGGAATGGTTAAATACCACACACCCCACGTTCTTAAAGTAAGTGGGGGTGAAATAACCACCCACTCCTCCTAAAAAATAGGCCTCAGTGCCTGTTTTGAGGGTTTCCCGATACCACTCACCAAAGCGAGTTGGGGCACCCTATATAAGGACCTCTCGACATCAGGAGGGGTCCCGATAGGCCGGGACCCCTAAAAAACAACTCTTTTTGAGTTGTTTTGAAAGGGGATCCCCCATGTATGATTCCCAGGCTATTTAAACAAGTTCTTAGCTTGTTTATGTGTTTACATCAATTTTGGTATTAATTGATAAATTCTTGATCATCGACCTTGTTCTTCAATTGAAAACTTATATAAGTATTTAAAGTTATTGGGAGTTGAATTTTTTGACTCCAACAAAAGCTCCCCCCTCAATACCATGTACACAACATACATATATATATGAGTTGGATATATGATATTAATGAATTTTGTATTAATTTTGGTGTCAACAAATAACCCCCGACAAGGAGTGTATACAATTTATCGCGTTGTCTACACGATGTTGTCGCACTCGCATTTGAGTTATGGACATAAGTTTGAGAATGTTTAGTTTAGAGTCATTTCAAACATGGGTATTTGTTTACAATCATTTTGAACATGGGTATTGGTTTTATAGTTATCTCGGACGTAAAAGTCATTTGACGACCCTTATAACATGAATTTTAACTTGAAGTCCTCATATGACGTAATTTCATATATATTAGTTTAAAACCATTTTGGACACGGGTATTAGGTTACAGTCATTTCAGACATGGATATTAGTTTACAGTCATCCCAGACGTAAAAGTCATTTAACGTCGCATAGAACATGACTTTTAACTTGAAATCCTCATAGGACGTAATTTCATATATATTAGTTTAAAGTCATTTTAAACAAGGGTATTAGTTTACAATCATTTCGGACATGGATATTAGTTTACAGTCATCTCGGATGTAAAATTCATTTGACGTCCCTTAGAACATGAATTTTAACTTGAAGTCCTCATAATACGTAATTTCATATATATTGGTTTAAAGTCATTTCGGACACGGGTATTATTTTACTGTCATTTCGGACATAAAAGTAATTGGACGTCCCTTAAAACATGACTTTTAACTTGAAGTCCTCATAGGACGTGTATATATATATATATATATATATATATATATATTAGTTTAAAGTCATTTCGGACGTTAATATTATTTCGGGACTTATCCGCGACATGTTTATGTAGCTACGGAACCTTATGATAATCTTTTGATGAGTATCTTTTAGGATAAATTTCAGATATTTAGATGTGTCCATAGGATGAATAACATCGCGGGACTATTGAGGTAAAGCTTTTAGTGAGTTTTCTTTTGGGATCAATCTCAGCTTCATCTCAGTGCTGCCTTTAGTCAGCTTTTACTCAATGCGGATATCTTACCGTGTGACTCATGGGATAAGACTTTTTTATGAGTTTCCTTTTGGGATCAATCTCAGTCTTATTATAGGTCTTGCTTGTTTTGTAAGCGTATTCACAACGATCGTCGATAAATCGAAATGAGTCACCTCTCTAGAGCGCGCTCAATTTATCACAAGTCAGATCCAAAATCCAAAAGTAGACAAAGATCGTTGTTTGTCTGTCCTTCGACATATATATATGTATGTATGAATATGAGTTTCGATTTTATATATCAAGGCGCTGGTTATTGATTGAAAGGGATTTTACGTATCGTATCTTAAGTTCTAAAGTAACCGCAATCAAGACGGCGTCGCGTGTAGCTAGTCGTGATGAGTACCGGTCGTCCGCAGGGAGATGGTGCGTTTTATGTTCTTGTTTTCACGAGTTAAGCCAAAGGTCCGAATGGTTCAATTCTAACCTATGTGTTTGTATATGCAAAATAACGCTTGTTAGGGATAGAGATAGGTTAGTGTAAGTTAGGAAAATCCATACTTATTCTTTTGTGTCTCACTTCACTATTGAAGCTAGAGTAATCGGAAACAACATGGATTAGGGTATTTAAGTATGGTATTTGTAAAATCCGGCTTATTGACCTTTATTCTTCCGTTCTTGTTTCTTAATTTTCGCCTCCGGCCAAACCAAATGCAATCAGTCACGGTTTGGAATCATCACTATCGTGGTAGGATATGATGCCTAACAGAGCGTTTGCATGAGATTTGGGCGGAGTTCAATTAGCAAGTATCGGGCAAACGAAATGAGTGAAGAAAAACTTAATTTTAGACAACCATTCTCTTTCCCTAACAATATCCACTATTCACAATTCATGACCAGTATCAAAAGAAAATACAAAAGAGAAGAGATCAAAGAAAACAACATTGCAAGTAAGTAAATAGCATCAAATAAAATTGCAAGTAAGTAAAATAGCAAGTAGAAGATACTAAGAACCCAAGTGCATCAAAATGAAAACTTTATTAAATTCAACTCTAAGATACAAGCAACCAATTCAATAACCAAAACCTAAACTTGTAATCTCATTACAGAGGTTTCAAGATCAGGAGAAGGTAAGTAACTCAAACCAACTAACTAATATGTATAAGAACTAAAACATAATTACAAAAATGTAGAGTGAAGATTGAAAATTGGACAAAAGTATGGCCTTTGTGCTTGCTCTTTATTCTGGTATATATAGGCAATTCATCAAAAAAAACAAGCAATATAATTGAGATGATGTGACAACTTGGAACGACCAGAAGAAAAATGGAGCCAAAATGTGGAGGTGGGACCGCCGGTGGTGGTTAAATGATGATTTCTGGCGGTTTTTCTTCAAGTGGTGGGGCCCGTCTTCTTGTGGCGATCTTATGTCCTCTACATGATCTCTCTGGTATTGTTTGATTCTTCTATAAACACTTGAGTTTTAATCTGTAGATTTGGAGCGAAATGCATCTTTAAATCATATCAACACTTTTCAAGTACTCATTATATCAAGCCCACTTACTCATCCACTTGCCCACTTGCACAATGTGTTCACACTACATCATTGCTGTCCACCAAGATTCATGCACCCAAATATAGTGTTCACCTACAACCTATATCATATTTGACCATTTTGAAAAAATGTGTACACTTGATTTGTTTTGCAAAAATCTTCTTGAATAATGACCGGTATTCCGTTCCGGTTGCAATGTCGGCTTATAAATGTCGTATCCGTGCATTTGAGTGTATTTCCAGTGTTTTGTCATGAATACTTGTAATCTGTACTTATTGAGCAGACACGGATTAATAGTACCGATGTATCACAAAATTGATAATGAATGAGCGGTATTGAAATGCGGTTTTTCGTGACGAACAAATACCCCTAAACTTATCTTTTACTCGTCCCGAGCAAAAAAAAATCCTAATCTCATTTTCGCAGGGAATACGATTGCATTGAGCCCGTGCAATAAGCCGTTAAATCTCTAGGTGTCTCTAGTAGGAGGAATGTTGTCTCTTGAGGGTTTTCAGCTGATTACACTCACAAAATCCCGTCAAGCTAGTTTTACGAAATAACCGTCGATTTTAGCCCCAAGGTTTAGTATCAAAACTAGAAATTCTATTATCCTAAGTTAGAAATATCAAACCCTTATTTTTCACACCTCACTTCTTATTTAACTAAACATTCTATACGTCTTTACGTATAGTGCAAATAGTGTCATTTCGTTTCAAAAAATTCGATTAAAGTCGTAATGTCACACAATAAAGACCGGATAAAACTTCTAAAGGTTCATACAAGTTTATAAAGAGTTATGTTTTTCTCAAGTTTCGTTCTTTAACTAGGTTTCAAATTCAGAATTTCTATCGTCCTTAAAAGAAAACTAGGTCTTTATTCTTCACTCTACTTTTTACTTGTTTTCGTTTCATACACACCTTCGTGAACGTGTATTAGTCTTTATCATTAAGTAAAACCTTCATATCTCCGTTTAAAAATACTTTTATAAAAACTTGTCTTTAGTCAAGATTATTCTCACACAAATAACCGTTAGGAATTTTAACTCGGAAAGAACACTTGCTTGACTTTATTCTAATTTGGACTTTTTAGGTTTCTTAGCGAGGTTTGGGCTAATACACCCAAACCAGTTGGTGTTCCCTTATAAAAAAAAGAAATAAAGAGAAAAAAAGTGATGGGAAAAATTCCCCCTAATGGAGCATCACGTGCCCACTCGTGATGCATCTATGAACAAAGATTATAGGTATTGCGCTCAACAATTAATGCTGAAATTGAGATTTACGTGCAAGCACGTGAGCATCCATATACAAAGTATATAGGCATCTTTTTAAAACAAATAAAAGGCCAGAGAAGCTCACGTGTCAGCACGTGATGCCTTTTTTGGGCTGTTGCACATAAGCAAATGAGTTTAACTCAGTAGGGGTCACGTGCTGCACGTGAGTGGTCCTAAACGCCTTCTAAGCTGATAGAATTAAATTCTAAATAAAGAGATCAAAACCCTATTTAGAAAATATTTTCTTAAATCTTTCTAAACAAGAAAGATTACTCTCTGTAAAACAGAGCACCGTTGGATTAAAAAATCCAATAGTGATTAAAAAAATCACCTATCTATAGAAAAATTATGTATTGGGAAATATTTTCCTAATCTTGTTAAAAACAAGAAAAATATCTTTTGTAAAATAGAAGTTTTTGGATCAAAGATCCAACAGTGGATAAAATCCCCAAATCAATTAAGATCTCTCAATGAGAGATTTCTTTAACTAAATCAACAAACTTGCTTCTACTATATAAAGGACCCAAGACTTCAAGTCTTGTACAGAAGAGACCCCCCATAAGATTTGAGAAACAAAAGAAAAAGAGAAAAAAGAGAATTCAATTCTCCAAAAAAAAGAAGAAGATCCTCTTTTAGAAAAAGAAACCCTCGGTAAGAAGAAAGACATAGAGATTATTTTATCTCTTCTTCGCCACTCCAAGAGTTTAACTCTTCTAAAAAAAACTTAGTTCTTCCTCTTGTTGAGATCTGCAGAAGCAGATCTTCCCACAAGTTGAGAATTTAATTCTCATCGGGGAGATTCTGCCATGCAGATTCAAAACTTAGGGGAAGAATTAAGTTTAAAGAATTTAATTTTTACAAAAAAATATAGGAATTTAATTCCTCTGATAAAACTAGGGTTTAACCCTATAAAAGAATTTAATTCTTATAAAAATAAAGGACCTGAAATTTTCAAAACTCAGATCAAGATCTCCATGCATATAAAAGAAACGATTAGCGTTCAACGCTATAACAACAGATCACGTGTTCCCACGTGAACAACTCTGATGAACAAAAAGGAATGACTGAGATCGAGTCACGTGATCTCACGTGACCCCCTAATAGTCCTTAGCACTTATAAAAGAAAAAGAGAATAAATCAAAGACAGTTCCCATTTTTGGGGCGCCTCACGTGATCCCACGTGACCCCAATAGTGCTTAGCACTTAGAAAAGAACAATAGAATAAACCCAAAGAAGCAGTGCCCAATTCTCAGACGCCTCACGTGCCATACGTGAGCGCTCCAAATTTTAGTGTTTAACACTGCTTTAGAGCCTCACATGGGAGCACATGAGAGCCGAGCAGCTATTAGTGTTTAACACTATGAGAGGCCAACCTTAGCCCAAATTAGCCAGGTCTCCCGAGGCCAAAATCCTTTTGATCACCAATCAACCGAGTCCTCTTATACTCAGGTCTCCCTAAATCGATCTTAGTTCCAAAGATGACTAATGATTTCCTAACAGATGGTATCTAAAATGATGCTCATTCCACCATGATCTCTCCCTTCAATCTGGAATTCGGTTTAAGGGTGCATCTCTCTATACCTCTGATACTTGTCGTTGTATTTCTTCAACGTCTTCATAGAGGTGGAGGGTCCCGACAATCAACTGCTCTTTGGTGCACTCCCGAACCCATGAGAACATCCCAATGGACCGCAATGTCTTTAAACTAGCTGTGGACCGTAATGTCCTTAAACTAGCTGGGGACCGCAATGTCCTTAAACTAAACCCTCACCCCAAAAATGGTGATCTACGGACCGTAACGTCCCTAAACTAAAACGATAGAGCCCAAATGCTCTTTTGTTGGATCAAAAATGATCCTAAACACCCGTTAAGTAGATCTTAGTTCTAGATCGGACTAATGTATCCTTAAAAAATATTTAAGTTGATCTTAATCTCAAACGAGATTAACGATCCTTAAATCAACCCAAACCCAAATGTAAGAATATACGGATTTGGACTAATCCACGTCCTACAGGTGACAACATAAATTAGTCTCCGTATACAATCCACGGGCAACCAAAAAATAAAACAAACACACACGACACGACGTGACCTTCTGGAGCAGGAGAAAGTGGTTATCGCTACGCGGTAACGTAATTAACTGCAGGGGCTTGCGTCTGCAGGGAAGAGCGCCCCCACAATAAAAAATCCCTCACAAACGAGGGGGAATCTAACGAAATCTGCTACAACGGCCGCATCCGTCCAAATCTCCGATACACGGTGCCATAAATCAACTTGGCATCTTCGGAGAGGTGGACAGATAAATCCAAATAGCATCTACCCCCAAATTCAGGCAAGACGACCTACGCGGTCTTGTCTCCCATTTTCGGCGGTGAACAGATACTGGCACGCCCCGTGGGACCTTTTCCTTTTTACACTCCACACTTCGTGTTTCGTATTCGCGAACAAATCTCGGTTTAATATGGTTGCCCCTGGATTCAAGGTACTAAGATTTGGCGTCTTACTCCTATGCAGAAGATAACATCGATGGCTTCCAGCTACACCAACTGCAACGGCAACTCCCATTCCATCCCCGCCGGAGGAGTGACTTATGGGCCCCAAGCAGCCTCCATCTTTGCAATGCCAGTGGAACAAGTGACTCAGGCCACCACTGGATTGTTCTTTGGGACCATGATCTCGCCCACAAGCTTCAGCGCCCCGGTGCTATCACAGGAAGCTTCGAAGAAGTCGGTCTTCGCTCGACTTGCAGCCGCCACGACCCCTCTCAATGGGTCGTCCAAGTCTTCTATCTTGGTCTTTAATAGACTGAGCCAAAGCTCCAGTAGGCCTGCAAAAAGGCTCGCAATACCTGAAGGGGTTATCCCGAAGCGGATAGCCATTCCAGTCCCGGCAGGTGAAGTCATCAGAGGGGATTCTCTTGCTAATAGATCGGTCTTTGCAAGATTGGCCATTCCGACTCCTGCTTCCGGCAAAATCATCAAGACAAATTCCCCTACCAAAAGGTCAGCCTTCAAAAGATTGACCATCCCATCTCAGCGGACGTCAGCTTTTAACAGGCTGGCACTAATAAGGGCCTCTCATCAAAGAGGGGGGCATGACGAAGCCGCTCCCACGACAGAGATGGTCACTTCTGCACGACATGCTCGACGTCGCCACTAGCGCCGAGCGAGGAAAGATGGAGACAGTTCCCCCTCTGGACTTACCCCACCAGCTCCAATGGTGGAAATTGACACTGCTGTTCTAACTGGGAACAACTTCGAGCTGCTTAGGAGGGTACGCAAGAACTCTCCAACCGCTGTATTAAAGAAGTCTCCTTCGTCTATTGAAAACACAACGCAGGCAAAACGAATGCTCTAGCCGGCTGTCCTCCAAAATCCACAGGGTCTAGCGGAGAGTCCAAGACTATGTAATTAACAAAGACTACTCTCACCGGCTGAAGAAAACGAATGCTCGGCAAGAGGAGGACCATCCCTCCGTCGTACCACGGAAGGTATCGTCTGCATGGGTGCCTGCTGCAACGACCTCTTCAACTTCAACCTCCCATAAGAGGAGAAGGCCGGAGAAGATCCCCATGCCTACAGTAAATTTCAAAGGCAGTAGACCCAAATGCCCCAAGTCTGGGGGCATGGTAGTACACACGGTGTACATGACTTCTGGGAAAGAGGAAAGCCGTACTTCCACGGGTCATCGACCATTCACATGGTCTGTGACAAAATCTCAGGAGTAACAACAAAAGCTCTAGGAGATGCTGACAAAGATGGCCACACTCATTGGGCAGAAAGAAAGCCTGGAAGCATCGTCCGAGCAGCGCCAGGAACAAGAGACCGACACCGAGTTCTTGCGAAGGGTGCTAGAAATGAAGGATAAGGAGGCCGTGGAATAAGCTGCTAATATAAAACAGATGGAGCTTCTGTTCTAAGACATTTTTGGGATGATGATCCAGCCGGAGCCTCCAGCCGAAGACCCTCTCATAATCATCGAAGACAACAGAGAGGAAACGTCAAACCCTCCTCCGGATGTCTCAGCAGCCCAAGAAGAGACAATTTCCAAGGGTGCCCTTGATGACTACACATCTCAACAAATACGAGCTCATCAAGCGAGTAAAGCTGCTGGCCAAGTCGTCAGAACTGGGCGACCTTATTCAGACTGGTACGATCAAATCAACTACCCGCTAGGATATACGATCCCTAAGTTCCATGTGTATAAGGGGATGAGCAATCCACACCAGCACGTTGCTCAATTCAGAGCTTTGTGCGGTAATACTGGAGGCGACGACAATGGCCATTTCCGCGAAATGGCCATTGATTGCGGTTTATAATTATTTTTGATTCATCTTTTGTTAAATCATTACCGCAATCAATGGCCATTTCCGCGGCCGTTATATGCCCGTATTGGTGGATTTGGTGGCGGTGCGTGTAGCGTTGAATAGGTCTTTTTATAGAAGGCTATTTTTGTAAATGCAGATATGCGAATCAAATGTAACCTAGGGTTTCCTATTCTCTATAAATAGGAACTCTAATCATTGTAATTTCTTATGCCTCCCTTCATTAATAAATTTTAGAATTCTTTTGGAGAGCATCAAGTTGTAAGTTCTTTATTTTCTGCCCTAGGTTAATTTTCTATTCTTGCCCTAGTTAAATTTAATTCCTTACCCTAATTAATCTTTTATTCTCTGTCCTAGATAAATGTTCTTCAATTCCCTAATGAGTGAGTAGTCTCCTCGCTTGTTAGGGTTAGATCTAGGGAAGGTTTGAGAGACGAAGATCTCTCATCCCCTTTCTTGTCCATCATATATTTTCATAGGACTCTATGCATACATGCACATACCGCTCCCTACGGCACCCTATCCCTCGAGATAGCGATGATACCGTAGTATAAAGGCCCGGTTGTGATGTTTTCCATGGAGGTTAGGGTAATGATTGATAAAGGAAGGACAAGAAACTAGAGGAAGAAAACATCTTCCCGATGATTCTAATCCCTTTTGTTAATAATTACCATAACACCTAATTAGATCTTCATATGGGTATAGAAAGCGATGAGATTTATAGACTTTCCAAACTTAACCTAGACCTAATCCTAACAAGACTTAGATATAGATTAATTAGATTTTTAGATTTAATAATCCGTCCGAACACCCATCGGAATTAACTCGTTTGAGCGATTAGGAGATTCATAACATCCCTGTGGACCGACCCGTACTCACCGGCTAGCTTCATGCGACGCCGTTCTTGATTGCGGTAATTATTTTTGATCGACAAAACCTCTCAAAATCATGCTCTCGTAGCAAGGAAAAAGTCCGATGCAGAAGCAACAACAAGATCAAGAACGGGAATGGTGTTCGAAGACAGCAAAGCGGATCCAAGAAGTTACGCGATCGAGAAAAAGTCAGCTGAAATCCGTCTTTTATGAAAAAGATGGGTCGGGAGTACTCTTTTTCTCAAGACAAGATAAGGAAAATATTCAACCTTGTTATGAAACATCAAATGATGACGCTCCCAGAGTCTCGGCACCCTGAGCAAATAAACGAGGTCCATCACCCGGCTTATTTCTCCTACCACCGAGCAATGGGACATCCTCTTGAAGATTGCTTCACTTTCAAAGTCTGGGTCGAAGACCAGTATTAGCAAGGCAGGTTTGCTCTATCCGACAGTTGGAGGGTAGCCCTACCACGAAAGCATGAGCCAAGAGCAACCTACACTGCAAGGGAAATTCCAGATCAACATCGAGCTTGGAAACGAACTCGTACCCGTCACGTGATAACATTCTGAAAGGAGGAGGAGCACGAGAATATGGACGTCCTCTCCCAATACTTCGCAGACAAAGATGAGAATGGGGTAATTTTAGAATTTCTACCGGCGCCAAAAGAGTTGGAAGATGGGATACAGACCACAACGGACAACCTGAGAAAAATCGACTTGGGGACAGAAAACGAGCCAAGGCTAACCTTCGTCAGTGAGCCGCTGACTGAAAAGCAGGTGGCCACGTTAAAGGACGTGCTTATGCAATATAAAGACTGTTTCGCCTGGAATTATTCCGAGATGCCGAGACTAGATCCAGAAATAGCGGTGCATAAACTGGCTATATCGCCGGACGTTAAGCCAGTCAAGCAAGCGCCAAGAAGAACGCGGCTTGAACTCGAGATGAGCATCAATGCCGAAGTCAAGAAGCTAATCGACTCCGGATTCATCTAGGAAGTTCAGTATCCTGACTGCATCGCCAGCATTGTCCCAATGATGAAGAAAAATGGGCCGGCACGCATCTGCGTGGACTTTCAGGATCTCAACAAATCTTGCCCGAAGGATGAGTTCCTAGTACCGGTTACCGAGCTGATGATCGATAACACGTCCACTCATGAGGTCTTCTCCTTCATGGATGAATCTTCAGGGTATAATCAAATAAATATGCATCCTAAAAACCAAAAGCATACCGCCTTCCGGACCCCGCTAGGCATATTTTGCTATAAGGTGATGCCCTTCGGCTTGAAGAATGCAGGCGCTACCTACCAGAGGGACATGACGAACATCATACATGAGATTTTCGAATGTTATATCGACGACCTCATGGTGAAAAGCAAATCATACGAGGAGCACTGGGAGTATTTGAAGATAGTGTTCTAGCGTTTTCGGAAATATAACCTGAAGATGAACCTTCTGAAATGCGCGTTTGGAGTCTTCTCAAGAAAATCCCTGGGATTCATCGTATGACATCGAGGCATCGAAATAGACCCATCAAAGATCAAGACGATTATGGAAATGCCTTCGCCAAGAACTCTCAATCACCTGCGGTCTCTCTAAGGAAAGCTCGCGTATTTCCGACGGTTCACAGAAAGACTAGCAGCGAAATGGCCATTGATTGCGGTTTATAAATATTTTTGATTCATCTTTGTTAAATCTTTATCAAAATCAAGTGGCGCCGTTGCCGGGGATGGCGTAGAAATTTTCTTTTTGCAATTTCGGGTTAATCAAAATTAAAAAAAAAATCATAAAAATCTAAAAAATCCAAAAATTATAAAAATATATCAATTGTTATTTTTTGGAAAGGGTACTTTGTTGTTTGAATCTTGCAGGAACAATCGAGACGGATTTGAAAATTTCCAGAAAGCGAAACAGAAAACAGGATATCGGAACAGAAGAGATTTTAAACAGAAGAACAGTGGAATTTTTCTGGAGATCTGAACCCCTCATTTCGCCGCTAAACCGCCGTGGAAACCACCCTTATACCGCGGATCCGCCGCGGTCTTGGAAGATCAGAACGTAGGAAAAATTCTTGGGAACCGTTACGGCTTTTTGACCGCGAAAACGTGGCACTAAGACTCTTTGGCCGCGGAATGGCGGTGCTCTGTTGACATCATCTTCTGAAAAAATTTCTGTAAGACTCTCTGTTCTTCCTCTGCAAAAATCTTCATATATTTTCTGGAAATTCCTGCATGATTCCGTGAGCTATAAAATATATTCCCTTCCATATAACAATCTTGTGCAGGATTTTTGGGCCCCGCTTGGAATGAAAATTGATTGCAAGTAATATTTTTCTGTTGCATATCTTTTATCAAAATCTTTTTTGCAACAATTTCCAAATTAAGAGAAAAAGAAAAAAGGAAAATTTTTATTAGAAACTTGCAAATTTTTGCCGCAAACAAATCCTTACACCAACTAACTTTCTTTCTTTTCCATTTCTTCTAACATGGGTACCCCACATAATAAATCACTTGCCGAACTTTGGTATCCCGAACCTAATTTTGCGTCGTACGTCAATTTGTTCGGTCAATTTAAAGACGATCCTTCCTTGCCTAAAATATCTTTGAAAGATCAAATAAAGGCGTCTAGGAGAAACAGTTTAACTTTTCAACCCACTTTGTGTCAACCAAGTCAATTTTTACCACCTCCATATGTTGACACCACTTTTTCAAGTCCTTCTGTCACTCCTAAGCCGATGTCCATTGCTGAGCATATTGCTCAATCTCGCAGCCGATCTTTCACCCCTTTCCACTCATCTAGTTCTAGGGATCCGCATGATTATTCACCTTTTTATCCATATGTTGACCCTACCCCTGTCCAATCACCCACTTCCTACCAGTCCTACCCGACTTTCCCACTGTCACTAGACACTGTTTCTACACAGCCTGTTGGGAGTTTTGCATATCCACACGATTTTGACTCTTTTACCGAAACCCCTTTACCACCCAAGTCTAGTTTGGAAGAGTCGTTGGAGGCTTATATTGCAGCAACAAACAAAATGGTTAGGAATGTGGAAGCGTCCGTGGCCGCCCTTATGCAACTTGCTGAACCGGTAGCTAGTTTCCCGCTAGCTCCAAATTTTTCAATGCATGAGGAGGCGGTTGGACTGAGTGAGAATGAGAGAGGATTTCCAAATCAAACCTACCCCTACCCAATTGAAGCCCACAACTCCGATTTTCCATCGATTGTTCTAAATGATTCACCAGTTGAAAATATAGTTGTGTGATTTTGTAGTGCTTGATTTGCCAAATTGTGAGGAACCCCTTTCGAGTGAAACCGCACCTAATCCTTTTGACCTTTACACCTCCACTCTAGAACCTAAATCGATAAATGTCCATACTTTTGATGAGGTGTCTAAGAAAATTGATTTTCACTTGATTGAGGATATAGACGCCGGGAATATTTCGGATGATGAACCTGTCGATTTAATTGAGATTTTATGTTCAAATCATCATCCCGAGTTATTAAATGTTTCTCCCGAATCTCATATGCGTCTTGACTTTGATGATAATGGCATGGATGAGTTGAATCTTGAGGAGAATTATAAGGATAGTATTGAGGAGAGTTTTGAGGATCATATTGAGGTTGAATCATTTCTGTTTGATGTGTCTTATTTTTCAATTCAGCCTCCTGAACCTTTGACTGTTATATCACCCTCCCTCCTTTCCATCGTTCCGACCATGCTTGAAGACTGTGAGCTTGAAAAATTTTCTTTTGAATCTGACACAGTTCTCACAGCCGATAACACGTACGAGTGTTTCACTTTTTCGGACAATATTGATGACTCACCACCCGAGTTCGAGTCCTTTACATTTTCAGATGAGTTAATTGAACTATCAGACTCGGTTGCTTACAGTAGTTTCGAACCATTAATGGAATCTTTCAAGTTCGAGACAGTTTACTACGGTGAGAATGATACTATCCTTAATTCACTTCCTTTCGTTCTCCCTATTGTTCCGACCGTACAAGTGACCGTTACGCTTTCATCTCCTATACCAAGTTCGGCGTACCCATGTTTTCTTGCGAATCTTGAGGGATTTGATCCCATTTCTCGACGGGTTGATAGGTTAGCGCAATCGCTTTTAACACATCGGTCATCACAAATTGCGCTAATTTATTCACTCGATTTACACCCTCAAGATCGCGCGACCCTTCTTTCTCCTTTCCGCCATTCTGCTCCTCCACCGAGACCATATTCTCTTCTTCCCACACGGTCTCACGTGTTTCTCATTTCTTTCTTCTACTCCCCATTCTTGCACCAACTATACCATTACCACGATAAAATTTTTAAATGGTTGGTGCTAACCTTTGGCTTGTGTAAGGCCAAGCTTAAGTTTGGAGGGAACCTTGTTGTACATATGTGTGTGTATATATATATATATATTTGTTTTCTTTTTCTATAAAAAAATAAAAAAAATTCAAAAAATTTCAAAAAATAAAAAAAAACATTATAAATAAATAAACAGGGGAGTGCCGACATTTTTGACCCTCTTGGTGTAGCATGACAGTGAGGACACTGTCAAGTTCAAGTTTGGGGGTATGCTCGGTACGTCTTCTTCCTTCTCATTCATTTGTACATATTTTTGCATTTGCATATTTATTTGAAAACCCATAAAAATTGAAAAATTTCAAAAATTATAAAAATTATTGTATTCAATTTTGGCTTATTTGACTAGAGTTTGACAGATAGGTTAACTAGTTAGGAACAACTAGATCTTTGACATGGTAAATTAAAAACCCTAAAGATAACCTTTCTTAAAGTTTAACGGTAGAAAGTATATGCTTTTGTAGTTTATTTAGAAATAGGCAAATTTTGAGTTCACTTCTTGGGCTAAGTTAAAACAAAGAAAGAGTATTGATACTTTTATTAGAGTATAAGTTTGAAAAATAATTCCTAACTTAAGTCTAGATTCTGAAAATGTATACCCTACAATTTGCACAATCACGCACCTTAAAACTTGGAATAGTAGAAGAGACCTTGAAATGCTCTTGTCTAAAGTCCTTAGTATGATGAAAAATGAAAAAAATACAAGTGTGAATAAAGAAAGAAAAAAATGAACACTGGTTTTTGTGATTACTTAAGGCTGTAAAAAATAGAAATATTTAGCGAGGGTGCTTCATCACCTAGTGCCTTAGACCAACTGGTTTGGGAGTCACTGCTAAAACCTTGGGTGTTGCAAGACTAGGAAGTACGCTTTAATGTGCAAACACATCTTGTAATCGGTTGTTGGTACCTCAAGAAGTATTAACGGTCGCATGAAGGATGTGTAAACAAAATTCATTTAAAAATTCACCTATTAAGAAGTACTTTGGACAACGGACGAGAGTATGATTGCTTGATTTGAATTTCCAAGTGTAGGGGTGATCTATACACACACGTAGGGATATGTGATTGGAGTTTAGATGAGAGAAAGGAATGAAGAATTGAACTTGTATCTTTAGTAGAGTTGATAAAAATTCCTAAGTGGAGATGAAACCCTAGAAGTGAAAACTTAAGAAATGCCGAAAGCTAAGTAGGTCTGCAGAACATATATAATCTTAAGTTAGATGATGAGGAAGTGTGAAGAATATGGGTGGATAATTTACGAGTCGACGATAATAGAATTCCCTGTTAGAAAACCTAATTGGAGAACAAAAGTCGAAAAAGCCAAATTGATAGGATTGTGTGGGTAGTATCCGCTGAAAACCCTCAGGAGACAACACTCCTCCTACTAGGGACACCTAGAGGTTTAACGGCTTGTTGCACGAGCTCAGTGCAATCGCGTTTCCCTGCGAAAGTGCGGTTAGGTTTTTGTAGAGAATAAAAAAAAAGTTTGCTCGAGGACGAGCAAAAAATAAGTTTGGGGGTATTTGTTCACACCATAATATTGTATTATTATATTCCCCATTCTTATTCTTTTTATAAATAAACAGATGCTTTTGACGCATATCTGCTACATATTACAGGTTACAGGTTCTTAGAGCGAAAACAGTGAAAAAGACAAAAAACGACACAAAAGAAGGACTTTTGACCAACAAATAGGAGGATCTTAGTCAAGCCTAGGCGAAGAACAGTTCACAATGTACATGGCAACGCAAGGTCTAAGAATACAAAGCGAACAGTTAAAAATCTATTGCAAATTGTTCACTGAAGATCTGGAACCAATGTAGAAGCTCAATTGATAAAAGAACCACAGAATATTAAAGCCCAGAAAGCCCAAAACAATACCTGAAAGATTCAGCATTCAAGCCGACCAATGGGCCGCGGAACCGCGGCCCAAGCCAACCCATGCCGCGGTTCCGCGGCCGTTATATGCCCGTATTGGTGGATTTTGGTGGCGGTGCGTGTAGCGTTGAATTGGTCTTTTTATAGAGGGCTATTTTTGTAAATGTAGATATGCGAATCAAATGTAACCTAGGGTTTCCTATTCTCTATAAATAGGAACTCTAATCATTGTAATTTCTTATGCCTCCCTTCATTAATAAATTTCAGAATTGTTTTGGAGAGCATCAAGTTGTAAGTTCTTTATTTTCTGCCCTACGTTAATTTTCTATTCTTGTCCTAGTTAAATTTAATTCCTTGCCCTAGTTAATCTTTTATTCTCTGCCCTAGATAAGTGTTCTTCAATTCCCTAATGAGTGAGTAGTCTCCTCGCTTGTTAGGGTTAGATCTGGGGAAGGTTTGAGAGACGAAAATCTCTCATCCCCTTTCTTGCCCATCGTATATTTTCATAGGACTCTATGCATACATGCACATACCGCTCCCTACGGCACTCTATCCCTCGAGGTAGCGGTGATACCGTAGTATAAAGGCCCGGTTGTGATGTTTTCCATGGAGGTTAGGGTAAGGATTGATAAAGGAAGTACAAGAAACTAGAGGAAGAAAACATCTTCCCGATGATTCTAATCCCTTTTGTTAATAATTACCATAACACCTAATAAGATCTTCATATGGGTATAGAAAGCGATGAGATTTATAGACTTTCCAAACTTAACCTAGACCTAACCCTAGCAAGACTTAGATATAGATTAATTAGGTTTTGAGATTTAATAATCCGTCCGAACACCCATCGGAATTAACTCGTTTGAGCGATTAGGAGATTCACAACATCCCTGTGGACCGACCCGTACTCACCGGCTAGCTTCATACGACGCCGTTCTTGATTGCGGTAATTATTTTTGATCGACAAAACCTCTCAAAATCATGCTCTCGTAGTAAGGAAAAAGTCCGATGCAAAAGCAACAACAAGATCAAGAACGGGAATGGTGTTCGAAGATAGCAAAGCGGATCCAAGAAGTTACGCGATCGAGAAAAAGTCAGCTGGAATCCGTCTTTTATGAAAAAGATGGGTCGGGAGTAATCTTTTCCTCAAGACAAGACAAGGAAAATATTCAACCTTGTCATGAAGCATCAAATGATGACGCTCTCAGAGTCTCGACACCCTGAGCAAATAAACGAGGTCCATCACCCGACTTATTTCTCCTACCACCGAGCAATGGGACATCCTCTTGAAGACACAACAACTCACTAAGAAATTTCTAAGGGGGAAGAACTCTGGCCACGGGACAACAACCTTGACGCCGCATTCAGTTTCCAAGCTATTCTACGCTTTTTTCCAGTTACTGCTCTGGTTGAACTACCCTGTCTGCTTTTCCTGGACCAGACTGCTTCACTTTCAAAGACTGGGTCGAAGACCAGTATTAGCAAGGCAGGTTTGCTCTATCCGACAGTTGGAGGGTAGCCCTACCACGAAAGCATGAGCCAAGAGCAACCTATACTGCAAGGGAAATTCCAGATCAACATCGAGCTTGGAAACGAACTCGTACCTGTCACGTGATAACATTCTTAAAGGAGGAGGAGCACGAGAATATGGACGGCCTCTCCCAATACTTCGCAGACAAAGATGAGGATGGGGTAATTTGAGAATTTCCACCGGCGCCAAAAGAGTTGGAAGATGGGATACAGAACACAACGGACAACCTGAGAAAAATCGACTTAGGGACAGAAAACGAGCCAAGGCTAACGTTCGTCAGTGAGCCGCTGACTGAAAAGCTGGTGGCCACGTTAAAGGACATGCTTATGCAATAGAAAGACTGTTTCGCCTGGAATTATTCCGAGATGCCGAGACTAGATCCAGAAATAGCGGTGCATAAACTGGCTATATCGCCGGACGTTAAGCCAGTCAAGCAAGCGCCAAGAAGAATGCGGCTTGAACTCGAGATGAGCATCAATGCCGAAGTCAAGAAGCTAATCGATTCCGGATTCATCCAAGAAATTCAATATCCTGACTGCATCGCCAACATTGTCCCAATGATGAAGAAAATTGGGCCGGTGCGCATCTGCATGGACTTTCAGGATCTCAACAAATCTTGCCCGAAGGATGACTTCCTAGTACCGGTTACCGAGCTGATGATCGATAACACGTCCACTCATTTGTTAGTGTATATGCCCTAGAGGCCATTACTGTATCATATTAGTTTGTATATTACTTAATAGAAGCTTGGGATATTCACCTTGTATTGACAATCTTGCTCAAAATGGTAGTATGCTACTTGGTTTGTTTCTACTTTAATATGTGCATGTGTTTCTTTTAGCATATTGCTTATACATATTAGTAGAGCCCTTAGGATTTTTGCTTGATTACCAGCGTTGTGATGGCAGTCACACTCGTGGGGGCTGGGTAATCCACAAGCACATCCTTATACAGGTCCCTAGTCGTAGGACTATCGAGACAGGGCATCGATACTCCGGAGTAGACTAGCGTATGCGCTTCTCATCCCAGCAGGGGAGACGGTCTGTCCCACAGCCGTCAGTACATCGTACTTGAGATAGTATGCGGGTGCTCGTTAGGTTACGAGTACACTGGATAGGACTCGTCGGGAACTGATTGGTTGGTACTTTACCTATCGTCAGTTATCAGTTCCCAGGTGACATGAGTACAGCTTAGTCCGCTGACTTGACACTGTCACTTCGTCTCGAGTGTGTTCCCACTGTACTTTGATTACTACCCTACCACGGCTCAAAGGAGTCGTGCAAATAGGTAGTAGTTGGGTGCAGTCCCGAAGCACTTGGAGGCAGTGACGGTTAGACAGGATTCGTCTCTCCCGGTATTGGGGGTTGACATCGCGCTGTGTCTAGGAGAGCCATTACACGAGTAGTCCCTTGCCAGGGTAAGCAAGATATACTGATATGTTACCGGTGTTATCTCAGGGTGTTATGGGCTACACTCCGACACGACTTGTACCGCTATTAGGGGACTGACATTTACCGCCCCCCTAGGCCCGCCATGCGATGTATCAGAAGAACAGACCGGACTGTACGGAGATTGTCACATTCAGGCTCAGTAGGAGTTCAGATGGGTTTCACCTCATCCGTCTTCTTATCGGCATCTACCTGGGGGCCGTTACGCATAGCTAGTGCCGCTTGCGGTCTGTGGTTAAACCCACTGCCAGCGTAGTGTCGAGTCTTTAGAGTCCCATACAGAGAGCTATTCGTATTTAGGCAAAAGAGTAGAGGTCGCATGGTTTTGCGACAGGTCGCATGGTTTTGCGACAGGGTTCCGTCACATCCGCGCACTTCTGCACGTTTAGTGACCGGACAGTTATTACTAGCGGGCTTTGGTTTAAGCCAGATCCTAGTATACGTTTTGGGATCGATTTTATCTCGTTTGCATGCGTGTTCCTTGGAACGCGGATGCGGGTGTGTATGCACAGTTGACAGAGACATAGGCAGAAGATTCTCATTAGGGTTATTGACTGTTGACCTTTGCTTAACCCTAATGAGAATTAGAAATATGGTTAATGATAATTAAGTATTATTGTGCCATGGTTGGGTTGAAAGGTTGACCTTGTTGATTTTGTTGACCGGTTGACTAGGTTGGACTTGTTGACCACCATCATTACTATGGCTATCATTTCATGCAAAGACTTTTGGCTTGCTTATTTGTTCACACATTGCATTTAATGCATGAAATGATCTTGCCTTTTGTGAGATGATAACCATCACATAATACTTGATTATCATTATGGCTCATGATGCTTTTGGATTATGAGAGGTTGGATGAGAAAAGAGTGGCTCATTCTTTCATTGGCTTTCTCTCTCTTGAGCTCTCTCATTCTCAAGCTCTCTCCTTCTTCCTCTTGCTCTCTCTCTAGCTCAAGGAAAACCATTCTCATGTGTTGAGACTCATTACCTTAGAGATAAAAACACCAAAACAATTCTCTACTCATTCTAGTTCACAAGGCCTAGCAAGCCAAGTGTTCTAGTTTCTTCAAAGTTCGAAGAAGAAGCCAAAGGTAGAAGTTTTCGGGTGGATCCATCTTCGGCGTGAGAAGACGACGAGGGGAGGCCGGTCCGTACACCACAAGAGTTGAAGACGAAGGAGTTCAAGAAAGGTATAACCCCCTAACCGAGTAGGTAAACAACTCCTAGTTAGGTTGTTAGGTAGATTGTTTAACAAAGATCCGTATTTGTAGTCCATGTTACCACCTCTAGAAAAATCGTTTTACACCAATTCCGCAAGCCCGTAAGTACCGGGAGAGGTAGCATGGACTTACAGTGGTATCAGAGCCTAGTTAAACACTATCTAACATGTTAGCAATGTAAGTAGAAGTTCGATCGGAGAAAAAGTCACGAAAAACACCCGGAAAATCAAGTTTCTGTCGATTCTGTATTCTGTTCAAAAATTGATAAATCATACTCCAAAAATCGACTCAGGCTTTTTAAAAGACACTCAAGAAATTTGGTCCAGAGAACTGTTCAAAGCGCCGCGGAACAGCGGCGGGAGCACGCTCCTGCCGCGGATCCGTGGCCGAGTTGAGTCGGTCGTGGCTCAAATTTCTTGCAGTGTGTTTCTGGGGGTATTTTGGGATTTTTACAATATGTTTTTTCTGCCCAGGTTTTCCAGAAAGAAAAATTTGTTTTTGGGGCTTGAAAATCCGTATTTTTATCGAACTTCTAAAGACTAAGGCTAACGGGTTTATATCTGTGATGTGATATTTGTATTGAACGTCTGCTAATCGCTATATGTCGACTAGTGGGGGTTATACAAATCTATGATCTGTAATGTTGATGGTATGTGTATATGAATTCGTTGGATTGTCGCGGGTGAATAGCCGGGGGTTGTGAGATGAGAGTTTTCTTTTCTTTTAGTTCATGTAAAATATGTAAATTGATGTAATATTATTTGTATGGCCGCACAACCGAGTCGGGGTTGTAGCCGTCATTGTATAATTTCTTTTTACTGTTTTTTGCTCCTAGGATAGACCCATGATGGGGTGCACAAACTACCGGGTATCTCGAAGTGCCGAGTGGCCTACTCACGTCGTTGAGGGAGGTTGCTCCGCTTCGGATATTTGGCGGGTAGTTTGCCGCACCCGTAGGGGTCTTGGGTAGGGTATTGGCTATTCACCGCGACCGTGTAATCTGCTTTTCGTTACAGGCTCGTACGAATTGCGGATTCCTAGTATATCCAATGTGTTCATCTGTGATCTGAAATGGCTATCATTGCAATATATCTATATATGATATTATTTAGGCATTGCTTATGTTTTTCAGCCGCGCTAGCCCAGCCCCCGCTCTGTTGTTAGTTAAGTAACCTAACGGGTAATGACGGGGCCCCGTGGCGAATGCGAATGGCATAAGCGTACGCCATATTTTGGTTGATTTCTGCAATGGTAGGATTAAATGATGGGACGCATTAAAAGAACTAATGCAAGAAAATAAACCAAGTAAAAGTCGTTGGAACACTTTCGAAACCACTCGGTTCTTTTCAAAAACCAACTTTTAAATGCGGAGCTTGAGCCACTCCTTTTAAAAGCTATCTCGTTCCATCGATTATATCAAATTCACTACGTTCACGGTTTCGCCAAAACCATTCGTAGCCCTCCGTCGTTTCACATGAATAGTCAATAGTATTCAAGCTATGTTTGTTGGCCAAAGTCAAGGCATAGTGATTGGTAGCTATTGGGTATTCATGTGCAGCATAGATAGATGCGTTGGTTTGGGATAGTCGTACTGTTAGTGTTTATGCCCTATAAGGCCATTACTGTATCATACTAGTTTGTATATTACTTAATGGAAGCTTGGGATATTCACATGTATATAACAGTCTTGCTTAACATGGTAGTATGCTACTTGGTTTTTCTATCTTAATATGTGAGTAAACGTATTGATAGAGCTCTTAGGATCTTGCTTGACTACCAGCGTTGTGATGGCAGTCACACTAGTGGGGGCTAGGTAGTCTACAAGCACATCCTTATTCAGGTCCCTAGTCGTAGGATTATCGAGACAGGGCATCGATACTCCGGAGTAGACTAGTGTGTACGCTTCTCATCCCAGTTGGGGAGATGGTCTGTCCCACAGCCGTCAGTACGTCGTACTGGAGATAGTATGCAGGTGCTCGTTAGGTTACGGGTACACCGGACAGGACTCACAGGGAACCGTTGGTTGGTTTTATACCAGTCGTCAGTGGACAGTTCCCAGGTGACATGAGTACAGCATAGTCCGCAGCTCGACACTGCTACTTCGCCTCGAGTGTGTCCCACTGTTCTTAGATTGCTACCCTACCACGGCTCAAAGGAGTCGTGCAAACAGGTAGCAGTTGGGTGCAGTCCCGAGCACTTGGAGGCAGTGGCGGTTAGACAGGATTCGTCTCTCCCGGTATTGGGGGTTGATATCGCGCTGTGTCAGAGAGCCATTACGCAAAGTCCCTGGCCAGGGCAAGCGAGATTTGCTGGTAGGTTCCAGTAGTTTCTCAGGGTGTAATGGGCTACGCTCCGACACGACTTATACCGCTATTAGGGGACTGACGCTTGCCGCTCCCTAGGCCCGATATGCGATAGTCTTAGACGAACGGACCGGACTGTATGGAGATTGTCACATCAGACTCAGTAGGAGTTCGGATGGGTTTCCTCATCAGCCTTTTTATCGACATCTACCTGGGGACCGTTACGTACAGCTAGTGCCGCTTGCGGTCTGTGGTTAAACCCACTGCCAGCGTAGTAGTCGAGTCTCTAGAGTCCCACACAGAGAGTTTCCCTACTTTAGGCGAAACGATATAGAGGTCGTATGGTTTTACGACAAGGGTTCGGACGCATACGTGTGTTTACGCACGTACGACTTTCGGACAGTTTTTACTAGTCGGCTTTGGTTTAAGCCAGTTACTAGTATCCAGTTATTGGATTTATACAGTCTAAAGTTTTTCCGTGTTTTCACGGATAGGAGGGGCGTTCTCGTAATTGCGCGAGAAGCTTCTAGAAGATGGTGACTAAGGGGGTTAAGGTGGTATATACATTAAATGAGATTAGTGAGTCATATGGATGATTCATCCATGTCATTAATGCATCATAAATGCTTAGTGACTCATGGAGATGAATCACCATTAGATATTTATCAAGCACGGTTGTAAATCATTTTCTTTTCTTTTCTTGAAAAACAATAATGCTTGATATATATTATGATAGCTCATTTTCTCATTTGATTATTATTCTCACCTTCTCTCTCCTCAAGCTTCCTCTCTTCAAACCCTAATCCTCCCCTTTCATGTGTTGAGTACAAGGATTAGTTAGACTACTTAATCCATAACCCTCACTCTATATCATCTAGGTACTTTGATTAGCACTTAAAGAAACCTAGTTGCCTCAAGTTTAGAGGCAAAGCTTGGAGTAAAGCTCTCGTGGTGGATCGTCTACTACTTGGAGAAGGCCGAGGAGGAGGTGGAGTTCGTAAAGACGAAGGACACGGTTCTTTAGGTATAATCACTTCACATAGTAGTTTAGAACTTCTATGTTAGTTATCGTTTAGCTTCGATTCATGCGGTTAGTTGATGTTTAAGCAAAGAACAAGATCGTTTTTCATATTTCCGCCTCCCCGTAAGTCGTGGGGTGTTGTACATCGACTTACAGTAGTATCAGAGCCTCGCTAAACAATAATTAACTCATTAGCTAAGTCGCAAGAATTTCGAACGCAAAAAGAACCGGAAACATCGTCGCATTAACACAGTTTCTGTCGAAATTAAAACAGGCCCTAAAATTTTTTCAGGGACCTGCAGAATAATAAGGAGGAAATTATAGGGGTGCTCAAGAAATTTTGTCGCGTAACTCGGCTAACTTGCCGCGGAACCGCGGCGGATCCATGCGATCCGCCGCGGATCCTTGGCCGAGTTAGGGCCGAGTCGGCCCAAATTTCTTCAGTGACCTTCTGGTGTTAACAGTGATATTTCTGGATGTTTATTTTTCTGCTCAAGTCTCAGGTGCACAGAGAAGTATTGGAGTAGAATCTAATGTGTTTGCACGATCGAAATTTTGCGATGTTTGCTAATTTGATTATATCTGTGTTTGTATAATGTGTTTGTAAACCTCCCCTAATTGCTAGTATGTCAGTTGGCAGGGGGTTGCATATTTCTGTAATGGTTTTTACTGTTTGTGGATGTGAACTGTATTGAACTGTTGTGATAATTAGCCGGGGTTTGTGATGGGTTATTATTTTAATTCATTTGATGTAAATGTAATTTGTTGTAATATTATTTTTGCGGGGCACATCCAGGTTGCGGTTGTAGCCACCGTTGTATTATTTCATTTTACTGTTTTTGCTCCTAGGATAGACCCAAGATGGGGTGCACAAACTACCGGGTACTTTGAAGTGTTTAGTGGCCTACTCACTTTGTTGAGGGAGACCGCTTCACTTCGGGTATTTGGCAGGTAGTTTGCCGTACCCGTAGGGGTCTAGGGTGGGGTAAAGGCTATTCATCACAACTGTGTAATCCGTCTTTTGTTGCAGGCTCTAAACAAACGTGGATTGCTTGCAAATCCAATAAAGTTCATATGAGATCTGGAATGCCTATTATTGCGTTTGACGAATGTACAATATCTATATATGATAGCTATTTAGACGTCACTTATGTTTTACACCCGCGCTAGCCCAGCCCCCGTTCTGTCGTTAGTTAAGTAACCTAACGGGTGATGACGGGACCCAGTGGAGAATGCGGATGGCATAAGAGGACGTTGTATTTTCGTTGTTTTCTGCAATGATAGGTTAATGATGGGACGCATTATTTATAATGCAAAGAAAATAAACCAAAAGTTGAATCGTTGGAACAATTTAAAAGAAACCACTCGGTTATTTTAAAAGAGCAGAATTTTTAATTGCGGAGCTTTAACCACTCCTTTTAAAAAACTATCAGGTTCCTCCGATTATATCAAGTTCACTACGTTCACGGTTTCACCAAAACCAGTCGTAACCCTCCGTCATTTCTTATGGATGGTCAGTAGTATTCAAGCTATGTTTGTTTGGCCCTTAGTCATGGCATAGTGATTGGTAGCTGCTGGGGTATTCATTTATTGCATAGATAGATGAGTTGGTTTAGGACAGTCGTATTACTTTGTTTGGCCCTTAGTCAAGAGTATATACGGATGGGTTCAAATCAACAGGATAATGATGGGTAGAACTTGACATGTGACTTATGATTTGTTGGCCCTTAGTCAAGGTCATAAGAACATGGGGCAAAAATCTATATCGGGAATTTCTAAAGATACTGAAATTTGCAAAGAGATGCATACCATTTGGAGTTTGATGAATGTTGGTAGGATTCCTTCAACATTATCATACGATGATATTTGGATCCCGATCCTACTGTGAGTATATGCTACTTATCAGGAGATTCGTCACTTAACGATCAATGCTATAAACCAAGTAGGTGCCGAGAAAGGTGTCAGCGGGGCTACGCCCCCAGAGAAAAGTGGTTATTTAATTAAGGAACTTCGCGAAAGCGTTGGAAAACCTCCCTCGAAGTACCGACACTAGCCTGGCTGAACAGTTAAGCAAGTATTGTACAGTGAGAATGGTCCTGGCTAATTCTTCTTTTATGGTTTGAGGAAGGATTCGAGAAACAGTGGGAGCCATCCAGTTTAGATAAATTAAAAACCAATCTAAACTTGCAAGAGCATCATGCTAAAGTGTTTTCTTCTCTCTCTCTCATTGCAGCGACCTTGTGACCATGACTAGGTTACATCTAGATAACAAGTTGACTGAATCTAACTTTTATGACTGGCAAAGGTCTGTCCAGATGACCATTGCCTATGACAAGCTGGACCACCCTATTACTACTCAAGATCCCGCCGTCCCAGGTCCAGTTTCCACCGTCGCGGATATGGATATCCGTCAGACAAAGGAAAAGGATAAAGCGAAAGCCAAGTGCTTCGTGTTGGCTTCAGTTGATGGTGTATACCAGAAGCAGCACGAGAAGATGGACTCTATTTCCATCTTTCTCCATAACAAAGATTTATATGGAGAGCAATCTCATATCGCAAGATATGAGGCCTCGAACGAATTAATTCAAGCGAGGTCGGCTGACGGGTCATCTGTAAGGGACGACGTCCTTACGATGTCTAGCTATATTGATGAGCTCAAGGACCTGGAGACCACGTTGGGAAATAGGTCATATACTGACTTATTTCCACAGTCCTTACCCTCTACTTACTCCCTGAAAGAAACCAGGGAGACACAAGCTCTGCTTAATGGGGGACCTTCTTCTTCTACATCCAAGGCGAAAGCAAAGGATGAAAAGAAGAATACCTCTACAAAGCCGATATACAGTGTCAGTAAAGTAGGAGGAAAGGGAAGAGAAAAAGTTTCGGGACTTGGCGTAGGTAAGGAGGGATATTCCTATTGTTATAGGAACGGGCATTGGCAGAAGGATTGCGGAGCTTTGGAAGCCAGTAGCCAGGATACGAAGCATGTTGTGGCTTCAGCCTCAAGTGTGTTTGTAATTGAGAACTGTTTGTCAATTAACTCTACTTCCTGGGTACTAGATACCGGAGCAGGATCTCATATCTGTAATTCATTACATGCTTTGAGAAACCGTAAAGTTATAAGGGTAGGTGATTTGTCTCTCAGAGTTGCAAACGGAATGAGCGTGGACGCTGAATCCGTGGGAGAATATCGCCTAGGTTTGACAAGTGGGCAGATATTGATTCTACGTAACTGTCTGTATGTACCTAGTTTGACTTGTAATATTATATCAGTGTCCTCACTTTCAAGAGAGGGATATGACTTTACATTCGTATGCGATGTGGTTCACATCCACCTAAATCAAGTTCTGATTGGGTCCGGTACATTAGATGACGGTATATACGTATTGAATCAAGCTCAGGTTTTCAATGTCCAGAACACACTTAAAAGAAAGTCTCCAGAAATAAATCAGGCTTTCTTATGGCATTGTAGAATAGGTCACATCAATGAAACATGATTAACAAAGTTACATAGAGAAGGATATTTTAATCCGTTCGAATATCAATCTTATGCCACTTGTGAATCTTGTCTCATGGGAAAGATGACAAAGACTCCGTTTACTGGACACGGAGTAAGAGCGAGCGAGCTCTTAGAACTCGTACACAGTGACGTGTGCGGTCCAATGTCTACACATGCGCGAGATGGTTATTCCTACTTCATTTCTTTTACGGATGATTTATCTAGGTATCGATATATCTTCTTAATGAAGCATAAATCCGAGGCCTTTGAGAAATTCCAAGAATACAAGAATGAAGTGGAAAAACAGACAGGCAAAAGTATAAAGACACTGAGATCTGATCGAGGTGGTGAATACTTAAGTGCCGAATTCCTGGGTTACTTAAAAGAGAATGGAATTCTCTCTCAGCTTACTCCTCCATACACACCACAACACAATGGTGTATTGGAAAGGAGGAATCGAACCCTATTGGATATGGTTCGTTCCATGATGAGTAAAGCTGAGTTACCGCGATCTTTCTGGGGTTATGCACTAGAATCAGCTGCATATCTTTTGAACCAGGTTCCAACCAAGACTGTGCCTACCACACCATATCAGATGTGGAGTGGGAAGAAACCCTGTCTAAAACATTTTAGGACATGGGGGTGTCCAGCTTTTGTAAAAAAGCAGCATCCGGACAAGCTCGAGGCACGCTCAGTACAATGTAAGCTTGTGGGATATCCAAAGAACTCCAAGGGATATTATTTCTATTACGCAGAGGAACAAAAGATTTTTGTTTCTCGTCATGCCCACTTCTTAGAAACTGAATTTTTAGAAAATCAGAAGAGTGGGAGCGCAGTAGAACTGGAAGAAATTCCAGAATCACAAGCTGTTACTGAAAGTTTGGTAGAACAAGAAGTTTCAGAAGAAAGGGACATACCAGCGCCTATCCGCAGAAGTAGTAGGCAGTCTCATTCGCCCGAGAGATACTACGGTTTTCTTATAAACGGGGATAGAGAAGATTGCGTCATTGATAATGACGACCCTACTAGCTTCCAGCAAGCCATTCAGAGCGGCGACTCGGTAAAATGGCTGGATGCAATGCGGACTGAAATGGAGTCCATGTACACTAACAAAGTGTGGACTTTGGACACTGCTCCAGATAGGGTAAAACCCGTAGGATGCAAGTGGATTTTCAGGAAGAAGATTGGTGTAGATGGACAGGTTGAAACCTATAAGGCTAGATTTGTTGCAAAGGGATTCCGTCAAAGACCTGGTTTGGACTATGACGAAACCTTTTCTCCAGTGGCTATGCTGAAATCCATTCGGGTCCTTCTTGCTATTGCTGCCTTCCACGATTATGAGATCTGGCAGATGGACGTAAAGATGACCTTTCTAAATGGAAATTTAGAAGAGAGCGTCTATATGGATCAGCCAGAGAGATTCATTCAGAGTGGGAGCAGCGGTAAAGTATGCAAGCTGCTTAAGTCCATTTATGGACTAAAGCAGGCATCGCGGAGTTGGAACATCTGTTTTGATGATACTGTCAAAGAATTCGACTTTATCAAAAATCCAGATGAACCATGCATATACAGTAAGATTGTAGGGAGAGTTGTTGTATTCCTCGTCTTGTACGTGGATGACATTCTCCTAATAGGAAATGATATTCCTATGCTACAGTCAGTCAAAAGATTCTTGTCACAGAAATTCTCCATGAAGGACCTGGGTGATGCCACCTACATTCTGGGGATCCAGATCTATCGTGATAGATCAAAGAGGATGTTGGGACTTTCACAGTCCAGGTACATAGACACCATATTGAAAAGATTCAGTATGGAAGATTCTAAGCGCGGTAACCTACCGGCTTGTCACGGAATCACCCTCTCCAAAGAGATGTCTCCCAAGACTGATTTAGAAAGGGAACACATGTCGATTATACCCTACGCTTCTGCGGCAGGCTCTATAATGTATGCGATGTTATGTACCAGACCAGATGTAGCATACGTGTTGAGCGTTGTAAGCCGGTATCAGGCAAACCCAGGGGAGAATCACTGGATAGCAGTAAAGAACATTCTCAAGTGCCTGAGGAGGACTAAGGAGATGTTCTTGGTGTATGGCGGAAAAGACCTCCAGATCGAGGCCTTTGCTGACTCCGGCTTCCAGAGTGACAAGGATGACTCCAAGTCCATGTCGGGTTATGTCTTTACCCTCAATGGAGGGGCGGTCTGTTGGAAGAGTTCCAAGCAGGACACCGTTGCTGACTCAACGATGGAAGCGGAGTACATAGCTGCTTGCGATGCCGTAAAAGAAGCTGTCTGGATGAAGAAGTTCCTCACAGAACTTCAGGTGGTTCCTACCAGTGTTGGTCCAATACCTCTGTATTGCGACAACAACGGCGCTATAGCTTTAGCGAAGGAACCCAGGTCCCATCAGAAGTCCATACACATCTTAAGGAGGTATCACCTGATCAGGGAGATCGAGGTAAAGAGAGTAAATACAGAGGATAACATTGCTGATCCATTCACTAAGGCCCTACCGCAGATTCAGTTCGAGAGGCTACTCGAGATCATCGGTCTTCGATACGCCAGTACATAGCCCTAGTGCAAGTGGGAGATTGTTAGTGTTTATGCCCTAGAAGGCCATTACTGTATCATACTAGTTTGTATATTACTTAATGGAAGCTTGGGATATTCACATGTATATAACAGTCTTGCTTAACATGGTAGTATGCTACTTGGTTTTTCTATCTTAATATGTGAGTAAACGTATTGATATAGCTCTTAGGATCTTGCTTGACTACCAGCGTTATGATGGCAGTCACACTAGTGGGGGCTGGGTAGTCTACAAGCACATCCTTATTCAGGTCCTTAGTCGTAGGATTATCGAGACAAGGCATCGATACTCCGGAGTAGACTAGTGTGTACGCTTCTCATCCCAGTTGGGGAGATGGTCTGTCCCACAGCCGTCAGTACGTCGTACTGGAGATAGTATGCAGGTGCTCGTTAGGTTACGGGTACACCGGACAGGACTCACAGGGAACCGTTGGTTATTTTTATACCAGTCGTCAGTGGACAGTTCCCAGGTGACATGAGTACAGCATAGTCCGCAGACTTGACACTGCTACTTCGCCTCGAGTGTGTCCCACTGTTCTTAGATTGCTACCCTACCACGGCTCAAAGGAGTCGTGCAAACAGGTAGCAGTTGGGTGCAGTCCCGAGCACTTGGAGGCAGTGGCGGTTAGACAGGATTCGTCTCTCCCGGTATTGGGGGTTGATATCGCGCTGTGTCAGAGAGCCATTACGCAAAGTCCCTGGCCAGGGCAAGCGATATTTGCTGGTAGGTTCCAGTAGTTTCTCAGGGTGTAATGGGCTACGCTCCGACACGACTTATACTGCTATTAGGGGACTGACGCTTGCCGCCCCCTAGGCCCGATATGCGATAGTCTTAGACGAACGGACCGGACTGTATGGAGATTGTCACATCAGACTCAGTAGGAGTTCGGATGGGTTTTCTCATCGGCCTTCTTATCGACATCTACCTGGGGACCGTTACGTACAGCTAGTGCCGCTTGCGGTCTGTGGTTAAACCCACTGCCAGCATAGTAGTCGAGTCTCTAGAGTCCCACACAGAGAGTTTCCTTACTTCAAGCGAAACGATATAGAGGTCGTATGGTTTTACGACAAGGGTTCGGACGCATACGTGTGTTTACGCACGTACGACTTTCGGACAGTTTTTACTAGTCGGCTTTGGTTTAAGCCAGTTACTAGTATCCGGTTATTGGATTTATACAGTCTAAATTTTTTCCGTGTTTTCACGGATAGGAGGGGCGTTCTCGTAATTGCACGAGAAGCTTCTAGAAGATGGTGGCTAAGGGGGTTAAGGTGGCATATACATTAAATGAGATTAGTGAGTCATATGGATGATTCATCCATGTCATTAATGCATCATAAATGCTTAGTGACTCATGGAGATGAATCACCATTAGATATTTATCAAGCACGGTTGTAAATCATTTTCTTTTCTTTTCTTGAAAAACAATAATGCTTGATATATATTATGATAGCTCATTTTCTCATTTGATTATTATTCTCACCTTCTCTCTCCTCAAGCTTCCTCTCTTCAAACCCTAATCCTCCCCTCTCATGTGTTGAGTATAAGGATTTGTTAGACTACTTAATCCATAACCCTCACTCTATATCATCTAGGTACTTTGATTAGCACTTAAAGAAACCTAGTTGCCTCAAGTTTAGAGGCAAAACTTGGAGTAAAGCTCTCGTGGTGGATCGTCTACTACTTGGAGAAGGCCGAGGAGGAGGTGGAGTTCGTAAAGACGGAGGACACGGTTCTTTAGGTTTAATCACTTCACATAGTAGTTTAGAACTTCTATGTTAGTTGTTAGTTATCGTTTAGCTTCGATTCATGCGGTTAGTCGATGTTTAAGCAAAGAACAAGATCGTTTTTCATATTTCCGCCTCCCCGCAAGTCGTGGGGTGTTGTACATCGACTTACACGTACCGCCTTATTAGCCAAAGTCAAGGGTAGGTACGGGTAGGTTCAAATTAACCTGGAGAATGACGGGTAGAACTTGACATGTGACTTATGATTTGTTGGCCAAAGTCAAGGTCATAAGAGCATGGGGGCAAAAATCCACATCGGGAGTTTCAAAAGAACTGAAACTTGCTAGCGTTGCATACCATTTGGAGTGTGATGATTCTGGTAGGATTCCTTCAGTTTTGTCACGCAATGATATTTGGATCCCAATCCTACTGTGAGTATATGCTACTCCTCGGAAAATTTCTCACTTAACGATCAATGCTATAAACCAAGTAGGTGTCTAGAAAGGTGTTAGCGGGGCTACGCCCCCAGGGAAAAGAGGTTATTTAATTAAGGAACTTCGCGAAAGCGTTGGAAAACCTCTCTCGAAGTATCAACACTGGCCTGGCTGAACGGTTAAGCAAGTATTGTACGGTGAGATTGATTCCGACTAATTCTTCCTTTTTGGTTTGAGGAGGAATTCGAGAAACAGTGGGAGCCATCCTGTTTAGACAAACTAAAAACCACTCTAAACTTGCAAGAGCATCATGCTGAGTGTTTCTTCTCTCTCTCCTAATTGTAGCGACCAATCGACATGACTGGACTTAAGTTACTTCTAGATAAAAACATACTGACAAGGCCAAACTACAAAGATTGGCTCAGGAATGTCAAAATGACAATCACTTACGACAAGCTGGGGTATCTTCTTACCACCAAAGCTCCCCTTGTCCCAGGTCCCACCTCCAGCGTCGCGGATAGGGAAATCCGTAAGACTTGGGAGATCGATTGCGCGAAGGCCAAGTGCCTCGTGCTTGCCTCTATGGACAATGAACATCAGAGGAGGCACGAGAATATGGACCTCGAATTCATATTTCTCCATACAAAAGAACTGTATGGAGAGCAATCTCGTATCGCAAGATACGAAGTGTCGAAGAAGCTATTTTCGGCAAGGTTGGCCATCGGATCATCGGTAGCGGAACACGTGCTTAAGATGATTGGCTTCATTGAGGAGCTCGCGGACCTTAGGACCACGTTAGAGAACGAGCTCTATACGGACTTGATTCTCCAGTCCCTTCCTTCCACTTACGCCCAGTTTATCCTGAACTTCAACTTACAAGGAAAAGAAGTTGAACTTTCGGAGCTCCTCAACATGCTGAGGAGTGCAGAGGGCACCCTACAGAAACGTAGGGAAACATCCACTTTATTTGTAGGAGGATCTTCCTCTTCTAAGTCCAAGGCAAAAGCCAAGGGAAAGAAGAAGAAAGCCCCCGCCAAACCAAGGGGCGGTGTTAGTAAAGTGGATACGAAGGGAAAAGCAAAGGCAACAAAGATAGCGGGGCAGCTGGTGGGTAAGGAAGAATGCTTCTATTGTCATAAGAAGGGACACTGGAAGAAAGATTGCAGGGCTTGGAAGGCTAGAACATAGGATCTGAAGCAAGTTGCGGCTTCAGCTTCAGGTGTGTATGTTATTGAAAACTGTCTTTCAATAAACTCTACTTCCTGGGTATTGGATACCAGATCAGGATCTCATATCTGTAATTCTTTGCAGGCACTGAGAAAGTGTAGGGTTTTGAAGGCAGGTGATATGACCCTCAGAGTTGCAAACGGAGCTGGCATGGATGCTGAGTCCGTGGGGGACTATCACCTGGGCTTGTCAGATGGACACATTTTGGTTTTGCGTAATTGCTATTTTGTACCCAATGCAACTTGTAATATCATTTCTGTATCTTTATTATCTAAAGAAGGTTATGAATTTGCATTTGTAAGTAATGTTGTGAACATTCACCTTAATCAAGTTCTGATTGGGTCAGGTACATTAAGCAATGGTATATACGTATTAAACCAACCACAGATTTTCAATGTCCAGAATACACACAAAAGAAAGTCTCCGGAAACTAATCAGGCTTTCTTATGGCATTGTAGACTTGGTCACATCGATGAGAGAAGATTGACTAAGTTACATACAGAAGGATATTTGGATCCATTCCAATATCAATCATATGCAACTTGTTTATCTTGTCTCAAAGGAAAGATGACAAAGACTCCGTTTACTGGACACGGAGTAAGAGCGAGCGAGCTCTTGGGACTCGTACACAACGACGTGTGCGGTCCAATGTCTACACATGCGCGAAGCGGTTTTTCTTACTTCATTACTTTTACGGATGAATTTTCAAGGTACGGATATGTCTTCTTAATGAAACATAAATCCGAAGCCTTTGGAAAATTCCAGGAATATAAGAATGAAGTAGAAAAAAAAACCGGCAAAAGTATCAAGACACTAAGATCTGATCGAGGTGGAGAATACTTGAGTGCCGAGTTCCTGGATTACCTAAAAGAGAATAGTTTTCTCTCTCATCTTACTCCTCTATACACTCCGCAACACAACGGTGTGTCGGAGAGACGGAACAGGACCCTATTGGATATGGTACGTTCCATGATGAGTAACGCTGAGTTACCGCGATCATTCTGGGGATATGCGCTAGAATCAGCCACATATCTTTTAAACCGAGTTCCAACTAAGACTGTGCCTACCACACCATACCATATGTGGTGTGGGAAGAAACCCTATCTTAAGCACATTAAGTCATGGGGATGTCCGGCTTTTGTCAAAAAGCAGCATGCGGACAAACTCGAGGCACGCTCAGTACATCGCAAGTTCGTGGGATATCCAAAGAACTCCAAGGGATATTTCTTCTATTGCGAAGAGGAACAAAATGTTTTTTTTCTCGTCATGCCTGCTTCTTGGAAACTGAGTTTTTGGAAAACCAGATAAGTGGGAGCGCAGTAGAACTGGAAGAAATTCCAGAACCACGAGCTATTACTGAGAGCTTAGTAGAACCAGAGGGTTCAAAAGAACAGGACATTCCTACGCCTCTCCGCAGGAGTAGTAGGCAGTCTCATCCGCCCGAGAGATACTACGGTTTTCTCATAGACGGGGATAGAGAGGACTGCATCATTGATTATGATGAGCCTACTAGCTTCCAGCAGGCCGTTCAGAGCGTTGACTCAATGCGGACCGAAATGGAGTCCATGTACACCAACAAAGTATGAACGTTGGACATTGCTCCAGATGGGGTAAAACCCGTAGGATGCAAGTGGATCTTCAAAAGGAAGATTGGTGTAGATGGACAGGTTGAGACCTATAAGGCTAGACTTGTTGCAAAGGGTTTTCGTCAAAGACCTGGTTTGGACTATGATGCGACCTTTTCTCCAGTGGCTATGCTGAAATCCATTCGGATCCTTCTTGCCATTGCTGCCTTCCACGATTATGAGATCTGGCAAATGGACGTAAAGACCGCTTTTCTAAATGGAAATTTAGAGGAGTGTGTCTATATGGACCAGCCGGAGGGTTTCATTCAGAGTGGGAGTAGCGGAAAGGTGTGCAAGTTGCTTAAGTCCATCTATGGACTGAAGCAGGCATCGCGGAGTTGGAACATCTGCTTTGATGAGACAGTCAAAGAATTTGGCTTTATCAAAAATCCAGATGAACCATGCATCTATAGTAGATTTTTAGCAAGAACTGTCGTATTCCTCGTTTTATACGTGGACGACATTCTCTTGATAGGAAATGACATTCCTATGCTACAATCTGTCAAAGGGTTCTTGTCACACAGGTTCTCCATGAAGGACCTGGGCGATGCCAACTACATTCTGGGGATCCAGATCTATCGTGATAGATCTAAAAGGATATTGGGACTTTCACAGTCAAGGTACATCGACACCATACTAAAACGATTCAGTATGGAAGATTCCAAGCACGGTAATCTGCCGGCTTGTCACGGAATCACCCTCTCCAAAGAGATGTCTCCCAAGACTGATTTGGAAAGGGCTCGCATGTCATCAATACCCTACGCATCTGCGGTAGGCTCTATTATGTATGCGATGTTGTGTACCAGACCATATGTAGCATACCCATTGAGCGTTGTAAGCCGGTATCAGTCGGACCCAGGGGAGAAGCACTGGATAGCGGTAAAGAACATTCTCAAGTACCTGAGAAGGACTAAGAAGATGTTTTTGGTGTATGGCGGAAAGGACCTCCAGATCGAGGCCTTTGCTGACTCCAGCTTCCTGAGTAACAAGGATGATTCCAAGTCCATGTCGGGTTTTGTCTTTACCCTCAATGGAGGGGCGGTGTGTTGGAAGAGTTCCAAACAGGAAACCGTTGCAGACTCGACGATGGAAGCCGAATACATCGCTGCTGCTGCTGCCGCAAAAGAAGCCGTATGGATGAGGAAGTTCTTGAAAGAACTTCAGGTGGTTCCATCCATTGTTGATCCAATACCTCTGTATTGCGACAACAATGGGGCTATAGCTTTAGCAAAGGAACCATGGTCCCATCAGAAATCCAGAAACATCTTGAGGCGGTATCACCTGATCAGGGAGATCGTGGATCGCCAGGAGATCGAGGTTCGGAGGGTTGCTTCAGAAGATAACACTGCAGATCCATTCACCAAGGCCTTGCACCAGACTCAGTTCGAGCGGCTGATCGAGATGATAGGTCTTCGATACGCCAGTACATGTCCTTAGTGCAAGTAGGAGATTGTTAGTGTATATGCCCTAGAGGCCATTACTGTATCATACTAGTTTGTATATTACTTAATGGAAGCTTGGGATATTCACCTTGTATTGACAATCTTGCTCAAAATGGTAGTATGCTACTTGGTTTGTTTCTACTTTAATATGTGCATGTGTTTCTTTTAGCATATTGCTTATACATATTAGTAGAGCCCTTAGGATCTTTGCTTGATTACCAGTGTTGTGATGGCAGTCACACTCGTGGGGGCTGGGTAATCAACAAGCACATCCTTATACAGGTCCCTAGTCGTAGGACTATCGAGACAGGGCATCGATACTCCGGAGTAGACTAGCGTATGCGCTTCTCATCCTAGCAGGGGAGACGGTCTGTCCCACAGCCATCAGTACGTCGTACTTGAGATAGTATGCGGGTGCTCGTTAGGTTATGAGTACACTGGACAGGACTCGTCGGGAACTGATTGGTTGGTACTATACCTATCGTCAGTTATTAGTTCCCAGGTGACATGAGTACAGCTTAGTCCGCTGACTTGACACTGTCACTTCGCCTCGAGTGTGTTCCCACTGTACTTTGATTACTACCTTACCACGGCTCAAAGGAGTCGTGCAAACAGGTAGTAGTTGGGTGCAGTCCCGAAGCACTTGGAGGCAGTGACGGTTAGACAGGATTCGTCTCTCCCGGTATTGGGGGTTGACATCGCGCTGTGTCTAGGAGAGCCATTACACGAGTAGTCCCTGGCCAGGGCAAGCGAGATATACTGGTAGGTTACCAGTGTTATCTCAGGGTGTTCTGGGCTACACTCCGACACGACTTGTACCGCTATTAGGGGAATGACGTTTACCGGCCTCTAGGCCCGCCATGCGATTTATCAGACGAACAGACCGGACTGTACGGAGATTGTCACATTCAGGCTCAGTAGGAGTTCAGATGGGTTTCACCTCGTCCGTCTTCTTATCGGCATCTACCTGGGGGCCGTTACGCACAGCTAGTGCCGCTTGCGGTTTGTGGTTAAACCCACTGCCAGCGTAGTGTCGAGTCTTTAGAGTCCCACACAGAGAGCTATTCGCCTTTAGGCAAAAGAGTAGAGGTCGCATGGTTTTGCGACAGGTCGCATGGTTTTGCGACAGGGTTCCGTCACATCCGCGCACTTCTGCACGTTTAGTGACCGGACAGTTATTACTAGCGGGCTTTGGTTTAAGCCAGATCCTAGTATACGTTTTGGGATTGATTTTATCTCGTTTGCATTCGTGTTCCTCGGAACGCGGATGCGGGTGTGTATGCACAGTTGACAGAGACAGAGGCAGAAGATTCTCATTAGGGTTATTGACTGTTGACCTTTGCTTAACCCTAATGAGAATTAGAAATATGGTTAATGATAATTAAGTATTATTGTGCCATGGTTGGGTTGAAAGGTTGACCTTGTTGACTTGTTGACTTTGTTGACCGGTTGACTAGGTTGGACTTGTTGACCACCATCATTACTATGGCTATCATTTCATGCAAAGACTTTTGGCTTGCTTATTTGTTCACACATTGCATTTAATGCATGAAATGATCTTGCCTTTTGTGAGATGATAACCATCACATAATACTTGATTATCATTATGGCTCATGATGCTTTTGGATTATGAGAGGTTGGATGAGAAAAGAGTGGCTCATTCTTTCATTGGCTTTCTCTCTCTTGAGCTCTCTCATTCTCAAGCTCTCTCCTTCTTCCTCTTGCTCTCTCTCTAGCTCAAGGCAAACCATTCTCATGTGTTGAGACTCATTGCCTTAGAGATAAAAACACCAAAACAATCCTCTACTCATTCTAGTTCATAAGGCCTAGCAAGCCAAGTGTTCTAGTTTCTTCAAAGTTCGAAGAAGAAGCCAAAGGTAGAAGCTTTCGGGTGGATCCATCTTCGGCGTGAGAAGACGACGAGGGGAGGCCGGTCCGTACACCACAAGAGTTGAAGACGAAGGAGTTCAAGAAAGGTATAACCCCCTAACCGAGTAGGTAAAAAACTCCTAGTTAGGTTGTTAGGTAGATTGTTTAACAAAGATCCGTATTTGTAGTCCATGTTACCACCTCTAGAAAAATCGTTTTACACCAATTCCGCAAGCCCGTAAGTACCGGGAGAGGTAGCATGGACTTACAATGAGGTCTTCTCCTTCGTGGATGAATCTTCAGGGTATAATCAAATAAATATGCATCCTAAAAACCAAAAGCATACCGCCTTCCGGACCCCGCTAGGCATATTTTGCTATAAGGTGATACCCTTCGGCTTGAAGAATGCAGGCGCTACCTACCAGAGGGACATGACGAACATCATACATGAGATTTTCGAATGTTATATCGACGACCTCATGGTGAAAAGCAAATCATATGAGGAGTACTGGGAGTATTTGAAGATAGTGTTCTAGCGTTTTCGGAAATATAACCTGAAGATGAACCCTCTGAAATGCGCGTTTGGAGTCTTCTCAAGAAAATTCCTGGGATTCATCGTATGACATCGAGGTATCGAAATAGACCCATCAAAGATCAAGGCGATTATGGAAATTCCTTCGCCAAGAACTCTCAAGCACCTGCGGTCTCTCTAAGGAAAGCTCGCGTATTTCCGACGGTTCATAGCTAACCTCTCTAGCAAATGCCGCCCCTATAGCTATTTAATGAAGAAGGAGACTCCATTTGTGTGGGATCATAAACGCCAAAGTGAATTGGACGAAATCAAGCAATATCTTCAGAACCCGCCGGTACTAACCGCTCCGATCAAGGGAAAGTCCCTCATCCTGTATACAACAGCCCTTGAAGGTTCTTTGGGCGCACTATGCGCACAGGAGAATGATTAAGGAAAAGAGAGAGCTCTCTACTATTTGAGTCGAGTTCTCCTGGGGGAAGAAAACAACTACTCCCATATCAAAATCATTGCCTGGCATTAATCTTCGCGATAACAAATCTTCGACATTATGCCTTCGTGCATGAGGTCCATCTCATATCAAAAGTGGATCCTCTCAAATATTTAATGTCAAGAGCCATACTAACAGGAAGGCTTGCCAAATGAGCCCTTCTCTTGATGGAGTTCTCGATAATATATCGACTCCTCAAGACAGTAAAAGGCCAGGCTATCGCCGACTTTCTTGCTGAGCATCCGATACCAGCTGATTCTCTCTTAAATTGCGAATTGCTAGATGAACACGCATTTGACACAATCGAAGGGAAGACAGAGGAAAATAATGTCCAATGGGAACTCTACTTCGACGGAGCATCTTCCATGAAGAAGCGAAAGCAAAACACCCCCATAATTAATGCTGGGGTGAACCTTATGTTCATGACTCCGCAAGGAGTGATAATGCATTTCGCCCTTTCCTTAACAGATCTGAGAACAAACAATGAGGCTGAGTACGAAGCTTTGATAGTAGGTCTTGAGATTGCTGTTGACACGGGCATCGAAAACTTCATCATATACGGAGAATCACAGCTATCCGTCAGCCAGGTAAATGGTGACTATCAGACCTGTAAACCGGAGTTGGTAAAATATGGTGAAAGAGTGCAGCAACTGCTGACTCAAATTCCTTCCTACATCCTGGAAAGCATACCGCGTGCGGAAAATAGCAAGGAGGATGCATTAGCCAAGCTCGCTAAAGAACTGGCCGACGAAAACCTCGATGACGTAAGGAACATTGTGCAAAGCCGCCGGATTCTCACACCAGCAGAAATATTTCCGGAGTCGTTTGAAGGAAATGAAGAGACCAAACAAGCAGCCTGCCAAATAGAAGACGAAGAAAAGGCTAAGGATTGGAGAGAAGTCTTCACAGACTACTTCAAATACCATCAAACACCTGAAGACGCGTCGTCAAGACATCAGAAAAGGCTAAGGATTGGAGAGAAGTCTTCATAGACGCCTTCGTCAATGATACTCTATATAAGAGATTGTTCGACAGTTTGTGGCTAAGATGCTTGGGACCGGAGGAATCAAGGAGGGTCGTCCAAGAAACTCACGACGGACTCTGCGGTTCCCATCAAGCTGGGCCAAAGATGAAGCTGAAGATCAAGAGAATGGGTTACTATTGGCCCACGATGATTTAGGATTGTCTCAAATATGCGAAGCAGTGTCACTCGTGCCAGATTCACAGGGATTTCATCCACCAGCATCCGAATCCGTTACATCCAACATTGGCTAGTTGGCCGTTCGAAATGTAGGGAACCGATATAATTGGGCCTATCGAACCAGCGTCATCTGAAGGACATCGGTTCATATTGACAACAACCGATTACTTCTCTAAGTGGGCAGAAGCAGGACCGCTAAGAGAAGTGAAGACGGAGAACATCCTCCATTTTTTCAGAGCGCATGTCATCTACCGGTTTGGCACTCCGCGACGAATCATCTCAGATAATGGGCCGGCCTATAGAAGCCATAAGATCAGCTGCTTCGCACAGCAGCATAATATAGATTGGATATATTCTTCAGTCTATAATCCCCGAGCTAACGGTGTAGCTGAGGCTTTCAACAAGACCTTGACGAAGATCATAAAGAAAATGGTGTCCAGAAATAGAAAGGACTGGCACGAGAGACTGCATGAAGCTCTCTGGGCGTATCGAACCATGTTCAAAACAGCCACAAATACAATGCCATTCACATTGGTATTCGGCACGGAAGCGGTACTTCCCTTGGAAATAGAGTTACCCTCTCTATGAGTAGCAGTTCAATACGAGCTGACGGATGAAGAAAATGCCCATCTTTGGCTAGAGGAGCTCGATACTCTTGATGAAACTCGTCTCATGGCGTAGCAAAACCTGGAAGCTTACAAAGCAAGGATGACGCGCTCATACGAAAGACTAACTAGGCCGAGAACATTCTGCCAAGGTGAATTCATACTAGTTTTCAAAAGACCTATTATCCCCAATCGTACCAAACGGGGGAAATTCGAGCCGAACTATGAGGGTCTGTACTTCATAGACAAATTCTACCAAGGTGAGGCCTACTTGCTCATGGATATGCATGGCGAAAGACCCTTCCGGCCAATAAACGGCCGGTTCCTTAAAAAATACTACACTTGACAAGTCATGGCTCATGTTAATGATAGATGACGACGCTCGTGTCCGCTTGTTGTCTTCTTGACTCCAAACTTCATAAGTAGTATCTGGCAAAATTTCGCCTCGAAGCTCTATGGGCTAAAATGTCCCTAAACTAGTACTCCGTCCCAAACACGGCGATATCTTTTCCTGAGATCTGTGTTGCAATCAAAGTCCCACGGCGAAGACCAAAAAAAAAACGGTACGTCTATAAGAGAAATGAGCACAGATGAAAACCCAAAAGGGCGCTGTGAGTAAAAACAGCAGGGCTACCGGCGAGTTTGTGAAAACCCGAAAAAGCGCAATCTCGTTAAAATAAAAACGCCTGCAAGTCCCTCTCGACCATGTAAGGAGAAAACACCTGCGTGAGTTCCTTACGACTCACAAAGAAGAAACACACTTAGGAATCCTCACGATTCCTAAGGAGAAATTATACTTATGAGACCGTCATGGCTCGTAAGAAGAATCCCCCTACAAGACCCTCACGGCTCATAGGATTCAAAAGACTTAAGATACAGGGACCTGAACCTGTTCTTAAGCCATCACACTCCCTAGTTGCCCTACAAGCGGTCCAATATTGACCCTTGTATACAATACACGAGCATAAATAAACGTTCTCTCACCAAGTCCCACCAATGACGAGGAATGTCCTCATATGGTGAACGACACTTATAAGTCCTCTTGACCTGTAAGGAGAAAATATCACTTAGGAATCTTCATGACTTCTAGGGAGAATCTACCCCTACGAGATCCTTACGACTCGTGGGGAGAAATACTTTTATGAGACCCTTACGGTTCGTAAAGTCAAAAAGCCTTAGTCAACGGGATCCTAACCCTGTTTGCTAAGCCACTTTTGTTCAAATCGACAAAGGCAAATGATGATTCGCTCCTGGCAATATCTCAGTTGTAGCGATACTGATGCCTAAATCGATATCAAATTCCAAGTCCTTTCAAGGCAAATGATGATTTGCTCCTGGCTACATTCCAGTCGCAACGATGCTGATACTAAGAATGGTATCAAATTTCAAGTTCCATACTCACAACAAAAATCAGCGAGCAAAAAAAATGTATATGAAACAGCCGAAATGTTTGGGCAACTCGCAATAAAAAGCAGCGAGTAAAAAGAAAAACAGCCGAAATGATTGGGCACCGCGAAAAATAGCCGAAATGATTGTGCAATCGCGACTTTCGCGATATAAAAAGCTGAAATGATAGAGCATCGCGGAAAGAAATAAAAAAAATGAAACTTCTGCCCTGCAGGTAAGTCCACATCGACCCCTGTATACAATCCATGGGCACAAACGAAAAAGGAAACCACATTTTCCTACCAGGCTCCATCAGAAGGAGAGCCAGGTCTCGACGGTTCACAGACAGCCTAGAGATCAACAACGGCGTTCTTCCTCACTCCAGCAGGATGCAGACGCGACGTTAGCAAATGGAGCCATGGCAAAGTCCCTAGTTCCAAATCTCGACGGTTCACAGACAGCCTAAAGATCAACAACGGCATTCTTCCTCACTCCAGCAGGATGCAGACGCGACGTCAGCAAATGGAGCCATGGAAAAGTCCCTAGTTTCAAATCTCGACGGTTCACAGACAGCCTAGAGATCAACAACGGCGTTCTTCCTCACTCCAGCAGGATGCAGACGCGATGTCAGCAAATGGAGCCATGGCAAAGTCCCTATTTCCAAATCTCGACGGTTCACAGACAGCATAGAGATCAACAACGGCATTCTTCCTCACTCCAGCAGGATGCAGACGCGACGTCAGCAAATGGAGCCATGGCAAAGTCCCTAGTTCTAAGCCTCGACGGTTCACCAACAACCTAGAGACTACCTCGGAGCCATGGCAAAGTCCCTCGTTTCAAATCTTGACGGTTCACAGGCAGCCTAGAGATCAACAACAACGTCTCCTCTCCCTCCAGCAGGATGCAGACGCGACGTCAAAAAAACGGAGCCACGACAAAGTCCCTAGTTCTAAGTTTCGACGGTTCACAGACAGCCTAGAGATCAACAACGACGTTCTTCCTCACTCCAGCAGGATGCAGACGCGACATCAACAAATGGAGCCATGGCAAAGTCCCTAGTTCCAAGCCTCAACGGTTCACAGACAACCTAGAGACAGCCACGACATTCGTTGCAATATAGCAGACGCAATGTCAACAAACGAAGCAAAGGAAGATCCCTAGCTTTTGGGTCTTGATGGAAACTCAAATAAAACCTGAAAAACTATCGGAGATCATCCCACACTAGCACGGAGTGGTCATGACTCATCGGGGCTCCCAAAATTGAGCCCGACCTCAAGTAAAAAAAAGCGGCATGGAAAATCCCTAACTCTTGCTCTTCCGACGGTAATATGACCGGGGAGATTACTTGAAGACGTCTTGTCCAGCCCTCGAAGGGAACAGAGAAACGATAGTCGCGGGGCTACTCGAACAGCAAGATTGCGTATCGAGGAATGCATTGGCCAATGCGACGGTACGACAGACAAAAACCCTAGTACCACAGACCCTAACGGACTTCTATCAGCAGAGGTTAACTGTGATGTTAGGACATTCTTGCGAGAACTTCTCGATTCGTCTCGACTCATAGGGAAAATAATTTTCCTATGAGAACTTCTCAACTCGTCTCGACTCGTAGGGAAAATGCCTTAGGCAACGGGGATATCAACCTATTTCCTAAGCACTGGGGCCCTGCAAGTAAGTCCAAGATAGACTATTGTGTACTATCCATGGGCCACACTCTCCAAAGTCGAATATCGACAAGGAGGGAAAAAACCAATTACGAGTCCTCTCGACTTGTAAAGGGGTAAAATTCTCTTGTGAGATCCTTACGACTCTCAAAAGAAAACACACTTAGGAGTCCTCACGACTCCTAAGGAGAAAATACACCTATGGGATCCTCTCGACTCGTAGGGAGAAAAGTCTTTATGAGACCCTCACGGCTCATAAAGTTGAAAACTCTTAGGCGGCAGATCCAAACCTGTTTCCTAAACCATCGCTGCCCTATAAGGAGGTTAAAATGGACTATCTACGGGCCACATTTGCCAGAGTTATATGCCAATATGAAATAAAATATGTCTTTTATTCATGAATTCAAGTGAATACAAGATACATTTCATAAAGGAATCAAAATGAATACAAGATACTCTCATTCAGGAGTGAATACAAAAAAGAGAGAAGAAGAGTATACAACGACAAAAAAAGAAAAAAAAGCTTAAGCCGGTGGATGGTGCAATAGGCTAGTAAGTTCGTCAGTCTTTCGCTGAACCTCGGCTTCAAGCTCTGTTATTGCTGCAAGGCGGGTCCCCGCCTGAGTCTGCTGAGTTTGATACGAAGCAAACTAACCCTCAAGCTCCCTTTCGGTGACTTTATGAGCTTCAACCATCTCACGGGTAAAGATAACGTCTTTGTAAAGAGCTACCACCTGTGTAATAGCTTCTTGTAGCACCCGCCAAATTTCCTATGCTCGAGTGGTCATGATAGTAAGTTGAGCCTGAAGTTCCCCAAAAGCGTTCGAAACTAACTCCCTCTCCGAAAACTTTCGGTTGAGCCGCTTCTCGCACGACTTCAGATTGGCTGTGCACCGTTCGATCCACCCCACAGACTCGATTTCACGGTTAAGATGTCAGATGGAAGGCAGATGCATTCAAGCCCGTGTAGGCAGACTTCCACTCGGTGATAATACTCAACCTAGACGCGCACCAATGCTTCGTCATGATAGGTAGCGAGAACGGAAAAATAAGCGTTAGCTTCGACAGCAAATTCTTCGGCCGTAACAGAAGTAACAACGTGAAGGTCTTCAATGAGAGCCGTCAAAGAGTAGATGCTTTGTCTCGCTATCCTTTCAGACGCACGCCGAGTATAAGGACCCGGTGGCATGAAGATCTGAGATTCCAGTGGATTTAGAGTTGGCAGAGCTGTCAAGATTTGTGAACAGTCGGTGAGATTCATAAACATGGAATAGATAAATCAATGCCAAAGATAAAACCTCACTTACCCACAGTCATGCAAGGGGGTTTGAGAGATCCCCAGGCCCATCGAGGATCTCGACCTCGTCATCGGCTTCTAGAACTGTGGAGGGCATATTAGCGTCATTATAAAGGATAATAATAAAACAAAAGGGGTCAAAGAACTCCAACCTTTCCCGGAAGAAAGGACTATGCTTTGCGGAGGTATCGCCTGTGGGGCAACCAGATCAAGTAGACGCTGGAAGGTCTTCCTGGGAGATAGATCCATGATAGAAGCCTCCAGTTCCCGCAATTCTGAAGGAAGAAGAGTTCAGGTAACATAGAGATCATTAAGATGAAATGCAGAAGATTACTTTCGATGCTTCGCCCGCCTTGAACTGGAGGGATAGCAGCTTCGGCAGCCTCCTCCATACCCTCAGGTACATCACCGGAGATATTTGCTGGCATGGCAGCTTCCAATTCGGAAACAACAGCCGCCACTTCAGGCTCTGAGGAGGAAACAACAGTCTCAGTGATCCTTTCTACAATCTCCAGGACGCCACCAGAAAGACCCACTGGATCTACGGCTGGTAAGCTCACCTCTGCGGAAAGTATAGATGTTAAAGGGACGGAGTCACCACCGGGAGCTCTAAGATAGGACTAACGACCTCGACAATCTCTTCTACACCCTTTGGTGCATCACTAGAAATGTCCATGGGGTCCGTAACCGGTGGGGTCACCTCTGCTAGAGGAATAGATACCGAAGGAACAAAAGCTACCAACGGGAGCTCTATAGCAGGAATAGCGGCTGTAATGATCTCCTCTACTCCTGCCGGTGCATCACGGGAGACATTTGTAGAGTCCACAGTCATGACCCATCTGAACTCAAATCCTCTCTCGCCGCCGAAGTCCCTGCAAAGTTTTCGCAAAAATGAGAAAATATAAAAAAATAATATAGACTATTTGCTAAAAGAAGGACATGAGAAATACGCATACCAATTTGCCAAGGGGCTTGAAGTATGGCTTTCTCAACACGTTTTTCCTTTCTTTCTAAGTGCGCTCGCCAGGGTTCAAGTGCAGATGAATGACTGCCTGTCTTTAATGCAAGCTCGTCTTCGGAGGCGATCGTTATGGGCTATTTGAGGGCCCGTTCTTCTTCCATTAGAAAAGGACCCATATGTACCCACCGCAATGATGGAACAACGTCATAGAAGATAACGGAGGGTAGGGCTTTTTTGGGATGTGCACGTTCTCGGTCTCATCCTGTGAGTGCCTTAAAGCCTCACCCAATTGCACGGCTTCCTCGGCGGACGAGCTAGGGTAAATAAGACCGGCGTCCGATTCTTCCATAGCTATCGGTTCATCCTGGATGAACGGCTCAGACTCAAGCAAGGTATCAAGTAAGCCGGCGACCGATCTCTTCCTCTTCTTAGAACTTGTGCTAGCACAAGCCGAAGAACGCTTCCTTCCCCTCGGCGCTTTGGCACGACGTTGGCCAACCTCGCTCTCGGTATCTGTTCATACCAGAATATTGCACTATTTTATTCCCCATTCTTATTCGTTTAATAAATAAACAGGTGCTTTTGATGCATGTCTGCTACATGTTACAGGTTACAGGTTCTTGGATAGGAAACAGTGAAAACGATATATAGACGATGAAAATATGGACTTTTGACCAACAAATGGGAGGATCTTAGTCAAGCCTACATCGAAAGACAGTTCACAATTAACAAGGCAACGCAAGATCCCAAAATGTCAAGGCAAACGGTTAAAAAGCCATTGCAAATTGTTCACTGAAGATCTGGAATCAATATTGAAGCTCAATTGTTAAAAGAACCCAAGAACCAGAAGCCCAAAGTGATCCATAACAAAGCCCAAAAATTTCAGCAACTGAACCTTCCAAAGGGCAGCGGAACCGCGGCCTAAGCCCGCCATTGCCGCGGTTCCGCGGCCTTCTGATGCCCGCGCTTTGAGAAATTTTACCAAAATTCTGTTGCGGCTCTGAAAAGATTTCCTAAGGGCTATTTTTGTAATTTCAGACATGCGAAACAAATGTAACTCTAGGGTTTCCTATTCTTTATAAATAGGAACTCTAAATATTGTATTTTCTTATGCCTCCTTTTAATAATAAAATTCAGATCTCTTTTTGGAGAGCATCGGTGTTTCCTTTCCCTTCAGAAATTCAGATCTGACAACCCTGCATGGATGATTGGAGGGATGCATCTGTAAGTAGATTTAATTTCTCGCCCTAGTGTAGATTTTAATTCTTTGCCCTAGGTAGATTTAATTTCATGCCCTAGGAACTTGTTTAGGGTTTAGCTTTGGGGAAGGATTTTGAGAGATGAGATCTCTCATCCCTTTCTTACCCATCAAATATTTACAATAGGACTCCATGCATACACGCACACACCGCGCCCTACGGCACCCTATCCCTCGAGGTAGCGGTGACACCGTAGTGTAAAGGCCCGGTTGCGCGCGTTTTCCATGGAGGTTAGGGTAAGGATCTCTAAAGGAAGGACAAGAACCTAGAGGAAGGAACACCTTCCCGAATGGATCTAATCCCTTTTATTGATAATTACCATAACTCCTCATAGATCTTCATTCGGGTATGAAAGCGTTGAGATTTACTTGCATTTCCAAACCATCCCTAAACCTAACCCTAGCAAGAATAGATCTAGATAATCGTAGATAGAATAATTAGGTTTTTAGATTTAATAACCAATCCGAACACCCTTCGGAATTAACTCGTTAGCGCGACTAGGAGATTCACAACATCCCTGTGGACCGACCCGTACTCACCGGCTAGCTTCATGCAACGCCGTTCTTGATTGCGGTTTAGAAATATTTTTGACATACGAATCAGTATCCCCCTTTGGCGATATCACCGCTGATGACACCACCATTGATGACGCCGCCACTGATGACACCACTACTGGCACTTCATTGGAGACCTTTGCTTGGGCTCTAGTACGCACTGGCATACCAGCAGTGCGAGAAGTCGATTCTGTTTCTGCGGCCTTGGGGATAAGTACCACACCGCTATCCCTCAATGGAGGGCGAATCATTTTCCGTGGCCGCAATGGAATGCCAGTGGCTTGGTCAGAGCTGAAGCTCTATATTCGAAGAGTACCCGCTTCTCCTCGGCAATGAAAGGACCGACTCGATGAACCGTAAAAGACCCCACACACCTTGGAAGGTAGTCGGATTCAGGGATCATGAAACGGGAGCCGGTGTTCAGCCGTATAAAATGATGGATGACGTCACGAGTGACTTCCAGAGATGGAGTGGGCTCAACTAAGAACGCCTCTAAAGGGACACCCTGGTTATAATCCAATTTCTGGGCAAAGCGGTGCGGATTGTACCGCATAAAAAGAGCCGTGTTATTCCGATGGAATACCAAGTAGCCCGGCCTAATTGAGTATAAGTGCATAATTTCTTTAGGCTTAAACCATGGCGCTCCCTCTTTTGATAGATCGAAAAGCTGTTGAACGGTCCCCACAGGAGCAGAGAGGACTCGGTCACTAAACACCATCCCGCCCTCATTTGAATACGGGTTGAGCAACACGCGGAGGCCCCCCAGCTGAGTCGAATCGGGAGCAGAAGCATCCACCAACCTCATAACCCGTGGGAAGGTATATAAGTCATAAAAATCTAGCCCCCGATGTGCTGCAAATGCTCCCAGTACATGCATCTCGATCCACGATGTGAAGTAGTGGAGAGAGAAATTCACGACATCTGCACCTAGGGTCGAAGTATTAGCCGCAACACTTAATCCATGGTATATGTGAGACAGTCCCGCAATACCAACGGCCAATCATGCCCCTTCAGCTACGCGATGAGTGGGGTAGAAGACGAAAGCTCTCATGAAGCGTCGATGTGTCGGAATGGCAAACCGACTGAGCCAAAGACTGATGAAGCCGACAAAGAAGGTCTCTTCGTCCATGCCAGGGGCCGCAATCGCATCGAAGGACACGGCCGACGAGATCGGAATATAAAACTGCGGCAAGTCTTCCTCTTTGGCTGGCAGTTTATTCAGCCCAAACCCAAAAGGGTCATCAATGTTCGCAAACTTTAGAGCCTCTTTGGATAAAGCTTCTTCACGGATGAAGCAGGCGATGAAGCTCTCAAAGGTGACGCCCTGCCCCTCTGACTTCACGAAAAGCTTCTCAAAAATACCTAGAGCCTTGATTAGACTGGGGTACTTATGGAGGACATCAGTTTCAGTTGTTAGGCTGTCAAGCATAGCCGGCATGGTCGAGAACACGTACTCGTCGGGAGGCAGCAACTTTTCATAATGCTCTCCTATGATTGGCAGTCCAGAGATCTCGTAAAACTCTTCCAGTGAAATAGAGACCTCGCGATCCCCTAGCAAGAAGGTGTCGGTGGGAAGATTCCACTGGTTCAGAAAAGCTTTAACCCACTAGACGTGAGGGGCCTGGTATGAAAAAGAGACGCGTACACCGCTTGATATAGCCCAACCTTCTGCAACCGTGCACGGTGGGCGAAAAGAACATATCGAGCCCAGGGATGATAGCCTACTGGGTGGCGAGGGGTAAGCCCTACCTTATAAACTTGTCTCCAGGATTGGGCTTCACCTTGACAGATGTCGCGCCCCAAGATATCTATGGCCGGCAAGGGCTGGTTCAGTATCCCGGTTGTCGATGGCTCAAGCCGGCCTGTAAGAGTCCAATTAGCCGCCTCCACCGCATAAGCGGTCTGCGGGCGCTCTATCAGTGATATTGGGCGGAGAGGCTCTGTTGGCACCTCACAAGTAAAGCTGCGACGGTCCCGGATGATGTGACCATACAAAATCCCCATAAGAGTAGACTAGTACGGTCTCTGTCATGTGCCCTGATCATCGCCATAGTTTTCTCATCCGACGACGATTGCAGAAAAGCGGCATCTGTGCGGGTAAAGGGAATGTAGGGAAGAGAAGCCATTGTTATAGAAATAAGGGAAAGGAAAACCATTAATGAAACATATATATATATATATATATATATATATATATATAATGACAGAAGGAAACAACATGAAGTTTGTTCCATGGGACCACTGATTGCAAAACTAATGGACCCCACAAAATCAATATGGCGGCTCATCAATGAGGAAGCAAAACAGCCGTTGAAAGAATCGAAAAGGATTCTTTCCAAACAATGAAGTTTAAACAACTCTTAAGCAAATTCTATTAGAAAATGCAACAGATTCAAATCTGCTCCAAGGGTGTTAAAACCATAAAAGTATTCGAGAAAATCAGGAGATAATTTTTTTTCTTTTTCTGAATCTTTGCTTCAGAGCCAAGCTCTGTGGGTATATGGAATTAAATTTCTTTGATAAAGGGATTAAATCCTAGAAAACCCCCATGACAAGGAGGCAAGGAAAAAGGAATTAAATTCCATAATTCTTAAAGATCGGTGGTAGGGTAAAACCCTAAAAGGAGGATTAACAATCCCCATTCATTCAAGACTTTAAAACCTACAAAAAAATCATGTATGTTTTGGGATCTTTGAGAAACCGATTTAAGAAAAGAGCTAAGCTCTAATGGTGGATTTAAAATCCAGGACAGAAAACCCCAAAAAGGTCATTCAAAAGCCTTACCCAAAGGGAAGTTTTGCAGAGTTTAACTCTGAAAGATTTTGAGGCAGAGAACTAAGCTCCGAAGAAGAGAATTAAATTCTCGAGAAAAAGAACAAGGAAGAAGATGAAGGAACTTGGGCTTCCCAGAGGTGAAAAGCCTTGTATTTATAAGACATGATAGGAGCGGTTCATCTTCCCGTTCCCCTAGGCAGATCCAACCGCTTTAAGGGTGACAGTGTTGCACTCACGTGCAAGCCACGTGGAAACAATGTTGTGGGGGCATTTGTTCCCTTATAAAAAACAGAAAAGAAAGAGAAAAAAAGCGATGGGAAAAATTCCCCCTAATGGAGCATCACGTGCCCACACGTGATGCGCCTATGAACAAAAATTATAGGCATTGCTCTCAACAATTAAGGCTGAAATTGAGCCTCACATGAAAGTACTTGAGCATCCATATACAAAGTATATAGGCGCCTTTTTAAAACAAATAACATGCCAGAGAAGCTCACGTGTCAGCATGTGATGCCCGTTTTGGGCTGTTGCATATAAGCAAATGAGTTTAACTCGGCAGGGGTCACGTGCTACACGTGAGTGGTCCTAAACACCTTCTGAGCTGATAGAATTAAATTCTAAATAAAGGGATCAAAATCCTATTTGGAAAATATTTCCTTAAATCTTTCTAAATAAGAAAGATTACTCTCTGTAAAATAGAGCACCGTTGGATTAAAAAATCCAATGGTGATTAAAAAAATCACCCATCTACAGAAAAATTATGTATGGGGAAATATTTCTCTAATCTTATTAAAAACAAGAAAAATATCTTCCGTAAAACAGAAGTCTTTAGATCAAAGATCCAACAGTGGATAAAATTCCCAAATCAATTAAGATCTCTCAATGAGAGATTTCTTTAACTAAATCAACAAACTTGCTTCTACTATATAAAGGACCCAAGACTTCAAGTCTTGTACAGAAGAGACCCCCTATAAGATTTGAGAAACAAAAGAAAAAGATAAAAAAGAGAATTCAATTCTCCAAAAAAAAGTAGAAGATCTCTCTTTTAGAAAAAGAAACCGTAGGTAAGAAGAAAGACATAGAGATTATTTTATCTCTTCTTCGCCACTCCAAGAGTTTAACTCTTCTAAAAAGAACTTAGTTCTTCCTCCGGTTGTGATCTGCAGAAGCAGATCGTCTCACAAGTTGAGAATTTAATTCTCATCGGGGAGATTCTGCTATGCAGATTCAAAACTTAGGGGAAAGAACCAAGTTCAAAGAATTTAATTCTTACAAAAACATATAGGAATTTAATTCCTCTGATAAAACTAGGGTTTAACCCTATAAAAGAATTTAATTCGTATAAAAATAAGAGACTTGAAATTTTCAAAACTCAGATCAAGATTTCCATGCATATAAAAGAAACGATTAGCGTTCAACGCTATAACGACAGATCACATGTTCCCACTATAGGGTGTTTTTCATCACCCCATTGAGATGGAAATACACACGTTCTTGTCAGGCGTACTACAGATTCCCACTGCCTAGGGTAGGCGGGGGTTTATTGATTATGCGTATCCGTCTCCGGCGGCCGCAGACTAATGTTCATCATAGAAAACAGCATTTTAATACCGCTCATTCATTATCTATTTTGTTATATATCGGTGCTATTAACCAGTGTCTGCTCAGTAATTATAGATTACCGGTGTTCATGATTAAAATACTGGAAACAAATTCAATATCACGGATACAGCGTTTGTGAGCCGACACTGCAAACAGAACAGGAAACCGACAGATATCCAAAAAGTTCTTTTGGAAATAAACATGTGTACACAATTTTGGTCCAACACAACACAAGTGTGCATATAGCTCTTTGATGATTTGGACCATGGTGGGGCTGCCTTGGCACACACAAATGATGAATTGTGCAACTAATGGGCACATGTGGGTGTGATGGGTAATAAATGCAAAAATTTGTGATGCGAGTTAAAGGGTTGATTTCCCTCCAAAACTATTGGGCACAATACAAGCTTCTACAAAGAAAATAAACAGCACCAGGATGATATTGGAGTTGACAAGAGACAACCACATCAATACTAGCCCATGTGCTCGGATTTGAACCGGCCACACCCTCATATGATCCGAGCTTGCTGGCCCCCCTTGCCCCATTTGTCCCCATATTTCTTCTGTCTCTCTCTTACAGTCACATCACCTTATTTTTATTACTTATTTAATCTTTTTTGGTTCCTATAAAAGCCAGATCGGTGAGCAAGGGAAGGGCTCTCTCTCATACTCATATAGTGTATACATATATTTTTCTTGTTTTCTTTTGTTTTTGGTTTAGGCTTGAGAGTGAGTGGGCTATCACTTGGTTTCTTCTTCTTCTTCCCTCTTGAAACTTTCTCTTGAGAGCTTCATTATGGAGGTTGAACAAGTTACCAATATCTTGTACCTCTTCTTCAAGTGTTAATAATATTGTTGTTTCTTTTATTACTTGCTTCTTATTCTTGCTTTTCTTTTCTTTTTATCATGCTTAACTAATCTCTTTGGTTGCGGTAATGGTAAGGAAGTGAGATGAAAGGCTTTGCCTCCTCCTCCTCCTGTTAATATTTAATGTGCTTATATATATGATTCTAACTTAAAGATTGTTTATGTATTGATTTGATATGGTATTTTGAAACATGGTTACTTAGCAACCTCCTCATATACCATATTCACTCCTTTCCCCATTTCAATGTTTAAGTTAAAATCAATTTAGTGTTAAGGTTGCTAGGTTTAGATATGGTATTTTGTGATCGAGTGCTTGAAAATATCTTGGTTTCATATACTATATACTATCACAAACACTTAGCAAGCTCAACACTAAAATCATTTGCTCTCATTAACTAATTTGTGTTTTTGATGTTGTGGTAAGCTTGCTAACCCTCGTGCTTAGTGTTGATACCCTAAACTCGGACATACAAAACAGTAAGTGAACTAAACGGGCTCGTTTCGTGTTTTGCGGCGAATATCGGAATTTGATGATTTGTGCTTCGTAACCGTCTTGACAAATCATGCTTCATTTCGGGATCAACGTAAGGACTGACAACTCATGATCAAGGGAGCGTCGAAGGAATCGTCGCGATTCGATCTTCCGAGCCAAAACCACAACTATTTCTTTCTTATCTTCTTTCTTTTTCTCGTATTCTTACTATTTTTAGTGACATCCAACCCATTCGTTATTTGTTGAACCTTAAATCACAAGACCTAATACACAATTCCCTGCGGATCGACCCGTACCTGCCGGCTTACTATAACGCGCAGTGCACTTACGGTTTATAAATTTGAAAACGAAAACGATCTCGCATGCGCATTCCATTTCCTTAAAATCATATCCGTTTCCAAAACATACGCGTTTGCGCGCGCGGATGATTTCCCAACAAGTTTTTGGCGCCGTTGCCGGGGATTTAGTAGTATAGGGTATTGTTATTTCTGGTTCTTACTAACAAAACCAACTTTTAACTCAATTTTTTCAAAACTAACAATACGAATTTTTTTTTCTAACTTGTTCTCTGTCTTTCAGACCTGCTAACACCCTGATATTTATTTTAAAAATCAAGTTATACCATAAGAGCACTTAGCTAGCCTAGAGAACTCACATAAAATTCAAGCACAAACAAACTTCATTTGGCCGGCGACATCGATGGAAAATCCGAGCTCGCCGGCCCAATGCGTTTTTTTTTGATTTTTCTTTCTGTGTGATCTCCGGTGTGTTGTCAATACTCTACTGGTATTGTTTGATTTTTATAATTTTGAGTGTGCAGGAATTGGGGCATATATATCGCTTTTTGACACTAAATATCGTATTTTCCGACATTTCAGGTTTTCACGGAATTACGACCAGCAATCGTGCGGAGCGAGGCTCAAATTCAATTTTTAGACATTAGTAAAGTATAGTGCCAAAGATCCAGGTAGTTTGACCCACGCAAGCGAACAATCAAAGACTCGGATCACTTAAAAGGTTTTTTTTAACCAAATCACAGCGGTACGTATTTCCTAACACATTCCTCTTGAATCCGATGCATTCCACTATTCTATCTTCTGCAGGATTTTTCGCACAAGCTTGCCACCAATTGAATAGAGAACTAACCGTATTTTTTGCAGCGCTTAAATTTAAACGAAAAAGAATTGCTTAAATTACTTGATGTCTTGAATTCTTTTATTGATTGCGCATTTGCATTTTAATACGGATTTAAGGGCAAAAAGACCAAACAAGATACGGTAAAGGATTTCATCACCTTTTTCCGTAGCCCTCAAATCACAAAACTGCATTCTTGCAAACCCACAGTAATTTAAAATCAACTAGAACTTTGAATTTAAGGACTTAGCGCTCATTAGGAGAAGTTGACTGTGTTTAGAATACCGCTTAACGGTATATCATTCACAGGGTGTCTAGGCAAGTGTTCAAGAGAAAGAGTTATCTAATTAAGGAATTTCGCGAAAACGTTGGAAAACCTCCCCTTATCTTTTGCACTTACCTGGCTTCATGATCCGTATATCTTGACCCCGTTTCTCGACACAGTTTTACTTCGACAATCAGGTTCTTGAGCAGGTCTAGTTGACATAGCATAACATAAATTGCTAGGGGTGTGATACTCTTTATTTTTGTGATATTTGTGAATTCTTGTTAATATGAGTGATACATGATTTAATTCAATTTTTCACAATTCTTATTCCTCTGTTTATACTCAGTCTAATTTCTTTTGTTCAAATTGCCACGATTCTTCCCACATTCATGAAAATTGTCCTTTTCTAGAGGGTGACCAACCGTACCGGATTTTTGATAATGGTCACCCACCTATCACTCTTGAATCCAGTCCCACTTCAATTAGAGACCTAATGATTGAAGATTTAGAGAAAGAGGTCGACAGATTAACTGCTTTAGCATCATCACCATCATAACCCCTTCAACTCGAAACAATTAACACATCATTAGAGAATGATAGTGAGATGGATGCTAGGTTGACCGCTTTAGAGAAATGTATTGAAGTGATGATTGCGGTCGAGAATCAAACAGCTGCTACGCTAGCCCTGTTTATACAACAGTCTGAGCAGTTGTTTCACGCTCAAGCTCAATCTTTGGCTAGAATTGAAGAGCATGTAGCTGTAGTGATTCTAAAGAGTGAACACTGTCAATTAAAACCACATAGTGTTAATATCTGTCATCTAGGAAGTCACCCAAGTAAGATAAACGATCAATTGAATTTTGATGATTTCATAGATGACGATGCGATTGAATTGACTAAGTGTTATCAGGACACACAAGAAAAACCACCGACTGATTTTTGCATTTCAATTTTAGAGGAGGAATCTTGTGATTTTGACGGGTATGGTTTGGATAGATTGTTAGAAGAGATCAATGATCAGGAACCCACGATTTTTGTATCACCTAGTGATATTGTTTCGGAAGAAACGTTAGGGTGGGAACCTACCTTTTTAAATGATATGAACCTACCCAGATATGAATGTGATAAAGAAGAACGTGTTTTGGAAATTGTGAGCTATAACAGTGAGTATAGGATTGTGCAGAATTATAGGGAGGAAGACAACCTTTAAAAACAGTCTTTCATACAGAGTTTTGAAGAATTTTTTGCGGATGAAATCCAGTTTTTCGACGAGCTTGACTCCGAAACTGGATATGTGCTTTTTGAACATTCAATTCATCCGGCAACAATTCTTTGACCTCTTCAAAATTTTATTCACTTTCAGCGTCTTCTGATCCCTACTCATACACACCCATGCCATTCACTAACAACCAACATATCCTTTTTCTTTTTCTTTTTCATATACTTATTCTTTTACCAGCTTCTGCATTATATCGACAAATTTTTTGAGTGGCTGGTATTAATTTCTGGACTAACAATGTCGTTTAACCTGTGAATACTGTAATTAATCTTTGTTTTTTTTAGTTTTTTGAAAATAAGATCTCACCCGTTAGGGGGTGAGTGCTGAAGTTTGGGGACAACGCTGATTTAACTTCTTGTTTGAGTAAAATTGTAAAAAATGGGGTTTTCTTTTTGTTGGTTTTTTTTGTAAAATTTCCTTTATATAGTCATAGCATCCCAGACTCGAACCTTTTATTCTCAGTTCTCAAACAGCACCATATCCTTTCTTTGCTTTCCCCTTACCTTCCACCAAAACCCTAGCTCATCTCCTCGGAATCCGAGTTGGCGCCTGGTTGCTTGCTTACCAAGCCATCCAACCGGCGACAGCATCGAAAATTCCGGCGACACCGGTCTCGGAGTCCCCGATCGCTGTTTTCCTTTGTCAGAACTGTAAGATTTTCTCTTCCACCTATCCCGCACTGTTAAATTTTCTGCAAACTTCACCAACCCATGGATCATGGCCCTTTTCGAATTAGAGCGAAATTTTGTCGATGTATTTACCCATGAGGTGTTCGGGAGCTATTTCCATGATGTTATCCGATAGTTGGGGTGGGAGTTTTTATTGTATGGGGAAGAGGGGTTATGTGCTTGCGAACACTTGGTAGATGAGTTCTATGACGTGCTTAGAAATGGTGAGATACTCCAGGATCGCATTAGATTTCACTTTCAGGAGAGACGGAGGGTATTTTCAGCTGATACGATATCCAACGTCACCAACATTCCTATCCGACCTAGTTTTCAAAGACCATTAGAGCTGGCCTAGTATAGGACGATTATGGGGGACATGTGCGAGTTACGAGATGCTGGGCTAAATTCCCAGCAGATTTATAGAAACGTCTATATGGCTTGCCGCTGGGCTTACCGTAACGTCAGGGGGATCGCTCGAGTTTCATATTTTCCAGTGATTGTGGGGCACATAGTTTATTGTTTAATGACCAAGGATTATCAATTTTCAATGGCGAGCATGCTATTTGCCACAGTCAAGGAAAGTGTCGCTGAACGCAAATCTTTACTTCCCGTCCTCGTTACCCAAATTTGTCGCTACTAAATGGAGGACGATGATTTCCTGGTCTGCCTCACGATGTATGACACTGTCCCGGTGGAGATAGAGAGGATCTCACCAGGCTACACAGACGGCATGAGTGAGCAGCAGATTTGGTCACCCACTGACCCCAGCGAGCATGTGGCACCACAGACTTCCTCAGAGATTTACTTGGGAGAGGATGTTCCGACAGATCCCTATGAATTACACAGGATGGAGGTCCGTGGCATTAAGAGTTTGATTAGGCAGAATAAGGAAATAAAAGAACAGCTCAGCCAGATCTCAGCAAACCAAGAAGAAGCAAGCGGAAGCAGCAGAGCCAAGGGCAAAGCCAAGCGACGATGAGGACATCGTCATATTCAGTTTAGGGGTGGAGCTGTTTTGGTTGTATTTTGTATCTGCATATAGTTTGCATGTTGCATATTTCCTGCATTTCAGCACTTACATTATGTATTTTTCTTTTCTTTTGCATGTAGTCGCATTTCATATCTGCTTTTTGTATTGCATTGTATTGAAAAACTTATAAAAATTGAAAAATTTCTTCAAAAATATAAATTTTTTGTCATGTTAGCTAGTGGGGGAACTTTGATTCGAAGTCTGACGGTTCGGTTGATAAGTTATAAATAACTAAATCCTTATTGTGAGACTGACGACCCGAAAAATAACCCTCATTTGTGTTTAACCGTAACTGATATAAGTCTTTTCTAAACACTTTACACATGTCATATATGTTTTGAGAATTTGATAAATGTCTGATATATCTGAAAAACTTTTTAAAATTGATAAACATCATTAGGATCAAGCAGGTTTGTTCTGAGTTAAGCAAAATATCAAGAATAGTTCATAAAGTGAAGTAGATATGAAGAATTTTATTGATGTTTTAATAGAAGCAATATGTCTGAAAAATAACCCGTCTGGAATCTTGTTGGAGTAATTACACACCTTATCCACATTTAACGTCTTCGGATTTAAAAGAAAAGCTTACTATATCTCCGTTTTCACCGAGTTCCGAATATTTTAAAATAAAATGAGTCTTTTTTTTTGTGGCCTTGGTAACTTGGGTAATTAAGTCCTTGGGGTGTCTCCACACCTAATGCCCTAAAACCATCTGGTTTGGGAGTCATTGACCCAAAACTTGCTAATTTTCCAATTGCTAAATAAAACAAGTTAAGCAAGTGTTCTCTCCGAGTTAAAAGTCCTCACGGTTTTTTGTGGGAGAATAATCTTTGCGGAGACAAGTTTTCTTATAAAACATTTTTTTTTACGGAGATATGAAAGTTTATATTTAAAGACGTTTTGCACGATAACGAAGGGTGTGTATGAACAAAAACAGGTGAAAGGTAGGAGTGAAGTATAAGACTTAGGTTCACTGTTAAAAACGATTGAAATTTTGACTTGAAACCTAACTTGAGAACAAAAACTTGAGAAAATCTTAAATTCTTTCAAACTCGTGTGATCCTTCAAAAGTTTATCTTGGTCTGTAATTATGACATGATGACCCTAATCAAAGTTCTTAAAACTTTATGGACACTATCCGCACAATCACATAAAAGACGCGTATGAGCTTATGTTAAAAAAATTGCGAGGAGTGAAAAATAAGGTTTAACGTTTCTGACTTGGGTAATAGAACTTCTAACTTTGATCTCTAACTTAAGATTAGAATCAACAGTTTCTCCATGACACTAACTTGACTGGATTTTATGGGGTAATCGCTGAAAACCCTCAGGAGAAAACACTTCTCCTACTAGGGACACCTAGAGGTTTAACGGCATGTTGCACATGCTCAGTGCAATCACGTTCCCTGCGAAAGTGAGGCTAGGATTTTTTTTGTTTTGCTTGGGACGAGCAAAAGATAAGTTTGGGGGTATTTATTCATCACAGAAAACTGCATTTTAATACCGCTCATTCATTATCTATTTTTTTATATATCGGTGCTATTAACCAGTGTTTTCTCAGTAATTACAGATTACAGGTGTTCGTGATTAAAATACTGGAAACAAACTCAATATCACGGATACATCGTTTGGGAGCCGACACTGCAAATAGAATAGGAAACCGACCGATATCCAAAGAGTTCTTTTGGAAATAAACATGTGTACATAATTTTGGTTCAACAAAACACAAGTGTGCACATAGCTCTTTGATGACTTGGACCATGGTGGGGCTGCCTTGGTACACATAAATGATGAATTGTGCAACTAGTGGGCACATGTGGGTGTGATGGGTAATAAATGCAAAAAGTTGTGATGTGAGTTAAAGGTTTGATTTCCCTCCAAAACTACTGGGTACAATACAAGCTTCTACAAAGAAAACAAACAGCACCAGGATCATATTGGAGTTGACAAGAGACAACCACATCAATACGAGCCCATGTGCTCGGATTTGAACCGGCCACACCCTCATATGATCCGAGCTCTCCGGCCCCCTTGCCCCATTTGTTCCCATATTTCTTCTGTCCCTCCATTGCAGTCATATCACCTTATTTTTATTACTTGTTTAATCTTTTTTGGTGCCTATAAAAGCCAGATCGGTGAGCAAGGGAAGGGCTTTCTCTCATACTCATATAGTGTATACATATATTTTCTTGTTTTCTTTTGTTTTTGGTTTAGGCTTGTAAGAGAGTGAGCTATCACTTGGTTTCTTCTTCTTCTTCTTTTCTCTTGAAGCTTTCTCTTAAGAGCTTCATTATGGAGGTTGTACAAGTTACCAATATCTTGTACCTCTTCTTCAAGTGTTAATAATATTGTTATTTCTTTTATTACTTGCTTCTTATTCTTGCTTTGCTTTTCTTTTTATCATGCTTAACTAATCTCTTTGGTTGTGGTAATGGTAAGGAAGTGAGATGAAAGGCTTTGCCTTCTCCTCCTCTTGTTAATGTTTAATGTGCTTATATATATGATTCTAACTTAAAGATTGTTTATGTATTGATGTGATATGGTATTTTGAAACATGGTTACTTTGTAACCTCCTCATATACCATATTCACTCCCTTTCCCCATTTCAATGTTTAAGTTAGAATCAATTTAGTGTTAAGGTTGCTAGGTTTAGATATGGTATTTTGTGATCGAGTGCTTGACAATCTCTTGGTTTCATATACTATATACTATCACAAACACTTAGCAAACTCAACACTAAAATCATTTGCTCTCATTAACTAATTTGTGTTTTTGATGTTGTAGTAAGCTTGCTAACCCTCGTGCTTAGTGTTGATACCCCAAGCTCGGACATACAAAACGGTAAGTGAACAAAACAGACTCATTTCGTGTTTTGCAGTGAATATCGGAATTCGATGATTTGTGCTTCGCAACCGTCTTGACAAATTATGCTTCATGCCGGGATCGACGTAAGGACAGATAACTCATGATTAAGGGAGCGTCGAAGGAATCATCGCGATTCGATCTTCCGAGCCAAAGCCACAACCACTTCTTTCTTATCTACTTTCTTTGTTTTCTTGTTTTCGTATTCTTTCTATTTTTAGTGACAACCAACCCATTCGTTATTTGTTGAACTTTAAATCACAAGACCTAATACACAATTTCCTGTGGATCGACCCGTACCTGCCGGCTTGCTACAACGTGTTGTGCACTTGCGGTTTATAAATTTTAAAACGAGAACGATCTCACTGCACATTCCATTTCCTTAAAATCATACCCGTTTCCAAAACATACACGTTTGTGCACACGGGCAATTTCCCAACAACTAAGTTTCCATTAATTACCCCTAGCCTTTGGAGCGAGAGAATCTCCGATTGACGGGTCAAACTGATCATGCGAACTCAATGTGCCGTGTGCGTGTGTTGTGTTTTGAAAGGGTTTTGGATATATCGAGGGCCTCACAGAGTTTACGGGGGTCCCACTACCCGGATAGCGGGCTGGGGGTTAAGGGGGCTAGCAGCCCCTTGTGGAGTGCGGGGCAGCTTCCCGTTAGAATTTTTTTTCCAATAGGGTACATGTTTTGGGTGTGGAGTGCATGGAAAATGAGGGGTGAGGAGCATCTTAAAGAAGCGTGTATGGCACGTGGATAGTAGATGCCCACAGATCACATGCCTGGCGCGTGGGCGCCTGGCGCCTACGGGTCATGTGCGCGGCACGCGTCCGCTGAGCGCTAGGGACCCACGGGTCACGTGAGGCGCATGTGGGCGCTGAGCGCCTATGGGTCACGTGTCCTGCACGCGACCGCTGGGCGTTCGTAGGTCACGTGCGCGGCATGCGACCGCTGGACGCTCATAGGTCACGTGCGCGGCACGCGACTGCTAGAAACACCAGCGGAAAAGGGGCTTAGCCCCTGGGCTGGGAGTTGAACTCCCAAGGGTCTTTGGAGTTGAACTCCTAACATGGATTATGTGTAGATTTGAAGTTAAACTTCTAAAAGGGTTTTGTTTATGGAGTTAAACTCCAACAGATCTTGAATGGAGTTAAACTCCTGGAAATCTTTGGAAGTGACCGAAGGGGACCCCTTTCTTCCCCTCGTTGGCCCTGGATCTTCCCTAAAGTGGGATTTTTGGATATGGATATCCTTCCTCCTCCTCTTCTGTTGGCCGGATCTTGGAGAAAAAGGAAGGTGAGGTTTAAAAACTCCCCTTTTGGGGGTTTGTTGGCAGATCCGAGCTCCTCTTTAAGGGTTTTATGGTGAAAAACTATTTATTTTTGGAACAAGAAGAGTTAAACTCTTGATTTAATTCAAAAGAAAAGAAGAATGTTTAGAACCTTGAGGAAGGAGGAGGTACAAACCCTAGAATTTTTAGAGAATGAAAAAGTTGTCCTAGATATTTTCATCATGTCTGCCTTTAAAGGCTACACACTTTACATATAGCCCTTTGGGCTTTGCAAAATGGTACTTGTGCCACCCCATACCTTATATGCTTATTTCTTTTTGCACATAAGCCATGAGTTTTACAAAATTTCGGCTTTCTGCCCATTTACATATATTTATTTCTAAAAAAAGAATTATATTAAAACTAATTTATGGCTTCATTCCTTTTGTTATAGGGCCGGTCCCTTCCATGCTCGGTTTTGACCTAGGCTTGGGCCCACTTGGCTTGGGGTTGACTTTGATTTTGCCTTGATCAACCGGGGTGTAAATTTTGACCCCAACAAATTGCCCCCTATCAATAAATGCACACCACATATGTGGTGAAACACTTTAGAATGCGGATAGTGTTAGTTAAGCGATAATACGAGTATTTAATGAAATTTAACCAATAAATATTTTCTTCACATTTTATTTAATTAATTAATATTTTACTTAATTATTTTTATACGTGCTCACACGTGTGCATGTTGAATTGGGGTTTAAGAGGTGTTAACCATGCTCATATAGTCATGGCACACTTAACCCTCTCTTTTTATCATATTATGCAAAATTTAACACTTTATCTATTTAAATTATTCAAACAAAGGTTATTGTTTTAAAATAAAGAAAAAAGAAGAGAATAGAACGGAATAGAAGGGAAGAAGGGTTGAATTCTAGGGAGACTAAGGGGGATGGCTGCTATTAATGGCTTTAATGGAGGAAGAGTGAGTATAACCCTCACCTACACTTACCTCATTCACTCACCCTCACATACCCTCACCTCACAACACTTTTACTCTCAATTCCTTCACAAAAAATCTCATTCTCACCTCACTCTCTCTATTATTAATTCCAACTCAGTTGCTCCTCTCTCTTTCACTACACATCAAGTTCTATATTGATATTATATGTTTGCATCATAATCCAAAGTCTAAACCTTCATCAACCTCACTAAAACCTTCATTAATCTTACTTGTGATGACTTGGAGCTTGGAAAGCTAGGATTTTTCCCAAGTTTTGGTGAGGTAGTGATCTTTGACTCTTTATTAGGCTATATGAAGTTTGTATGCTTATTAGTTTCAGGTTCTAAACACTAAGTTATAGTTTTTGTGCAAATATCGTATTTTGGATAAGTTTTGCGTCTTGTTGGAATCTGCTATCAAACCAGGTTTTTGTTTGAGAAGTTGCCATCACAGAGGCCTAGTTAGGAGACCTAGAAGCTACTCTGAAAACCTGAGACCACCCCCTCATTTTTGGGCCGCAAATAAATTTCTTCTGGCCGCAATTTGCGGCCAGACTGGGGATCGGGGTCTCGAGTATTGGTCGTGGGATCTCTGGGGTTGTTTGTAGTCTCGTGGAACTTGGAACTTTCACTAATTCCTTGTGTAGAAAAATCTGGGACCACTTAGCTAAATTTAGGTGTTTCAGCAAAGTGCGATACGATTGATCAGACGTAGTTTTAGTGTTTCGGGTAGCTTGCTGTCGTGAACTTGTTTTGATGTTGTTGCTACACACGTTAGCCGGTAAACGAACCCTTTTGTATCTTAGGGGAATCGATTCGTTATATTGGCGTTGTGTTCGTTTGTTATTGCGTAGTTTGCTATATCCACGCATTATTGTATTTTATGTTAATAAGATCGCACGCGAGGACTTCGGACGCTGCGAAGAAAGGAAAGCAAGTGGTTGGATTTACTTAGCTCAAGATCATCGGTGAGTAGATTTAACATATACGGGGAAATCGCCCGCATGGCTTAAGCGTCAGGGATAGATATGATATTATAGCCGCATGTTTATATGCATACATGCTGATTGTGCATGAGTATCATTACATATCATTACTTGTTGTGGCTTGACTTAGTACCTAGTGGACGCTGCACCATTACTGACGGTTCATGTTACACGAGCACTAAATTGTATGCTACACCCACACCGTCGGTAATTGTCATGACTCGCACAACCTATACACTTATGAAGTATTGTATTGTTATTGATTATTGACACATGGATTATTGTTCTATTGCGCATATGAGATACATCGTGCATACATACTTACATGTATACACCCATACTTGCTATAGCTACATGTGCACCTTTAGATGATGTTGGATTTGATTTTGTAGAAATTGGGAACCGAATGATATATTTAAAAACTGGATTCATTTAAACTAGCGGTTTTCCCTTGATATGCTCATATTACTGTTTTATGTTGCATGTATCATATTTCATGGATTTACGCATTGAGATACGGATTTCATGTGATTTATGAATTTGAGAACCGTGGTATTATTTCAAGAAATTATGCATTGTTTTGAAAACCCGGTTTCTCTTGATATGATATTTCAATGCGTCCACCATGAGTTTTCTCGGTTCTGAGACTTATGTTAGAAACCCGATTCAAGGAGATGGATGATCCATTGCGGGTTCATGGTGGACCCGGTATGGTACCCTGGGGTAAGAAATGTATGTTGTGCAGTAGATGATGAGCCTGGCAGAGGAAGTACTACCTACCGGTGATAGTTTGGACCTGGCGGTTATTCGGAGGATACTGACCAGAGTCGTTAGATGGATATGGGCCGATCCGGACTGAAGGAGCCCTTGGGTCGATCCGGGCTGACGGAGCCCGAGTTATGTGGATTTATGTGTCGATGTTGGACACGGGTTTTCATGATGTTTCGAGTGTCGATGTTGGGCACTCAAGTTCCATGAGATTTACAGATATGAGGGCCGATCAGAGTGACGGTGCCTGAGGTATTAGGATTAGGGGGTGTCATTGATGGACACCGGTTTTTCCACGTTGATGATTCATCGATGATGAGATGTTTTATCCCATACTCAATAGTTATATGATATTCATTGTTTCAAGTAGTTGTAGCACCCTGGTGGTGTATTTTGATTATGATTGTTGCATATCCATATTGCCATACTTATGCTATCAGATTGCATGTGATAAGATTATCAATATTCATGCATACTTATGATTATCTATATGATGTTATTTACTATTCACGAGTTGGCAACTCACCCCATTGTGCCACAGTGTTTTTGTCAAGACCCACCCTAAACACGGATGGTATTGTCCGCTCTGGCCGAAACCGCACGGTTCTGTCCCTTTGAATGAACCCGGGGCTACTTCCTAGTAGGTCACCCATCCCAGAATTTCTATGGCTCAAGCACGCTTAACTACGGAGTTTTTCAAACTCCGGAGTTCCGATTCATCCAAAAGGAGCCTCTGTGTTATAAGAGTGGTATCATTCCATTTATAGTTCAGATCGTGCCCTCTTTCGGAATGGAATTCGATACTCCTTATTGTTCTGGAGGGTCCCCGTGTGCATCCATATCGGTTACATCCCCACCTCGATAACGGATAACATCCCACTTCTCACGGGGTAGGTGGTATTCAGCCCCAACTCCACCTGGGGTATTACATTGCCCCCCACTTAGAACAATGGTTCGTCCTCGAACCACAGACCTACTTTTGAGGGACCGGCTCTGATACCATATTTGTCAAGACCTACCCCAAACACAGATGGTATTGTCCGCTCTGTCCGAAACCGCACGGTTTTGTCCCTTTGAATGAACCCGGGGCTACTTCCCAGTAGGTCACCCATCCCAGAATTTCTATGGCTCAAGAACGCTTAACTACGGAGTTTTTCAAACTCCGGAGTTCCGATTCATTCAAAAGGCGCCTCTGTGTTATAAGAGGTATCATTCCATTTATAGTTCAGATTGTGCCCTCCTTCGGAATGGAATTCGATACTCCCCATTGTTCTGGTGGGTCCCCGTGTGCATCCGTATCGGTTACATCCCGACCTAGATACCGGATAACATTTCACTTCTCACGGGGTAGGTGGTATTCAGCCCCAACTCCACCTGGGGTATTATATATTGTAACACCTTAGAATGCGATTAGTGTTAATTAAGCGTTAACGCGGGTTTTTAAGGAAAAGTTTACCAAATCGGTCTCCTCACATTTTATAACAATTAATTAATAATTTATTAATATTTGTTATGGCTTGCACACACTTGTGGATGTTAATGTGAGGGTTGGTTAGTGTTAATCTTGTTTAGTAACCATAACACCTTAAGCTAATCTTTGCCTTGAGTTAACCTTGCCTAGATATTTGTGTGTTAGATATTTTCATTCTTTAGATTGAGAGAGAGGTGGCTAGGTGAGTCATGGAGGCTTAAATGCTAGCATTAATGAGGTGAGGGAGAGAGTGAGTATAAAGCTAAGGTTTACCCTACACTCACCTCTCATCATTATCTTTCCCTCACTCTCTCATTCTTCTCTCATTCCCAATAATTGTTCATTCCCTCAACTCTAAACTGAACCCTCACTATTCCTTCACCAAATCCTTGCAAAACTTCACAAAACTTCATAGAAAACACTTCACATGTCATATTTAGCCACTAGGTTGCCTTGGACCTTGGAAAGATTGGATTTTTGAGCAAGAGTGGCTAGGTAATGATCTCTAACCGATAATTAGGTGTTTTTAATATTGTGTTGCCTAGTAGTTGTGGTCTAGAACACTAAAGGTAGTGTTTTGTGAAAATATCGTATTTTTAGTGTCATATTAGAGTCTTTGTGATCTACTATGACCTGGGAATTTTACTGTAAAATCTAGCAATGTAGTAGTGTTGTACAAGTGACCCTAAGTATACACCTGAAGCACGAACCCCATAGGCTCGGATTTGGCCGACGATATTAAGGGGAAATCCGGCGACCTCGGCCATTTGGAGGAGTTGGGGATTGGTTTTTGTAGGGTAGCTGTCTGCAGTTGTTTAGAGGTGTTTGGTACTGTTTGATTTTTGGGTTTTGACAGTATACAAAATCTGGGATCACTTTGCTATAATCTAGTGTTTTGAATGCGCGTGTTACGTTATCCGACACGGTTAGTGATCTTGTGTAGCTGCGGCACCTGAGTTGGTTTTGGAGTGTCGCTACACACGTTAACCACTAGACGGACACTTGAGAATTGGTTTGGAGTTGGTGCGTCGGTCAAATGTAGTTTGTACATGATATTGGTCGATTTCTGAGATTTGCACTTGTTATGTTTGTGTTAATAGGATCATAGGCGGGGACTTCGAACGCTGCGAAGAAAGGGAAGCAGGTGATTGGATCTACCTAGCTGGAGATTGTCGGTGAGTAGATTTAACATCTACGGGAAAATAGCCCGTATGGTGTTAAGTGCCAGGGCTAGATATGATATGATATTAGCTGCATGCTTATATGCACATATAGAGATTGTGCATAGACATCGTTGCATATTATTACTTGTTGTGCTTGGACTTATACCCATTGGACACTGCACTATTATTGACAGTTCATGTTGCACGAGCACTAATTGTATGCAACACACACAATGTCGGTAATTGCCATGATACGCAAGACACATATATATACGTGATATTGTATTGGTTAGGGATATTGAGACATGATCCTTATTTCCATTGTGCATATGAGATATAGCTGACACATATACATACGTGATATTGTATTGGTTAGGGACATTGAGACATGATCCTTATTTCCATTGTGCATATGAGATATAGCTGATACATATACATACGTGATATTGTATTGGTTAGGGACATTGAGACATGATCCTTATTTCCATTATGCATATGAGATATAGCTGACACATACACATACGTGATATTGTATTGGTTAGGGACATTGAGACATGATCCTTATTTCCATTGTGCATATGAGATATAGCTGACACATATACATACGTGATATTGTATTGATTAGTGACTTTGAGGCATTGATTCTCGTGCGGTTGCGCATATGAAATACAGTTGCATGTATACCTACATGCTTACACATATCTTGTTATATCCACACGTACATCATGCATACATACTTACATGTACACCCACATACCTTACTATAGTTACATATACCCCTATGTGGTATTGTATTGTCATTGTCATTGAGACGTTGATTATTGTGTTATTGTGCATATGAAATACATCATACATACATGCTTACATGTAGATACACATATACCTTGCTTTAGCTATATGTTCACTTTATATGATGTTGCACTTGATTTCGGAGGAATTGGGAATCACATGATATATTTAATAACTGGATGCATTTAAATATCGGTTTTCCTTTGATATTCTCATATTACTGTTTTATGTTGCATACATCAGTTTTCATGGATTTACGCATTGAGATATGGATTTCATGTGATTATGGATTTGAGAACCGTGGGGGTATTTCAAGAATTTTTGTATTGTTTGAAAACCCGGTTCTCTTGATATGATATTTCAGTGCGTCCACCATGTGATTTCTTGGTTCTGAGATTGGCATGTGATACCCGATTCGAGGAGCGGGAAGCACCGTCTGTGGGTACATGGTGGACCCGGTATGGTTCCCCGGGACGAGAGGTGATTTCGTGGTGTAGACGTTGAGCCTGGCAGAGGGATTAGTACCTACCGGTGATTGTATAGAACTTAGCGGATGTCTGGGGGACATACGAGGTAGATATCCTCATACACACACACACACAGGCATATGTTTCATGATGTTTCGATTGTCGATGTTGGACACTTATGTTCCATGAGATTTACAGATATGAGGGCTGGTTTGGGTGACGGCGCCTGAGGATTTTGGGATTTGGGGTGTCATAGATAGACATCAGGGTTTTTCCATGCAGATGATTTGTGCATGAGATTTATTATTTATCCCACACTCAGGATTTATTGATATGCATTGCTTCATGTATGTGTAGTACCTGATAGAGTACCTTTCATGATTGTTGCATATCCATATTGCCATACTTATGCTATCAGATTACATGTGATAGATTATCGCCGTTAGTGCATACTTGCGATTACAGTATGATATTATTTGCTATTCACGAGTTGTCAACTCACCCCCGTTGTGACACAGGGTTTTGCAGGTTTGATCCTTAGAGTAGTCCCGGCAGGGCGCCTTATTATCTCTAATTTTGCGGATATCGCTACGGTTGGCTGTGAGGCCTTTTGCTATAGGTGGGTTTGCGGTTATCCGAGGATGTTGTTGTATATCTTTTGTATCTAGTACTCTTCATCTACTACCTTCATGTATTGACTTAGAGACGAGTTGTGAGAATCGGTGTTGTATATTCTTATGACTTTGGTAGTCTTACTCGTGTGAGCCGGCCTTTATTTATATTGATTATCTCATTTCTTTGCTACGGCGTCGTATATTCTTATGACTTTGGTTGTCGTGCTCGTGTGAGCCGGCCTTTATTTATGTTGATTATCTCATTTCTTCGCTACAGCGTCGTATATCTGTTGTGGTGGTTATTTCTGCCTTTGGGCGATATTTGCTCCCGTTTAGGGATACTTTACTTATATCTTATGTTTGTACCCGTTTCGGGGCTAGCTTTTACAAAGGAGGTGCTGCCGAATTGTTTTATAAAAACAAACTTAAGTTTAAGTTCCTACTTGAGATTTTAAAGTGTTTCTATCCTTTACTTCTTGTAATGGTTTAGATTGCTGGGTTTTCGGCTTACTTAAATTGCGTTACGCCTGTTGACGTTACGTAGTCTAAGTGCCGGTCATGTGCCAAATTTTGGGTCGTGACAAAGTTGGTATCAGAGCGCTAGGTTTTACCTTTCGGAGTATAGCATGACCTTAGTATGATGGAGTAGGTAGCTTAAGCATAGTGATGTAGCATGTGTATGTTCCGCGGCATACTTACGACACGGTACTCCGCCTAAGTGACCTTAGGACTAATTGCTTGAATTTCCTTCCGTGGTTATATACATCCTTGAGATTCGATTTCTGTGTTCTTATCGAATCCTGTTTCCATTTCCATCTTTTATGCTGCCAAAGACTACGAGGGCGCAGAGAGCGGCCGCAAGAGCCGAGGTCAGAGTTGACTCGTCCGAGACGAGGACTGACCTGGGTGGTATGCCCATTGTGCAGGAGCAGATTGATCCACCTTCGATGGACCATATTACTAGGCTTGAGGCCGGTATGCAGGATATGCGCCAGATGTTGGGGACGTTGGTTGAGGCCAGTCGAGCGCAGCGACATGAGATTGTCCTACTTGTTATGGGGACTGTGTTGGTGCCCACTGTTCAGGCAGTTGTACCTGCAGCCACAGAGGTGATTACCGTATCGTTATCGGAGTTCATGAGGCTGAGGCCTCCGGTTTTCACTGGAACTGATGCAGCTGAGGATCCGCAGTCGTTTATCGACCAGATGGCCAGGATATGTCATTCACTGAGATGCTCCGATGCGAGATGGATAGAGTTCGTGAGCTTTCGTCTGGAGGGTTTGGCCCAGAAGTGGTGCGAGTCCTTAGAGAAGGGCAGAGCCGCGGGTCTTTCTCCTATGACTTGGGTTGAGTTCGTGACGGTGTTTCTTGCTCGTTTTCTTCCGCAGAGCGTTAGAGATGCTTGAGCGCGCAATTTCGAGTCATTACGTCAGACTCATGGTATGACGATGGCCGAGTATGATGTGCAGTTTATCGAGCTGTCTGTGTATGCTCCGTATTTGGTAGCTACTGAGGAGATGTGGGTCAAGAGGTTTGTTCGAGGCCTGCTTACCCAGTTGTTCCTCGCTATCAGCGTACAGCATTGTGATACGTATGCAGCAGCGGTGGACACAGCCCTATTGGTTGAGGAGCGTCTTTCCGAGACGTCGGTTGCTCCGGAACCGAAGAGGGTTCGTATTGGTATATCAGCCCAGAGACGAATGTTAAGACACCGCGACAGCGTTCGATCAGACACGGGGAGTAGCAGAGACTTGGGACGAGGCCAGTTATTCAGCACTTATCCCCAGGAGGGTCAGCAGTCGACATATGGGTGTTTTGGGTGTGGCAGTCTACATCACCTCGTTAGGGATTGTACCGTGATACGACAGAGAGAGGCAGCTGTACCGCATGTTACCTTACCACCTTCTCCACCTCAGAGATAATTGCCTCTTATACCTGTAGTAGCCCCGCGTCAGACTCATGCATAGAGAGGTTGTGGTCGCGGTGTTTTTGTTCCGAGAGGACGGGGTGGCAGAGGTATAGGATAGCCAGTTGCCGGTAGAGGGCAGGCTTGGGTGTTTGCCTTGACCAATCAGGACGCGCAGGCGTCCAATGCATTGGTTTCAGGTACTGTTTCGGTATGTTCTTTTGATGCACATGTTTTATTTGATCCGGTATCTACGCATTCGTATGTTTCTACACACTTCGTGCCGAGATTGGGCCGAGAGTCGTGTTTGCTAGTTCAGCCGCTTGTTGTGATTACTCCTGTTGGCGATTCTTTTATTGCGCGACATGTGTTTCGGTCGTGTGCCGTTCAGATTGGAGATAGAGATTCGTCCATCGATTTGATCCTTCTAGATATGTTGGACTTCAATGTTCTCCTTGGCATGGACTGGTTAGCAGCTTGTTATACGTCGGTGGACTGCCGTGAGAAGACAGTCAGTTTTAGTTTTCCAGGCGAGTCTGTTTGGGTTGTGCAGGGGGATCGTGGTGCTGCCCCTCACAGTTTGATTTCAGCCCCTTGCGCTAGTCGGCTTTTGAGGAGAGGATGTCAGGGATTCTTGGCTTTCATTTGTGATACTGGAGCCACAGTAGAGTCGTTGGACTGGGGTTCCTATCGTGCGAGAGTTTTCTGACGTTTTTCCCGATGAGTTACCTGGTTTGCCGCCAGAGCGCGATATTGAATTTTGCATTGACCTAATTCCTGGCACGGGGCCTATTTCTATACTGCCTTATCAGCCGGCAGAGCTTAAAGAGCTTAAAGATCAATTGCAAGAGTTGCTTGATAAGGGACTTGTGCGTCCGAGTGTTTTGCCTTGGGGATCTCCTGTGCTGTTCGTCAAGAAGAAGGACGGTAGTTTGAGGTTGTGTATTGATTATCGTCAATTGAACCGAGTTACGGTGCGGAATAGGTATCCTTTGTAAGTGCACGGCGGCGCCCTGGTCGTCAATCCGACGGCCAAATGCGGAAACGGTGATAAACTTTAATTTTGCGAACTTTGCAAACCGGCACCACCGCGCACTAAACCCCGGATCGGGCCATTAAACTATATCTAGTTAACAACAAGACGGGTTAGAGATATACCGAGTGATCCGAGTCCTCCGGTCTTCTCGTCGTCGTCCCGATCTCTCGCGGAATGTCCGGTCTCCATCACCTCGCCGAAAGGGCACCACATCGCCTGCATCTTTTACGGGCTCCCGCCTCTATACCGAGGCAACTCGGGCATGAAGCCGGCAAGTCGACATGCCCAAGATATGCTGTAGAATGTGTAGTGTAGAGGCTATGTCTCACTTTGGGGTTATTGGTTGCCTTTTGAAGATGGAGGAATGAAGGTATGAAAAATGGTGCTTTCATTTTTCCTTGTATCAAAAATGAGATGAATGAAATTTGCCACACCACCAAAATCAAAGCTCTCTCTCTCTCTCACTCAAAATTGTGGCCGGCCATTTAGAATGGTGGAGGGAAATGGATATGTAGCATGAAGGGAGGTGATGGTAGGATAAAGTAAGGAGGTGTCCATATACAAACATCATCATAACAATGTTACACCCAAACCATAACCCTTCAAATCACAATTAATGCAAGTGATGGAAGAAAGATATCATAATCAATACAAATGCAAGAAACCCCCTCCACAAATGTTATTTGCACAATTGCAAATAACCCCCTCCATCGGAAAAGTCCGGCCGGGAAAGAACAAACGAAAACCGGCCGGAACGGAATGCAAACTGGCAACTCCAGAAAACTGGTCCCGTAATAAATTACAGGAAAACCCCGATACTGTGCATACACACCCGCATCTGTATTCCGTCCGGATACAAATGCAAAGAGACAAAATCTACACTGTACTAAACTAGGATCCGGCTTAAACCAAAGCCGGCTAGTAATATCCGTCCGATCCTGATCCGTGCAATACCGCACGTATCTGATCGAATCCTGCCATATATCTATACGGCCTCTAGTACAAACCGTCCGATCCTGATCCGTGCAATACCGCACGTATCTGATCGGACCCTGCCATATCTCCATACGGCCTCTACAACGTTTCGCCCGAAAGCTGAGTAACTGAAAGTGTGGTGGACTCTAAAGACTCGTCAATACTATGGCTGTGGATTTAACCACCAGCACGTCAGAGGTATAAGCCAATACGTGACGGGCCACCAGCTATTGACCAAAAGGGACGTCGATGAGCGAACTCATCCTGACACCCTACTGAGCCTGTCAGTGACAATATCCGTACAGTCCGGTCCGTTCGTCTATGAGCATCGCATGTCGGGCCTAGGGGGTGGGTAAAAGTCAGACCCCCAAAAGCGGTACAAGTCGTGTCGGAGTGTAGCCCAGAACATCCTGAGATACTACTGGAATACCTACCAGTAAATCTCCTGCCTTGGCCAAGGACTTCGTGTAATGGCTCTCCTAGACACAGCGCGACCTCACCCCCAATACCGGGAGAGACGAAACCCCCGAAGATCCGCTCACTGCCTCCATGTGGCTCGGGACTGTACCCAACTAAAACCAGTTTGCACGACTCCTTTGAGCCGTGGTAGGGTAGTAATCAAAGCACAGTGGGAACTCACACGAGACAAATGACGATCCCCAGGTCGATGAACTAACCTGTACACATGTCACCTGGGAACTGCTATCTGACGTCAGGTATAAGACCAACTAGCATGTTCCCGGCGAGTCCTGTCCGGTGTACTCATAACCCAATGAGCATCTGTATACATCTTAGGTGATCCAACTGACACCAGTGGCCTGTGAGACCGGCCACTGCCCCTCGTCGGGGTCTCGACTGTATACACTAGTCTACTCTGGAGAATCGATGCCCTGTCTCGAAACTCCCACGACTAGGGACCTTTTAAGGATGTGCTTATAGACCCCAGCTCCCACTTATATGATCGCCCTCATACTGCTGGTGGTCAAGCAAGAATCCTAGGGGCTCTATCAACGTGCAATAGTGACCTGTCAGGTCACCTAAAGCAGTACACGATGATAAAGATAAACCAGATAGCATACTATCATCTCGAGTAAGATTGTCGTACCGGGATAGGTCCTCCCTCAATCATTGCAATCACGTGCCTGTGATCCAATAATTGACTCTGAGAGCACTATCTCCAACAATCTCCCACTTGCACTCAAGGCTAATTATTGCGATGTCGCATACTCACAGCCCGTGTGATACCGAACACCCAACTCCTCTACAAGTTAGTCTCACAAAGCTCGTTTGCGAGACTATTGCATTCGAGGAATAGCCTCAGCGAGTGGATCCGCTCTGAAGTTTCTTTCTATGTCTCTCTCTATATCTCAAGTTCGCGGAGAAAGCCATCTCCCGAAATGAGCAATACCTGTCTTAGAGTGTCTGGATGTCTGATGGGACCGAGCTCATAAATGAACTCCAAATCCAAACTTCTTAGACTGTATCGTCAACTGAACTTAATCAGTATCCTGCGCCATGCCACTCTCAGTATTTCCTTGGACCACCTGTCCAAAATACTGCCCCTCGTCAGAAGGAAAACTATAACTCTGACAACCTCCTTGTCGTCCATGTCACCTTGGAAGCCTGGAATGATAACTGTCTCCCAAATGAGGCTGTCGTTATCATATCCCTAGAACATCCACTTATGTTCTAAAACTGCTTCCGACTGTTTCTCCAGGATTGGATCAATGTCAACTTATTGCATCTAGTGCAAGAACAACATCTGGTGTGGTACTTGACATCTCATGATTGACTCAATTGCCTAAGCAAGTGATCTGTCAATCATACACATCCCTCTCTACTTTAGTCTATAAGACACCTTTAGAGATGGTGACTCCATCATCTGCAGGTACACTACCGTGCCAGGAGTCGTCCATTCTAAATGCTCTTAGAATGCTGTCAAAGTACCCTGATTGGGAAACCACCCAAATCTAGATCTAAAACCATAGATCTAGTAACCAGTATGTCTTATATAAAATCCATTTCCTTTGTGAAGAGACCACCGTGTGATAACCAAAGAATAACCGATCGTAGTATAGGAATATCACTTCCTACTTTGTGTATGTCATCCAAAACCCGGATATCACACCCTATTACCTTCTCAACAGATCCATCCCCTATCCTGATGACGTCAAACCTATGACTGTCACATCAGAAATAGATGATCTATCTCCGCTATATCTGCTTTAGTCTATAAATAGACATAAGCCTGATGTCCACCAATGCTTCCGCTGCTCCCACTGACTACGACAACCCTCTGGCAGAGTCATATAGACGTGCACTTCTAAAGCTAGTTTAGAACGACGCTATACTCATCCTCCCACCGGGTCTCGCAGCCTGGAACAACAGCAATGGCAAGTGTGGGTAAACAAGAACTTCCCTGTCACCGTCCTTGAGGCTACCGGAGTACCTCTCGGGTGCCGGAAGTTACCCACCTTATCTGCGGAGTGGCTAATGGAATGTCAAAACAGATTGAATCTTTAGGTTCCTTATCAAATCTTCAGTAATCGTTTGCGGTTCTGGAATCACTTCCAGTTCTACCATACTCCCACTACTGTTTTTGAAAAAATCCATTTTTAATAAAACTGTGGCGAGTCTAGAACAATACTTCTATTGATCTGCCAGATGGTAGAAAATCAACCCTCGTCATAGCCTGGGTCAACCCACAAACAGCCATTACAGAAACGTGCCTTGAGTTATCCAGAGTCTGGTTTTAATCATAAGCCGGACAACTCCCCGTACCTTAACAATGTTAAGATATGAACTGTACTATATCCAATATAGAACCAGAGGCACTGATTTAATTGAACCAGATTCAAATCATGCAGCTGTCTCCAGTGCATGTCAACTAAATGGAAGGAGGCCGATCAGCGTTACTCAACTTAGGAATGCTTCCAATTATGAGTAACCTGAAAGAGAAGCAATTTCTCTTTATCATTACTATCAACTGAATACCATACACAAGTATCTACATCTTCTATCACTTTGAAGAATCCCGATACTTGCTACACCTGGTTCTCTACTCTATTCAAATACCTATAACTCCTCAAAACTTAGACCCTGTGTTTCTACGAAACACATGTCTAAGAACTAGAGAAGTTAAAAGTAAACAGAATATAGTATGAGGACCAACCCCTCTGTCCTAATGGACACTGGACAACATACAATACTCTGTATAAGTCCGCTGAGTCTAACAACTCTTTCACTGTGTGTCGTAGGTTGAAAACTGTACTTATGGTTAAGAAGAATTACACCGCCGTTTAATGCTCCTTACCCAACCATCCACTGATATAGGTAAATGTCATCGACATAATATCAAAAGGTATATCTCACTCTATGAAAATAGACGTACAGATATATCAATTTGAAATTGGTGCACAACAGCGGATATTCAAAACCAAATATTTGCCGACCGGCAAACAGCCCAGATGATCTCCTCAAATATCACCGATTACAACGAATCCCGATATAATGAGGATGATCACCCTATTCCCAATAACCTACTCCCACTCATCATCTGTAAAACCATACAGATGTGAGAATCATACCTGGTAAATACATACCCTGGAGCAAGTGTCAAATCAGGAAATCAGTTTTCTTTTAACAGTACACAGTTGAACTGAAACATTGAAATGTTTCGATGGGGTATCCTGGTGTTCCTAGTAATGCCTCTACCATTATCCAGATTCACAACTATAACCGTATAATTCTTCGCCACCTCTCCAAATCCCTTTATATGTCTTTAGTCGTTACCTTCTGCACACCTCTTAGGCCAAATGGTTTTCTTCCTTCCCTACCGTTCGGCACCAGCCTATGGTTTGGAAGAAGACTATCCAATAAGCATAATGGGTGTACTGTCCTAATCCTAGGAGCACTCGCAATGCGAGAGAAGGTGAAGATAAAAGACAACTGAATAAACCTTATTCATATTTCTCCTGGACCAGAATCCATCCCCGAACTGGAACAAGTTCCTTTCGAGTTCGTATATAACCATACGATGGAGTATCCAATAAACTGTGGATCTTCGTAGTGATACGGAGTGTCCTGGTGAAATACAAAGGTGATTTAGGATTGGCGAAGAAATACTTGGTTTGGTCGTGAATATCAGTCACATTTTACTTTGCCCTCTTACTAATCCCTTACTTTGTCTTAATCTTAATACCTTATGCACACCATCGTTATGCTAATTGGTTTTCTTCATTCCCCACTGTTCGGCACCAGCCTAAAGTTTGGAAGAAGACTATCCAATTTGCGTAATAGGTGTACTATCTCCTAAACCAAGGAGTACTCACAACTTGAGAGAAGGTAAAAGGGAAAAAAACAACTGAATAATCCTATCCGTTTTCTCCAGAACCGGAAACCATCCTCGAATTCCTTCGAGTTCGTATCTAACCATACGATGGTTTTGTCCAATGGAAGTGGACGTTCGTAGTAATACGGGGTGTCCTGGAGAAAAGGGTAAAAGTAGGAGTGGCAATGAGGTCTGCAACTCTGACAATCCAAAAGCCAGTGTTAAGAAGGTTCGGTCAACTTGGTCTCTGAGTCATAGTCATGGGTCGGGTCAATGGTCGCTGCCAAATAGAGAGAGAAAAGAAACACTCAGCGTGCATTCTAACCTAGATCAGAATGGTTACCAATTTATCTAATCTGGAAACCTCCCACTGTACCTCAAATTCTCCTCCAAACCTGAAAGAAGAATTAGTCGGGATCACCCGAGGAGTAAACTAACTCATCAGTGGGAATCGGGATCCAACTATCATCGCATGATAACGTGACGGAATCCGCTCACCCTATCACACTCCAGAAGGTATGCGCTTATCTGGCAAGTTTCAGTTCTTTTGAAACTCCCGATGTGATTTTTACCCCATGCTCTTATGACCTTGGCGTGAGGTCAAAATATCATAAGTCACATGTCAAGTTCTACCCATCATTGTCCAGGTTAATTTGAGCCCACCCGTACATACCCTTGACGTAGGCCAAAATAGTAATACGACTGTCCCAAACCAACGCATCTATCTATGCAACAGATAAATACCCGGCAACTACCAAGCACTATGCCTTGGCGTGAGGTCAAAATATATAGCTTGAATACTACCGAATATTTAACTGAAATGATGGAGGGCTACGAATGGTTTCTGGCGAAAACCTTTAACGTAATGAACTTGATATCGTTGAAGGAACGGATAGCTTTTTAGAAAATATAGTGACGAAAACCTTTACTAAAGAGGTCACTCCCGGTGAAGGGATCTCGGCTCTTTCCCCGTAGAATGGGATGCAGGATATTCCAAATGAATACCACGATGCAAAGCAAAAGTAATCGGCTATAGTGAAGTTAATGCCCTGACGCAAACTTCTGTCCAAGGGGTCACTCCCGGTGAAGGGATCTCGGCCCTTGCCTCGTCGACTGAGGAGCAGGATATTCCAAATGAATACCACGATGCAAGACAAAAGTGAACGTCCTTGCAATAACAGCTTTTTGAAAAGTGTTCCAACAACATCAGAATAGGTTTGTTTAACTTGCATTGATCCGAATCAATGCAGTCCCATCAATTGATCACACCACAAAGAACGAAAATATACTGACGTACGTATATGCCATCCGCATTCGCCACTGGGTCCCGTCATCACCCGTTAGGTTAGCTAACTAACGGCAGAGCGGGGACTGGACTAGCGCGGATGAAAAACATATACAACATCTACTAATATATACCAATATATAGTATTTCGCTCAAGGCGTGAATAAAATGCAACATCACAGAAATGTACAGCATCACAGAACAATACAGATATCTGGGATCCCCGGGTTTCACAGAGCCACAACTGAAACCCGACGTTCCCCTGGTCGTGTGGATAGCCTGTGCAATGAAATCCTATACCCCCTACGAGTGCGGCGAATAGCCAGCCAATCCTGGAGTGAAGCCCCTTCCGTCCCAATGCCATGAGATGCGGGCTTGTTGCCTTCTAGAACCCGGCTATCCGTGCACCCCTCCGCGGGGTAACCCTAGTACAGAAAGTAAAATATACATACAACGGGTACATCGACCGCAACCTGGTCGTGCCCCAAAATAATAATACAAACAGGCAGTGACGGCAGTCCACATGTCGGACGCTCGCCCCGCAATATCAAATGTACATGATACAACAGAAACTGTACTAGCATTGCATCCAGGTTATCCCCACCGACCGATCCGCAACATCACAGCAAAACACAGAACATCAACGTGAAAGTCACGTTCGCAAATCCGTCTAACCGGGCTATAGCAGTTAGACCGGATTTACCGATCGAGTGACATTCACGGTCGCAGATATAATGTAAATACTGTGAAAAAAATGTGTTTTACATATATCCGATCGATCAAAAATTAACAAGTGGGCCCCCAAGCAATACTGTAGCACTCACAGAAAATCTGGGCCCAAAATTAATAATCCAAAACCCCTAATTACAGCCCAGAAGCCCACTGGAGAATTTCGAAGCATTGATCCCACCAACCTGCGGCGGAACCGCGGCAACAAGGGGGGTTTTGCCGCGGTTCCGCGCTCGAGCTGAGGGATCATTGTCTCGAATTTTCCCAGAGTTCTTAGAACTCCCTGCACATCATTCTGAGACAACCTGAAAAATTTTTAGACTTCAAAAAATTTCGACAGAAACTGATGTGAAGGAAAAATACGGTTTTTGGAAATTTTGGTCGATCGGAAATGCAAACACATCAAACGAAGCTAGACGAAGTTAATGGCGAGGCTCTGATACCACTGTAAGTGCACGGCGGCGCCCCGGTCGTCAATCCGACGGCCAAATGCGGAAACGGTGATAAACTTTAATTTTGCGAACTTTGCAAACCGGCACCACCGCGCACTAAACCCCGGATCGGGCCATTAAACTATATCTAGTTAACAACAAGACGGGTTAGAGATATACCGAGTGATCCGAGTCCTCCGGTCTTCTCGTCGTCGTCCCGATCTCTCGCGGAATGTCCGGTCTCCATCTCCTCGCCGGAAGGGCACCACATCGTCTGCATCTTTTACGGGCTCCCGCCTCTATACCGAGGCAACTCGGGCATGAAGCCGGCAAGTCGACATGCCCAAGATATGCTGTAGAATGTGTAGTGTAGAGGCTATGTCTCACTTTGGGGTTATTGGTTGCCTTTTGAAGATGGAGGAATGAAGGTATGAAAAATGGTGCTTTCATTTTTCCTTGTATCAAAAATGAGATGAATGAAATTTGCCACACCACCAAAATCAAAGCTCTCTCTCTCTCACTCAAAATTGTGGCCGGCCATTTAGAATGGTGGAGGGAAATGGATATGTAGCATGAAGGGAGGTGATGGTAGGATAAAGTAGGGAGGTGTCCATATACAAACATCATCATAACAATGTTACATCCAAACCATAACCCTTCAAATCACAATTAATGCAAGTGATGGAAGAAAGATATCATAATCAATACAAATGCAAGAAACCCCCTCCACAAATGTTATTTGCACAATTGCAAATAACCCCCTCCATCGGAAAAGTCCGGCCGGGAAAGAACAAACGAAAACCGGCCGGAACGGAATGCAAACTGGCAACTCCAGAAAACTGGTCCCGTAATAAATTACAGGAAAACCCCGATACTGTGCATACACACCCGCATCTGTATTCCGTCCGGATACAAATGCAAAGAGACAAAATCTACACTGTACTAAACTAGGATCCGGCTTAAACCAAAGCCGGCTAGTAATATCCGTCCGATCCTGATCCGTGCAATACCGCACGTATCTGATCGAACCCTGCCATATATCTATACGGCCTCTAGTACAAACCGTCCGATCCTGATCCGTGCAATACCGCACGTATCTGATCGGACCCTGCCATATCTCCATACGGCCTCTACAACGTTTAGCCCGAAAGCTGAGTAACTGAAAGTGTGGTGGACTCTAAAGACTCGTCAATACTATGGCTGTGGATTTAACCACCAGCATGTCAGAGGTATAAGCCAATACGTGACGGGCCACCAGCTATTGACCAAAAGGGACGTCGATGAGCGAACTCATCCTGACACCCTACTGAGCCTGTCAGTGACAATATCCGTACAGTCCGGTCCGTTCGTCTATGAGCATCGCATGTCGGGCCTAGGGGGTGGGTAAAAGTCAGACCCCCCAAAGCGGTACAAGTCTTGTCGGAGTGTAGCCCAGAACATCCTGAGATACTACTGGAATACCTACCAGTAAATCTCCTGCCTTGGCCAAGGACTTCGTGTAATGGCTCTCCTAGACACAGCGCGACCTCACCCCCAATACCGGGAGAGACGAAACCCCCGAAGATCCGCTCACTGCCTCCATGTGGCTCGGGACTGTACCCAACTAAAACCTGTTTGCACGACTCCTTTGAGCCGTGGTAGGGTAGTAATCAAAGCACAGTGGGAACTCACACAAGACAAATGACGATCCCCAGGTCGATGAACTAACCTGTACACATGTTACCTGGTAACTGCTATCTGACGTCAGGTATAAGACCAACTAGCATGTTCCCGGCGAGTCCTGTCCGGTGTACTCATAACCCAATGAGCACCTGTTTACATCTTAGGTGATCCAACTGACACCAGTGGCCTGTGAGACCGGCCACCGCCCCTCGTCGGGGTCTCGACTGTATACACTAGTCTACTCTGGAGAATCGATGCCCTGTCTCGAAACTCGTACGACTAGGGACCTTTTAAGGATGTGCTTATAGACCCCAGCTCCCACTTATATGATCGCCCTCATACTGCTGGTGGTCAAGCAAGAATCCTAGGGGCTCTATCAATGTGCAATAGTGACCTGTCAGGTCACCTAAAGCAGTACACGATGATAAAGATAAACCAGATAGCATACTATCATCTCGAGTAAGATTGTCGTACCGGGATAGGTCCTCCCTCAATCATTGCAATCACGTGCCTGTGATCCAATAATTGACTCTGAGAGCACTATCTCCAACATCCTTTACCTCGCATTGACGATTTTTTTGACTAGCTCCAGGGTGCGAAATATTTTTCTAAGATTGATTTGCATTCGGGTTATCATCAGTTGCGGGTTCGGAATGATGACATTCTGAAGAATGCTTTTCGTACACGCTATGGGCATTATGATTTTTTGGTGATGTCGTTCGGACTCACCAATGCCCCAGCAGCGTTCATGGATCTGATGAACCGGATTTTCAGGCCGTTCCTCGACCAGTTTATTATTTTGTTTATTGATGACATTCTGGTCTACTCTAGGAGTCATGAGGAGCATGAGCAACACTTGAGGATTTCTTTGTAGACATTGAGAGAGCACCAGCTGTATGCTAAATTCTCAAAGTGCGTATTTTGGCTTGATAGAGTTGACTTTCTGGGTTATGTGGTGACGGGAGACGGTATTCTTGTGGATCTGAGGAAGATCGAGGCTATACAGCTTTGGCCCAGACCTGTATTCGCGACAGAGGTCCGCAGCTTTTTGGGCTTAGCTGGTTATTACCGCCGCTTCATGCAGGATTTCTCGAGTATCGCTGCACCGCTGACCGGACTGACCCGGAAGGGGGTTCTTTTTCTTTGGACTGATTCGTGCAACCATAGTTTTCATCAGTTGAAGACTCAGTTGACGATGGCACCAGTTCTATCTTTACCTTCTGGATCGGGTGGCTTTGTAGTTTACTGTGATGCTTCTCGAGTGGGGATCGGTTGTGTTTTGATGCAGCATGATAGAGTGATTGCTTATGCTTCTAGGTAGCTGGGGAAATACGAGCAGAATTATCCCACTCACGATCTTGAGATGGCCGCGGTAGTCTTTACGCTGAAGATTTGGAGACACTACTTGTACGGGGAGTTGTGTCAGATTTTCATGGATCACAAGAGCTTGAAGTACATCTTCTAGCAGCGGGAACTGAATCTAAGACAGCGCCGTTGGATGGAGCTTGTGAAGGATTATGATTGTAAGATCCTTTATCACCCGGGCAAGGCGAATGTGGTAGCTGATGCTTTAAGTCGTAGACCCGGGGGTAGCTTGTACCAGTTGAGCGTAGTTCAGAGGCAGTCCTCAGTAGATTGGCAGATCTTGTGCGATGGTAGAGTACAATTTGAGTTCACTTCCACTGGGGGACAGCTTGCTCATATCCGTGCCCGTCCACTTCTACTTGATCGTATCTGTGAGGCGCAACCCAGTGATGCCCGCTTATCTGAGATTCTTGAGCTTATTCGGCAGGGTACATATTCGGAGTTCTTGATTGATGACCAGGGTGTGCTGCGTTACGGGACTCTCTTGTATGTATCAGATATTGATGGGTTGAGACGCGAGATCCTAAAGCAGGCACATCAGTCAGCCTTTAGCGTTCACCCAGGTTCCCTCAAGATGTACCGTGACTTGAGAGACATCTACTGGTGGGAAGGGATGAAGCGCGATGTTTCAGACTTTGTTTCGAGGTGCCTGACTTGTCAGAAAGTCAAGGCTGAGCATTAGAGACCGGCTGGAGAGTTGCGGCCTTTACCCGTTCCTGAGTGGAAATGGGAGCAGATTTCCATAGACTTTGTTGTGGTTCTACCCAGGGCCAGTCGGGGGTACGACTCCATTTGGGTGATCGTTGACCGGTTGACGAAAGCGGCTCACTTCCTTTCAGTGAAGACCACTTTCAGTTATGCTCAGTATGCTCAGTTGTATATAGATGAGATTGTACGTTTGCATGGCGTTCCCACATGCATCGTATCCGACAGAGGCACCCAGTTTACCAGCCGTCTTTGGCAGAAGCTTCAGGAAGCTTTGGGTACCCGGTTGAGTTTTAGCACCGCTTTCCATCCGTAGACCGATGGTCAGTCAGAGCGGACTATACAGACTCTGGAGGATATGCTTCGTGCGTGTGTGCTTGATTTTGGTGGCAGTTGGGATCGTCACTTGCCGTTGATTGAGTTCTCCTACAACAACAGTTTTCAGGAGACTATTCAGATGGCACAATTTGAGGCTTTATATGGTAGGAAGTGTCGATCGCCAGTCTGTTGGACCGAACTCAGTGAGAGTAGGGTTTTGGGACCCCAACTAGTTCAGGAGACTACGGAGAAGATCCAGCTGATTCAGGACAGGATGAAAGCAGCCCAGTGCAGACATAAATTTTATGCCGACCGTCGTCGTCGCAGACTTGAGTTCGCAGTAGGGGATCATGTATTCCTGCGGATTTCTCTGATGAAGGGCATTATAAGATTTGGGAGGAAAGGGAAGCTGAGTCCCAGATTTGTAGATCCTTTCGAGATCCTTGAGCGAGTTGGTGCTGTTGCCTATCATTTGGCACTCCTACCCAGTTTTCCGGATGTTCACCCCGTGTTTCATGTGTCGATGCTTCGTATATACCTTCATGATCCTTCTCACATGATTCAGCACCAGACCGTTCAGCTTGAGCGCGATCTTTTGTTCACCGAGCAGCCGATAGTTATATTGGATCGGCAGGTGAAGAAACTTCGGTCAATGGTCTTGCTATCTGTGAAGGTTCTTTGAAGTAGCCCAACTGGTGAGGAGATCACTTGGGAGGCCGATAGTGAGTTGCGGAAGAAATTCCCTCATCTCCTTGAAGGTACGCTTCATAAGAATTTTAATTCGGGGACGAATTTCTTTAAGGGGGGAGATTGTAACACCTTAGAATGCGATTAGTGTTAATTAAGCATAAATGCGGGTTTTTAAGGAAAAGTTTACCAAATCCGTTTCCTCACATTTTATAACAATTAATTAATATTTTATTAATATTTGTTATGGCTTGCACACACTTGTGCATGTTAATGTGAGGGTTAGTTAGTGTTAATCTTATTTAGTAACCATAACACCTTAAGCTAATCTTTGCCTTGAGTTAACCTTGTCTAGATATTTGTGTATGAGATATTTTCATTCTTTGGATTGAGAGAGAGGTGGCTAGGTCATGGAGGCTTAAATGCTAGCATTAATGAGGTAAGGGAGAGAGTGAGTGTAAAGCTAAGGTTCACCCTACACTCACCTCTCATCATTATCTTTCCCTCACTCTCTCATTCCCAATAATTGTTCATCCCCTCAACTCTAAACTGAACCCTCACTATCCCTTCACCAAATCGTTGCAAAACTTCATAAAACTTCATGGAAAACACTTTACATGTCATGTTTAGCCACTAGGTTGCCTTGGAGCTTGGAAAGATTAGATTTTTGAAGAGTGGGTAGGTAATGATCTCTAACTGATAATTAGGTGTTTTTAATGTTGTGTTGCCTAGTAGTTGTGGTTTAGAACACTAAAGGTAGTGTTTTGTGAAAATATCGTAATTTTAGTGTCATATTAGAGTCTCTGTGATCTGCTATGACCTGGGAATTTTACTGTAAAATCTAGCAATGTAGTAGTGTTGTACAAGTGACCCTAAGTATACACCTGAAGCATGAACCCCATAGGCTCGGATTTGGCCGACGACATTAAGGGGAAATCCGGCGACCTTGACCATTTGGGGGAGTTGGGGCTTGGTTTTTGTAGGGTAGCTGTCTGCAGTTGTTTAGAGGTGTTTGGTACTGTTTGATTGGGTTTTGACAGTATACAAAATCTGGGATCGCTTTGCTATAATCTAGTGTTTTGAATGCGCGTGTTACGTTATCCGACACGGTTAGTGATCTTGTGTAGCTGCGGTACCTGAGTTGGTTTTGGAGTGTCTCTACACACGTTAACCACTAGACGGACACTTGAGAATCGGTTTGGAGTTGGTGCATCGGTCAAACGTAGTTTGTACGTGATATTAGTCGATTTCTGAGATTTTCACTTGTTATGTTTGTGTTAATAGGATCGCAGGCAGAGACTTCGAACGCTGCGAAGAAAGGGAAGCAGGTGATTGGATCTACCTAGCTGGAGATTTTCGGTGAGTAGATTTAACATCTACGGGGAAATCGCCCGTATGGCGTTAAGCGCCAGGGCTAGATATGATATGATATGATATTAGCTGCATGCTTATATGCACATATAGAGATTGTGCATGGACATCGTTGCATATTATTACTTGTTGTTCCTGGACTTATACCCATTGGACACTGCACTATTATTGACAGTTCATATTGCACGAGCACTAATTGTATGCTACACACATACCGTCGGTAATTGCCATGATAAGCACGACACATATACATACGTGATATTGTATTGGTTAGGGATATTGAGACATGATCCTTATTTCCATTGTGCATATGAGATATAGCTGACACATATACATACGTAATATTGTATTGGTTAGGGACATTGAGACATGATCCTTATTTCCATTGTGCATATGAGATATAGCTGACACATATACATACGTGATATTGTATTGGTTAGGGACATTGAGACATGATCCTTATTTCTATTGTGCATATGAGATATAGCTGACACATATACATATGTGATATTGTATTGGTTAGGGACATTGAGACATGATCCTTATTTCCATTGTGCATATGAGATATAGCTGACACATATACATACACAATATTATATTGATTAGTGACTCTGAAGCATTGATTCTCGTGCGGTTGCGCATATGAAATACAGTTGCATGTATACCTACATGCTTATACATATCTTGCTATAGCTACATGTACATCATGCATACATACTTACATGTACACCCACATACCTTGCTATAGTTACATATACCCCTATGTGGTATTGTATTGTCATTGACATTGAGATGTTGATTATTGTGTTATTGCGGATATGAAATACATCATACATACATGCTTACATGTAGATACACATATACCTTGCTTTAGCTATATGTTCATTTTATATGATGTTGCACTTGATTTCGGAGGAATTGAGAACCACATGATATATTTAATAACTGGATGCATTTAAATATCGGTTTTCCCTTGCTCACATTACTGTTTTATGTTGCATACATCAGTTTTCATGGATTTACGCTTTGAGATATGGATTTCATATGATTATGGATTTGAGAACCGTGGGGGTATTTCAAGAATTTTTGTATTGTTTGAAAACCCGGTTTCTCTTGATATGATATTTCAGTGCGTCCACCATGTGATTTCTCGGTTCTGAGATTGGCATGTGATACCCGATTTGAGGAGCGGGAGACACCGTCTGTGGGTACATGGTAGACCCGCTATGGTTCCCCGGGGCGAGAGGTGATTTTGTGGTGTAGACGATGAGCCTGGCAGAGAGATTAGTACTTACCGGTGATTGTATAAAACTCAGCGGATGTCCGGAGGACACCATTTTGGAGTTATGATATGAGATGGATGTGAGGCCCGATCTGAGGATGCGGCGACTGAGATATGAGGATTTACGTGTCGATGCTGGACACGGGTTTCATGATATTTCGAGTGTCGATGTTGGACACTCAGGTTCCATGATTTGATGTGTCATTGATGGAAACACGTTCTTGATATCCTCATATATTTACATGTATATGTTTTCATGATATTTCGGGTGTCGATGTTGGACACTCAGGTTCCATGATTTGATGTGTCATTGATGGACACACGAGGTAGGTATCTTCACACACACACACAGGAATATGTTTTCATGATATTTCGGGTGTCGATGTTGGACACTCAGATTCCATGAGATTTATAGATATGAGGGCCGGTTTGGGTGACGGCGCCTAAGGATTTTAGGATTTGGGGTGTCATAGATGGGCATCATGGTTTTTTCATGCTGATGATTTATGCATGAGGTTTATTATTTATCCCACACTCAGGATTTATTGATATGCATTGCTTCATGTATGTGTAGTATCTAATAGAGCACCTTTCATGATTGTTGCATATCCATATTATCATACTTATGCTATCAGATTACTTGTGATAGATTATCGCTGTTAGTGTATACTTGTGATTATAGTATGATGTTATTTGCTATTCACGAGTTGGCAACTCACCCCCGTAGTGCCACAATGTTTTGCAGGTCTGGTCCTCAGAGCAGTCGCGACAGGGCGCCTTATTATCTCTACTTTTGCGGATACCGCTACGGTTGGCCGTGAGGCCTTTTGCTATAGGTGGTTTTGCGGCTATCCGAGAATGTTATTGTATATCTTTTGTATCTAGTACTCTCCATCTACTACCTTCATGTATTGACTTAGAGACGAGTTGTGATGATCGGTGCTGTATATTCTTATGACTACGGTTGTCGTGCTCGTGTGAGCCGGCCTTTATTTATGTTGATTATCTCATTTCTTCGCTACGGCGTCGTATATCTGTTGTGGTGATTATTTCCGCCTTTGGGCGAGATTTGCTGCCGTTTGGGGATGTTTTTCTTATATCTTATGTTTGTACCCGTTTCGGGGCTAGCTTTTACAAAAGAGGTGCTGCCGAATTTTTTTATAAAGACAAACTTAAGTTTAAGTTCCTACTTGAGATTTTAAAGTGTTTCCATCCTTTACTTCTTATAATGGTTTAGATTGCTGGGTTTTTAGCTTACTTAAATTGCGTTACGCCTGTTGACGTTACGTAGTCTAAGTGCCGGTCATGTGCCAAATTTTGGGTCGTGACAGTTTTGCAGGCTTGACCCTCATTATTGTCGCGACAGATCTTCTCATTTTTCTTCTACAGATACCGCTGTTGTTGGTCGTCATTTTGGATAGGTGGATGGTTTTGCGGTTATCCGTATGATCTCATTGTGTATCTTATTGTATCTAGTACTCTCCATCCACCACTTTCATGTATATTGACTTAGAGACGAGTTTGTGAGGATCGGTGTTGTATTATTTATGACTTTGGGGGTCGAGCTCGTTCAGTCGACTGTTTTATTATGTTGTGATGTTATTTCACTTCCTTATTGCATATTCCTTCGCTACGGTGTCGTATATCCATATTATATAAACTTGTTGTGGTTGTTTCCGCCCTTGGGCATGATTTTCTTCCGTTTGGGGATGCTTTACTTATATTCTGTGTTGTACCCGTTTCGGGGCTAGTTTTTAAAAAGGAGGTGCTGCCAAAATTTTTAAGAAAATAAACTTAAGCTTTAAAGACTTTTACTTGAGATTTCCAAATGTTTTTAACAGTGTTTTTATCACTTATTACTTTTGTTGGTTTAGATTTCTGGGTTTTCGGCTTACTTAGATTGCGTTATGCCTGTTGACGTCACATGGTTTAAGTGCCGGTCACGTGCCAAATTTTGGGTCGTGACAAAATTGGTATCAGAGCGTTAGGTTTTACCTTTCGGAGTGTAGAATGATCTTGGTATGATGGAGTAGGTAGCTTAAGTAGAGTGACGTAGCATGTGTATGTTCCGCGGCATACTTACGACACGATGGTACTCTTCCTAAGTGGCCTTAGAACTTATTGGTTGAATCTCTTTCCGTGATTATGTTCATCCTTATGATTCGATTTCCGTGTTCTTATCGAATATTGTTTTCATTTCCAGCCATTATGCCGCCGAAGACTACGTGGACGCAGAGAGCGGCTGCGAGAGCCGAGGTCAGGATAGGCTCGTCGGAGACGAGGATAGACCAGGGCGGTACGTCCGTTGTACAGTAGCAGGTTGATCCACCTTCGCTAGATCATATTACTAGGTTAGAGGCCGGTATTCAGGATTTGCGCCAGATGATGGGGTCGTTGGTTGAGGCCAGTTGAGCACAGAGATAGGAGGTTATCCTACCGTTACAGGGACCGCGATGGTGCCTACTATTCTGGCAGTCGTACCTGCAGCTACAGAGGTTATCACCGTATCATTATCTAAGTTCATAAGGCTGAAGCCTCCGGTTTTCACTGGCACTGATGCAGCTGAGGATCCCCAGTCGTTTATCGATCGGATGGCCAGGATATGTCGTTCACTGAGATGCTCCGATGTGAGATGGGTAAAGTTCGAGAGTTTTCGTCTGGAGGGTCTTGCCCAGACGTGGTGCGAGTCTTTAGAGAAGGGTAGAGCCGCAGGTCTTTCTCTTATAACCTGGGCTGAGTTTGTGACAGTTTTTCTTACCCGTTTTCTTCCGTAGAGCGTCAGGGATGCTTGAGCTCACAGTTTCGAGTCGTTACGCCAGACTCCGGGTATGACGGTGGTAGAGTACGATGTTCAGTTTACCCAGCTATCGGTGTATGCTCCATATTTGGTGGATACGGAGGAGATACGGATCAAGAGATTTGTACGAGGCCTGCTTACCCAGTTGTTCCTCGCTGTCAGTGCCTAGCATTGTGACACATGTGCAGCAGCAGTGGACGCAACCCTAATAGTTGAGGAGCGTCTTTCCGAGACTTCGGTCGTTCTGGAACCGAAGAGGGTTCGTACTGGTGTATCAGCCCGTAGGAAGATGTTTAGACGCCGTGACAGATTTCGTTCAGGTCATGGGAGTAGCAGAGGCTTGGGACGAGGCCAGATGTTTAGCTCTTATCCCCAGGAGGGTCAGTAGTCATCGTCTGGATGTTTCCGGTGTGGGAGTTTTTATCATCGCGTTAGAGATTGTACTGAGCCACATGAGAATGAGGCAGCCGTACCACATGTTACCTTACCACCTTCTCCACCTCAGAGAGCGTTGCATCTTGCTCCTGTTGTTGCTCCGCATCATACTTATGCTCAGAGAGGTCGTGGTCGCGGAGGGTTTGTTCAGAGAGGACGGGGTGGCAGTGGCAGAGGACAGCCAGTTGCCGGTAGAGGGCATGCTTGAGTGTTTGCTTTAACTCATCAGGACGCGCAGGCGTCCAATGCAGTGGTTTTAGGTACTCTTTCAGTATGTTCTTTTGATGCACATGTTTTGTTTTATCTGGGATCTACGCACTCGTATGTTTCTACACACATCGTGCAAAGGTTGGGTCGAGAGTCATGTTTGCTAGATCAGCCGCTTATCGTGACTACCCCTGTTGGAGAGTCTTTTGTTGCACAACACGTGTTTCGGTCGTGTGCCGTTCGTATTGGAGATAGGGTGTTGTCCATTGACTTGGTCCTTCTTGATATGTTGGACTTCGACGTTCTCCTAGGCATGGACTGGTTAGCTACTTGCTATGCGTCCGTGGACTGCCGTGAGAAGACAGTCAGGTTTTGTTTTCCCGGTGATTCAGTTCTTGTTGTGCATGGGGACCGTGATGCCGCCCCTCACAGTTTGATTTCTGCCATTTGCGCTAGTCGGCTTTTAAGGAGGGGATGTCGGGGATTCTTGGCTTTCATTCGAGATACTGGAGCCACAGTAGATTCGTTGGACCAGGTTCCTATCGTGAGAGAGTTTCCCGACGTTTTTCCCGATGAGCTTCCTGGATTGCCGCCAGAGCGTCAGATTGAGTTTTGCATTGATTTAATCCCCGGCACGGGGCCTATTTCTATACCGCCTTACCGGATGGCCCCGGCGGAGCTTAAAGAGCTTAAGGATCAGTTGCAAGAGTTGCTTGATAAAGGACTTGTGCGTCCGAGTGTTTCGCCTTAGGGAGCTCCTGTTCTGTTCGCCTAGAAGAAGGATGGCAGTTTGAGGTTGTGCATTGATTACGGTGCGGAATAGGTATCCATTACCTCGTATTGACGATTTGTTTGATCAGCTCCAGGATGCGGGACATTTTTCTAAGATTGATTTGAGGTCTGGTTATCATCAGTTGCGGGTTCGGATTGATGACATTCCGAAGATTGGTTTTCGTACACGCTACGGGCATTATGAGTTTTTGGTGATGTCGTTCGGACTCACCAATGCCCCAGCAGCGTTCATGGATTTGATGAACCGGATTTTCAGGCCGTTCCTCGACCAGTTTATTATTGTGTTTATTGATGACATTCTGGTTTATTCCAAGAGTCGAGAGGAGCATGAGCAGCACTTGAGGATTGCTTTGCAGACATTGAGAGAGCACCAGCTGTGTGCTAAATTCTCAAATTGTGCCTTCTGGCTTGATAGTGTTGACTTCCTGGGTCATATGATTATGGGAGACGGTATTCGTGTGGACCCGAGGAAGATCGAGGCCATACAGCTTTGGCCAAGACCTGTATCAGTGACAGAGGTCCGCAGCTTTTTGGGCTTAGCCGGTTACTACCGCCGTTTCGTGCAGGACTTCTTGAGTATCGCTGCACCACTGACCGAACTGACCAGGAAGGGGTTCCTTTTCTTTGGACTGAGGCATGCGAGCAGAGTTTTCAGCAGTTGAAGACTCGGTTGACGACTGCACCAGTTTTATCTTTGCCTTCTAGATCGGGCGGCTATGTCGTTTACTGTGATGCTTCGTGAGTGGGGCTCGGTTGTGTATTGATGTAGCATGATAGAGTTATCGCCTACGCTTCTTGGCGGCTGAAGAAGCATGAGCAGAATTAGCCTACTCATGATCTTGAGATGGTCTCTGTGGTCTTTGCGCTTAAGATTTAGAGACACTACCTGTATGGAGAGTCGTGTCAGATCTTCACGGACCATAAAAGCTTGAAGTACATCTTCCAGCAGTTGGATCTGAATTTGAGACAACGCCATTGGATGGAGCTCATGAAGGATTATGATTGTGAGATCCTTTATCAACCGGGCAAGGCGCATGTGGTAGCCGATGCTTTGAGTCGTAGGCCCGGAGGTAGCTTGTCCCAGTTGAGCGTAGTTCAGAGACAGTCTCCTGCAGATTGGCAGATCTTATGCGACAGCAGAGTACAGTTTGAGTTCACTTCCACTGAGGGACAGCTTGCTCATGTCCGCGCCCGTCCACTTCTACTAGATCGTATTCGTGAGGCACAGCCTGCCGATGCCCGTTTGTCTAAGATTTTTGAGGATGTTCGGCAGGGTAGAGAGTCGGTATTCTTGATTGATAACCAGGGTGTGCTGCGTTTTAGGACTCGTTTATGTGTACCGGATACCGAAAGGCTGAGGCACGAGATCCTAGAGCAGTAACATCAGTCAGGTTATAGTGTTCATCCAGGTTCCACCAAGATGTATCGTGACTTGAGAGATATATACTGGTGGGAAGGGATGAAGAGGGATGTTTCGGACTTCGTTTCGAGGTGCCTGACTTGTCAGCAAGTCAAGGCTGAGTACCTAAGACAAGATGGAGAGTTGCAGCCTTTACCCATTTCGGAGTGGAAATGGGAACAGATCTCCATGGATTTCGTTGTGGGTCTACCCAGGTCCAGTCGATGGTATGACTCCATTTGGGTGATTGTTGACCGGTTGACGAAAGTGGCTCACTTTCTTCCAGTGAAGACCACTTTTGGTTATGCTCAGTATGCTCAGTTGTACATTGATGAGATTGTGCGCTTGCATGGCGTTCCCACATGCATTGTATCCGATAGGGGCACCCAGTTCACTAGCCATCTCTGGCAGAAGCTTCAGGAAGCTTTGGGTACCCGATTGAGTTTTAGCACCGCTTTCCATCCGCAGACCGATGGTCAGTCAAAGTGGACTATACAGACTCTGGACGATATGCTTCAAGCGTGCGTGCTTGATTTTTGTGGCAGTTGGGATCGTCACTTGCCGTTGATAGAGTTCTCTTATAATAACAGTTACCAGGAGACGATTCAGATGGCACCTTTTGAGGTTTTTTATGGTAGAAAGTGTCGATCGCCAGTCTATTGGAACGAACTCAGCGAGAGCAGGATTTTGGGACCCCAGCTAGTTCAAGAGACTACGGAGAAAATTCAGTTGATTCAGGATAGGATGAGAGCAGTCTAGTGCAGACAGAAGTCTTATGCCGACCGTCGTCGTCGCAGGCTCGAATTCATAGTGGGGATCATGTATTCCTACAGATTTCTCCAATGAAGGGTGTGATGAGATTTGGGAAGAAAGGGAAGCATAGTCCCAGATTTGTAGTTCTTTTTGAGATCCTTGAGCGAGTTGGTGCCGTTGCCTATCGTTTGGAACTTCCGCCCAGTTTTCCTGATTTTCACCCCGTATTCCATATTTCGATACTTCGCAAGTACCTTCATGACCCTTCTCACATGATTCAGCACTAGACCGTTCAACTAGAGCGCAATCTTTCGTTCACCGAGCAGCCGGTAGTTATATTGGATCGGCAGGTGAAGAAAGTTCGGTTAAAGGTCTTGCCATCTGTGAAGGTTCATCGGCATAGCCCGAATAGTGAAAATGTCACTTGGGAGGCCGAGCACGAGATGAGGAAGAAATTCCCTCATCTCTTTGAAGGTACGCATAGTAAGATTTTTTTTAAAATTCGGGGACCGAATTTCTTTAAGGGGGAATATTGTAACACTTTAGAATGCAGATAGTGTTAATTAAGCGATAATACGGGGTTTTAATGAAATTTAACTAATAAATATTTTCTTCACATTTTATTTAATTAATTAATATTTTACTTAATTATTTTTATACATGCACACACGTGTGCATGTTGAATTGGGGTTTAAGAGGTGTTAACCATGCTCATATAGTCATGGCACACTTAACCCTCTCTTTTTATCATGTTATGCAAAATTTAACACTTTATCTATTTAAATTATTCAAACAAAGGTTATTGTTTTAAAATAAAGAAAAGAGAAGAGAATAGAACGGAATAGATGGGAAGAAGGGTTGAATTCTAGGGAGACTAAGGGGGATGGCTGCCATTAATGGCTTTAATGGAGGGAGAGTGAGTATAACTCTCACCTACACTTACCTCATTCACTCACCCTCACATACCCTCACCTCACAACACTTATACTCTCAATTCCTTCACAAAATATCTCATTCTCACCTCACTCTCTCTATTATTAATCCCAACTCAGTTGCTCCTCTCTCTTTCACTACACATCAAGTTCTACATTGAAATTATATGTTTGCATCACAATCCAAAGCCTAAACCTTCATCAACCTCACTAAAAGCTTCATTAATCTTGCTTTTGATGACTTGGAGCTTGGAAAGCTAGGATTTTTCCCAAGTTTTGGCGAGGTAGTGATTTTTGACTCTTTATTAGGCTATATGAAGTTTGTATGCTTATTAGTTTCAGGTTCTAAACACTAAGTTATAGTTTTTGTGCAAATATCGTATTTTGAATAAGTTTTGCGTCTCGTTGGAATCTGCTATCAAACCAGGTTTTTGTTTGAGAAGTTGCCATCACAGAGGCCTAGTTAGGAGACCTAGAAGCTATCCTGAAAACTTGAGACCACCCCCTCATTTTTGGGTCGCAAATAAATTGCTTCTGGAATGGGGACTGGGGTCTCGAGTCTTGGTCATGGGGTCTCTGGGGTTGTTTGTAGTCTCGTGGAACTTGCAACTTTCACTAATTCCTTGTGTAGAAAAATCTGGGACCACTTAGCTAAATTTAGGTGTTTCGGCAAAGTGCGACACAATTGATCTGACGTAGTTTTAGTGTTTCGGGTAGCTTGCTGTCGTGGAATTTTTTTTGATGTTTTTGCTACACACGTTAGCCGCTAAGCGAACCCTTTTGTATCTTAGGGGAATCGATTCGTTAAATTGGCGTTGTGTTCGTTTGTTATTGCGTACTTTGCTAAATCTATGTGTTATTGTATTTTGTGTTAATAAGATCGCACACGGGGATTTCGGATGCTGCGAAAAAAGGAAAGAAAGTGGTTGGATTTACTTAGCTCGAGATCATCGGTGAGTAGATTTAACATCTACGGGGAAATCGCCCGTATGGCGTTAAGCGTCAGGGCTAGATATGATATTATAGCCGCATGTTTATATGCATACATGTTGATTGTGCATGAGCATCATTACATACCATTACTTGTTGTGCCTTGACTTAGTACCTAGTGGACACTGCATCATTACTGACGGTTCATATTGCACGAGCACTAAATTGTATGCTACACCCATACCGTCGGTAATTGTCATGACACGCACAACCTATACACTTATGCAGTATTTTATTGTTATTGATTATTGACACATGGATTATTGTTCTATTGTGCATATGAGATACATCGTGCATACATACTTACATGTATACACCCATACTTGCTATAGCTACATGTGCACTTTTAGATGATGTTTGATTTGATTTTGTAGAAATTGGGAACCACATGATATATTTAAAAACTGTATTCATTTAAAATAGCGGTTTTCCCTTGATATGCTCATATTACTGTTTTATGTTGCATGTATCATATTTTATGGATTTACGCATTGAGATACGGATTTCGTGTGATTTATGGATTTGAGAACCGTGGTATTATTTCAAGAAAGTATGCATTGTTTTGAAAACTCGGTTTCTCTTGATATGGTATTTCAATGCGTCCACCATGAGTTTTCTCGGTTCTGAGACTTGTGTTAGAAACCCGATTCGAGAAGATGGATGATCCGTTGCGGGTTCATGGTGGACCCGGTATGGTACCCCGGAGCAAGAAATGTATGTTGTATAGTAGACGATGAGCCTGGCAGAAGGAGTACTACCTATCGGTGATAGTTTGGACCTGGCGGTTATCCGGAGGATACCGACCAGAGTCGTGAGATGGATATGGGCCGATCCGGACTGATGGAGCCCGAGTTATATGGATTTACGTGTTGATATTGGACACTGGTTTTCATGATGTTTCGAGTGTCGATATTGGGCACTCAGGTTCTATGAGATTTACAAATATGAGGGCCGATCAGATTGACGGCGCCTGAGGTATTAGGATTTGGGGGTGTCGTTGATGGACACCGGTTTTTCCACGATGATGATTTATCGATGATGAGATGTTTTATCCCATACTCAGTAGTTATATGATATGCATTGTTTCACGTAGTTGTAGCACCCTGGTGGTGTACTTTGATCATGATTGTTGCATATCCATATTGCCGTACTTATCTATCAGATTGCATGTGATAGATTATCGATGTTCGTGCATACTTATGATTATCTGTATGATGTTACTTACTATTCACGTGTTGGAAACTCACCCCCGTTGTGCCATAGTGTTTTGCAGGCTTGACCCTCAGTATAGTCGCGGCAGAGCTTCTCATTTTTCTTTTACGGATACCGCTGCTGTTGGTCGTCATTTTGGATAGGTAGGTGGTTTTGCGGTTATCCGTATGATCTTATTGTGTATCTTATTGTATCTAGTACTCTCCATCCACCACTTTAATTTATATTGACTTAGAGACGAGTTTGTGAGGATCGGTGTTGTATTATTTGTGACTTTGGGTGTCGAGCTCGTTCAGTCGACCGTTTTATTATGTTGTGATGTTATTTCACTTTCTTATTGCTTATTCCTTCGCTACGGCCTCGTATACCCATATTATATAAACTCGTTGTGGTTTTTTCCGCCCTTGGGCATGATTTGCTCCCGTTTGGGATGCTTTACTTATATCCTGTGTTGTACCCGTTTCGGGGCTAGTTTTTACAAAGGAGGTGCTGCCAAAATTTTTAAGAAAATAATTTTAAGCTTTAAAGACTTTTACTTGAGATTTCCAAAATGTTTTTAACAGTGTTTTTATCACTTATTACTTTTGATAGTTTAGATTTCTGGGTTCTCGGCATGCTTAGATTGCGTTACGCCTGTTGACGTCACATGGTTTAAGTGCCGGTCACGTGCCAAATTTTGGGTCGTGACATGTGGGTTGTGTGCATGAAATTGATGGATCTTCTTTTGCATGGATGTTGATTTAATCTGGTTCCCGTTTTGACGACGTGGAGGTCAATATTGCCCTTTTTGCGACGTGGACGGTCGGTGCTGCCCTTTTAGCGACTTGGATGGTCGGTTCTGCCATTTTAGCGATGTGGACAGTCGGTGCTGCCATTTTAGCGACGTGGACGGTCGGTTCTGCCCTTTTTGCGACATGGACGGTTAGTTCTGCCCTTTTTGAGACTTGGACGGTCGGTGCTGCCCTTTTTGCGATTTGGACGGTCGGTGCTGCCCTTTTAGCTACTTGGACTGTCGGTGCTGCCCTTTTTGCGAGTTGGACGGTCGGTTCTTCCATTTTAGCTACGTGGACGGTCGATGCTACCATTTTAGCGACGTGGACGGTCGGTTCTGCCTTTTTTAGGACTTAGACGGTCGGTGTTGCCATTTTGCGACTTGGACAGTCGGTGTTGTCCTTTTTGCGACTTGGATGGTTGGTGCTTCCCTTTTAGCGACTTGGACGGTCGGTGTTGCTCTTTTTGCCACATGGACGGTTGGTGCTGCCCTTTTAGAGACTTGGATGGTCGGTGCTGCCCTTTTTGCGACTTGGACAGTCGGTGTTGCCCTTTTTATGACTTGGACGGTTGGTGCTTGTAACAACCCTAAACTTTCTGTATAATTTTTCAAAAAATACAGAAAGAGGTATTTTTTCTTGAGCACAAGTTATAAGTTTGTTTTGCTTTTTAATAGTAAGCAAGAGCTTGTAGCTCATTGGTAAGACCTTGCATTGCTGAACCAAAGCACCAGATTTCAAATCCCATCCCACACATTATTTTTAATAATGATTTCTTTTTTAAATTTTTAGAATCTCAAGAGTCTACACGTGTTAAACCCATAAAACCAAAAGTCACACTAAAAACAAACTGGCTCAGGGGATACACCAAGAGTCGAGGGACACGTGGCCCTCCTGACCCGGCCGGTTCGGGCTGGCGCCGCCGGCTGAACTCGGTCCCGAGTTGACCCTTCATGAAACTTGTGTCTCTTTGTATTCTTGAAACCCCTGTACACTTTATTTCACCTGCAATTTAACAGAGACAATTAAAATTCAATTAAAACTTTTTAATGCAATTTATTTTAATAAATTTTCTTATCAAACCCTAACCCTAGATTATCCTATAAATACCACCCCTAAACACCCTCCCCCTTACTTCCAAATTCTGTCCAAAACACTCAAGAAAACTCTCTAGAATTTTGTGTACTAGTGAAGTTAGCGAAGGGCGAAGCTCCGGCAATTTTCCGACGACGACTCTAGGAGCTCCCGGCGACGAAAAAATGCACCGGAAAATCCTACTTCCTCCTCCTCTTCTTCTATAACCTAACAACAAGTAAGTCCCTCCTCCCTCTTATCTTTTCTATTCTAAAATCTTGTATTTCTAAAACCTGACGGAAGCGGAGTTAATCCGACTTCCGATTCGGTTTTCTTTAATACTCCACCTTTTCTTAAATACAAATATACAAAATTCTTATATCTTGACTATTAAACATTAACAAAAATCATGAACAAGTTTTGTAGCAAAATATTTTATATTGCACATTTTATCGTACTTTTTCACTAAAATACCATGTAGTTTAGTTTCGACTTTAAAATATCATTAATCTTGCTATACCTTTAGATAGATCACGAGATAATGACCTACCTCCTCACAACACTAATATGCAACATAGCACGATACCTTTTGGAAACATAGATTCGGGAAAATACCGTTTTACACAAAACTACCTCTAACTTATAAAAACCATTTTCACAAGATTATGTATTTTAAACAAGTCTTTGCAAAGCGCCGCTACAACCGATTTTGGGGAACCCATCTGGGATGGTGCGGATTATCGCATCTCCCTGGGCTTAGTAGTGCGAGATGCAGACCTGCGCAAGGAGCATTCGGTCTCGAGAGATTTAAAAATACAAATATCTTAAGAAAATGAGATTTCTAGAAATATAATATATTAAAATTATTTATATATATATATATATGTATCATTAAAATATCTATTTTAATATAATATAAATATTCTAACTTTTCTAAGTCAAAAGAATCACTTTACATGAAAATACCATGAAATTCCATACAAGTTCAATTCTTTACAATTAAATACCATATAATATGAAAAATAGGTTTTTAATCACTAGAAATGTCACAATGATAAAATATACATCTATGAAAACTCTAAAGACGATAATTAAATATTTGGGGTGTATTTTGAAAAGTATACAAAATTATTTTACATAAAACCCCCTCAAGTTTTATAAATTTCAATAAGGACCCTAGTAAATATAGGTTTAAGCGGGACCAGTCTCTTGAGCCTCAGGGAGCCGGAGATATGGGTGCTTGCTTATTTAAGGTAGACAACTTAACAAACGGTGTTATCAACACGGTGATCGTCTTTGAAAAAGACACAAATCCTGCCGCCCATGTGCAGCGGTTACCGATAACATCAAAATCTAATTCAGGACTTCAATTTCTTTTCTAACTGTTCTGACTCAGACCGAGTCTCATTATAATAAATCTGACTTGAATATGATTCAAGTACAAACTACAATTCAATATGAATCCATGAATACATATATTCAATCTATTCAATTTGTATTGACTAAACCGAACCATGGATATACTTCCATTCTCCAGTTACATCCATGATTCTCCAGTTACATCCATTTACTGATATCATGGTTTCGGTAAGTCATCCGAATATACAATTTATATTACAAGACAATACAATTTAGAATACAACACATACAATACAAACAAGATATCGTGGGGTTTAAAGGGTAGATTGGTACGGAAGGTGTTAGAAGTGGCATGAGACTGCAAGATTTAAGACACTTAACCTGTATTCCGTTGTTGTTGTACCGTGGCATAACGGTTCCTTGTATATTCCGTTCACCTTAGTTTCTGGTCTACTGAGATTCCTCTCGTATACACTGGCATCCTTCTGTACCAAGGTACAAACAACAGCGTTAACACTAAATACAACTTTAAAAGTTACACTTTCTCTTTGTCTATTCTACTTCTCCTTTATCTTTGGGACTTACCAAGCGATTTTTTCGCTGACGATATTCCTTCTCTTTCTTTTTTGGAATGTTGTCAGGCGATTCAGACCTTCAAGAGATCGAGCCCAGCGCCGAAGACTTGGACCAGTTTATTGAAGATCCCGTGCTGTAGTTACACTTGTACTTTTTCTTTTATATTCTGTATTTTCCTTTCTGTTATGCCACTGTTTAGGCATTGCTTTTCATTCCATGTATTTACTTTTCCATGCATTGTACAAAAGAATGTTAATAATTAAAGTTGTTGTTCATTACATTTGTCTCTTTTGTATATTTCTCTTATTGCTTAGATACGCTTAGCGTGTTTACTTCAGAGTAAATACGTAGCGGCCTCATCGCGCCCTCTGTCCGTATACCGGGAAGCGGGGCGTGACAGGTTTTGTTGGCGGTCCATGTAAGTCAGAGCTGTATGGAACCCTACCATGCAGTTCAGCTCTGCGTGAACAACCTAAGCAATATAACACAAGAACCAAGAATTAAAACATTCTTTACAATTCACATTCATTGAATCTTATCATATATTTTGAATCTGTTCTAACCCAATTTTTTCATTCAAGGTTATGGATTCCCCAAATAACACCGGCACCAACTTCAACAACACTCCACCACCACTACCAATCACACCTGCCGTCCCTGCTCCGATCAATGAGCAGACGGTTCTATTTGAGACGATCCGCAGCCTCCTAGAAAGACATCAGCAGCAGACTTCTCTTTTAATGAACCTTCCTGAGGTAGAAGCACCTGGGGTGAAGCAATTCAGGGCTTTGCACCCCAAACAATTCTCAGGAAAAGAAAGCCCGCTGGAAGTTGAGGAATGGGCTCAGAGCATTGAAGACGATCTGGTAGCAGCACAAGTGCCAGAGGTAGCTTGGGTTCGTGTTGCGAAATTGCAGCTCACGGACAATGCACGGGTCTGGGGGAAGGCGGAAGAAATCCGTCTTGACCAACCTATCGAATAGAAGACTTTCCATGACATGTTCGATGCAAAGTACTTCCCTGAGGCTGCCCTCTTTGATATAGAACAGCAGTTCATCCATCTACAACAAGGTTCAATATGGACTAAATCGGTAGATGAGTATGACGCTGAGTTCACCATGCTCAGTCGTTAAGAAATGTCTCAATAAATTCGATTTTCAAAATATCACATACTACACAGCTAATATAAGACCGTAACAGGTTTGCGACCCATCTCATACTGACTGCTGAGATCAGAGCTAGAGGATTTCAGTAAGGGTTGGACCCGAAAATCCAAGCTACATTAGCTATAGGGGATTTCCCAACCCATGACTTGGCTTTGAAGGCTATCCGAAGATACGAGGCAGTGGTGAAGAGGAAGGGCAGAGCTCAATCTGTCGGAGTGAAGTGCCCTGCCAACCAGATGACAGGAGGAGCCTCTTCAAGGCCAAATGTTGAACTCAGAAGACTGGAAGAAGCCAATAACCAGTCGAGTCCAGACTTCTGCTACTATTGCAGGAGAAAGGGACACTTGTGGAAGGACTGTAGGCGCGTAAAAGGCCTGTGTCTAATTTGTTGGAGATAGTGCCCTCAGAGTCAATTATTGGGTCACAGGCACGTGATTGCAATGATTGAGGGAGGACCTATCCCGGTACGACAGTCTTACTCGAGATGATAGAATGCTATCTGGTTTACCTTTATCATCGTGTACTGCTTCAGGTGACCTGACAGGTCACTATTGCACGTTGATAGAGCCCCTAAGATTCTTGCTTGACCACCAGCAGTATGAGGGCGATCATATAAGTGGGAGCTGGGGTCTATAAGCACATCCTTAAAAGGTCCCTAGTCGTGGGAGTTTCGAGACAGGGCATCGATTCTCCAGAGTAGACTAGTGTATACAGTCGAGACCCCGACGAGGGGCGGTGGCCGGTCTCACAAGCCACTGGTGTCAGTTGGATCACCTAAGATGTATACAGGTGCTCATTGGGTTATGAGTACACCGGACAGGACTCGCCGGGAACATGCTAGTTGGTCTTATACCTGACGTCAGATAGCAGTTCCCAGGTGACATGTGTACAGGTTAGTTCATCGACCTGGGGATCGTCATTTGTCTCGTGTGAGTTCCCACTGTGCTTTGATTACTACCCTACCACGGCTCAAAGGAGTCGTGCAAACAGGTTTTAGTTGGGTACAGTCCCGAGCCACATGGAGGCAGTGAGCGGATCTTCGGGGGTTCGTCTCTCCCGGTATTGGGGGTGAGGTCGTGCTGTGTCTAGGAGAGCCATTACACGAAGTCCTTGGCCAAGGCAGGAGATTTACTGGTAGGTATTCCAGTAGTATCTCAGGGTGTTCTGGGCTACACTCCGACATGATTTGTACCGCTTTTGGGGGTCTGACTTTTACCAACCCCCTAGGCCCGACATGCGATGCTCATAGACGAACGGACCGGACTGTACGGATATTGTCACTGACAGGCTCAGTAGGGTGTCAGGATGAGTTCGCTCATCGACGTCCCTTTTGGTCAATAGCTGGTGGCCCATCATGTATTGGCTTATACCTCTGACGTGCTAGTGGTTAAATCCACAGCCATTGTATTGACGAGTCTTTAGAGTCCACCACACTTTCAGTTACTCAAGCTTTCGGGCGAAACGCTGTAGAGGCCGTATGGAGATATAGCAGGGTCCGATCAGACACGTGCGGTATTGCACGGGTCAGGATCGGACGGTTTGTACTAGTGGCCGTATGGATATATGGCAGGGTTCGATCTGATACGTGCGGTATTGCACGGATCAGGATCGGACGAACATTACTAGCCGGCTTTGGTTTAAGCCGGATCCTAGTTTAGTACAGTGTAGATTTTGTCTCATTGCATTTGTATCCGGTCAGAATACAGATGCGGGTGTGTATGCACAGTATCGGGGTTTTCCTGTAATTTATTACGGGACCAGTTTTCTGGAGTTGCCAGTTTGCATTCCGTTCCGGCCGGTTTTCCTTTGTTCTTTCCCGGCCGGACTTTTCTGATGGAGGGTGTTATTTGCAAGTTTGAAAATGACACATTATGGAGGGGTTTCTTGCAAATGTTTTGATTATGATGGCATCTTTTCTTTTCAACCATCATTTGATTCTCTTTACATCACAAAAGGGTGATTAGAGTTTGATGTGAGTTAGTTATGATGATGTTTGGATATGGTCACCTCTTACCTTTTACTACACTCACCTCCCTCTTGCATTTTATATTCCTTCCTCCACCATTCTCATTTTTTGAGATGGTTGAACACATTTGAGAGAAGAGAAGATGAGAGCTTCATTTTTGAGAGTGTAGCATTTTGATCTCTTTTCATGTTAAGAAAAATGCAAGCACCATTTTTCTTATCTTGATTCCTCCATCATCTTCAAAGGCAACAAAACCCCAAATGAGACATAGCCTCAACCCTACACATTCTACAGCAAATCTTGGACGCGTCGGCCAGCCAACTTCGCGCCCGAGTTGCCTCGGTATTGAGGTGGGAGCCCGTAAAAGATGCAGGCGATGCGGTGCCCTTCCGGCGAGGAGGCGACGACCGGAGTTTCCGCAGGAGATCGGGACGACGACGAGAAGACCGGAGGACTCAGATCACTCGGTATATCTCTTCCCATCTTGTAGTTGCTAGATCTAGTTTAATGGCCCGATCCAGGGTTTAGTGCGCGGTGGTGCCGGTTTGCTAAGTTCGCAAAATTAAAGTTTATCACCGCTTCCGCATTTGGCCGTCGGATTGACGGCCGGGGCGCCGCTGTGCACTTACAGTGGTATCAGAGCCTCGCCATTAACTTCGTCTAGCTTTGTTTGATGTGTTTGCATTTCCGATCGACCAAAATTCCAAAAACTCACGTTTTTCCTCACATCAGTTTTCTGTCGAAATTTTTTGAACTCCAAAATTTTTTCAGGTTGTAAAAAACTAATGTACTGGAAATTCTAAGACTACTGGAAAAATTCGACACAGTCAGTCGACCACTGAAGCGCGGAACCGTGGCCAAACCCCCCCTTGGGCCGCGGTTCCGCCGTACATTGGTGTCGTCACTGCATCATTTTTTTCCAGTAGGCTTATGGGCTAATTTTAGGGGTTTTGGAATATTAATATTGGGCCCAGAATTTCTGTGAGTGCTACAGTATTGCTTGGGGGCCCACTAGTTAATTTTTGATCGATCGGATATTTTAAACACATTTTTCACAGTATTTACATTATATCTGCGACCGTGAATGTCACTCGATCGGTAAATCCGGTCTAACTGCTATAGCCCGGTTAGACGGATTTGCGAACGTGACTTTCACGTTGATCTTCTGTGTTTTGCTGTGATGTTGCGGATCGGTCGTGGGGATAGCCTGGATGCAATGCTAGTACAATGTTATTGTATTATGTACATTTGATATTGCGGGGCAAGCGTCCGACATGTGGACTGCCGTTACTGCCTGTTTGTATTATTCTTTTGGAGCACGACCTGGTTGCGGTCGATGTACCCGTTGTATGTATATTTTACTTTCTGTACTAGGATTGCCCCGCGGTGGGGTGCACGGATAGCCGGGTTCTGGAGGGCAACAAGCCCGCATCTCATGGCATTGGGACGGAGGGGGCTTCGCTCTAGAATTGGCGGGCTATTCGCCGCACTCGTAGGGGGTACAGGTTGACCCAGGAGAGGTGCCCGAGTTACCGGATTCCGTGAAGTGCTGGGTGGTCCATTCACGTTGCTGAAAAGGGATGCCTCGCTTCAGGTTTTGGCGAGTAACTTGCCGCGCCCGTAGGGGTCTAGGATTTCATTGCACAGGCTATCCACACGACCAGGGGAACGTCGGGTTTCAGTAGTGGCTCTGTGAAACCCGGGGATCCCAGATATCTGTATTGTTCTGTGATGCTGTACATTTCTGTGATGTTGCATTTTATTCACGCCTTGAGAGAATATAATATATTGGTATATATATTAGTAGATGTTGTATATGTTTTTCATCCGCGCTAGTCCAGTCCCCGCTCTGCCGTTAGTTAGCTAACCTAACGGGTGATGACGGGACCCAGTGGCGAATGCGGATGGCATATACGTACGTCAGTATATTTTCGTTCTTTGTGGTGTGATCAATTGATGGGACTGCGTTGATTCGGATCAATGCAAGATAAACAAACCTAATCTGATGTTGTTGGAACACTTTTCAAAAAGCTGTTATTGCAAGGACGTTCACTTTTGTTTTGCATCGTGGTATTCATTTGGAATATCCTGCTCCTCAGTCGACGAGGCAAGGGCCGAGATCCCTTCACCGGGAGTGACCCCTTGGACAGAAGTTTGCGTCAGGGCATTAACTTCACTATAGCCGATTACTTTTGCTTTGCACCGTGGTATTCATTTGGAATATCCTGCACCCCATTCTACGGGGAAAGAGCCGAGATCCCTTCACCGGGAGTGACCTCTTTAGTAAAGGTTTTCGTCACTATATTTTCTAAAAAGCTATCCGTTCCTTCAACGATATCAAGTTCATTACGTTAAAGGTTTTCGCCAGAAACCATTCGTAGCCCTCCGTCGTTTCAGACAGGTAGCACGTAGTATTCATGCTATGTTTGTTGACCTTCGTCAAGGCATAGTGCATGGTAGCTGCTTGTTGCCTTTCTGCTGCATAGATAGATGTGTTGGTTTGGGACAGTCCTATAGCCTTGTTGACCTTCGTCAAGGGCTTGTACGGGTGGGTTCAAATTAACCTGGACAATGACGGGTGGAACTTGACATGTGACTTATGATTTGTTGACCTTCGTCAAGGTCATAAGAGCATGGGACAGAAATCACATCGGGAGTTTCAAAAGAACTGAAACTTGCCAGATATGCGCATACCTTCTGGAGTGTGATACCGTGAGAGGATTCCGTCACGTTGTCATGCGATGATAGTTGGATCCCGATTCCCACTGATGAGTTAGTTTACTCCTCGGGTGACCCCGACTAATTCTTCTTTCAGGTTTGGAGGAGAATTTGAGGTACAGTGGGAGGTTTCTAGATTAGATAAATTGGTAACCATTCTGATCTAGGGTAGAGTGCACGCTGAGTGTTTCTTTTCTCTCTCTCTCTCTGGCAGCGACCATTGACCCGACCCTTGACTATGACTCAGTGACCAAGTTGACCGAACCTTCTTAACACTTGCTTTTGGATTGTCAGAGTTGCAGACCTCATTGCCACTCCTACTTTTACCCTTTTCTCCAGGACACCCCGTATTACTACGAACGTCCACTTCCATTGGACAAAACCATCGTATGGTTAGATACGAACTCGAAGGAATTCGAGGATGGTTTCCGGTTCTGGAGAAAACGGATAGGATTATTCAGTTGTCTTTTCCCTTTTACCTTCTCTCAAGTTGTGAGTACTCCTTGGTTTAGGAGATAGTACACCTATTATGCAAATTGGATAGTCTTCTTCCAAACCTTAGGCTGGTGCCGACCGGTAGGGAATGAAGAAAACCAATTAGCCTAAACGGTGTGCAAAGGTATTAAGATTAAGACAAAGCAAGGGATTAGTAAGAGGGCAAAGTAAATTGCGACTGATATTCACGACCAAACCAAGTATTTCTTCGCCAATCCTAAATCACCTTTGTATTTCTCCAGGACACTCCGTATCACTATGAAGATCCACAGTTTATTGGACACTCCATCGTATGGTTATATACGAACTCGAAAGGAACTTGTTCCAGTTCGGGGATGGATTCTGGTCCAGGAGAAATAAGAATAAGGTTTATTCGGTTGTCTTTTATCTTCACCTTCTCTCGCATTGCGAGTGCTCCTAGGACTAGGACAGTACACCCATTATGCTTATTGGATAGTCTTCTTCCAAACCATAGGCTGGTGCCGAACGGTAGGGAAGGAAGAAAACCATTTGGCCTAAGGGGTGTGCAGAAGGTAATGACTAAAGACATATAAAGGGATTTGGAGAGGTGGCAAAGAATTATACGGTTATAGTTGTGAATCTGGATAATGGTAGAGGCATTACTAGGAATACCAGGATACCCTATCGAAACATTTCAATGTTTCAGTTCAACTGTGTACTGTTAAAAGAAAACTGATTTCCTGATTAGACACTTGCTCCAGGGTATGTATTTACCAGGTTTGATTCTCACATCTGTATGGTTTTACAGATGATGAGTGGGAGTAAGTTGTTGGGAATAGGGTAATCATCCTCATTATATCGGGATTTGTTGTAATCGGTGATATTTGAGGAGATCGCCTGGGCTGTTTGCCGGTCGGCAAATGTTTAGTTTTGAATATCCGCTGTTGTGCACCAATTTCAAATTGATATATCTGTACGTCTATTTTCATAGAGTGAGATATACCTTTTGATATTATGTCGATGACATTTACCTATATCAGTGGATGGTTAGGTAAGGAGCATTAAACAGCGGTATAATTCTTCTTAACCATAAGTACAGTTTTCAACCTACGACACACAGTGAAAGAGTTGTCAGACTCAGCGGACTTATACAGAGTATTGTATGTTGTCCAGTGTCCATTAGGACAGAGGGGTTGGTCCTCATACTATATTCGATTTACTTATGACTTCTCTAGTTCTTAGACATGTGTTTCGTAGAAACACAGGGTCTAAGTTTTGAGGAGTTATAGGTATTTGAATAGAGTAGAGAACCAGGTGTAGCAAGTATCGGGATTCTTCAAAGTGATCGAAGATGTAGACACTTGTATATGGTATTCAGTTGATAGTAATGATAAAGAGAAATTGCTTCTTTTTCAGGTTACTCATAATTAGAAGTATTCCTAAGTTGAGTAACGCTGATCGGCCTCCTTCCATTTAGTTGACATGCACTGGAGATAGCTGCATGATTTGAATCTGGTTCAATTAAATCAGTGCCTCTGGTTCTATATTGGATATAGTACAGTTCATATCTTAACATTGTTAAGGTACGGGGAGTTGTCCGGCTTATGATTAAAACCAGACTCTGGATAACTCAAGGCACGTTTCTGTAATGGCTGTTTGTGGGTTGACCCAGGCTATGACGAGGGTTGATTTTCTACCATCTGGGAGATCAATAGTAATATTGTTCTAGACTCGCCACAGTTTTAATAAAAATGGATTTTTTTCAAAAACAGTAGTGGGAGTATGGTAGAACTGGAAGTGATTCCAGAACCGCAAACGATTACTGAAGATATGATAAGGAACCTAAAGATTCAATCTAGTTTGACATTCCATTGGCCACTCCGCAGATATGGTGGGTAACTTCAGGCACCCGAGAGGTACTCCGGTAGCCTCAAGGACGGTGACAGGAAAGTTCTTGTTTACCCACACTTGCCATTGTTGTTGTTCCAGGCTGCAAGACCCGGCAGGAGGATGAGTATAGCGTCGTTCTAAACTAGCTTTAGAAGTGCACATCTATATGACTCTGCCAGAGGGTTGTCGTAGTCAGTGGGAGCAGCGGAAGCATTAGTGGACATCAGGCTCATGTCTATTTATAGACTAAAGCAGATGTAGCGGAGATAGATCATCTATTTCTGATGTGACAGTCATGGGTTTGACTTCATCAGAATAGGGGATGGATCTGTTGAGTAGGTAGTAGGGTGTGATATCCGGGTTTTGGATGACATACACAAAGTAGGAAGTGACATTCCTATACTACGATCGGTTATACTTTGGTCGTCACACAGTGGTTTCTCCACAAGGGATTTGGACATTATATCAGACATACTGGTTACTAGATCTATGGTTTTAGATCTAGATTTGGATGGTTTCCCAATCAGGGTACTTTGACAGCATTCTAAGAGTATTTAGAATGGACGACTCCTGGCACGGTAGTGTACCTGCAGGTGATGGAGTCACCCTCTCTAAAGGTGTCTTATAGACTAAAGTAGAGAGGGATATGCATGATTGGCAGATCACTTGCTTAGGCAATTGAGTCAATCATGAGATGTCAAGTACCACACCAGATGTTGTTCTTGCACTAGATGCAATAAGTTGACATTGATCCAATCCTGGAGAAACAGTCGGAAGCAGTTTTAGAACATAAGTGGATGTTCTAGGGATATGATAATGACAGCCTCATTTGGGAGACAGTTATCATTCCAGGCTTCCAAGGTGACATGGACGACAAGGAGGTTGTCAGAGTTATAGTTTTCCTTCTGACGAGGGGCAGTATTCTGGACAGGTGATCCAGGCAGATACTGAGGGGGGCATGGCGTAGGATACTGATTAAGTTCAGTTGACGATACAGTCGAAGAAGTTTGGATTTGGAGTTCATTTATGAACTAGGTCCCATCAGACATCCAGACATTCTAAGACAGGTATTGCTCATTTCGGGAGATGGCTTTCTCCGCGAACTTGAGATATAGAGAGACATAGAAAGAAACATCAGAGCGGATCCACTCGCTGAGGCTATTCCTCGAACGCAATAGTCTCGCAAACGAGCTTTGTGAGACTGACTAGTAGAGGAGTTGGGTGTTCGGTATCACACGGGCTGTGAGTATGCGACATCGCAATAATTAGCCTTGAGTGCAAGTGGGAGATTGTTGGACATAATGCCCTCAGAGTCAATTATTGGGTCACAGGCACGTGATTGCAATGATTGAGGGAGGACCTATCCCGGTACGACAGTCTTACTCGAGATGATAGTATGCTATCTGGTTTACCTTTATCATCGTGTACTGCTTCAGGTGACCTGACAGGTCACTATTGCACGTTGATAGAGCCCCTAGGATTCTTGCTTGACCACCAGCAGTATGAGGGCGATCATATAAGTGGGAGCTGGGGTCTATAAGCACATCCTTAAAAGGTCCCTAGTCATGGGAGTTTCGAGACAGGGCATCGATTCTCCAGAGTAGACTAGTGTATACAGTCGAGACCCCGACGAGGGGCGGTGGCCGGTCTCACAAGCCACTGGTGTCAGTTGGATCACCTAAGATGTATACAGGTGCTCATTGGGTTATGAGTACACCGGACAGGACTCGCCGGGAACATGCTAGTTAGTCTTATACCTGACGTCAGATAGCAGTTCCCAGGTGACATGTGTACAGGTTAGTTCATCGACCTGGGGATCGTCATTTGTCTCGTGTGAGTTCCCACTGTGCTTTGATTACTACCCTACCACGGCTCAAAGGAGTCGTGCAAACAGGTTTTAGTTGGGTACAGTCCCGAGCCACATGGAGGCAGTGAGCGGATCTTCGGGGGTTCGTCTCTCCCGGTATTGGGGGTGAGGTCGCGCTGTGTCTAGGAGAGCCATTACACGAAGTCCTTGGCCAAGGCAGGAGATTTACTGGTAGGTATTCCAGTAGTATCTCAGGGTGTTCTGGGCTACACTCCGACACGATTTGTACCGCTTTTAGGGGTCTGACTTTTACCAACCCCCTAGGCCCGACATGCGATGCTCATAGACGAACGGACCGGACTGTACGGATATTGTCACTGACAGGCTCAGTAGGGTGTCAGGATGAGTTCGCTCATCGACGTCCCTTTTGGTCAATAGCTGGTGGCCCGTCATGTATTGGCTTATACCTCTGACGTGCTAGTGGTTAAATCCACAGCCATTGTATTGACGAGTCTTTAGAGTCCACCACACTTTCAGTTACTCAAGATTTCGGGCGAAACGCTGTAGAGGCCGTATGGAGATATGGCAGGGTCCGATCAGACACGTGCGGTATTGCACGGGTCAGGATCGGACGGTTTGTACTAGTGGCCGTATGGATATATGGCAGGGTTCGATCTGATACGTACGGTATTGCACGGATCAGGATCGGACGAACATTACAAGCCGGCTTTGGTTTAAGCCGGATCCTAGTTTAGTACAGTGTAGATTTTGTCTCATTGCATTTGTATCCGGTAGGAATACAGATGCGGGTGTGTATACACAGTATCGTGGTTTTCCTGTAATTTATTACGGGACCAGTTTTCTGGAGTTGCCAGTTTGCATTCCGTTCCGGCCGGTTTTCCTTTGTTCTTTCCCGGACGGACTTTTCTGATGGAGGGTGTTATTTGCAAGTTTGCAAATGACACATTGTGGAGGGGTTTCTTGCAAATGTTTTGATTATGATGGCATCTTTTCTTTTCAACCATCATTTGATTCTCTTTACATCACAAAAGGGTGATTAGAGTTTGATGTGAGTTAGTTATGATGATGTTTGGATATGGTCACCTCTTACCTTTTACTACACTCACCTCCCTCTTGCATTTTGTATTCCTTCCTCCACCATTCTCATTTTTTGAGATGGTTGAACACATTTGAGAGAAGAGAAGATGAGAGCTTCATTTTTGAGAGTGTAGCATTTTGATCTCTTTTCATGTTAAGAAAAATGCAAGCACCATTTTTCTTATCTTGATTCCTCCATCATCTTCAAAGGCAACAAAACCCCAAATGAGACATAGCCTCAACCCTACACATTCTACAGCAAATCTTGGACGCGTCGGCCAGCCAACTTCGCGCCCGAGTTGCCTCGGTATTGAGGTGGGAGCCCGTAAAAGATGCAGGCGATGTGGTGCCCTTCCGGCGAGGAGGCGACGACCGGAGTTTCCGCAGGAGATCGGGACGACGACGAGAAGACCGGAGGACTCGGATCACTCGGTATATCTCTTCCCATCTTGTAGTTGCTAGATCTAGTTTAATGGCCCGATCCGGGGTTTAGTGCGCGGTGGTGCCGGTTTGCTAAGTTCGCAATATTAAAGTTTATCACCGCTTCCGCATTTGGCCGTCGGATTGACGGCCGGGGCGCCGCCGTGCACTTACATAATTTGTGGCGCATCCAATCACAGAATTAGAAACTGTCCTTATAATAGCAACCCAGCTCACACACCCACCAACTACCCGCAGCGACCAGCTATCCTTGCACTCACAGCTCCACCACCTGCACAGCCTACTCACCAATTCCAACAGGCAATGAGAAACATGCCTCGAGGGCAGAGAGACATGCCCCAAGGACAGAGGAATGTGCCTCCAGCTAGAAGAATCGTATCCCGGCGATAGGCTTACACCTTAGAAGCCGTAGAAGTCGAGACAGTTGGCCAAGGTAACACTAGTAAGTCTCTTTCATATTTTTAAAACCCTTGTATCACTTTGTTATTTTTCATACACTATCAGTACTTCAGCCACCAAACTTTCCTTGAATCTGTTACACTTTCCTTTTACAAATTTCGAGGACGAAATTTTTATAAGGAAGGTAGAATGTAAGAACCCTAAACTTTCTGTACAATTTTTCAAAAAATACAGAAAGGGGTATTTTTTCCTGAGCACAAGTTATAAGTTTTTTTTTTTGCTTTTTAATAGCAAGCAAGAGCTTGTAGCTCATTGGTAAGACCTTGCACTGCTGAACCAAAGCACCAGAGTTCAAATCCCATCCCCCACATTATTTTTAATAATGATTTCTTTTTTAAATTTTTAGAATCCCAAGAGTCTACACGTGCTGAACCCGTAAAACCAAAAGTCAGACTAAAAACAAACTGGCCCAGGGGATAAACCAAGAGTCGAGGGACACGTGGCTCCCCTGACCCGGCCTGATTCGGCCGGATCGGGCCGGCGGCGCAGCTGACTCGGCCGGCGCCACCGGCTGAACTCGGTCGGATCCGAGTTGACCCTTCATGAAACTTGTGTCTCTTTGTATTCTTGAAACCCCTGTGCTTTATTTCACCTGCAATTTAACAGAGACAATAAAAATTCAATTAAAACTTTTTAATGCAATTTATTTTAATAAATTTTCCTATCAAACCTTAATCCTAGATTATCCTATAAATACCACCCTAAACACCCCCCATCACTTACAAATTCTATCCAAAACTCTCAAGAAAAGTCTCTAGAATTTTGTGTACAAGTGAAGTTAGCGAAGGGCGAAGCTCCGGCAATTTTCCGACGACGACTCTAGGAGCTCCCGGCGACGAAACGACGCACCGGCAAATCCTACTTCCTCCTCTTCCTCTTCTCTAACCTAACAATAAGTAAGTCCCTCCTCCCTATTATCTTTTCTATTCTAAAATCTTGTATTTCTAAAATCCGACGGAAACGGAGTTAATCCGACTTCCGATTCATTTTTCTTTAATACTCCATCTTTTCTTAAATACAAATATACCAAACTCTCATATCTTGACTATTAAACATTAACAAAACATCATGAATAAGTTTCATAGCAAAATATTTCATATTACAATTTTTATCGTACTTTTTTACTAAAATACCATGTAGGTTAGTTTCGACTTTAAAACATCATTAATCTTGCTATACCTTTAGATAGATCATAAAGTAATGACCTACCTCCTCACAACACTCATATGCAACATAGCACGATACCTTTTGGAAACATAGATTCTAGAAAATACCGTTTTACACAAAACTATCCCTAACTTATAAAAACCATTTTCACAAGATTATGTATTTTAAACAAGTCTTTGCAAAGCACCGCTACAACCTATTTTGGGGAACCCATCTGGGATAGTGCGGATTATCGCACATCTCTGGGCTTAGTAGTGGAAGATGCAGACCTCCGCAAGGAGCATTCGGTCTCGAGAGATTTAAAAATACAAATATCTTAAGAAAATGAGATTTCTAGAAATATAATATATTAAAATTATATATATATATATGTGTGTGTGTGTGTGTGTGTGTTTCATTAAAATATCTATTTTAATATAATATAAATATTCTAACTTTTCTAAGTCAAAAGAATCACTTTATATGAAAATACCATGAAATTCCATACAAGTTCAATTCTTTACAATTAAATACCATATAATATAAAAAATAGGTTTTTAATCACTAGAAATATCACAATGATAAAATATACATCTATGAAAACTCTAAAGACGATAATTAAATACTTGGGGTGTATTTCAAAAAGTATACAAAATTATTTTACATAAAACCCCCTCAAGTTTTATAAATTTCAATAAGAACCCTAGGTTTAAGCGGAACCCGTCTCTTGAGCCTCAGGGAGCCAGAGATATGGGTGCTTTCCTATTTAGGGTAGACAACTTAACAAACGGTGTTATTAACTCGGTAATCGTCTTTGAAAAAGACACAAATCCTGCCGCCCATGTGCAGCGGTTACCGATAACATCAAAACCTAATTCAGGACTTCAATTTCTTTTCTAACTGTTCTGACTCAGATTGAGTCTCATTATAATAAATCTGACTTGAATATGATTCAAATACAAACTACAATTCAATATGAATCCATGAATACATATATTTAATCTATTCAATTTGTATTGACTAAACCGAACCATGGATATACTTCCATGCTCCAGTTACATCCATGATTCTCCAGTTACATCCATTTACTGATATCATGGTTTCGGCAAGTCATCCAAATATACAATTTATATTACAAGACAATACAATTATAATACAACACGTACAACACAAACAAGACATCGCGGGGTTTAAGGGGTAGATTGGTATGGAAGGTGTTAGAAGTGGCACGAGACTACAAGATTTAAGACACCTAACGTGTATTCCGTTGCTGTTGTACCGTGGCATAACGGTTCCTTGTACATTCCGTTCACCTTAGTCTCTGGTCTACTGAGACTCCTCTCGTATACACTAGCATCTTTCTGTACTAAGTTACAAGCAACATCGTTAACACTAAATACAACTTTAAAAGTTACACTCTCTCTGTCTATTCTACTTCTTCTTTATCTTTGGGACTTACCGAGCAATTTGTTTGCTGACGACATTCCTTCTATTTCTTCTTTGGAATGTTGTCAGGTGATTCGGACCTTCAAAAGATCGAGCCCAGCGCCGAAGACTTGGACCAGTTTATTAAAGATCCCGAGCTGTAGTTACACTTGTACTTTTTCTTTTAAATTATATATTTTCCTTTATGTTATTCCACTGTTTAGGCATTGCTTTTCATTCCATGTATTTACTTTTCCATGCATTGTACAAAAGAATGTTAATAAATAAAGTTGTTGTTCATTACATTTGTCTCTTGTGTATATTTCTGTTATTACTTAGATACGTTTAGCGTGTTTACTTCAGAGTAAATACGTAGTGGCCAGTTGCGTTCCCTTCACCGTACACCGGGAAGCGGGGCGTGACAGTGCTGCCCTTTTTGCAACTTGGTTGGTCGGTGCTTGCTCCGCTTCTTGCGGTGTTGGGATTTGATTTGACTTGCTCCGCTTTCTGCTGTATCGGGATTTGATTTGACTTGCTCCGCTTTCTGCGGTGTCGGGGTTGAAGTTGACTTGCTCCGCTTTTTAGGGTGTCAGGGTTGATTTGTTTGATTTGATTTATTTTAGGAGTTCCTTACCCATCCAGCGGGACTTTTGAGCTTGGAAGCTCTACCGGGTATGACATTAATTTGATCTGTTTGATTTCTGCCTTATTTGGCGGAACTTTTGAATTTGAGGGGAACTTGGAATTTAGATTTTGTTAGGCATCAACATTGCTGCATCGGAATAATGCCAGGAGCAACTCATCATTTGCCCCGGGAGGACTTAGGATTTGGTTTTTGGGTCGGCATCAGCATTGCTGCAGTAGAATAATGCCAGGAGCAACTCATCATTTGTCCCAGGAGGACTTGGGATTTAGTTTTTGTAGGGTTACTAGGCACACTAACAAGGCTCTACAAGGCATCGACCATGCCAAAATTAAAATTTTATGAGCCGAATAACACTAAGCAAGATCGTATACTAGAGTTTAGGAGAAACAATTAGCAAGTAAACAACTTTACTCTAAAGGGAATACGAAATACAACCTTTGTAGATCGGTCCTTCACTTCTAAAGCTCCTTGATGAAGTCCCTTCGCTGCGATAAAGCTTCTCCCGGACTCTTGCATGGCTTCACGACGCGAAGGAGGCGACCTTGTTTGAAATCTCCGAGGCCGAAGATGATCTACGTCGAGGGAATTCCGACTCAAGCTCCTACTTCACTAACTAGAGAAATAGTGAAGTAAACACCCTAAACTAAAGTGCTAGTCTAGTAGAGGATGGAGAAATAGGAAGTGGGTTCTCTTTAGAATTTTGTTTCTCACACTCTTTCTCACTTTGGATCAAACCCTAGTTATCTTTCTCCTTTTCACAATGAAGAAGATGAACAAAAGAAAGAGGAAAGGATAATGATCAAGTGAGTAATCTAACCATGGTGAGTGAGTATCATATACTAACTCATGGTGGGACATAACCATGGCTAAGTCAAGTTGGTTAGGTTAATAAAAATCTAAAGAAAAACAAATTAAGTGGACTTTGTCAAAGCATCCAAAAGCTTCTACAAGCTTCATGCTTATGACATAAGCTTCACTAATTTGTAATTTCTTTAAATAAATATTAACCACCATCCAAAATAGTATGGTGTATGTCTTTCACACCCATGTATTGTGTATCATCAACCACGATACATATGATAACACATTTTAAACATATATCATATATATGTTAAAGTAGTGTACAAGTGAGAAAAACCCTAAAGTGAACAAATGTTAGTAAATGTAAACTAGTATATCTAATATACAATTATACACTTAATTATTAAATCAACACTTGACTTAATAATCCGGTCACATCTCATATAACCGGCTAACATCCATTGTATCGACTTATCGAATCAACACTTGATTCGATAACCCGGTCATATCATATATAACCGACCGATACATATAGTCGTGAGAATAGAATACGGTATCACATACACGCATTTATTCTCGGTCTCGCACATATCACATATGCGCTCCTATTTCTTTTCGCCTGAGCCAGTAAAACCTCTGTGTAGGACTCTAAAGACTCGTCAATACGCCGGCAGTAGGTGATGATCACATCACGCACCCACAAGCCGTCAGCGGTACTAGCTGGACGTAACGGCTACCCAGGTATTGAGCGATCAGAAGATCAGCTAGCAAGCCCGCTCCAACTCCTATGAAAGCCTACCGGCAACACTTCCCGTGCAGTCCGGTCTCTTCGTCTGATATGTCGCATATCAAGTCTAGGGGTGGTAAATGTCAGACCCCAATAACCGATAAGTCATGCCGATGTGAGGCTCATAACGGGTCGAGAAACTACTGGTAACACTTACCAGCAAATCTCTAATCAGCCCTGGCCAGGGACTTCCCTGTTACGGCTAATCGAGCACAGCGCAACATCAACCCCCAATACCGGGAGAGACGAAACCCCTCCTATCGCTCATCTCCTCCATGTGACTCGGGACTGTACCCAAAAACCACCATTTTGCATGCCCTCATGGACGTGGTAAGGTGGAAATCAAAGCACAGTGGGAATCACATGAGACTCTATGACGATCTCGGGTCTATAGACTAACCTGCACAAGTGTCACCAGAGAACTGCCATCTGACGTGAGGTATAATACCATCTGGGAGTTCTCGGTGAGTCCGTCCAGTGTACCCAGTCTCCACTGAGCACCCGTATACCATCTCTAATGTCAAACACCAATTGATATGGGATCATCCATCGCCCATCTCATGGGTCGAGAAGCGTATACGCTAGTCTACACTGGTATATCGATGCCCCGTCTCGATACACCCACGACTAGGGACCTTGAAGGATATACTTATGGACTACCATGTCCCCACTACTATGATCCGAATCATAGTCCAGGTAGTCAAGTACACATCCTAAGGGCTTTACCAACATGTAATGATAAGACAGTATAAAGAGACAAGTATACATGTTAAAGTAAAGTGCAACCAGATAGCATACTATCATGTCGGGCAAGAAATTCCTCTCTATATATGTCCAAGCATCCAATATAATATACATCATCTGTTTAATACTGGCCTCTAGAGCATACATAGAACTAACAATCTCCCACTTGCACTAGGGCCAGCTGCTGTAGTATCGCATACCGAGCATCCCGAAGAGTCTCTCAAACTGTATCTGGGGAATGGCCTTCGTGAGTGGATCCGCTATGTTTTTCTTCGTGTCAACCCTCCTGACCTCGATCTCCCGGCGATCAACTATCTCCCGGATCAGGTGATACCGCCTTAGAATATGCCTGGATCGCTGATGGGACCTGGGTTCCTTGGCCAAAGCCACCGCTCCATTGTTATCGCAATACAAAGGTATTGGATGCTCAATGGATGGAACCACTCCAAGTTCAGTAATGAACTTCTTGATCCAGACAGCCTCTATGGCAGCATCGTTGGCGGCGATGTATTCAGCCTCCATCGTCGAGTCTGCCACGGTTTCCTGCTTGGAACTCTTCCAGCTAACCGCCCGTCCGTAAAGGGTAAAGACAAATCCCGATTGTGACTTAGAGTCGTCCTTATCACTCTAGAAGCTTGAATCGGTAAAGGACTCCACTTGGAGTTCTCCGTTACCATACACCAAGAGCATCTCTTTAGTCCTTCGTAAGTACTTGAGAATGCTCTTCACAGCTGTCCAGTGACTCTCTCCAGGATCAGCTTGATAGATACTCACTACACTTAGTGAGTATGCTACATCACGTCTGGTACATAGCATCGCGTACATGATAGAACCTACTGCCGAAACATAGGGTATCCCTTGCATGCGAGCTCTCTCCAAATCAGTCTTAGGAGACATCTCTTTGGAGAGAGTGAGCCCTGAGATCGTGGGTAAAAACCCACGTTTGGACTCTTCCATACTAAACCTCTTTAGTATGGTGTCAATGTACCTGGATTGGGACAATCCCAATATCCGTTTAGATCTATCTCTATAGATCCTAATCCCCAATATGCAGGAGGCATCACCAAGATCTTTCATTGAGAATCTTTGTGATAAGAAGAGCTTCACCGATTGCAGCATAGGAATGTCATTTCCTATCAAGAGTATGTCGTCCACGTACAATACGAGAAAGACAACCTTATTCTCTGCCACCTTCTTGTAGTTACAAGGTTCATCTACGTTTTTGACGAAATCAAACTCTTTGATAACGACATCAAAGCAGATGTTCCAACTCCGTGATGCTTGCTTCAATCCATAAATGGATTTAAGCAGCTTGCACACCTTCCCGCTGCTCCCACTGTCTACGAAGCCCTCTAGCTGAGTCATGTACACGCACTCTTCTAAATCACCGTTTAGAAAGGCGGTCTTAACATCCATTTGCAAGATTTCGTAGTCATGATATGCAGCGATAGCAAGCATGATCCGGACGGATTTAAGCATAGCCACTGGAGAAAAGGTTTCGTCATAGTCCACACCTAGTCTTTGACGAAAACCTTTTGCAACAAGTCTAGCTTTGAAAGTCTCCACTTTCCCATCTACACCAAGTTTTTTCTTGAAGATCCACTTGCTCCCAATGGGTTTTACCCCTTCCGGAGCAACTTCCAAAGTCCATACTTTGTTGGTGTACATGGATTCCATCTCGGACCGCATTGCATCCAGCCATTTCACTGAGTCTCCACTCATGATGGCCTGCTCGAAGCTAGTTGGGTCATCATCAACCATGATGCAATCCTCGCTCCCACCATCAATGAGAAAACCGTAGTATCTCTCAGGTAGGCGAGGAACCCTACTAGATCGGCGGAGTGGCTGAGGTTCGATGGGAACTACCGAATCCTTTGGTTCCACTAAATCTTCAGTTTGAGTTTGTGTAGCCGGAATTTCTTCCACTTCTACCTGGTCGCCACTAATTTCTTTTGTAAGAAATTCCTTTTCTAAAAAGGTGGCATGTCGAGAAACAAACACTTTTTGTTCCTCAGTATGGTAGAAAAGATACCCATGTGAATGTTTGGGATATCCCACAAACTTGCATAGAACTGACCGTGCCTCGAGTTTATCCGGATTTTGTGTTTTAACATAGGCCGGACAACCCCATATCTTAACACGTTTAAGACATGGTCTCTTCCCACTCCATATCTCATATGGTGTGGTAGGTACAGATTTAGATGGAACTTGATTCAATAGGTATGCCGCTGTTTCCAGCGCATACCCCCAGAGGGAAATAGGTAACTCAGCTGTGCTCATCATAGAGCGCACCATATCTAATAGAGTGCGGTTCCTCCGTTCAGATACACCGTTGTGCTGTGGTGTATATGGAGGAGTCAGCTGAGAGAGAATCCTATTCTCTTTTAGGAAGTCCAGGAATTCATTGCTCAAGTATTCACCTCCTCGATCAGATCGAAGGATTTTAATACTTTTCCCGGTTTGGTTCTCGACTTCTTGTTTATATTCTCTAAATTTCTCAAAAGCTTCTGATTTATGTTTCATCAGGAACACATATCCGAATCTAGAGAGATCGTCAGTGAATGTAATGAAGTACGCAGAACCATTCCTGGCATGTGTAGACATGGGGCCGCATACATCACTATGTACCAGTCCCAAGAGTTCCGTAACTCTCTCTCCGTGTCCCGTAAACGGAGTTTTGGTCATCTTGCCTTTGAGACATGACTGGCAAGTGTCATAAGATGAAAATTCAAACGGATTCAAATATCCATCCTTATGCAACTTAGCGAGTCGTGTCGCATTGATGTGACCCAGTCTACAATGCCACAAGAAGGATTCGTTCAGTTCCGAACTCTTCCTCTTGTGTGTGTTTGTTATGCTCAGAACTGTTGATTGATTTAGAACATAAATGCCATTGCACATCGTGCCTGATCCGACCAACTTTTGGTTTAGGAAAATGTTCATAACATTATCATGTAATACAAAATTATATCCCTCTTTACTCAATAAAGAAACCGATATAATGTTGCATATCAGGTTCGGCATGTAATAGCATTCGTTCAGAATCAATGTATTACCAGTTGGCAATACAAGGTGATATTCCCCGACGGTTTTAGCTGCAACAATTGCACCATTTCCAACCCTTATGTCTTTATCACCTTCTCCAAGTTCTCTACCTTTCCTAAGCCCATGTAACTGATTACATATATGGGATCCTGACCCGGTATCTAATACCCATGACGTAGAGGAAATGGAGAAACAGTTTTCTGTAACGAACACATCCGAAGAAAATGCATCAACATGTACTTTCTTCATTCGGGTGGCATGAGAATCCTGGTATTCCCCTATATCCTGTTCATTCTTATAACTCTTATAAGAAAGAACGGAACCAACGTTCCCCAGCACAGTATAACATGCGGGTTCGGTCAATACATCCATATTATTATCTTGATTAAGGCATGATATGGTCGCTACCTGGAAAGAGAGAGAAGAAAACACTTTAGCGTATGCTCTTGCAAGATCAGATTGGTTATTATCTTATCTAATCAGGATGGCTCCCATTGTTTTTATCAAATCTTCCTTCAAACCCGAAAAGGAAAGACTAGCCGGGATTAATTACACCCTACAACTTCGTCGATCTTTCAGCCAGGCCAGTGTCGGTACTTTGAGGGAGGTTCCCCATGCTTTCGCACGGACCTAATTAAAGTAAACCTCGTTTTCCCAGAGGCGTAACCCCGTTGACACCTTTCTAGACACCTACTTGATCGGCTAATTGCCCTGTGTAAAACTCTCCCGGGAGTAACAATTACTCGCAGTGGGTATCGGGATCCAACTATCTCATAGAAGGTATGCAATCTCATTGCAAATCTCAACACTTGAAATTCCCGATAATATTTTGCCCCTAACCCCTATGACCTTGACAAAGGCCATCAAATCATATGATGTTAGTCAAGTTCAACCCGTCATTTCTTGATTGAATCAAACCCACCCGCACGACCCTTGACAAAGGCCAACAAGGTCGTACGACTACCCCAAAACAATCTGCATCATATACATAAGCAAATAAGCACCATTTAGCTACCGCACACTACGCCTTGACAAAGGCCAACAAACGCAGCATGAATACTAAACAGTTCTTATCTGAAATGACGGAGGGCTACGACAGTTTTTTCTGAAAACCTATTGCGTAATGAACTTGATATCGTCATAGAATCATGTGAATTTTGAAATGGAGTGATTTTGAGGCTTTTATTAGTTTTTCTAAAGAGGTCACTCCCGGTGAAGGGATCTCGGCTCTTTCCTTATGGAATAAGGTGCAGGATATATCATATACATCACTATGCAAAGCAAAACTCTAAAAACAGTCAAAAGTCAAACCGAGTGTTGTAGGATCTGCCAGTTTTGCTAAAGAGGTCACTCCCGGTGAATGGATCTTGGCTCTTTCCTCATCGAATAAGGTGCAGGGTATATCATATATACCGCTATGCAAAGCAAAACTGTAGCTACTCTTTTTTTATTAAAATTTGATTCTACAACATCTTTTAGGTTTCTTTTCTTTCATTAATCACATTAATGAAGTCCCATCATTTAAGTCACCTAAACATCACAGATAAATACGACATACACTTATGCCTTCCGCATTCGCCTCGATGTCCCCTCGTGCACCGTTAGGTTAGATAACTAACGGCAGAGCAGGGCAGGGCTAGCGCGGGTGTAAAACATAAGTAACGCCTATATAATATATCAAATATAGTATATACAGTATTTATCACAGAACATCAAATGATCACATCACAGATATCGCAGCAGAAGAAATATATGAAACATTGGATATACTAGGACGTCCGTGTTTTATTTTGAGCCTCTATAAAACACGGATTCCACGGTCACGATGAATAGCCAAACCCACACCCCTAGACCTCTACGAGAGCGGTGTTCATAACAGAATACTGCATTTTATACCGCCCATTCTTACGCTCGTGTGTTTATAGGTAGGTGCTTTTTATCCGTGTTTATCACATATTTGCAGAATACAGGTTCTCGGTTCTAAAACGGTGAAATTCATGGAAAACACGACAATATCCGGGTTCCTGCCAACCACTGATAAAACACGGTCTCCGCTCTTCATCCGTATGTTACCAGATATCAGTTAAGAGACAAAATGTCAAATCAATGTCGCTTTCATGCACAAGGCTCAATGGTAGCACAAGATCCAATAGATCTACGCGGAGCTCGAGGCAATCATGACAAAAGATATCCACAAAAAGTCCACCTTTCCTCAATAGAAATTCTGGAAGAATTGTGAAAGTAATTTCAGAAACTACATGTACCAGACAACAGGGGACACTAAACCAGGAAAACACCAGAAATCCCAGCACCCAATTCTTCTAAACGGCCGCGGAAGCGCGGCCAAAGAGGGGTTTTGGCCGCCCTTCCGCGGCATGGTGGGGCCCACTTACTGTCGTGTTTCAGGGGTGTTTTGGGTACTTCATTTATGGTCTGCTGATTGCCCTAGAACTTCAACTCTCTGCCTATAAATACAGCAGAACTGAGCTTAGCCAAGGGTCATTCTTTGCATTCTTTTGTTCCTCTTTCTTTTGTAGTTTTAGTTCTTTTTCTTCTTCTTCTTCATTCCTCTTCCATGAATTGTAGTGAGAGCTTTTTGTGGATATGAATAAAGATGAGGGTTTTGTATCATTCTTTTGTGTTTCTTCTTCCCCTTGAGATTCTTGCTTTCTCTTGCTCATTCAACCTCTTCATTGAGCTTGAATGGGTAAGGGTTAGTTATTGATCTCAAAGGTCGTATTTTCTCACGGGACTAGTTCTTCTCTTCACATGCGTTCTCTACCCTTCCCTTGATCTTGCAACCTCTTCATTGAGCTTGCAAGTTTAAGGGTTGGCTATTGAGCACATGCTTGGCTTGGGTTCTACTTCCGTGTTCTTTTCATTGCTCGCTTTTTATTTCCATGCACTTTTATTACCTGCTTTTATTACTTGCAATTTTATTCATGCACTTTAATACTTGTATCTTTTCTTTTCTTTGTTCTTTTCTTTTTGTTCTCTTTTTTGTTCATTTTGTGAATGTTGTAATTATTGTTATTGTTAAGAATTAATACGGTTTTATAAGTTAACATTTCTCTGCCAATTCCTTTTCCCATTATTTTCCATTTTGAACTTCGCCCAAACCATACGCAAGCGCTCCGTTAGGCACCGTACCCTGACAAGGTAAAGGTGATTCCTAACCACGACCGGTTGCGTTCGGTTTGGCCGGAGGCGAAGGCAAGAGACAAGAACGGAAGGACAAGGGTAAATAAGCCGGATTCCACGAATACCGCGCTTAAATCCCCTAATCCACGTTGTTGCCGATTGCTTAGCTTCAATTGGTCAAGACTCGGCTCAAAGGTTTTGAGTACGGATTTCTTAGCTTACAATCTTGTATCTTTTCTTAACAACTTTATACTTGCAGATAAACACATAGGTTAGAACAAACTCATACAGATTCTTTATTGACTCGTCTAAAGCAAGAAGGTAAGATAACACCATCTCCCTGTGGACCGACCCGTGCTCACCGGCTAGCTGCATAGCGACACCGTCCTGATCGCGGTAAACTTTAATTCTTTCATCCGACACGCCAAAAGCGTGCGATCAAGCGGCAAGCAACCCTGCCAATTCTAGGGTTAGGAGACCCGGACCCGACTCCTCGAGTTGGTCTCCCACTGGACCCTAGAACCCGGTTACTTGTGCTCCCCTCCTTGGGTCTATCCTTGTGCGGAAAAGTAAATAATAAACAAAAGGTGACATCAACCTCATCCCGGAAGTTCCCCAATAAAAGAATATTACATACATTTAAATTTTACATGAATGAAAATAAAAACTCTCATCTCACATAAAACCCCCGGCTATTCAGAACGCGACGATCCAATATAACATATCCAGCAACACATAACATCACATGTCATCAACGCAAGTAAATATGCACATCCCAATTGTCGTTGACATATAGCAACGAAACCGGCGATATCACATATTACACTTACGGTCATAGAAAAGAAAGTGTAAAACTACAACATTTGGAATCCACAATCTCTTTAGACATCGTAAATCCGAAATAGCCACATTTGAATAGGAACATTACTGTGCAAATAGTTAAAGGTGATGTCACAATATGGCCGCGGAACCGCCGCACGAGCCATGCTCGTGCCGCGGATCCACGGCGCTTTCAAATAAATAGACAGTAATAAACTTTCCGATCGAATAATCAAATACCCAAGATTTCCTAAATAGCTCAATGCTTAAAAAAATCAGCAGGAAAATATAAGGAATACTGGTCAAACCCGCTCTGATACCACTGTAGGGTTACTAGGCATACTAACAAGGCTCTACAAGGCATCGACCATACCAAAATTAAAATTTTATGTGCCGAATAACACTAAGCAAGATCGTATACTAGAGTTTAGGCGAAACAATTAGCAAGTAAACAACTTTACTCTAAAGGGAATACGAAATACAACCTTTGTAGATCGGTCCTTCACTTCTAAAGTTCCTTGATGAAGTCCCTTCGCTGCGATCAAGCTTCTCCCGGACTCTTGCATGGCTTCACGACGCGAAGGAGGCGACCTTGCTTGAAATCTCCGAGGCCGAAGATGATCTACGTCGAGGGAATTCCGACTCAAGCTCCTACTTCACTAACTAGAGAAATAGTGAAGTAAACACCCTAAACTAAAGTGCTAGTCTAGTAGAGGATGGAGAAATAGGAAGTGGGTTCTCTTTAGAATTTTGTTTCTCACACTCTTTCTCACTTTGGATCAAACCCTAGTTATCTTTCTCCTTTTCACAATGAAGAAGATGAACAAAAGAAAGAGGAAAGGATAATGATCAAGTGAGTAATCTAACCATGGTGAGTGAGTATCATATACTAACTCATGGTGGGACATAACCATGGCTAAGTCAAGTTGGTTAGGTTAATAAAAATCTAAAGAAAAATAAATTAAGTGGACTTTGTCAAAGCATCCAAAAGCTTCTACAAGCTTCATGCTTATGACATAAGCTTCACTAATTTGTAATTTCTTTAAATAAATATTAACTACCATCCAAAATAGTATGGTGTATGTGTTGCACACCCATGTATTGTGTATCATCAACCACGATACATATGATAACACATTTTAAACATATATCATATATATGTTAAAGTAGTGTACAAGTGAGAAAAACCCTAAAGTGAACAAGTGTTAGTAAATGTAAACTAGTATATCTAATATACAATTATACACTTAATTATTAAATCAACACTTGACTTAATAATCCGGTCACATCTCATATAACTGGCTAACATCCATTGTATCGACTTATCGAATCAATACTTGATTCGATAACCCGGTCATATCATATATAACCGACCGATACATATAGTCGCGAGAATAGAATACGGTATCACATACACGCATTTATTCTCGGTCTCGCACATATCACATATGCGCTCCTATTTCTTTTCGCCTGAGCCAGTAAAACCTCTGTGTAGGACTCTAAAGACTCGTCAATACGCCGGCAGTAGGTGATGATCACATCACGCACCCACAAGCCGTCAGTGGTACTAGCTGGACGTAACGGCTACCCGGGTATTGAGCGATCAGAAGATCAGCAAGCAAGCCCGCTCCAACTCCTGTGAAAGCCTGCCGGCAACACTTCCCGTGCAGTCCAGTCTCCTCGTCTGATATGTCGCATATCAAGTCTAGGGGTGGTAAACGTCAGAACCCAATAACCGATAAGTCGTGCCGATGTGAGGCTCATAACGGGTCGAGAAACTAATGGTAACACTTACCAGTAAATCTCTAATCAGCCCTGGCCAGGGACTTCCCTGTTACGGCCAATCGAGCACAGCGCAACATCAACCCCCAATACCGGGAGAGACGAAACCCCTCCTATCGCTCATTGCCTCCATGTGACTCGGAACTGTACCCAAAAACCACCGTTTTGCACGCCCTCATGGACGTGGTAAGGTGGAAATCAAAGCACAGTGGGAATCACACGAGACTCTATGACGATCTCGGGTCTACAGACTAACTTGCACAAGTGTCACCAGAGAACTGCCATCTGACGTGAGGTATAATACCATCTGGGAGTTCTCGGCGAGTCCGTCCAGTGTACCCAGTCTCCACTGAGCACCCGTATACCATCTCTGATGTCAAACACCAATGGATATGGGATCATCCATCGCCCATCTCATGGGTCGAGAAGCGTATACGCTAGTCTACACTGGTATATCGATGCCCCGTCTCGATACACCCACGACTAGGAACCTTGAAGGATGTACTTATGGACTACCATGTCCCCACTAGTATGATCCGCATCATAGTCCAGGTAGTCAAGTACACATCCTAAGGGCTTTACCAACATGTAATGATAAGACAGTATAAAGAGACAAGTATACATGTTAAAGTAAAGTGCAACCAGATAGCATACTATCATGTCGAGCAAGAAAGTCCTCTCTATATATGTCTAAGCATCCAATATAATATACATCATCTGTACAATAATGGCCTCTAGGGCATACATACAACCAACAGTTTTTGTGTCGGCATCAGCATTGCTGCACTGGAATAATGCCATGAACAACTCATCATTTGCCCAAAGAGAACCTGGGATTTAGTTTTTGGGTCGGCATCAGCACCGCTAACACTAAAGCAATGCCAGGAGCGACTCATCATTTTCCGTTAGGAAAACTTGGGATTTAGGTTTTGGGTCGGCATCGGCATTGCTGCACTGGAATTATGCTAGGAGAAACTCATCATTTGCCTCAGGAGGACTTGGGATCTAGTTTTTGGGTCAGCATCAACACCGCTAACACTGAAGCAATGCCAGGAGCAACTCATCATTTGCCGTTTGGAAAACTTAGGATTTAGGTATCACGCCCCGCTTCCAGGTATACAAGTAGAGGACGCGACGGGCCGCTACGTATTTACTCAGAATTAAACACGCTAAGCGTATCTAAGAAATATAAGTAAAATACACAAGAGACAGATACAATAGATTTAATTGAACATCAACTTTATTTATTCACATTCTTTTTACAATAATCTGAAAAGTAAATACATGGAATGAAAAGCAATGCCTAAACAGTGGCATAACAGAAATGGAAAGTACTGAAATGAAATGTACAAGTGTTTAGAGCTCCGAGTCGAAGGCTAGTTGATCCAAGTCCTCGCTGGTGGGCTAGATCTCCTGAAGATCCGAATCACCTGACAATATTCCAAAGAAGAAAGAAAGGGAATGTCTTCAGTGAACAATCGCTCGGTAAGTCCTAAAGATAAGGGAGAAGTAGAATAGACACAGAGAGAGAGAGAGTAGCTTTTAAAGTTATATTATGTTGTTATAATATTGTATTTAGTGTTAACGCTGTTGTTTGTAGCTTGGTACAGAAAAGGCCAGTGTATACGAGAGGAGTCTTAGTAGACCAGAGACTAAGGTGGACGGAAAGTACAAGGAACTGTTCAGCAATGGTACAACGACAATTGAATACAGGTTAGGTGTCTTAACGGTTACAGTCTCGTGCCACTTCTAACACCTTCCGTACCAATCTACCCCTTAAACCCCACGCTGTCTTGATTGTATTGTTTGTATTGTCTTGTAATTTGTATTGTCTTGTATTATAGATTGAATAGATGGATGACTTGCCGAAACCATGATATCAGTAAATGGATGTAGCTGGAGAATCATGTAGATGGATGTGTATCCATGGTTCGGTTCAGTCAGGTTGTATAGATTGATAGATTGAACAGATTGAATACATGGATTCATATTGATTTGTTATATATACTTGAATCTCATTCAAATCAGATTGATTATATTGAGACTCAGTCTGAGTCATACAATTAGAAAAGAAATTGAATCCTCAATTAGGTTTTGGTGTTATCGGCAACCACTGCACATGGACGGCAGGATTTGTGTCTTTTTCAAAGAAGATTACCGTATTGATAACAACGTTTGTTAAATTGTCTACCTTAAATAGGAAAGCACCCATATCTCCGGCTCCCTGAGGCTCAAGAGACTGGTCGCGCTTAAACCTATATTTACTAGGGGCCTTATTGTAATTTATAAAACTTGAGGGGGGTTTTATGTAAAAATAATTTTGTTTAATTTTTAAAATACACCTCAAGTATTTAATTATCGTCTTTAGAGTTTTCAAAGATGTAGATTCTATATATGTGATATTTCTAGTGAATAAAACATATTTTTCATAATATATGGTATTTAATTGTAAAGTATTGAACTTGTATAGAATTGCATGGTATTTTCATGTAAAGTGATTCTTTTTTATTTAGAAAATTTGGAATATTTATACTATATCAAAAATAGATATTTTGATGATACATATATATATTTATAAAAATAATTTAATTTATTATTTTTCTAGAAATCTCATTTTCTTAAGATAATTGTATTTTTAAATCTTTCGAGACCGTATGCTCCTTGCGGAGGTCTGCATCTCGCACTACTAAGCCCAAGGATGTGAGATAATTCTCACCATCCCGAACGGGTTCCCCAAAATGGGTTGTAACGGCGCATTGCAAAGATTTGTTAAAAATACATAACTTGTAGAAAAAGGTTTTTATAAGTTTGAGGTAGTTTTGTGTAAAACCGTATTTTCCCAAATCTATGTTTCCCAATATCATCATGCTATGTTACATATGAGTGTTGTGAGGAGATTGGTCATTACCTTGTGAACTATCTAAAGGTATAGCAAGGGTAATGATATTTTATGTCGAAACTAAATTATATGGTATTTTTCTGTAAAATTGCGATAAAAAGTAAAATATGAATTCTTTTGATATGAAACTTATCAATATGTTTTTTTAATATTTAAATGATCATGATGTGATGGTTTGGTATTGTTGTATTTAAGAAAATTGGAAATTTTTAAAGAAAACCGAATCGGAAGTCGGATTAACTCCGCTTCCGTCGGGTTTTAGAATTATGAGTTTTCAGAATAGAAAAGAGAAGAGGGAGGAGGGAATTACTGGATTTTAGATTATAGAAGAGGAATAGGGAGTGGTAGGAGGTGCCGGTGCGTCATTTATTTGCTGGAATCTCCTTGTATCACCGCCGGAACTTCGTCGGAGTTTCGTCCTTTGCTAACTCCATTTGCACACAAAAAGTCTAGAGTTTTTTCTTGAGAGTTTGGAAAGAGTTTTGGAAGTGAGGAGGGTTGAGTTTAGGTGTGGTATTTATAGGAAAATCTAGGGTTTAGGGTAGATGAAATGGTGTAAGAAAATTGTATTAATTTTGCATTAAAAAAATTTAAAAGAGAGTGTTTTTATTCTTTGTTTAATTTCAGAGGTTTTAAACAGTGCAGGGGGAGTGGGGCAGGCCAAAAGTCTCAGAGGAGTGAAGAAAATCGGCGATCCAACTCACCCGAACTGGCGCCGCCGACCGATTCGGCCGAGTCGGGCCGGGACTCGTCGCCACGTATACACCGTCAATTGGTCTACCTCCTGGGCTCATTTTTTTTATATGCGACTTTTGGTTTTTACGAGTTATCCATGTGTAGACCCTTGTGATTCTAAAAATTTAAAAGAAAACTAATAAAAAATTAATGTGGCTGATAGGATTTGAACTCTGGTGCTTGGGTTCAGCAGTGCAAGGTCTTACCAGTGAGCTACAAGCTCCTTTTTGCTGTTAAAAAGTGAATCAAATATTTATAGTACTCACAGGAAATGTAAATACCCCAAATATACATTAACTTTAAATCAAATTCATGTACACAAGAATTGGAGTTGTTACATTAGGTTTTGGGTCGGCATCAGCACCGCTGCACTAAAATAATGCCAGGAGCAACTCATCATTCGCCGTTGGGAAAACTTGGGATTTAGGTTTTGAGTAGGCATCAGCACCGCTAACACTGAAGCAATGCCAGGAGCGACTCATCATTTGCCGTTTTCCGTTGGGGAGCGATGGATTAGGAGACAGGTTTAGATCTCTATCACCTAAGCCTTTTCAATTTTATGAGCCGTAAAGGTCTCATAAAAGTATTTTCTCTCTACGAGTCAAGAGGGTCTCGTAAGTGTATTTCTCCCTAGGAATCGTAGGGATTCCTAAGTGTGTTGCTCTTTTGTGAATCGTAAGGATCTCACGCGGGGATTTTCTCCTCACAAGGTCGAGAGGACTTTGCCAGTGTATTTCATCTCTTTTTTATGAGTTTGCGCCCTTTCGGGTTTTCACAAACTCGCCGGCAGTCTTGCTGTTTTTACTCACGGAGCCCTTTCGGGTTTTCATCCGTGCCCGTTTTTCTTATGGACATACCTTTTTTTCTTACATTGGCGAATCTTCATTGCTGGCGGGACTTTAAATGTAGTCTCACCGGTAGGACTTTGGAGAGATAGGGGTCGTTTATACCCGTGGATTGTATACGGTTTTGCAGGATGTATGATCAAGACCGTAGGGCCGGTGTGCTCAATTCGCTTGCGACTTGGAGCATTCAAGCGTAGTATTTCTTGAGATATCGGCCATTGATGGATGGCATGAGCCTTTCTCCTTCGGCATTTATTAGCTGGTAGGATCCTCCATCAAACACTTTCTCGATAGCGTATGTTCTTTCCCAGTTTGGCTCGAATTTTCCTTTGGCATGTCGATTGGGGACGATCGGTCTTTTGAGGACCGACACTAATTCTCCTTTCTTGAAAGCGCGAAGACGAGTCATCTTGTCATAGGCCCGTGACATTTGGGCTCGATACAGCTCCCGATTTTGCTGTACTGCAAGCCTTTTTCTTTGAGGGCGTCGAGCTCTTCGAGCCGAAGGAGCATGTTTTCCTCCTCCGTCAACTCGTGCTGAACGGCCATTCTTAAGCTTGGAACTTCGACTTCGAGGGGGAGGATCGCCTCCACTCCGAAGAGTAATGAGTATGGAGTGGACTGAGTTGGAGTACAGTGCGTGGTACATTATGCCCATAACGCCTTGTGAAGCTTAAGATTCCAGTCTTTCTTGTTGGTTGAAGTATTTTTCCTCAGGAGCTTGCATAGAGTTTTATTAAAGGTTTCAGCTTGCCCATTGGCTCTTGGATTATAGATGGAGGAATATCTCCTGTCTATCTTGTGCTGAGTAGCGAATCTTGAGACTTTGAAGCTCTTGAAAGAAGGCCCGTTGTCAGAAATGATTCTTCTTGGTATACCGAAGCGGTATAGAATATTATGCCGGAAGAATGTAAGAATATCTTCTTTCTTGACTTCTTTTTGCGGGATAGCTTCAGCCCATCTGGAGAAGTGGTCTGTTGCAGCCAATATGAACCGGTGGCCTTTGGATGATGGAGGATCAATTGGACCAACTATGTCGGTGCCTCAAACTTCAAAGGGCCATGATGCCACTGTAGGAAGCAGTGGATTGGGATGCTTATGAATGAAGTCACCGTGAATTTGGCAGAGATGACACCTCTTCGCATGCTCTTCACAATCCCTTATCATGGTAGGCCAGTAATACCCAAGCCGTTTAATTTGAAGCCGCATTTTGGGGCCAGATTGGTGAGCTCCGCAGACGCCTGAGTGAACTTCTTTCATGACTTTTTGGGCTTCGGCCGATGACAGGCACCTGAGCCAGAGTTGGTCATATGATATGCGGTATAGCGTATTATTTACAAACACATATTGGAGACCTCTCTTCTTTAGCTGAATCCTTGGAGATTTTTCTTTGGGAAGCTTGTCGTATCGGAGGTACTCTATGAAGGGTTCTCTCCAATCGGGATCGTCTTGAATGATCGAAACTTCTTCGGCATGATTGTTCTCTTGTTCTACGCTTTCTTCTTCATGCAAAGTGACTGGAGGCAGAATTTTCCGGCTTCTGGCTGTGATTAGAATTTCGTCCATGTCAGGATCAGCTAGGTCTTTAGCTAGGCGAGCGAGTATGTCGGCTTTTCCGTTCAACGTCCTAGGGACTCTCATTAGTTCAATGCGGGTGAACTGTTTCATAAGCTCCACCACTCGGCTTCGGTACCGAGCCAACTTGGGTTTGTATATTTTATATCCGTAGCTTACTTGGTTGACGACAAGCTAGGAATCATCGTAAACCCATAGCCGAAGGGTTCCCATTTCTATGGCGAGCTCCAGACCAGCTACCAGAGCTTCGTACTCGGCCTCGTTGTTTGTACGAAGCTTGGTGAGAGTGAAAGAACGTCGTAGGGTTCCTCCCGATGGAGTGACGAACACCAATCCTATCCCCGTTTTTATCTTCGGGATGCTTGATTTGCCGGAGCTCCTCATTGATGAGGCTCCATTGAAGTAGAGCTCCTGATTGAACGCTTTTGGCGTGTTTTGTATTTGAATTCTAAAGTTAACCGCAATCAGGACGGTATTTCTTTACAGCTAACCGCGATGAGTACGGGTCGTCCGTAGGGAGACGGAGCGTTTTAAGTTCTTGTTATCACGAGTTAATGCGCGTGGCAGAAATGTTCGTATCTACCCTATGTGTTTATATGCAAAGTAAACGTTTGTTAGGATTAGATTGGATAGTGTAAGTTAAAGAAATCCGTACTCAATCTTTTGAGCCGAGCTCGACCACTAAAGCTAGAGCAATGGCAACAACGTGGATTAGGGTGCTTAAGCACGGTATTTGTGAAATCCGGCTTATTGACCTTTGTCCATCCGTTCTTGTCGCTTGCTTTCGCCTCCGGCTAATCCGAACGCAACCGGTCACTGTTAGGAATCACCGATACCTTGGTAGGATAGGGTTCCTAACAGAGCACTTGCGTAAGGTTTGGGCGGAGTTTAATGAAAAAGATCGGGAAAAGGAAATGAGAAGGGAAATCTTAAGTTACAATATCGGTTTCTTCCCTAACAACATCATATTCACAACCATCCAAACAACAAACAAAAAGAGCAAATAAAAGATAAAATGAAAAGAAAAGAAAACATTACAAGAAAGTAAATTGCATGGAATTAAAAGAGCAAGTAAGTAGATGGCATGAATGAAATTTCAAGAATGTAAATGGCAAGAATGAAAGTACTAGGAACCCAAAGTGCAAAAGGAGATCTTTATTATGTCCAAGTGATACAACCTTAAGTTTAATAACCAAAACTTAAACTTGCAAGCTCAATGAAGAGGTTGCAAGATTAAGAGAAGGCAAGAAACTCAAGAGGAACTAAGCTATGTACAAGAAAAAGAAAACAAAAGAGTATAAAGTGTAAAGAGAAATAAGAAATCTTGGACCCCCTCTCCCTTGCTCACCGGTATGCTTTTATAGGCACACAAGAAGAATAAACAAACAATAAAAATAAGTTGATGTGACTGCAAGGGATCGACAGAACAAAAATGGGGCCTATTGGGGCTAGCGGGGCCGGCGAGCTCGGATGTTTATAGGGTATGGCCGGCCAAAATCCGAGCTAATGGGCTCGTGCTGGTTGTGTGGTCTTGTATGCTCTCCAATATCACTCTGGTGCTGCTTGATTTATCTATAGAAGCCTGGGTTGTACTCAGGGATTTGGAGGGAAACTATATGCTTTATATCGCATCACACCTTTTGCATTTATAACTCTTGTTCCCCCACTTGCACAAGCCATCACTTGTGTGTCATGAGCAGCCCCCTCTCTAGCTCCATGCCATCAAAGAGCTAGTGCACACTTGCTATGTGTTGGACCAAAATTGTGTGTACACTTGTTTATTTGCAAAACTCTTTGAATATCGTTCGGTTTCCAGTTTTGGTTGCAGTGTCGGCTCACAAACGTTATATCCGTGATTTTGAATGTATTTCCAGTATTTTGTCGACTCACAAACGTTATATAGATGATATTATATATAGTTCTACTAATGATCTTGTGTCAAAAGTTTGAGAAAGTCATGCAGGATGAATTCGAGATGAGTTTGATCGGAGAATTGAAGTATTTTTTAGGCTTTCAAGTGAGGCAAAGTAGTGATGATATTTTTATATCCTAAGTGAAGTCTGTGAGGGAGCTTATGAAGAAATTTAGGATGGAAAACTCGATGTCTATGTCACGCCCCGCTTCCCGGTATACGGCGAAGGGGATGCGACGAGGCCCGCTACGTATATACTCAGAAGTACATACGCTAAGCGTATCTAAGCAATATAAAATAAATACACAAGAGACAAGATATAAAAGGAACATCAACTTTTATTAATAACATTCTTTTGTACAATGCATGAAAAGTAAATACATCTGGGATAAAAGCGATGCCTAAATAATGGCATAACAGGAAATGAAAATACTGAATAGAACAAGGTACAATGTCTAGAGCTCAGGGTCTTCATGGAACTGATCCAAATCTTCACCGGTGGGCTCGATCTCTGACGGGTCCAAAACACCTGACGGCATTCAAAGAAGAAAGAAATAGAATGTCGTCAGCGAACAGGTCGCTCGGTACGTCCCAAAGATAAGGGAGAAATAGAAAGTAAGAGAGAGAGAGAGAGCTTTTAATGTTGTATTATAATATTGTAATATCGTATTAACGCTGTTGTTTGTAGCCTGGTACAGAAGATGCGAGTGTATACGAGGGGAGTCCCACTTACACCGGGGACCTTGGTAACCTGTAGTACAAGGCTCCGTCGATAATACCACGGAACAACGGCATGGATGTAATTACGTCTTAAGTGACCACCTCGTGCCACCTTTAACATATTCCGTACCAGTCTACCTCTTAAACCCCGTAGTGTTATGATTGTATTGTTGTTTTGCATTGTATAAGTTGGATGACTGACCAAAACCATGATATCAGTAGACAGATTGTAACTGCATAATCAGGTAAATGGAATAACGGAATAATGGATGTATATCCATGGTTTGATTCAGTCAAGTTGTATAGATTGCTAACTGGATTCTGGGATTCATGTGTTCATATTGAGTTAGAATATTAAAGAATGTAGATTGACTTGAACCATATTCAAGTCAGAAATAATCAGACTCAAACCCGAGTCAGACCAAAAGAATGTAAGTCGAAGTTCTATATTTGTTAGGGTCATTATTGTAATTTATAAAACTTGAGGGGGTTTTATGTAAAAATACTTTTGTATAGTTTTCAAGATACACCTCAAGGATTTATTATTCGTCTTTATAGTTATAATGAGTGTGATTTTATTTGTGTTATTTCTAGTGATAATATCCTAATTATTGTAATATTGATTTAGTTGAAATTCATGGTATTTTAATGTAACTTTTAATCTTGTAATTTTTAAGAAAAGGTGGAAACTTTATCTTATAATAAAATAAGTGTTTAAATGATAAATATACATATGTTTATACAAGAATAATTTTTAATAAATATTTTATTTTCCAAAAATCTCATTTTTCTTAAATGTCGTATTTTAAACCTTTCGAGACCGAATGCTCCTTGCGGAGGTCTGAATCTCGCACTACTAAGCCCGAGGGTGCACGATAAACCATACTAACCCTAACGAGTTTCCCAAAGGTGGGTTGTAGTGGCGCTTTGCAAAGATTTAATAAATACTAATCATTTAGAAAACGGTTTTATAAAGATAAGGTATTTATTTGTAAAAGGTGTAAATTTCCGTATTTTAGATTCTAGGATTTCCTAAGCCAACTAGCCTATTTCTAAATGGTCTAAACGACAAGTCATTAGAAGTCTCAAATCGCCTCTTTACCGCCAATTGCGGCCAGGTAAGTGCCAGGTGAGTGGGAGGCTCTCCACTACAAGTAGTGGTCCTAATTAAGTAACCACTCGCCTTAGACACACTTGCTTAGACACCACAAAGTCAGGTTTAGATAAACGATCGATGTCCATAACTTATCGTATTTTCCTATTACAAGATATTGTTTTAAAATTGTATATAACTTAGAACTTTTAGAAAATGTTTTAATAAGAAAATGGTATTTTAATGTAAAATCTTGTTTTGTCGTATTCTAAATTTTCAAGGTAGCGTGTTATGATTACATATGAGTATGTGAGGAGGTAGGTCATTACCTCGTGATCTACTTTAAGGTATAGCAATGTTAAAGGGTTAAATGTGATAAACTAAACATGGTGGTATTTAAGTGCAAAAATACGGTATTTTGCAAAAGTTATCATTTCATGTGAGAAACTTTATCCAAATTAGTTGTTATGTGATTAGTAGTCAACATGAATATGTTTAAGTATTATGGAATTGGTGATAAGTGAGTTTTGATAGAAAACCGAATCGGAATCGGTTTATTCCGATTTCCGTCGGGTTTGAAAAGTCGTATTTTTTATGAAAGAATAGAAAGGTAGAAAAGAGGGACCTATAGGTTTGGACAACGTTAGAGAGTGAGAGGAAGGTAGAGGGTATGCCGGTACGTCGAATCGTCGTTGAGAGGTCCTAGCACGATCACCGGAAAGTCGCCGTCGATTTCGTCAGTGCTTCGCCTTTCGCTCGTTTTCCGACGTACCAAGTTCTCTTGGGATTTTGGGAGAGTGGACTTAGGAATTTAGGATGAGAGGGTAGAGGGTAGGGGTGTTTATATAGGGTTAGGCTAGGGTTAGGGTTTTAATTAAAAAAAATATATAAAAAATATACAAAGTCATTAAAAATTCATTAAACATAGGAGTAAAAGGGATTTATTGGGCAATTTAAAACCGATCCAGGTATAATAAGTGTGCAGAGGGGTGGACCAAGTCAAGAGGAGACTTTTCTCTGTTGGTGACTCGGCCGTCCGGCCAAGTCCGGCCGGCGGCACCGGACCGAGTCGGCCGAGTCACCGGCTGGTGATGCCGAGTCGGGCCGAGTCAGGCCACCAGAGGCCGGGGAAACTTCGGGGGTACAATTTGGTATATTTACTTTTTCATGTCCAGTACATATTTTGTGAGTTATGGCCTTTTGACCGTTGACTTCAAAAAAAAATTAAAACAAAATAAATACAAAAATAATGTAGGGCATGGGATTTGAACTCTGGTGGCTTGGTTCAGCAATGCAAGGTATTACCAATGAGCTACAAGCTCTTTCTTGTAATTATTGTGGGAAAATAACTACTTAAAGTGGTAACAGCAACATTAAATACCCCAAGTATACTTTAATTTTTAAACAATTTTATGTACACTAAAAATAAAATTATCTAAAAACAAAATAATTACTTATATATATATTGTGCTCAGGTTAAAATACTCTTTTATGGATTTTAAAAAAAATTTAAAAAAAAATTTGTATAGAAAAGTGTATAGGAAAAATTAGGGTTGTTTCAGTCTATAGGAACTCCAAAGAGTATTTCAACAAAGTTGGACAAGAATGAACATAGAATTGCATTTGATCAAAAGAAATATCGATGTATGATTGGTTAGCATTTATATCTTATTGCCTTTAGACCGGATATAATGTTTTCTGTGTGTTTTTGTGCACGTTTTCAAGCTAACCCTAAATAATTATATTTCAAAGTTGTTAAAAGGATTTTTATGTATTTGTTAAGCACACAAAATTTTGGGTTGTGGTACTCCTCTTGTAATAAGTTTGACTTAACTGGTTTTTTTATGCTGATTATGATGGATATCATGTGGATAGGAAAAGTACTAGTGGCACTTGTTTTATGTTGGATCATTTATTAGTTTCTTGGTCGAGTCATAAACAAAATAGTGTATCTTTATCAACAACTGAGGCTGAATACATTGGATTAGGTAGTTATTGTGCATAAGTTCTTTGGATGATACAAACACTAGTTGATTTTGGCTTGCATTTAAATAATGTACCCCTTATGTGTAATAGTAAGAGTGCTATTGATTTATCTAATAATCATGTTCATCATTCTCGTACTATACACATAGACATAAGGCATCACTTTTTAAGGGATCATGTAAATAAAAAAGATGTCTGCATTAAGTATATTTCTATTGATGATCAACTTGCTGATATTTTTACGAACCCTTTTGTTAGAGATAGGTTTTGTCATTTTCGTCTTGAATTGTGAATTTTTGAAAAATGATTTAGTATAAGATGTTTGTAACATTATGTATATTTTTTCATGCATTTTATTTTCTTTCTTTATTTAAAAATACAAAAAATAATTAAAAATGTAGGGTTACTAGGCACTGTCACAAGGGTCTATAAGGCATCAACCATGCCGTATTTAAAATTTTCAAGTGCCGAACAACCTAAAGCGAGGATCTTTGCTAGATAATTAGGGTTAACAAAGCATGTAAATATCTTTATATCTAAGAGAAAGGGATTACAACCTTTGTAGTCCGTTCCTTCGCTTCATAAGCTCCGAGTAGTAGTCTCTTCGCCATGATCCATGAACTTCCGGACTCTAGAGAGGCTCCACAAGCCGAATGATCCATGCTTGCTTGAAGTCTTCCTTTTCGAAGATGATCTACCTTGAAGAATCTTTAACCCAAGCTTACACTTCACTAAACAACTTATTAGAGAAATGAACACCCTTATCTAAGTGGCTAGAATAGATGAGGATGATGAAGTAGGAATTTAGCTCTCTTTTATTTTCAATTTCTCACTTTAATTCATCACTTTACAAAAAGCTAGCAAGCTTTTCAAGGAGGAAGAAGAAGAAGAAGTCTTTTGTGATGAATAATGAAATTCTTGCTATGGTTACAAATACCACCCTTGAGTTAAGAATGTGTGGCTTAACTCATGTAGAGAATAAACCTAGGGTGAAGGGTTTGGGTTGGGTTAGAAATATCTAAGCAAAATATCTTAACAAAATATCTAAGCTAGAAACAAAAGTAAACCTTCTAGAAACTTCATGAAAATGCTAATCCAAATCAAACCCTAACTATATTTAATTTCCACAAATCATGTTGCATTAGTAATCATAACTTGTTACAATATTATATATCACATATATAATATATTTTTGTAACAAAAGAAAATAATACAATTAATAAATATCGTATATATATCAATGTATTATCCGGTAAGAAAATGAATCAATAAAGCTAACTTATATTAGATAATGTAATATAATATATCACATATATAATTATACATTAAATTATCGAATCAACACTTGATCCGACAATCCGACTATATCACATATAATCGACTAATATAACATGTACCGATTCATCGAATCAACACTTGATCCGATGACCCGGCTATATCACATATACCCGGCCGATATCATATATCGCGAGAATAGAATACGCTATCTCATATCGTATTATCCTCGGTCCCGCACATATCACATATGTGCTCCTACTCCATTTTACCTGAGCCAAGAAATCTCTGTGTAGGACTCTAAAGAATCGTCAATACGCCGGCAGTGGGTGATGATCATATCAACCACCCACAAGCTGCAAGAGGCCAGCTAAACGTAACAGCCACCCAGGTATTGAGTGATCAGAAGATCAACAAGCAAGCCTGTACATTCTCCTGTGAATCCAATCAGTAACACTACCATACAGTCTGGTCTTTTCGTCTGATATGTCGCATATCTAGTTTAGGGGTGGTAAACGTCAGATCCCAGTAACCGATAAGTCATGTCGATGTGAGGCACATAAAAGATCGAGAAACTACTGATAACACTTACCAGTAGCACTCTATATCAGCCCTGGCCAGGGACTTCCAGTTATAACCAATCGAACACAGCACAACATCAACTCCTTATACCGGGAGAGATGAAACCCTTCCTATCGCTCATTGCCTCCATGTGATTCGGGACTGTACCCAAAAGCCACCGTTTTGCACGCCCTCTTGGACGTGGTATGATGGAAATCAAAGCACAGTGGGAATCACACAAGACTCTATGACGATCTCGGGTCTACAAACTAACCTGTACCAGTGTCACCAGAGAACTGCCATCTGACGTGAGGTATAATACCATCTGGGAGTTCTCGGCGAGTCCGTCCAGTTTACCCAGTCTCCATTGAGCACCTGTACACCATATTTGATGTCAAACACCGATGGATATGGGATCATCCATCGCCCATCATATGGGTCAAGATGCGTATACGCTAGTCTACTCTGGTGTATCGATGCCCTGTCTCGATACACCCTCGATTAGGAACAATTATAGGATGTACTCATTGACTATCCTGGCCCCACTAGTATGATCTCATCATAGTCCCAGTAGTCGAGTACATATCCTAAGGGCTTTATCAACATGTGAGAGCAAGACAGTAAACTAATACAAGTCAACATGTTAAGACAAAGTGAAACGAAATAGCATACTATTATGTCGAGCAAGAAAGTCCTCTCTATATATATCCAAGCATCTGCTATAATATACATCATATGTACAATAATGGCCTCTAGGGTATATACATAACTAACAATCTCCCATTTGCACTAAGGCCAGCTGTTGTAGTATCTCATACCTAACATCCCGAAGAGTCTCTCAAAATGTATCTGGGGAATGGCCTTTGTGAATGGATCCGCAGTGTTGTCCTTCATATCAACTCTCCTGACCTCGATCTTCCGGCGATCAACTATCTCCCAGATCAGGTGATACCGCCTCAGAATATGTCTGGACTTCTAATGAGACCTAGGTTCCTTGTCCAAAGCCACAGCTCCATTGTTATCACAATACAAAGGTATTGGATGCTCAATAGACGGAACCACACCAAGTTCAGTGATGAACTTCTTTATCCAGACAGCCTCTTTGGCAGCATCGTTGGCAGCGATGTATTCAGCCTCTATCGTCGAGTCTGCAACGGTTTCCTGTTTGGAACTCTTCCAACACACCGCCCCTCCATTGAGGGTAAAGACAAATCCCGAGTGCGACTTAGAGTCGTCTTTATCACTTTGGAAGATTGAATCGGTAAAGGACTCCACCTGGAGTTCACCGTTACCATACACCAAGAACATATCCTTAGTCTTTCTCAAGTACTTGAGAATGTTCTTCACAGCTATCTAGTGACTCTCTCCAGGATCTGCTTAATAGCTACTTACTTCACTTAGTGAGTATGCTACATCAGGTCTGGTACATAGCATCGCGAACATGATAGAGCCCACTGCCGAAGCATAGGGTATCCCTTGCATGCGAGCTCTTTCCAAATCTGTCTTGGGAGACATCTCTTTGGAGAGAGTGAGTCCATAGATCGTGGGTTGGTTCCCACGCTTGGATTCTTCCATACTAAACCTCTTTAGTATGGTGTCAATGTACCTGGATTGGGACAATCCTAGTATCCGTTTAGATCTATCTCTATAGATCATAATTCCCAAAATGTAGGAGGCATCACCAAGATCTTTCATTGAGAATCTTTGTGATAAGAAGAGCTTGACTGAGTGTAGCATAGGAACATCATTTCCTATCAAGAGTATGTCATCCACGTACAATACGAGGAAGACGACCTTACTCTCTGCAACCTTCTTGTAAATACAAGGTTCATCTACATTCTTGATGAAGTCAAACTCTTTGAATACAACATCAAAATAGATGTTCCAACTCCGCGATGCTTGATTTAACCCGTAGATGGATTTAAGCATCTTGCACATCTTTCCGCTGCTCCCACTGTCTATGAAGCCCTCTGGCTGAGTCATGTACACGCTCTCTTCTAAATAACCATTTAGAAAGGCGGTCTTAACATCCATCTGCCAGATTTCGTAGTCATGGTATGCAGCAATGGCAAGTAGGATCCGGATGGACTTAAGCATAGCCACTGGAGAAAAGGTTTCGTCTTAATCCACACCTGGTCGTTGACGAAAACCCTTTGCAACAAGTCTATCTTTGAAAGTCTCAACTTTTCCATCTATACCAAGTTTCTTCTTAAAGATCCACTTGCTCCCAATGGGTTTTACCCCTTCAGGAGCAACTTCCAAAGTCCATACATTGTTGGTGTACATGGATTCCATCTCAGATTGTATTGCATCCAGCCAGTTCACAGAGTCCCCACTCGTGATGGCCTGCTCGAAGCTAGTAGGGTCATCATCTTCCATGATGCAATCCTCGCTCCCACCATCAACGAGAAAACCGTAGTATCTCAAAGGTGGATGAGGAACTCTACTAGATCGGCGGAGAGGCTGGGGTTCGTTGGGAACTACTGAATCCTCTGGTTCCAATAAATCATCAGTTGTAGTTTGTGGTGCTGGAACCTCTTCCAGCTCTACCGCTTCGCCACTAATTTCTTTTGCAAGAAATTCCTTTTTCTAAAAAGGCGGCATGTTGAGCAACAAACACCTTTTGTTGTTCACCGTGGTAGAATAGATATCCATACGAATTTCTTGGATATCCTACAAACTTGCAAAGAACTGATCGTGCCTCGAGCTTGTCCGGATTTTGCTTTTTAACATAGGCCGGACAACCCCATATCTTAACTCTTTTAAGAGATGGTCTCTTCCTATTCCATATCTCATATAGAGTGATAGGCACAGATTTGGTTGGAACACTATTCAATAGGTATATGGCTGTCTCAAGCGCATACCCCCAGAAGGAAATAGGCAACTCAGCAGTGCTCATCATAGAGCACACCATATCTAATAGGGTGCGATTCCTCTGCTCTGATACACCGTTGTGCTGTGGTGTATAAGGAGGAGTAAGCTGAGAGAGAATTCCCATTCTCTTTTAGATAGTCCAGGAACTCATTGCTCAAGTATTCTCCTCCTCGATCGGATCGTAGGATTTTAATACTTTTGCCCGTTTGGTTCTCTACTTCGTTCTTATATTCTCTGAATTTCTTAAAAGCTTTAGACTTGTGTTTCATCAGGAACACATGCCCGTATCTTGAGAGATCGTCAGTGAATATAATGAAGTAGGAAGAACCGTTCCCGGCATGTGTAGACATGGGACCACATACATCACTATGTATTAGTCCCAAGAGTTCTGTAACTCTTTCTCCATGTCCACTAACGGAGTTTTGGTCATCTTGCCTTTGAGACATGACTGGCAAGTGTCATAAGATGAAAATTCGAACGGATTCAAATATCCATCCTTATGCAATTTAGCTAGCCGTGTCGCATTGATATGACCTAGTCTGCAATGCCACAAGAAGGATTCGTTCATTTCAGAACTTTTCCTCTTGTGTGTGTTTTGTACATTAAGTACTATAGTTTGCTTGAGAATGTATATGCCATTAAATAATGAACCTGATCCAATCAACTTTTGATTGAGGAATATGTTCATAACATTATCCTGTACTACAAAGTTATATCCTTCTTTATTCAATAAAGAAACTGATATAATATTGCATATCATGGTCGGAATGTAATAGCACTCGTTTAGAACCAATGTATTACCATTTGGTAATACAAGGTGATATTCTCCAACTGCCTTGGCTACAACATTTGCACCATTCCCTACTCTTAGGTAAAGATCACCCTCTCCCAGTTCCCTACCTTTTCATAGCCCATGTAATATATTACATATATGGGATCCTGATCCGGTATCTAATACCCAGGACATAGAGTGAACTGGGAAACAGTTCTCGATAACAAACACACCCGAAGAAGATGCATCAGCATGCTTGTTCTTTGTTTGGGTGGCGTGAGAATCCAGATATTCTCCTATTCCCAGCTCAGTCTCATAACACTTATAAGAAAGAACGGGACCAATGTTCCCCTGCTCAGTATAATAAGCGGGTTCAGTCAATACATCCATATAATTATCTTGATTAAGGCTTGACATGGTCGCTACCTGGAGAGAGAGAGAAGAAAACACTTTAGCGTATGCTCTTGAAAGATTAGATTGGTTATTATCTTATCTAATCAGGATGTCTCCCACTGTTTTTATCAAATCTTCCTTCAAACCCTAAAAGGAAAGACTAGCTGGGATTAATTACACCTTACAAGTTTGCCAATATTTCAGCCAGATCAGTGTTGGTACTTTGAGGGAGGTTCCCCGTGCTTTCGCACGGACCTAATTAAAATAAACCTCGTTTTCCCAGAGGCATAACCCCATTAACACCTTTCTAGACACCTACTTGATCGGCTAATTGTCCTGTGTAAAATTCTTCTAGGAGTAACTCTTACTCGCAGTGGGTATCGGGATCCATCTATCACATAGAAGGCATGCAATCTCATTGCAAATTTCAACACTTGAAATTCCCGATAATGCTTTTGCCCCTAGCAACTCATGACCTTGGCTAAGGTCAATAATCATAAGTGCTAGCCAAGTTCAACCCATCATTTCCCGATTGAATTAAACCCATCCGTACGACCTTTGACTAAGGTCAACAAAGTCGTACGACTACCCTAACTCAATCACATCTCATGTTTTAGCAGATAAATACCAATTAGCTACCATACACTTGTTAGTGTATATGCCCTAGAGGCCATTACTGTATCATACTAGTTTGTATATTACTTAATGGATGCTTGGGATATTCACCTTGTATATACAATCTTGCTCAAAATAGTAGTATGCTACTTGGTTTGTTTCTACTTCAATGTGTACTTGTGTTTATTTCAGTATATCACTTATACGCATTAGTGGAGCCCTTAGGATCTTTGCTTGATTACCAGCGTTGTGATGGCAGTCACACTAGTGGGGGCTGGGTAATCTATAAGCACATCCTTATACAGGTCCCTAGTCGCAGGACTATCGAGACAGGGCATCGATACTCCGGAGTAGACTAGCGTATGCGCTTCTCATCCCAGTGTGGGAGATGGTCTGTCCCACAGCCATCTGTACGTCGTACTGGAGATAGTATACGGGTGCTCGTTGGGTTACGAGTACACTGGACAGGACTCGTCGGGAACTGACAGGTTGGTATTATACCTATCGTCAGTTATCAGTTCCCAGGTGACATGAGTACAGCTTAGTCCGCTGACTTGACACTGGCACTTCGCCTCAAGTGTGTTCCCACTGCACTTTGATCACTACCCTACCACGGCTCAAAGGAGTCGTGCAAACAGGTGGTGGTTGGGTGCAGTCCCGAAGCACTTGGAGGCAGTGACGGTTAGACAGGATTCGTCTCCCCCGGTATTGGGGGTTGACATCGCGCTGTGTCTAGGAGAGCCATTACACGAGTAGTCCCTGGCCAGGGCAAACGAGATATACTGGTAGGTTTCCAGTGTTATCTCAGGGTGTTTTGGGCTTCACTCCGGCATGACTTGTACCGCTATTGGGGGACTGACGATTACCACCCCCTAGGCCCGCCATGCGATGTATCAGACGAACAGACCGGACTGTACGGAGACTGTCACATTCTGACTCAGTAGGAGTTCAGATGGGGTTTCACCTCGTCAGCCTTCTTGTCGACATCTACCTGGGGACCGTTATGCACAGCTAGTGCCGCTTGCGGTCTGTGGTTAAACCCACTGCCAGCGTAGTGTCGAGTCTTTAGAGTCCCACACAGAGGGTATTCGCCTCTGGGCAAAACAGAGTAGAGGTCGCATGGTTTTGCGACAGGGTTCGTTCTCATCCGCGCACTTGTGCACGTTTGGAGTCCGGACGGATTATACTGGCAGGCTCTGGTTTGAGCCAGATACTGGTATATATATTTGGGGTTGCTTTTATATCTTGGTATTCTTGTTCCTCGGAACGAGAATGCAGGTGTGTATGCACAGTTGCTTGAGGCGGAGGATGAGGTATTTCATTAGGGTTTCGGAACGGGTGCGTATGCACAGTTGACAGTTATCTTTTTCCAAACCCTAATGGATTTATGGATTATCTATTTATAATAGTAATTAAATGAGAATTTTGTTATGGTTGATTTTGTTGACTTGTTGACCATTGTTGACTTGTTGACCATGGTTGAAAGTTGACCACCATCATGCTTCAAAAGTCTTCCTTGATTTATGCTTACATTTTTAAATGAAGCATGGTTGTGGTCATTCCAAATTGCCATCAACTATTCTCATTTTCAATTATTATTATTAGATAATTCTTTTCTTTTGTATTATGGTTGCAAGAAAGAAAAAATATAGCTCATTCTATCATTCTCATTCTCTCTCCTCTCTTCATCTTCTTCTTCCTCTAGCAAAGAGAAACCTTCTCATGAGTTGAGAATCCTTCTCTTTAAAAAGAAAAGCAAACCCTAGTCACTCTCTACTCACTCTAGGATCAAAGGATTAGCAAGCCGGAGATTCTAGTTCACTCCAAGTCCGAGAAAGAGCCCAAGGTCGAACCCTCGAGGTGGATCCATCTTCGACGGAAGAAGGCGACAAAAGAGAACCATCAACCTCTACAAGATTTCAAGAAGAAGGAGTTCAAGTTTAGGTATAACCCTCATCCGAGTAGCTAACTCCTTTTAGCGTATTTGCTAGTTTAGTTTAGACACGATCCCGACCTTGTTTAGTCCATGTTGCCTCTTGCGATAAAAATTTGTTTTTTATACCGTTTCCGCCTCCCCGTAAGAACCGGGGGTCGCAATATGGACTTACAGTGGTATCAGAGCCAGGTTAAACTTAAACTAGCTTGGTAGTGAAGTGTAACGAAGTTCGGAACCGAAAAAAATCACAAAACCGGAAAATCACAAAACCTGAGTTTCTGTTGAAATTTTTTTGGCTCAAAATGAAAAACTGTATACTTGTAAAATCGTCTCAGGGTTTTCTAAGAACACTCAAGAAAAACGATATCATGTTTCCTCCAACCCGCCGCGCTTCCGCGGCCTCACCTACTCATCTGGCCGCGGAACCGCCGCAAGTTGGTGTCATCTTTGCATCGTTTTTCGTGCAGTGTTCTTCTGTGTTGGTTTTGGGATTTTTAAGATATATTATATGTACCCAGATTTTTCAGAACTGAAATTCACTTTTGGGGTCCTATAATTCCGTATTTTTTTCCGAACTTCACTGCACTTTGGCTATGTTGGTTATATCTGTGATGTTTGCATGTATTGAACGTCGGCTAATCGCTATAAGACGATTAGTCGGGGTTATACATGATCTGTAATGTGCTGGAATGTGTATATAAATATGTTGGATTGTCGCGGGTGAATAGCCGGGGGTTGTGAGACGAGAGTTTTCTTTTCTTGCAATTCATTGTAAATGTAAATTGATGTAATTATATTATTTGTTTGGCCGCACAACCGGGTCGGGGTTGTAGCCGTCATTGTATAATTCTTTTTACTGTTTTTGCTCCTAGGATAGACCCATGGAGGGGTGCACAAACTACCGAGGACTTGGAGGGTAGTTTGCCGCACCCGTAGGGGTCTTGGGTGGGGTATTTGCTATTCACCGCGACCGTGTTATCTGTTTTTGTTACAGGCTCGTACAAATTACAGATTGCTAGTATATCCAATGTATTTATCTGTGATCTGAAATGTCTATCATTGCTTTCTATTTAGGCGTTGCTTATGTTTTACAGACGCGCTAGCCCAGCCCCCGCTCTGTCGTTAGTTAAGTAACCTAACGGGTAATGACGGGGCCCCGTGGCGAATGCGAATGGCATAAGCGTACGTCATATTTTGGTTGTTTTCTGCAATGGTAGGATTAAATGATGGGACGCATTAAAAGTACTAATGCAAGAATATCACGCATTAAAAGAACTAATGCAAGATAATAAACCAAGTTTAAGTCGATGGAACACTTTCGAAAAACCACTCGGTTCTTTTCAAAACTAACTTTTAAATGCGGAGATTGAGCCACTCCTTCTAAAAGCTATCTCGTTCCATCGATTAAATCAAGTTCACTACGTTCACGGTTTCGCCAAAACCATTCGTAGCCCTCCGTCGCTTCGCATGAATAGGCAATAGTATTCAAGCTATGTATTTTGGCCAAAGTCAAGGCATAGTGATTGGTAGCTATTGGGTGTTCATGTGTAGCATAGATAGATGCGTTGGTTTGGGACAGTCGTGCTGCCATTTTGGCCAAAGTCAAGGGTAGGTACGGATGGATCCAAATTAACCTGGATAGTGACGGGCAGAACTTGACATGTGACTTATGATATTTTGGCCAAAGTCAAGGTCATAAGAGCATGGGGCAAAAATCCACATCGGGAGTTTCATAAGTACTGAAACTTGCTAGATTTGCATACCATTTGGAGTGTGGTGATTCTGGTAGGATTCCTTCAGTTTCGTCACGCGATGATATTTGGATCCCGATCCTACTGTGAGTATATGCTACTCCTCGGGAAATTTCTCACTTAACGATCAATGCTATAAACCTAGTAGGTGCCTAGAAAGGTGTTAGCGGGGTTACGCCCCCAGGGAAAAGAGGTTCTTTAATTAAGGAACTTCGCGAAAGCGTTGGAAAACCTCCCTCGAAGTACCGACACTGGCCTGGCTGAACGGTTAAGCAAGTATTGTACGGTGGGATTGATCCTGACTAATTCTTCCTTTATGGTTTGAGGAGGGATTCGAGAAACAGTGGGAGCCATCCTGTTTAGACAAACTAAAAACCACTCTAAACTTGCAAGAGCATCATGCTGAGTGTTTCTTCTTCTCTCTCCTAATTGCAGCGACCAATCAACATGACTGGACTTAAGTTACTCCTAGATAAAAACAAACTGACAGGGCCAAACTACAAAGATTGGCTCAGGAATGTCAAGATAGCAATCACTTATGACAAGCTGGGGTATCTTCTTACCACCAAAGCTCCCCCTGTCCCTGGTCCAACTTCCAGTGTCGCGGATAAGGAAATCCGCAAGACTTGGGAGATTGATAGCGCGAAGGCCAAGTGCCTCCTGCTTGCCTCGATGGACAACGAACATCAGAGGAGGCATGAGAATATGGACATGGAGTCCATATTGCTCCATACAAAAGAACTGTATGGAGAGCAATCACGTATCGCAAGATACGAAGCGTCGAAAAAGTTGTTTTCGACAAAGATGGCCGTCGGATCATCAGTAGCCGAGCACGTGCTAAAGATGATCGGCTACATTGAGGAGCTCGCTGACCTAGGGATCACATTGGAGAGTGAACTATATACGGATATAGTTCTCCAGTCCCTTCCTTCCACTTACGCCCAGTTTATACTGAACTTCAACCTACAAGAAAAAGAGGTTGAACTATCAGAGCTCCTCAACATGCTGAGGAGCGCAGAGGGCACCCTACAGAAAAGTAGGGATACATCCACTTTGTTTGTAGGAGGATCATCTTCTTCTAGGTCCAAGGCGAAAGCCAAGGGAAAGAAGAAGAAGGCCCCCGCCAAACCAAGGGGCGGTGTTAGTAAAGTGGATACGAAGGGAAAAGGTAAAGCAACAAAGATAGCGGGGAAGCTTGTGGATAAGGAAGAATGCTTCTTTTGTCATAAGAAAGGACACTGGAAGAATGATTGCAGGGCCTGGAAGGCCAGAACACAGGAATTGAAGCAGGTTGCAGCTTCAGCTTCAGGTGTGTATGTTATTGAAAACTGTCTTTCAATAAACTCTACTTCCTGGGTATTGGATACCGGATCAGGATCTCATATCTGTAATTCTTTGCAGGCGTTGAGAAACCGTAGGGATTTGAAGGCAGGTGACATGACCCTCAGAGTTGCGAACGGAGCTAGCATGGATGCTAAAGCCGTGGGGGACTATCACCTGGGAATGTCAGATGGACATGTTTTGGTTTTGCGTAATTGCTTTTTTGTACCCAACGCAACTTGTAATATCATTTCTGTATCTTTAGTTTCTAAAGAAGGTTATGAATTTGCGTTTGTAAGTAATGTTGTAAACATTCACCTTAATCAAGTATTGATTGGGTCAGGTACTCTGAGTAATGGTATATACGTGTTAAATCAACCACAGATTTTCAACGTCCAGAATACGCACAAAAGAAAGTCTCCAGAAATAAATCAGACTTTCTTATGGCATTGTAGATTGGGTCACATCAATGAGAGAAGGTTGACGAAGTTACATACAGAAGGGTATTTGAATGCGTTCGAATATCAATCGTATGCCACTTGTCAATCCTGTCTCAAGGGAAAGATGACAAAGACTCCGTTTACTGGACATGGAGTAAGAGCGAGCGAGCTCTTGGGACTCGTACACAGTGACGTGTGCGGTCCAATGTCTACACATGCCCGAAGCGGACATTCTTACTTCATTACTTTTACGGATGACTTCTCAAGGTACGGTTATGTCTTCTTAATGAAACATAAGTCCGAGGCCTTTGGAAAATTCCAGGAGTATAAGAATGAAGTAGAGAAACAGACCGGCAAAAGTATTAAGATTCTAAGATCGGATCGAGGTGGAGAATACTTAAGTGCCGAATTCCTGGACTATTTAAAAGAGAACGGAATTCTCTCTCAGCTTACTCCTCCTTACACCCCGCAACATAACGGTGTATCGGAGAGACGGAACCGCACCCTATTGGATATGGTGCGGTCCATGATGAGTAACGCTGAGTTACCGCGATCATTCTGGGGATATGCGCTAGAATCAGCCGCATACCTTTTGAACCGAGTCCCTACTAAGACTGTGCCTACCACGCCATTTGAGATGTGGTGTGGGAAGAGACCCCATCTTAATCACATTAAGATATGGGGAAGTCCAGCTTTTGTCAAAAAGCAGCATGCGGACAAGCTCGAGGCACGCTCAGTACTGTGCAAGTTTGTGGGATATCCAAAGAATTCCAAGGGATATTTCTTCTACTGTGAAGAGGAACAAAAAGTTCTTGTTTCTCGTCATGCCCACTTTCTAGAATACCAGTTCATAGAAAAAGAAATAAGTGGGAGCGCAGTAGAGCTGGAAGAAATTCCAGAACCACAGACTGTTACTGAAAGCTTGGTGGAACCAGAAGGTTCAACAGAACAGGACATTCCTACGCCGCTCCGCAGGAGTAGTAGGCAGTCTCATCCGCCCGAGAGATACTACGGTTTTCTCATAGACGGGGATCGAGAGGATTGCATCATAGATTATGATGAGCCTACTAGCTTCCAGCAGGCCGTTCAGAGCGTTGACTCAGTGAAATGGCTGGATGCAATGCGGACCGAAATGGAGTCCATGTACACCAACAAAGTATGGACGTTGGACATTGCTCCAGACGGGGTAAAACCCGTAGGATGCAAGTGGATCTTCAAAAGGAAGATTGGTGTAGATGGACAGGTTGAGACCTATAAAGCTAGGCTGGTAGCAAAGGGTTTTCGTCAAAGACCTGGCTTGGACTACGACGAAACCTTTTCTCCAGTAGCCATGCTGAAATCCATTCGGATCCTTCTTGCCATTGCTGCCTTCCACGATTATGAGATCTGGCAAATGGACGTAAAGACAGCTTTTCTAAATGGAAATTTAGAGGAGTGTGTCTATATGGACCAGCCAGAGGGTTTCATTCAGAGTGGGAGCAGCGGAAAGGTGTGCAAGTTGCTTAAGTCCATCTATGGACTAAAGCAGGCATCGCGGAGTTGGAACATCTGCTTTGATGAGACAGTCAAAGAATTTGGCTTTATCAAAAATCCAGATGAACCATGCATCTATAGTAGATTTGTAGCGAGAACTGTAGTATTCCTCGTTTTATACGTGGATGACATTCTCTTAATAGGAAATGACATTCCTATGCTACAATCTGTCAAGGGGTTCTTGTCACAAAGGTTCTCCATGAAAGACCTGGGTGATGCCTCATACATCCTGGGGATCCGGATCCATCGTGATAGATCCAAGAGGATATTGGGACTTTCTCAGTCCAGGTACATCGACACCATAGTGAAAAGATTCAGTATGGAAGATTCCAAGCGCGGTAACCTACCGGCTTGTCACGGGATCACCCTCTCTAAAGAGATGTCTCCCAAGACTGATTTGGAGAGGGATCGCATGTCTATTATACCCTACGCTTCTGCGGTAGGCTCTATAATGTATGCGATGTTGTGTACCAGACCGGATGTAGCTTATGCACTGAGTGTGGTAAGCCGGTATCAGTCTAACCCTGGGGAGAAACACTGGATAGCAGTAAAGAACATTCTCAAGTACCTGAGGAGGACTAAGGAGATGTTCTTGGTGTATGGCGGAAAAGACCTCCAGATCGAGGCCTTTGCTGACTCCAGCTTCCAGAGTGACAAGGATGATTCCAAGTCCATGTCGGGTTTTGTCTTCACCCTCAATGGAGGGGCGGTGTGTTGGAAGAGTTCCAAACAGGAAACCGTTGCAGACTCGACGATGGAAGCGGAATACATCGCTGCATCTGATGCCGCAAAAGAAGCTGTCTGGATAAGGAAGTTCTTGAAAGAACTTCAGGTGGTTCCGTCCATTGTTGACCCAATACCTCTGTATTGCGACAACAACGGGGCTATAGCTTTAGCGAAGGAACCCAGGTCCCATCAGAGATCCAGGCACATCTTGAGGCGGTATCACCTGATCAGGGAGATCGTGGATCGCAAGGAGATCGAGGTTCGGAGGGTTGCTTCAGAAGAGAACACTGCAGATCCATTCACCAAGGCCTTGCCCCAGACTCAGTTCGAGCGGCTGATCGAGATGATAGGTCTTCGATACGCCAGTACATGGCCTTAGTGCAAGTGGGAGATTGTTAGTGTATATGCCCTAGAGGCCATTACTGTATCATACTAGTTTGTATATTACTTAATGGATGCTTGGGATATTCACCTTGTATATACAATCTTGCTCAAAATAGTAGTATGCTACTTGGTTTGTTTCTACTTCAATGTGTACTTGTGTTTATTTCAGTATATCACTTATACGCATTAGTGGAGCCCTTAGGATCTTTGCTTGATTACCAGCGTTGTGATGGCAGTCACACTAGTGGGGGCTGGGTAATCTATAAGCACATCCTTATACAGGTCCCTAGTCGCAGGACTATCGAGACAGGGCATCGATACTCCGGAGTAGACTAGCGTATGCGCTTCTCATCCCAGTGTGGGAGATGGTCTGTCCCACAGCCATCTGTACGTCGTACTGGAGATAGTATACGGGTGCTCGTTGGGTTACGAGTACACTGGACAGGACTCGTCGGGAACTGACAGGTTGGTATTATACCTATCGTCAGTTATCAGTTCCCAGGTGACATGAGTACAGCTTAGTCCGCTGACTTGACACTGGCACTTCGCCTCAAGTGTGTTCCCACTGCACTTTGATCACTACCCTACCACGGCTCAAAGGAGTCGTGTAAACAGGTGGTGGTTGGGTGCAGTCCCGAAGCACTTGGAGGCAGTGACGGTTAGACAGGATTCGTCTCCCCCGGTATTGGGGGTTGACATCGCGCTGTGTCTAGGAGAGCCATTACACGAGTAGTCCCTGGCCAGGGCAAACGAGATATACTGGTAGGTTTCCAGTGTTATCTCAGGGTGTTTTGGGCTTCACTCCGGCACGACTTGTACCGCTATTGGGGGACTGACGATTACCACCCCCTAGGCCCGCCATGCGATGTATCAGACGAACAGACCGGACTGTACGGAGACTGTCACATTCTGACTCAGTAGGAGTTCAGATGGGGTTTCACCTCGTCAGCCTTCTTGTCGACATCTACCTGGGGACCGTTATGCACAGCTAGTGCCGCTTGCGGTCTGTGGTTAAACCCACTGCCAGCGTAGTGTCGAGTCTTTAGAGTCCCACACAGAGGGTATTCTCCTCTGGGCAAAACAGAGTAGAGGTCGCATGGTTTTGCGACAGGGTTCGTTCTCATCCGCGCACTTGTGCACGTTTGGAGTCCGGACGGATTATACTGGCAGGCTCTGGTTTGAGCCAGATACTGGTATATATATTTGGGGTTGCTTTTATATCTTGGTATTCTTGTTCCTCGGAACGAGAATGCAGGTGTGTATGCACAGTTGCTTGAGGCGGAGGATGAGGTATTTCATTAGGGTTTCGGAACGGGTGCGTATGCACAGTTGACAGTTATCTTTTTCCAAACCCTAATGGATTTATGGATTATCTATTTATAATAGTAATTAAATGAGAATTTTGTTATGGTTGATTTTGTTGACTTGTTGACCATTGTTGACTTGTTGACCATGGTTGAAAGTTGACCACCATCATGCTTCAAAAGTCTTCCTTGATTTATGCTTACATTTTTAAATGAAGCATGGTTGTGGTCATTCCAAATTGCCATCAACTATTCTCATTTTCAATTATTATTATTAGATAATTCTTTTCTTTTGCATTATGGTTGCAAGAAAGAAAAAATATAGCTCATTCTATCATTCTCATTCTCTCTCCTCTCTTCATCTTCTTCTTCCTCTAGCAAAGAGAAACCTTCTCATGAGTTGAGAATCCTTCTCTTTAAAAAGAAAAGCAAACCCTAGTCACTCTCTACTCACTCTAGGATCAAAGGATTAGCAAGCCGGAGATTCTAGTTCACTCCAAGTCCGAGAAAGAGCCCAAGGTCGAACCCTCGAGGTGGATCCATCTTCGACGGAAGAAGGCGACAAAAGAGAACCATCAACCTCTACAAGATTTCAAGAAGAAGGAGTTCAAGTTTAGGTATAACCCTCATCCGAGTAGCTAACTCCTTTTAGCGTATTTGCTAGTTTAGTTTAGACACGATCCCGACCTTGTTTAGTCCATGTTGCCTCTTGCGATAAAAATTTGTTTTTTATACCGTTTCCGCCTCCCCGTAAGAACCGGGGGTCGCAATATGGACTTACAACACTACGCCTTGGCTAAGGTCAACAAACGCAGCACGAATACTAACTAGTCTCTATCTGAAATGACGGAGGGCTACGCAGGTTTTTCAGAAAACCATGAGCGTAAAGAACTTGATATCGTTGTAGAAACAAGTGATTTTGAAAAGGAGTGTTTTGAGGGTTTTTCTAGTTTCGCTAAAGAGGTCACTCCCGGTGAAGGGATCTCGGCTCTTTCCTTATCGAATAAGGTGCAGGGTATATCATATATACCGCTGTGCAAAGCAAGAACTATAGAAGCAATCAAAAACTAAACCGTGAGTTTTGTAGCATCTGCCAGTTTTGCTAAAGAGGTCACTCCTGGTGAAGGGATCTTGGCTCTTTCCTTATCGAATAAGGTGCAGGGTATATCATATATACCGCTGTGCAAAGAAAGACTGTAGCTACCATTTTAATAAAGTTTTGATTCTACAACATCTTTTAGGTTTCTTTTCTTTTATTAATCCCATTAATAAATCCCATCAGTTAATGCTTCCTAAGCATCACAGAAGAAATGAAAGCAGTAATATTTATATATCATCATATATATATTATATAAGCATTCGTCTCAGGCAGTAATATGATCTCATCACAGAACGTAGCAGCAGAAGATAACATATGAAATATTGGATATACTAGGACGCCCGTGTTTTATTTCGAGCCTGTATAAAACACGGATTCCACGGTCACGATGAATAGCCAAACCCACATCCCTAGACCCCTACGAGAGTAAGTAACACTGCCAATTCTAAGATTAGGAGACTCGGTCTCGACTCCTCGAGATGGCCTCCCACTGGACCCTAGAACCCCGTTATTTGTGCTCCCCTCCTCGGGTCTACCTAATGCGGAAAAGTAAATAATATACAATGGTGACATCAACCTTAACCCGGAAGTGCCCCAATAAAAGAATATTACATACAATGAATTTTACATGAATGAAAATAAAAACCCTCATCTCATATAAAACCCCCGGCTATTCAGAACACGACGATCCAATATAACATATCACAGCAATACATAATATCTTATATCATCAACGTAAGCAAGTATGCGTATCCCGATTGTCGTTGATGTATAGCAACGAAGCCGGCGATACACCACATACTACGCTTACGGTCACAGAAAAGAAAGTGTAAAACTACAACATTTGGAATCCACAATCACTTTAGACATCTTAAATCCGAAATATCACATACTTCGCATTTCATGCCTAACTATATGAATTCCACATATTGTATCACATTCTAGATAAATAGATAAAGTTAAACTTTCCGATCGAATAATCAAACACCCAAGATTTCCCAAATAGCTCAACACTTGAGCGGAGTTCAAAAATCACAGAACATGTCACGGCCCCAATGAACCAGCCGTAGAAGGGTCAAACCAACGCCTCACATGTGGCAACGCTAAACTACCACAAACCCTAGGGTTTAGTGGCAGTTTTGACGGCCACATAATCGAGTTAAGGTTACGTTCTTCTAGAGGGTCCACAGATATGCTTGCATGTTTTTCCAAAAGTTTCAAACTCGAGAAAAATTCAACACTTGAAAATTTTCCGTTATGGGAAAAATGAGTTATTGATATCCGTTCGAATATTTTAACACGTTCTAAATTATCCGGAAAACTAAACGATGTTAAACTTTCCGATCGAATCAACGAATTCTAAAGATCTCCAGAAAACTCAACACTTGAGTAATATCAAAAATTCCCAGAAGCATGTATTAATACCTACGGATATTACCTAGAAACACCTATCCCTAATACCCAAGTACGGCCGCGGAACCGCCGCGCAAAGCATGGTATTGCCGCGGTTCCGGGCGACTTGAGAGAATCAGGAGTTCGTATTTCACAGTTATCCATAGAATCACCTGCTTAATTTTATGAGTATTTTTAATAATTAAAAAACCACCTTTTAAAAAAAAATTCCAGAGAGGGGGTCAAAATTGAAGTTTCGGGGTTCGATCGGACTTTTAATTTCGTATACACGTCGCCTAATGCTCTAGCTAGGCTCTGATACCACTGTAGGGTTACTAGGCACTGTCACAAGGGTCTATAAGATATCAACCATGCCGTATTTAAAATTTTCAAGTGCCGAACAAGCTAAAGCGAGGATCTTTGCTAGATAATTAGAGTTAACAAAGCATGTAAACATCTTTACATCTAAGAGAAAGGGATTACAACCTTTGTAGTCCATTCCTTCGCTTCATAAGTTCCGAGTAGTAGTCCCTTCGCTGCAATCCATGAACTTCCGGACTCTAGAGAGGCTCCACAAGCCGAATGATCCATGCTTGCTTGAAGTCTTCCTTTTCGAAGATGATCTACCTTAAAGAATCTTTAACCCAAGCTTACACTTCACTAAACAACTTATTAGAGAAGTGAACACCCTAATCTAAGTGGCTAGAATAGATGAGTATGATGAAGTAGGAATTTAGCTCTCTTTTATTTTCAATTTCTCACTTTAATTCATCACTTTACAAAAAGCTAGCAAGCTTTTCAAGGAGGAAGAAAAAGAAGAAGTCTTTTGTGATGAATAATGAAATTCTTGCTATGGTTACAAATACAACCCTTGAGTTAAGAATGTGTGGCTTAACTCATGTAGAGAATAAACCTAGGGTGAAGGGTTTGGGTTGGGTTAGAAATATCTAAGCAAAATATCTTAAAAAAATATCTAAGCTAGAAACAAAAGTAAAGCTTCTAGAAGCTTCATAAAAATGCTAACCCAAATCAAACCCTAACTATGTTTAATCTTCATAAATCATGTTGCATTAATAATCATAACTTGTTACAATATTATATATCACATATATAATATATTTTTGTAACAAAAGAAAATAATACAATTAACATATATCGCATATATATCAATGTATTATCCGGTGAGAAAATGAATCAATAAAGCGAGCTTATATTAGATAATGTAATATATTATATCAAATATATAATTATACATTAAATCATCGAATCAACACTTGATCTGACAATCCGGCTATATTGCATATAACCGACTAATATAACATGTACCGATTCATCGAATCAACACTTGATCCAATGACCCGGCTATATCACATATACCCGGCCGATATCATATATCGCGAGAATAGAATACGGTATCTCATATCGTATTATCCTCGGTCCCGCACATATCACATATGTGCTCCTACTCCATTTTGCCTGAGCCAAGAAACCTCTGTGTAGGACTCTAAAGAATCTTCATTACGCCGGCAGTGGGTGATGATCATATCAACCACCGACAAGCTGCAAGCGGTCAGCTAAACGTAACAGCCACCCAGGTATTGAGCGATCAGAAGATCAACAAGCAAGCCTGTACATTCTCCTGTGAATCCAATCAGTAACACTACCATACAGTCCGGTCTCTTAGTCTGATATATCGCATATCTAGTCTAGGGGTGGTAAACATCAGACCCCAGTAACCGATAATTCGTGTCGATGTGAGGCACATAACAGATCGAGAAACTATTGATAACACTTACCAGTAGCACTCTATATCATCCCTGGCCAGGGACTTCCAGTTATAACCAATCGAACACAGCACAACATCAACTCCTTATACCGGGAGAGACGAAACCCCTCATATCGCTCATTGCCTCCATGTGATTCGGGACTGTACCCAAAAGCCACCATTTTGCACGCCCTCTTGGACATGGTATGATGGAAATCAAAGCACAGTGGGAATCACACAAGACTCTATGACAATCTCGGGTCTACAGACTAACCTGTACCAGTGTCACCAGAGAACTGCCATCTAACGTAAGGTATAATACCATCTGGGAGTTCTCGGCGAGTCCGTCCAGTTTACCCAGTCTCCACTGAGCACCCGTACACCATCTTTGATGTCAAACACCGATGGATACGGGATCATCCATCGCCCATCATATGGGTCAAGATGCGTATACGCTAGTCTACTCTGGTGTATTGATGCCCTGTCTCAATACACCCTCGACTAGGAACAATTATAGGATGTACTCATTGACTACCCATGCCCCACTAGTATGATCTCATCATAGTCCCAGTAGTCGAGTACATATCCTAAGGGCTTTATCAACATGTGAGAGCAATACAGCAAACTAATACAAGTCAACATGTTAAGACAAAGTGAAACCAAATAGCATACTATTATGTCGAGCAAGAAAGTCCTCTCTATATATATCCAAGTATCCACTATAATATACATCATATGTACAATAATAGCCTCTAGGGCATATACATAACTAACAAAAAATAATAATAAATCTGGTGGATTTCTTTTGGTTTGAAGGTGGATTGGGTTGGGGAAAAGGTGGTTTATTTATTTGGATACGATTTTTGATTGATATCCTTTGCATATGAGGTTTCAGTATTATTCTCATGATATTTGATTTTATATTGATGAATTTTATGTGATTTTTTAGCACATTATATGATTTTATTGTGACCACTTCATCTCCATCACACACCCATCCGTTATATATATTGCATGTGAAGGTAGTAGTTAATGTATTAGTAAAAGATAGTGGGTTGAGTAAATTAATAGATAAGTTTGTGAATAATTTTGATACATGTTTGTGACCCTATTGATAAAAATGACTAAAAGATGTGCAAAATGCACTATGAAAAAGTAGTGAATATATATAAACGTAACTAATAAAGTTATATGACGCATGAAAAATGGATGTGGTTTATAGGATGACTAAACTCAAGGGTATTCGACCTTTACTAAATATTTAAACCTTTAGAGTCGATATTATGTTCATTGAGCAATGTTTCTCTTACATATAAGTATCCTAACGATATTGATTGAGAGTTAAGTATCTTGGTCTCATGGTTCCATGAGTTAAGCGACTACACTTCATAGTCTCATAACTTAAAATATTGTGGTTTGAATTTGGAAAGTGTCAGTTCGTTGGTTAACCCTATTGCTTTATATTCATCTTTTCACATACAGGAAATGTTTTATGATCAATGATATTGCATATCTTGTTCGATGTTCGCTTTGTGTTTATCTTTTTTTATTGTTGATCATGCTTTATAAAACTTTATTCTTGTGTGTTTATGCAATTATTTGTTGTTTTTTCTTTTGATGAAAACAAAAGGGGAAGAAAGAAATTAAAATGGCATGGGTTTGTTGATTTGAAGGAAATTTTTGAAAGCTAGGTTTTTTTATGAAAAGATCTTATTCTGAACATGGCACTACATGAGCAATTAGCATATTTTGGGTTTCATGGTTTGGCTGATTTACACTCTGTATCATATGTCACATAAGTTTTGTAAATCATACATTTGATTTCAATATCTTTTCATTAGCATAGAATAATGGGCATTTGTTCTAGGGAAGTATAGTTTCATTGCATTGGTTTCATGAGATACTCATCTATATATTGATTTAGCATGCTTACACATCACTTCACTTCACACACATCATATTTACTTTATTTGGTTTTAACTTAGGTTTGTTATCTTCAAAAGGGGAAGATTGTTGAGTATAACTTCTATGATCTTTATTTGATGCTAACAAACCCTTATGAACTGTTTTAATGTGTTTGATGAAGTGTGCAGGACTCAAATCTTTTGGATTTTATATTTTAATGTGTTTGATACTAACAAACCCTTATGCTAGTGAGCGGACTAGGGGTTACAAGGTTGGCCTATTAACTTTTAGGGCTAGGGGTTGACCGGCTAACCTATTAACTTTTAGGCTTTGGTATAAATATGGGATTCACATCCTCCCAAGGCCTAAGGCTGCAGAAATTCTTAAGAACTCAAACTCCATTACTCTCCAAGGATTCCAAGATTAAAGATTTAATTTTTTTATTCAGATTCGCAGCCATTGACAAGAGAATTCAGATTCAAGACTCAAGCTTCATAAATTCACTCTCGTCTTCTCCAACAACGATCAAGATTCATTAGGATTTTCTTAAACTCTGCTTTTATTATCAATTGTTGTTGTTGGATTTATTGTGGTTTTTATTTTTCAAACACAACTGGTCACGGTTATGAATAACATGTACAAGAATGACAAGGGTATTACTCTAGCTTCACATTACCATCCTCATCCAAATTGTTTTTGTCCAACTTTGTTGAAGCCCACATGAATATGCACAAGAATGATAAGGGTATTAAAATAAAACAGCAACTTTATTTACATTCATCTTACATACAACTATTTAAAAATGAAAAGATACAATGATATAAAGCAGTGCATAAACAACGGCATACAGAAAATGAAAGTACAAGGAACTAGAAGTTAGGCTGTGCCGCAAGTTGGTCCAAGTCTTCCTGGCTCGGCTCGATCTCCTGAGAGTCCTGTCCTCCTGACGAACATTCTAAAGAAAGAAATAGAAAGGAATGTCGACAGCGAGCTAGCGCTCTGTAAATCCTAAAAGAAGAACAAGAAGATAGTATATAAAGTGAGAATGAACATGTAAGGTATATGACTGATTACTGGTATATGATAGTATTTATAACGTGGTTGTTTGTAGCTTAATACAGAAGGTATTCATGTATACGAGATGAGTTCATCTTACCCCGTGGATTATGGTAACATGTAGTACAAGGCCCCGTCATAACCCACGGGACAACGGCAAGAGAATTCATGTAGGTGTCTGTTTCCACCAATACAAGAGCAAAGCTCTGTTCATAATTAATGAGGCAGCGCCTCACGTGCTCCTCACGCGGGCGCTAGTGTGTAAAGCACAAAATAATCTATTAGATTAAATAAGAGTTAAAACTCTTATATAGCGCCGCACGTGCTCCTTACACGGGCGCCAGAGTGCAAAGCACAAAAAGAATTTATAAGAGTTAAAACTCTTAAGTGACGTCTCACGTGCACAACACGTTAGCGCCGACGCCGATGCCCAGGTAGAATTAAATTCTACTCTCTGTTAAACAGAGCTGTTGGATCCTGTGGGATCAAAGATCCAACGGAGATGATAAATCATCAAAAATGCAAAATTAAATTCTGTTGGGAGAAAACATTCCCCAAATTGGATCATAGAATAAAATTCTATTTTTGGGATATATTCTCTCAATCTTTCTAAACAAGAAAGATTGTCCTCTGTAAAGCAGAGAACCCTTGGATTAAAAATCCAATAGTGATTAAAAATCACCATTTCACAGAATAAAACTCTGCATATGGAAAATATTTCCCCAATCTTGTTAGAAATAAGAAAATGTGTTCTGTAAAATAGAAACCCTTGGATAAAAAATCCAATGGTAGGTAAAATTCCCCAAATCAATTGGAATCTTTTAATGAGATATTTCTTCAAAACTAATTAACAAACTTGCCTCCACTATATAAAGAACCGAAGACTTTAAGTCTGATAGAGAGGAACCCCCTATAGGCTTTTAAAAACAAAAACAGAAAGCTTCAAAAAAGAATAGAGAATTAAATTCTCAAGAAAGAAGATCTCCTTCCTTAAAAACTCTAGGTAAAGAAAAAAACAGAGATAAAAATATCTCATTTATATATTTAAGGGTCTAACCCTTCTAAAAGAACTTAGTTCTTTCTTTGGATCTGAGATCCACAAGACAAGTCTCCCATAAGTTGAGAATTTAATTCTCATCAGGAGGAACTTGTTCTTAAGAATCAAAGATTCAGAAAGGAACTAGGAATTGAATTCCTCAAAACAAAGTATATAACAGAAACCTAGTTCTCGTAAAAGAACTTGGTTCTTAAAATTGAAAGCTAGATCCTACATCTGCAAAACAAAGATCCTATCGATCATTAATGGGCAAAAATGCCATCAGCAGAGGAGAAAAGCGCCCAGCGCCACACGTGTTCATCACGTGGGCGCCACAGAAGAGTGCTTAGCACTCACTAGGCAGCGCCCAGCGCCGCACGTGTTCCTCACGTGGGCGCCACAGAGAGGAGTGCTTAGCACTCACTGGGTAGCGCCCAGCACCGCACGTGTTCTTCATGTGGGTGCCACAGAAAGGAGTGCTTAGCACTCATTGGGCAGCGCCAAGTGCCGCATGTTTTCCTCACGTGGGCGCTACAGAAAGGAAGAGAGCTTATCACTCACTAGGCAGCGCTCAATGCCGCACGTGTTCCTCACATGGGCGCCACAGAAGGGAAGAGTGCTTAGCACTCACTAGGTAGCGCCTAGCGCCCAGCGCCGCACGTGCTCCCCATGTGTGCTCCGCAAAAGAGAAGAAAAAAGTGCTCATCACTCTATAAACAACCTAAAATGGCTGAGTGTTCAACACTCATTGGGCAGTGCCCAGCGCCTCACGTGTTCCACACGTGGATACCATAAAGTATACCCAGCACTCCATATAAAGACAAAAGGAGTAAAGTGTTCAACACTTGTTAGGCAATCCCCATGACTGAAAGCTCTAAAGGATATATGTGGGCGTCAGAACTCATATAAGTGCTCAGCACTTTTTGCATAAAAAAAGGACTGATTAAACAGAGCCCAAGCTAGTGCTTAGCACTTTTTCAAAAAAAAGAGGGGAGACTAAGAAGACTAAAGCCCAAATTGCCTAAGTTGCTAAATTCTTGCAATTGAGTCCAAATGCTCTGTTGATGGGTCTTAAATATGGAAGATCCTGAAATGTTGTTAAGTGGATCTTAGTCTCAAATTGGATTAACGTATCCTTAACAAAATTCTTAAGGCCACCATAACCCTTCTCCCTCAAATATGGGATTTGGTTCAAGGGTACATCTCTTCACACCTCTGATATATGTCGTTGTAATTCTTCAACGTCTTCAGAGAGGTGGCAGGTCCCGACGACCAACAACTCATTTCATCCCATATTGATGCACTTCCAAATTGGCGTGCACACCTCAAATCGGATCGTGCCCCAAATTGGGCATATTCTATATCAACATCGTTCACTTCGTCACGTAACAAATACACGTGAGCGCAAGTTGAATGTTGGACCGAAACGTTCTTAAACTAATATTCGCCTCCAAAATGGCGATAATGGACCGAAACGTTCTTAAACTAATATTCGCTTCCAAAATGGCGATAATAGACCGAAACGTCCCTAAACTAAAACTTCGCCTCAAACAGGGCGATAATGGACCATGATATCTTTAAACTAAAATAATTGAGCCCAAATGCTCATATGTTTAAGTCGATCTTAATCACAAACCAGATTAACGGTCCTTAAATCATACCAAACCCAAATCTAAAAATATACGGATTTGGACAAATCCACGCCCTACGAGCTACGACATAATTAGTCTCCGCATACAATTCACGGGCAACCCAAAATAAAAACATACATACACACGACACAAAGTGAACCTCCAGAGAAGGAGAAAGTGGTTATCGCGATGCAGTAACGTAATTAACTGCAGGGGCTTGCGCCTGCAGGGAAGAGCGTCCCCACAATCAAAAACCCCTCGCAAACGAGGAGGAATCTGATAAAGTCTGCTACAATGGTCACGTCCGTCCAAACCTCCGATATATGGTGCCATAAATCAACTTGGTATTTTCGGAGAGGTGGACAGATAAATCCAAATAGCATCTGCCCCCAGGAATCAAGCAAGACGATCTATCCCGGTTCGTCTCTGTTTCCGACGGTGAACAGATTTTGGCACGCCCGGTTGGGCCTTTTCCTCTTTCCACTCTACACTTCGTGTGTCGTGTTTCGCGAACAAAATAGCGGTTCGCTATGGTTGCTTTTGAATTCGAGGTACTAATATTTGGTGTCTTGTTCCTGTGCAGAAGAAGAGAACATTAATGGCTTACAACTGCACAACTTGAAACAGCAACTCCCGCTCTGTCCCAACCTGGGGTGAAGCAATTCAGGGCCTTGCACCCCAAGAAATTCTCAGGAAAAGAGATCCCTCTAGAAGCTGAGGAAGGGCTCAAAGCATCGAAGATGATCTGGCAACGGCACACGTGCCAGAGATAGCTTGGGTCCGAGTTGCAAAGCTGCAGCTCACGGACAATGCACGGGTTTGGTGGAAGGCGGAATAAAGCCGTCTTGATCAACCCATCGAATGGAAGACTTTCTGTGACAAGTTCGACGCAAAGTACTTCCCTGAGATTTCCAGGTTCGACATGGAACAATTATTCATCCATCTGCAACAAGGTTCAATGTGGACCAAGTTACTAGATGAATATAACGCTGAGTTCACTATGCTCAGTCGGTAAGATATGTCTTAATAATTCAATTTTTTTCAATTCATCACATATTACACAGCTAACACAATACTTTAACAGATTTACGGCACACCTGATACCGACGGATGAGATCAGAGCCCGTCGATTCCAACAAGGGTTAGATCCGGAAATCCAGGCTGTACTAGCCACTGGAGATTTTACGACCCACAAATCGGCTCTGAAAGTTGGCCGCCGTTATGAGGCAGTGGTAAAGATGAGGGCCAGATCTCAATCTTCTGGAGTTAAGCGCCCTACCAATCAAATGGCAGGAGGAGCCTCATCAAGGCCATTTTTTGTGCCAAGGAGACCGGGAGTACCAATCAACCAGCCCAGCCCAGCATTTTGTACCTACTGCAAGAGAGATGGGCATTTGATGAAAGAATGCCGGTGAGTCAACCGTCTTTACTTACTCTGCGGCTCAGCTAATAATGATATTGGATCTTGTCCCAGAAGACACAACCCAAGTGCTGCACCCAGGCCAGCAATCAATTATCAGCAGCGACCAGCCCTTCAGGCACCTGCTCCAAGACTCGCTCTCCCCGCTCCACCACCTAGAGGACCACCGACTGCACCTCTTCCTCGTCAGTTCCATCAACCTCAACGGAACATTCCGAGGAAAGCTCCTTCGGCCAGGAGGAATGTACCACGGCGACAGGCTTTCACGATGACTGTGGAAGAAGCTGAGGCCACTGTCCAAGTAATCACTGGTAACCCTTTCTTCTCAAGCTTTCCTTTCAGTCTTAATACCTACCTACATATTTTTCCTATACTTAAAACCTATCCCATATACCTTAGGTACAATCTTAGTAGCCTCACTTCCTGCATTAGCACTTTTTGATACTGGAGAATTTCATTGCTTTATGTCATAACGGTTCGTCCGAACTCATGCGATTCCAGTCACACCGCTTGTATCCGGATGGAATGTCAGTTCAGGGAACGACATTCTAAAGGCAACAATGGGATACAATTTGTGTCCAGTAGTCGTCTACAACAGAGAATTTTATGCTGACTTCAAGGTGCTGGACATACCGAACTTTGATGTGGTTCTAGGTATGGATTGGCTCAGAACATTTTATTCTTCCATTGACTGTTGTCAAAGGAGAGTAGTATTCGAGATTCCAGACCATCTGGTATTTTATTTCAAAAGTGGAGACCATACCCTGGAACCAAGTACTTACAAGGAGAAACCAAAGAAGGCAGTGATTGCAACAATTCAAGCGGACGAAGGATCAATGGCAGAAGTGGTTCGAGAGTTCGACGATGTGTTTCGTGACGATATATCAGGTTTTCCTCCCAATCGAGCTCTTGAATTCAACATTGATTTAGTACCAGGAGCACAACCGGTGATCAAAAAACCTTATCGATTAAGTCCGAAAGGTTTGAAGGAAGTCCGAACTCAGTTGGACGAATTATTGGCAAAAGGATGGATTCTTCCCAGCACATTATGTTAGGGATCACCAGTACTGCTTGTGAAGAAGAAGGAACGTTCATACAGAATGTTCATCGATTATAGAGCCTTGAATGAAGTAACGATAAAGAACAAGTATCCGCTACCGCGTATCGACAATTTATTCGATCAGCTAAGTGGATATTATGTTTTCTCCAAATTAGATCTTCATTCAGGTTATCATCAGGTGAAGGTCAAGAAGTTGATATTCATAAAACAGCTTTCAGAACTCGCTATGGTCATTACGAATTTCTTATGATGCCATTTGGGTGACCAACGCACCAGAAATATTCATGAACCTAATGAATCAAGTTTTCCGGGAGTACTTAGACAGGTTTGTTGTCATCTTTATCGACTACATCCTGGTGTATTTAAAGAGTCGGAAAGAAGATGCCGAGCACCTACGAATTGTCCTGGAAACTTTACTACAACATCAACTTTACGCCAAGTACAGCAAGTGCGAGTTTTGGCAAGATCAAGTTGGCTTTCTCGGACATATTGTATCAGGCGAAGGAATTTCTTGTTAGTTATATGTATGCCCTAGAGGCCATTACTATACATAGGATGTATATTGTAGTGGATGCTGGGACATATACAGGGAGGACTTTCTTGCTCAACATGATAGCATGCTATCTGGTTGATCTTTACCTTAACGTGTACACTGATTGTCTCCCTGTTACATGTTGGTAAAGCCCTCAGGATCTGTACTTGACTACCTGGACTATGATGCGAATCATACTAGTGGGGACATGGTAGTCCATAAGTACATCCTTCAAAGTCCCTAGTCGTGGGTATATCGAGACGGGGCATCGATATACCAGAGTAGACTAGCGTATACCTTCTCGACCCATACAGATGGGCGATGGATGATCCCATATCCATTGGTGTTTGACATCAGAGATGATATACGGGTGCTCAGTGGAGACTGGGTACACTGGACGGACTCGCCGAGAACTCCCAGATGGTATTATACCTCACGTCAGATGGCAGTTCTCTGGTGACACTGGTACAGAGTAGTCTGTTGACCCGAGATCGTCATAGAGTCTTGTGTGGTTCCCACTGTGCTTTGATTTCCATCTTACCACGTCCAAGAGGGCGGGGCAAAACGGTGGTTTTTGGGTACAGTCCCGAGTCACATGGAGGCAATGAGCGATAGGAGGGGATTCGTCTCTCCCGGTATAGGGGGTTGATGTTGCGCTGTGTTCGATTGGCTATAACAGGAAATCCCTGGCCAGGGTTGCTGAGATATACTGGTAAGTGTTACCAGTAGTTTCTCGAATAGTTATAGACCTCATATCGACACGACTTATCGAGCTATTGGGGTCTGACGTTTACCACCCCTAGGCAAGATATGCGACATATCAGACGATCAGACCGGACTGTACGGGAAGTGTTACTGGTTGGATTCACAGGAGTGTGAGCGGGCTTGCTCGTCGATCTTCTGATCGCTCAATACCCGGGTGGCCGTTACGTTTAGCAGACCGCTTGCGGCTTGTGGGTGTTTGATATGATCATCATCTGCTGCCGGCGTATTGACGAGTCTTTAGAGTCCTACACAGAGGTTTCCTGGCTCAAGCGAAACGAAATAGGAGCGCATATGAGATATGTGCGGGACCGAGAATAATGCGTGTATGTGATACCGTATTTCATTCTCGCGATGAATGTGTCGAATGGTTATATGTGATATAACCCAGTTATCGAATCGAGGATTGATTCGATAAGCCGATACATTGGATACTAGTCGGTTATATGCGATATGACCGGATCGTTAAATCAAGTGTTGATTTAATGATTTAATGTATAATTATATATTTGATATATTACTTTGCATTAACTAGTATTGGTTCACTTTATATGGATTTTCTCACTTGGTTTGTGCACATTGTATATGTGATATACATTTGTACATTTGATTGTATCATGTTTGATGATACATGATTGTGTAAAGAGTTAAATCTTAGTTAAGTAAATGGTTAGGGTTTTTACATATTTATTCTTTCATTTATCTTTTAATTTGGATTAAAAGAAATGAGGAAAGAAAAAAAAAAGGGTTGCTTTCAACATGAAGCTTGTTGAAGCTTCATGAAGGTTTGACCAAAGTAACTCTTTTGTCTTCATCTCCTAAACCCTAACCATTCATTTAACCTAAGTTAATTCTCTACACTTTACCATGGTTAATATTATGATAAGAATTCATTTTCTTTTCTTTTTTAAAATAACTTATCATATCATTATCTTCTTCTTCTTCATCTTCAACCTTGAAGAAAGCTTTCTACCAACAATGGTGGAATGTGAAAACAAGTGAGAAATCCAATTCTAAAGTCTACCCACTTCCTATTTCTTCATCCTCTACCTCTTGCCAAGTAGTAGAGTGTGTTTTCTTCACAAGTTTCATGACTTGGTGAAGTGAGAGCTTGATCTTGCGATGCTTCGACGTAGATCATCTTCGGCATGGACATCGACGACCTAGCTCGCCTATTCTCCGATGAAGCCGACGCTAGAGCCCGGGATTTATTTTGGACAGCGAAAGGACTTCATTTCGGAGCTATGGAGGTGGAGCACCGGATCTACAAAGGTTGTATTTCCGTATTCTCTTAGTTAAGTGTTAACTAGTTTGCTTTGTCGCCTAGAAATCTAGCCAACGGTCCTTTCTAGGGTTTCTCGGCACCGTATAAATTTGAAATTGGCATGGTTGATGCCTTGTGAGACCTCACTAAGGTGCATAGGAACCCTACAGTGGTATCAGAGCCTAGCTAGAGCCTTAGGCGATGTCTAGACGGAATTTGAAACCCGATCGAACCGAAACCCTACCCGGAAAATGCTCTCTGGACTTTTTTCAAAAATGTGGATTTTTGTGTATTAAAAATGCCTAAAAAATTCAGTAAACAATTCTAAGGATTACGGTGCAAACTCAGGCCCATGATTCATTTAAACGGCGGCGGAACCGCGGCAGAAGCCCTGCTTCTGCGGCGGTTCCGCGGCAAGTTGTTGACATCATCATTCACTGTTTGTACAGTAATTCATTATTTCTGGTGCTGGATTTTATGGGATTTTTTAATATTTATTCAAGAGTTGGATTTTCTGGGGTTGTTTTGAGGATTCGGTGTTTCGATCGGAGTATCAGATTTTGTCTATGTGGCTTTCCGGATAAATTTTAGAATATGTTAAAAAGTTCGACCGGATATAAATACCCAACTTTTCCCCTGTCGGGAAATTTCCAAGTGTTGGATTTTTCCGTAGTTTAACGACGTTCTAAGTAGTGCAAGTAACGCGATGGTCCCTCTAGAAGACAACAAACCTTAACTCGATTATGTGACCGTCTTGAACTGCCCTTTGAACCTTCGGGTTTGGGGCAGTACGGCGTGCCACATGTGAGGCGTTGGCTTGACCCTTCTACGGCTGGACCGTTGGTACTGAGGCACGAACGGAATGTTGTTAGACTTATTTCATGTGTTGAGCTGTATCGGGAAAACTTGGGTGTTTGACTGTTCGATCGAAAAGTTTAACATTTTCTGTTTATCTGGAATGTGATACAATAATTGGAATTCACAATAAGTTATGAGATAACTAAATGAATGTTATAAACGTATCAGTTTAGTCTCACATGATCGGTTGCCACGGAATTTTGATGTGATCAAAAGTCCGTCGCAATCACGTAGCGTACGCGGATACTCGCCGGGTAAACTTAATAGACAGCCTCACTCCATAGCCCCGACCAAGTGACTGTAGGAGAACCCCGTCGCCGAAAGCATCCGTTCGGGTGCTCACGGTAGCGGTGTTCCGCCTTGGTGCACTTCGTCGACGGTATCAGGGGTGCGGCCGCCTACTAAAGTTTGCGACGAGCATTCGATCAGAATGTCGGGAATCCTGTTGAATTGCCCGACTTGATATTGAAAAGTGTTTTCAATGATGAGACTAAAATGCGGGGTTTATAATTGTTAGGCATGCGATGTCTAAGTAATTCATTTGGTCAGGCATGCGATGTCTGAGGTGGTTGCGGATTCCAACTGTTGTAGTTTTACACTTTCTTTTCTGTGACCGTAAGTGTAATATGTGATATCGCCGGTTTTGTTGCTATATGTCAACGACAATTGGGATGCGCATATTTACTTACGTTGATGACATGTGATGTTATGTGTTGCTGGATATGTTATATTGGATCGTCGTGTTTGAATAGCCGGGGGTTTTTTATGTGAGATGAGTGTTTTTCATTTTCATTCATGTAAAAATCTGTATGTAATATTCTTTTATTTGGGGCGCTTCCAGGTTGCGGAAGATGTCACCCTTTGTATATTATTTACTTTTCTGCACTAGGATAGACCCAAGGAGGAGGGCACAAGTAACCGGGTTCTAGAGTCCAGTGGGAGACCAACTCGAGGAGTCAAGTCCGGGTCTCCTAACTCTAGAATTGGTAGGGTTGCTTGCCGCTCTCGTAGGGGTCTAGAGGTGTGGGTTTGGCTATTCATCACGACCGTGGAATCCGTGTTTTATACTGGCTCGTATTGAAAACACGGACGTCCTAGTATATCCAATGTTTCATATGTTTCTTCTGCTGCGATATCTGTGATGCGATCATGTGATGTTCTTTGATAGATACTTTATATAGTATATATGATATATTATATAGGCGTTACTTATGTTTTACACCCGCACTAGCCCTGCCCCGCTCTGCCGTTAGTTACCTAACCTAACGGTGCACGAGGGGACATCGAGGCGAATGCGGATGGCATAAGTGTACGTCGTATTTATCTGTGATGTTTAGGTACATAATTGATGGGACTTCATTAATGTGATTAATGAAAATAAAAGAAACCTAAGATGTTGTAGAATCGAATTTCAAAATAAAACAGGTAGCTACAGTTCTTGCTTTGCACAGAGGTATATGAGATATATCCTGCACCTTATTCGATGAGGAAAGGACCGAGATCCCTTCACCGGGAGTGACTCCTTTAGCAATAACTGGCAGATGCTACACACTCGGTTTGTCTTTTGATTGCTTTTAAAAGTTTTTGCTTTGCACAGTGATATATATGATATATCCCGCACCTCATTCGACGAGGAAAGGACCGACGATCCCTTCACCGGGAGTGACTCCTTTAGCAAAACTGGAAAAGCCTCAAAAGCACTCCATTTCAAAATCATTTGATTCTACAACGATATCAAGTTCATTACGCAATAGGTTTTCAGAAAAACCTGTCGTAGCCCTCCGTCATTTCAGATATGTACTGGTTAGTATTCGTGCTGCGTTTGTTGACCTCTGTCAAGGCGTAGTGTGCGGTAGCTGATTAGTGCTTATCTGCATAAGCATATGATGTGATTGATTTAGGGTAGTTGTGCGACCTTGTTGACCTCTGTCAAGGGTCGTGCGGGTGGGTTTACTTCAATCAGGAAATGACGGGTTGAACTTGACTAGCAGCCTATGGTTTGTTGACCTCTGTCAAGGTCATAGGACGCTAGGGGCAAAATATTATCGGGAATTTCAAGTGTTGAAATTTGCAATGAGATTGCATACCTTCTATGAGATAGTTGGATCCCGATACCCGCTGCGAGTAAGTGTTACTCCTGGGAGAGTTTTATACATTACAATTAGCCGATCAAGTAGGTGTCTAGAAAGGTGTCAACGGGGTTACGCCTCTGGGAAAACGAGGTTTACATTAATTAGGTTCGTGCGAAAGCACGGGGGACCTCCCTCAAAGTACCGACACTGGCCTGGCTGAAAGATTGGCGAACTTGTAGTGTGTAATTAATCCCGGCTAGTCTTTCCTTTTAGGGTTTGAAGGAAGATTTGATAAAAAGCAGTGGGAGCCATCCTGATTAGATAAAATAAAAACCAATCTATTCTTGCTAGAGCGCACGCTGAGTGTTTTCTTCTCTCTCTCTCCAGGTAGTGACCATATCACGCCTTAATCAAGATAATAATACAGATTATTGACCGAACCCGCTTGTTATACTGAGCTGGGGAACGTTGGTCCCGCTCCAACTTATAATTGTTATAAGACAGAGCAGGAAATTAGGGAATACCAGATTTCCCATGCCGCCCAAACGAAGAGAGTGCATGCTGATGCATCATCTTCGGGTGTGTTCTTTATACAGAACTTTTTCTCAGTATCCTTTACGTCCTGGGTATATGATACCGGATCAGGATCCCAGATATGTAATCTGTTACATAGGGCTACAGATAGGTAGAGAACTGAGAACGGGTGATAAGTTTCATGAGGCAGAAAACGGGGCAAGAGTTGCAGCCAAGTCTGTCGGTCACTGTCACCCTGTATTACAATACATTGATTCTGAACGAATGTTATTAGATACCGAACCTGATATACAAAATCATATCAGTCTCTTTATTAGTAAAGAAATGATAAAATTTTGTATTGTTGGATAATGTTTTGAACATTTCCTATATCAAAAGTTGATCGGTTCAGGCACGTTATCTAAAAGCATTGATATTCTAAATCAAACTACAGTTCTTAGTATGTGGAACACACACAAGAGGAAGAGTTCAGAAATGAACAAATCCTTCTTGAGGCATTGTAGACTAGGTCATATCAATGCGACCCGACTAGCTAGAGTTACATAAAGATGCATATTTAAATTAGTTTGAATTTGCATCTTGTGAAACTCGCCAGTCATGTCACAAAGATAAGATGACCATAGCTCCGTTTACTGGAAACAGAGAAAGAGTTACTGAACTCTTGGGATGATACATGTTGATGTATGTAGGTCCCCTGTCTACACATGCCAAGACCGGTTCTTTGTACTTCATTACATTCTCTGATAATCTCTCGAGATTCAGATCTATGTTCTTGTTGAAACACAAGTCCGAACCTTTTGAGATATTCACGGAATATAAGTTAGAAGTAGAGAACCAAAATACGGGTATAAGTATTATGTCCTATGATGAGATCAGGGAGGAGAATACTTGAGCACGGAAATCCTGGACTATTCTAAAGGAGAATGAGATTCTCTCTCAGCATTACTCCTCCGTATACACCATAGCACGATGGTATATCGGGGCGGAGCAATCACACCCTATATGATAAGGTGTGATCTATGATGAGTACTACTGAGTTACCTATTTCCTTTTGGGAGTTATGCACTTGAGAAGCTGCATACCTATTAAATAGGGTTTAAATCAAATCTGTTGCCTACCACTTCATATTTGATATGATAAGGGAAGAGCCCATCTCTTAAGTTAGTTAAGATTTGTGGTTGTCCAGCCTATGTCTAAAAGCAAAATCCGGACAAGCTCGAGGCAAGGTCTGTAATGTAGAACTGGAAAGGTTCCAGCTATACAAACTACAGCAGATGATTTGGTAAAACCAAATGATTCAATAGTTACCAACGAACCTCAGCCTCTCCGCCGATCTAGTAGGGTTCCTCACCCACCTGAGAGATACTTCGGTTTCTCTATGACAGTGGGAGCGAGGACTGCATCATGAGATGATGACCCAACTAGTTTCGAGCTGGCCATCAGGAGTAAGACTCTATAAGAATGGCTGGATGCTTAGTGATCTGAGATGGAATCCTTATACACCGACAAAGTATGGACTTTAGTTGCTATATCTGAAGGGTTAAATCCCCATCAGGAGCAAGTAAATCTTGAGAAGATTACTTGGTGTAGATGGAAAAGTTGAGACTTTCAAAGCTAGACTTGTTAAAGGTTTTCTTCATTGACCAGGCGTGGATAATGATGAAACCTTTTCCAGTGGCTATGCTTAAGTCCATCCAGATCCTGCTTACCACGGCTGCATACCATGACTACGATCTCCGGTAGTTGGGTGTCTTGACTGCTTTTCTAAATAATGATTTAGAAGAGTGCGTCTATAAGTACACAGCCAGAGGGCCTCGTAGACAGTGGGAGCAGTGGAAACGTGTGCAAGATGCTTTATAGGATAAAGCAGGCATCGCGGAGTTGGAACATCTGTTTTGATGAATTAGTCAAAGAGTTTGACATCATCAAAATGGTAGATGAATCTTGTATAAACAAAAAGGTAGTAGGGAGTATGGTGACGATCCTCGTAGAGTACGTGGATGACATACTCTTGATAAGAAAGGAGTTTCCTATGCTACGCTCGATCAATCTCCGCTTATCACAATGATTCTCCACATAGGATCAAAATGATACCTACTAAATCCTGGTTTTTGGATCTATGAGATAGATCTAAATGGATGTTAGGATACTCACTAGCTGTAGTGAGATGGTATCAATCGACCCTGGGGAGAATCACTGGAATGGTTCCAGGGTGATAAAGACGACTGAGTGTCAGTCACATGCATTGTCTTTACCCACAGTAAAGGGACGGTATGTTGGATGAGTTCCAAGCTAGATACCGTGACAAACTAGACGATAAAGGCAAGATACATCGCTACTTAAGATGCTACCCTAGAGGCTGTTTGGGTGTATATTGGTTCATGAGATGAACTACGTTCCTACCATTGTGAGACAATGGAGTTGTGGCTTATGCCAAGGAACGCCGGTCCCATCAGTGATCCAGACATATTCTAAGGCAGTATCACCAGATCATGGAGATGGTTGATCTCCAGGGGATCGAGGTCAGGAGAGTAGACTCAGAGGACAATACAGCGGATCCACTCACAAAGGCCTGTTCCCAGAGAGAGACTTTTATGGGATGGTTGAGTATGAGATACTTCAAACCACTGCTACAGATGGCCCTAGTGCAAGTGGGAGATTGTTAGTTATATGTATGCCCTAGAGGCCATTACTATACATAGGATGTATATTGTAGTGGATGCTGGGACATATATAGGGAGGACTTTCTTGCTCAACATGATAGTATGCTATCTGGTTGATCTTTACCTTAACGTGTACACTGATTGTCTCCCTGTTACATGTTGGTAAAGCCCTTAGGATCTGTACTTGACTACCTGGACTATGATGCGGATCATACTAGTAGGGACATGGTAGTCCATAAGTACATCCTTCAAAGTCTCTAGTCGTGGGTATATCGAGACGGGGCATCGATATACCAGAGTAGACTAGCGTATACCTTCTCGACCCATACAGATGGGCGATGGATGATCCCATATCCATTGGTGTTTGACATCAGAGATGATATACGGGTGCTCAGTGGAGACTGGGTACACTGGACGGACTCGCCGAGAACTCCCAGATGGTATTATACCTCACGTCAGATGGCAGTTCTCTGGTGACACTGGTACAGAGTAGTCTGTTGACCCGAGATCGTCATAGAGTCTTGTGTGGTTCCCACTGTGCTTTGATTTCCATCTTACCACGTCCAAGAGGGCGTGCAAAACGGTGGTTTTTGGGTACAGTCCCGAGTCACATGGAGGCAATGAGCGATAGGAGGGGATTCGTCTCTCCCGGTATAGGGGGTTGATGTTGCGCTGTGTTCGATTGGCTATAACAGGAAATCCCTGGCCAGGGTTGCTGAGATATACTGGTAAGTGTTACCAGTAGTTTCTCGAATAGTTATAGACCTCATATCGACACGACTTATCGAGCTATTGGGGTCTGACGTTTACCACCCCTAGGCGAGATATGCGACATATCAGACGATCAGACCGGACTGTACGGGAAGTGTTACTGGTTGGATTCACAGGAGTGTGAGCGGGCTTGCTCGTCGATCTTCTGATCGCTCAATACCCGGGTGGCCGTTACGTTTAGCAGACCGCTTGCGGCTTGTGGGTGTTTGATATGATCATCATCTGCTGCCGGCGTATTGACGAGTCTTTAGAGTCCTACACAGAGGTTTCCTGGCTCAAGCGAAACGAAATAGGAGCGCATATGAGATATGTGCGGGACCGAGAATAATGCGTGTATGTGATACCGTATTTCATTCTCGCGATGAATGTGTCGAATGGTTATATGTGATATAACCTAGTTATCGAATCGAGGATTGATTCGATAAGCCGATACATTGGATACTAGTCGGTTATATGCGATATGACCGGATCGTTAAATCAAGTGTTGATTTAATGATTTAATGTATAATTATATATTTGATATATTACTTTGCATTAACTAGTATCGGTTCACTTTATATGGATTTTCTCACTTGGTTTGTGCACATTGTATATGTGATATACATTTGTACATTTGATTGTATCATGTTTGATGATACATGATTGTGTAAAGAGTTAAATCTTAGTTAAGTAAATGGTTAGGGTTTTTACATATTTATTCTTTCATTTATCTTTTAATTTGGATTAAAAGAAATGAGGAAAGAAAAAAAAAAGGTTGCTTTCAACATGAAGCTTGTTGAAGCTTCATGAAGGTTTGACCAAAGTAACTCTTTTGTCTTCATCTCCTAAACCCTAACCATTCATTTAACCTAAGTTAATTCTCTACACTTTACCATGGTTAATATTATGATAAGAATTCATTTTCTTTTCTTTTTTAAAATAACTTATCATATCATTATCTTCTTCTTCTTCATCTTCAACCTTGAAGAAAGCTTTCTACCAACAATGGTGGAATGTGAAAACAAGTGAGAAATCCAATTCTAAAGTCTACCCACTTCCTATTTCTTCATCCTCTACCTCTTGCCAAGTAGTAGAGTGTGTTTTCTTCACAAGTTTCATGACTTGGTGAAGTTAGAGCTTGATCTTGCGATGCTTCGACGTAGATCATCTTCGGCATGAACATCGACGACCTAGCTCGCCTATTCTCCGATGAAGCCGACGCTAGAGCCCGGGATTTATTTTGGACAGCGAGAGGACTTCATTGCGGAGCTATGGAGGTGGAGCACCGGATCTACAAAGGTTGTATTTCCGTATTCTCTTAGTTAAGTGTTAACTAGTTTGCTTTGTCGCCTAGAAATCTAGCCAACGGTCCGTTCTAGGGTTTTTTGGCACCGTATAAATTTGAAATTGGCATGGTTGATGCCTTGTGAGACCTCACTAAGGTGCCTAGGAACCCTACATTTCTGTGGATCCAGCGAAAGTTTCAGCAGTAAGCGAATGGCCGACACCAAAGTCAGTGAAGGACATTCGAAGTTTCTTGGGTCTAGCTGGATATTACAGAAGGTTCATTGAAGGCTTATCGAAGATAGCAACACCTCTGACCAAGCTCACATGTAAAGATGAAGACTTTGTGTGGTCAGAAGCATGCGAGCAGGCTTTCGTAGAACTCAAGTCAAGGTTGACATCAGCGCCTATTCTTGTTATACCGGACCAATCTGGAGGCTTCGAAGTGCATTGTGATGCATCCGGTAAAGGATTAGGATGTGTTCTACATCAGCACGATAAGGTTGTGACTTATGCTTCAAGACATATGAAGATTCATGAGCACAATTACCTGACGCGTGATTTGGAGTTGGCGGCCGTAATCTTTGCTCTTAAGATTTGGCGCCATTATCTTCTTGGTGAACGAGTGAACATATACACAGATCACAAGAGTCTGAAATATGTGTTTACTCAGAAGGAGCTTAATATGCGGCAGAGACGATGGTTAGAACTCATGGCGGACTTTGACATCAACCTGCAATATCACTTAGGAAAGGTGAATGTGGTACCTGATGCCCTTAGTCGCCAACCATTAGCAACGAATCTCACGGCTCAGTGGAAGCTTCAACAAGACTTGCATCAGATGGAGATTGAAGTAGTCATACCAGGTAATACTTCAAGTTTGATGAATTTACAAGTTCAATCTATCATTGTCAATCAGATCAAAGCAGCTCAAGCAAGCGATGCTAAATTGCAATAGGTCAAAGAACAAGTGGAGAATGGACTCAGAACAGACTTCATCATCCATGAGGACGGATCATTAAGATACGGTAGCAGGTTATGTATACCAAAAGGTTTTGTTCGGGAAGAGTTAATGAAAGAAGTTCACAGCTCTCTCTACTCAGTACACTCTGGAGGTATAAAGATGTACAAAGATCTACGTCAAAATTACTGATGGCATGGAATGAAGCGTGAAGTAGCCAGAAGCGTCGCAAAATGCTTGGTGTGTCAGCAAGTAAAGGTTGAACATCACAAGACTGCTAGATTAATTCAACCGTTACCAATCCCAAAATGGAAGTGGCAACACATCACAATGGATTTTGTGACTGCTTTTCCTCGCAGCACGAAAGGTAACGATGCGGTATGGGTTATTGTGGATCGACTCACAAAGTCGGCTCACTTCATCCCATTTCATGTTGGCCAATCTACTGAGACATTAGTAAAGAAGTACATGGAGGTAAGAATCTCAGTAAGATTTAAACTCTTCAAATGTGTACTATCTCTAATACCCATGAACTCATACAGGAAATTGTGCGACTTCATGGAGTACCGGTCTGCATTGTCTCCGATCGTGACACTAGGGTCCGATCATAATTTTGGCAAAGTCTGCAAGCGAGCTTGGAAACAAGTCTGAACTTCAGCACGGCTTATCATCCACAAACCTATGGTCAGTCTGAGCGAACTATTCAGATTTTGGAAGATATGCTTAGAGCGTGTATGCTAGACTTCGGAGGATCGTGGGAAGATCACCTACATCTTGTGGAGTTTTTATACAACAACAGTTACCAAGAAAGTATTGGAATGACACCTTTTGCAGTATTTTATAGAAGGAAGTGTCGATCACCATTAAGTTGGGACGTCATCGGAGATAGAGAACTCCTTGGACCTGAGATGATAGTAGCAACTGTTGATGTGGTTCGTACTATCAGAGAAAGAATGCGCATAGCCCAAGATCGACAGAATCACTGCGCTGATGCAAAGCGCCGTCATTTGGAGTTCCAGCCGGAAGATCATGTATTTTTGAAGATATCTCCAAACCGCGGAGTGATTCGATTTGGAAGATGGGGTAATTTTAGTCCAAGATACATTGGACCGTTCGACATACTCGAACAAGTCGGTGAAGTGGCATACCGCTTGGCACTTCCACCTTCATTGGAAGGAGTGCATAATGTATTCCACATATCCCAACTCAGAAGGTATGTGAGTGACCTGTTCATTCGAAAATATTGCAATCTTTAACATAACAATTTCCTCACTTTTCTATTTTTCTAGTGATGGTTGTTATAAATATAACACGTATTACAAGTTCGTAGAAAATACCAAATACCACGTGTTTTACATTATAATCAACACTTTGGAAGGAAATTGTGTGTTTATTATTTCAAGCATGATATTGTATATCTCAACAATCTTCAGTGAGATTTTGTGCAGAAAATTGTTTCAGGACAGATATCGGAATCGCAAATTCGCCGACAAAGATGCAACAAATCAAAGAGTTAAAATCCGGCAGAGATTTAGAAGAGATAAAAAGATTCCAGATATCAAATATAGACCCAGAAACCAACACCAGAAGACACAAGAAAAATGAAGCAACAAGCACACCAAACGGCCGCGGATCCGCGGCCGAGTCAGGCCGATCCACCGTGGATCCGCGGCCGAGTTGGGGGCTCCGGTGATGACACTTCTCTAGAAGCTTCATTCTAACAACCTAGCGTACTTGAGACGCTCCATTTTAACGAAGTTGTTCCGGAAGCTTCCTTACAACAACCTAGCTTCTTGAGGAAGCTTGATAACTACCTTATTCTAGAAGTTTCCTTACAACTACCTAGCTTCTTGGGGAAGATTAACCTAGCTTATAGTGGAAGGCTGGTGAAGGGCTATAAAAAGGGACCTAAGTCTACACTAAAAAGTTTGTTGATTGTAGTCGATTTCTCGCACACAAACCAAAACCAAATCTAATTCAATTCCAATTCAAAATTCAAATCAAGAATCTTTGAAAACAACATCGAGCGACGACATTAAAGATCCTTTACGTGAAGCCGATCGTCATCAAGAGCAAGAGATCCTCGTCAGGTCTAAGTCTCACGGAGATCGAGCGAAGCGAAATTTGACGGAATGGTTACCTCTTCAAGGGAGCGATCGAGAGCAATTCTTGTAATCTCGGATTGAAGGAAAGTGTAATTAGATGTTGATTAATAAAGGTGATCAATTGTTAATTCTCGATTTCTTTAAGTTTTCGCATTATGAAATTTCTAATTGTTGATTCTTTAATTTTCATGATGCGTGAGTAAAATCTCCGCTTGTTAAGGATTCGAAGGAATTCGGTAGATTAAATGGTGATGAAATTCTATACGCATCTTAAGTCTTATGAGAATTATGAACTTTAGGAAAAAGAATCATCAACGACCAAATTTGGAATGAGATCACCGTTTTTGATAATTTCGTTGCAATTTGGGATTAAATGATTGATGATTTTCATTGCTAAAAGCTAGATTTGAATGGTGATCAATGAAAAAATAAAGGATAGTGAAGGAGAAGCCCTAGTTTCTTCAAAAGATCCCTAATCTTCATTCATCGCTATCCTTCTAGCTATAATTCATCAATAGATAAGATGAGTCATTTCTAGTATTCATCATTGCTACTAATTCCTATCGAATCTTACAAGCTATTCTTCAATTTTCTTAATAACTAAAATTGATTTTGGATACTTTCTTGATTACTAAATCTAAAACTCTTTCTTGATTTTTCTTGAAAATATTTCATCTAATAAATCTTAATTCATTTTCTCGAATTTTCTTTACTATTTTCTTTCGGCTCAACTAAAGCAAGAACGAATAAATACATGAATCTCAGTGGACGACCTGTACTCATTAACGAACTACATCGACACCGTTATTGATTGCGGTTATAAATTCTTTGATTGTGATAATACTTTTCAAACCAATCAAACATGATCAATCAAATGGCGCCGTCACCGGGGATGCGTGCGTAATTTGTTCGTTTTTGCTATTTGAGTTAAAATATTATTATTCCATCAAAAATTTGAATCAAAATCGCATCGTGTGCTTAACGATTAGTGTGTGAATTTTGTAAGGAAATCTGAAATCACTGCAGCAGGGAGAAAATTATTCAGATCATTTCATATAGGACAGAGGAGCAAAAGGAGCAGCAGCACAAAATTTTGTTCAAAGAACTCTACAGGTGACCGCGGATCCGCGGCGGATATCAGGCTTTGGCGGCGGATCTGCGGTATTCTTGACGAGTTAGGGTTTCAGATCTCTGTGGTATATTCTATACTTTCTTATCTCTTCTCTGATCTGTCCAATAACAACTTTTCTGCAGGATTCTTTGCGAAAATTCGCCGCTCAAAAAAATAAAATTTGTTGCGTGTTTTGATATTGGTTGTTTTGCATATTTTAATATGGAAATTAAGGGTCAAAGACCAAATTCAGATTAGGTGTGGATTTCATTACCTTTCCTAAGCCCTAAAAATCAGAAAACTAGTATCCGCATCACCCTCATTAACTAAAAAAAAAATCTAGACAAGACTCTAAGGACCGTCGCGTTCAATTGGAACAGAAGAAGGTCGTGGGTAATCTATTGCTTATCCGCATTTCTTTTGTGGTGTCTAAGGCAACTGTGTCTAAGGAAAGTTGTTACTTAATTAGGCCTGCTACTTACGTAGCGGATACCTCCCACTTACCTGGCATTTACCTGGCCACAGAAGAGATAAAGAGATAGTAGAGGATTTATCCTGCGATTTGTCTTCTGGAAGTCCAGGAGCGGTCTAGTGACTTGACGTAGGTGACCGTAGATCTAGGGTTGATTGAGCATTTTTTGTGATTTTTTTTTCAAAATTCGTCTTTTTCATAAACAAAACAAAAAACAAACCACTTTTCTCTACTTATTATAAACGCTGTCACTTGTGCTAAACCGTTTAGTGCATGCTCGGCTGGATACGGGATTCTAGTGCCCGTCTTGTCTGCGTCTCTTCTATCGACTCCGAAGTCGGTAATTCTACATCTTCTTTTTTCTCACCACTCACCACATCCACCAAGATGGAAGGATCTCCATAAAATTTTAACACCACTTTGCCACCGTCCGCAGGTGCGCAGAATCTACCGCGTATGTCTCTCCAAGAGAGATGCTACCCTATACGTGGTCTTCTTTCTACTTGTCTTTCTATTCCACCAGCCAATGGGGATAACTTCAAAATCAAACCTCACTATATCAATCTTTTACCTAAATTTCACGGTCTTGAGTCTGAAGACGTATACGTTTTCATCACCAAATTCAAAAACTTATGTGCTATGATAGGCACTTCACAACTTTCTGTGGATGCTATGCATTTACGTCTTCTCCCGTTCACTTTGTGCGATTTAGCCGAAAAATGGCTTTATAACACAGCTGCACACTCTATTTCAAACTGGGATGAATTCGTCATAGCATTCCTTAAGAAATTTTATCCCAATCATAAGACTGCCCGTGTCCGTAGCGAAATCAATCAATTTACCCAGCTCCCCAATGAACAATTTTGGAAATGTTTTGAATGATTCAAGGATCTGCTAGTCCAATGTCCTCATCACGGAATCCATAGATGGGATCTCTGTCGAATCATATATGAGGGCATTAACCCAACAACAAAGCAGATGCTTGAATCCATGTGTTAAGACAATTTCATGTCTAAAGACGATGGTGAAGATTAGAAATTTTTAGAAGATTTTGCTGAAAAAACTATGCAATAGGAGAGTGTTAGTCAACCATCATCTAGGAGTGGTATCCATCAACTTGATGTTTCCATAGCAGTCAAAGACGAAATGGCAGCAATGCGAAAGAAACTTGAAGCTATGGAACACAAATTTTTATTAACCTCCCTAAACCCGGTCACACTCCCTAAAACCGTGTGTGGATGCCGTTCCGATCCATCACATTTGACGGAAGAATGTCCTTTGAATTCTCCGTTTCAAGGTCAAGAACACACTAATGCTGCTTTTAAGCAACGACCTAGAAACGATCCTTATTCCTCCACTTATAATCAGGGTTGGAGGAATCGCCCTAATTTTGCCTGGAACCAACACCAAACCCAAAATACGGTTCCAACCAAAATAACTTTCAAAGGGTCCCTCCATAACAACAGCAACCACCTCAGCACCCCTTTCAACCACAAAATTTTCAATATCCGGCCAACACTTCTGCACCGTATAATAATTCTTTGCAATTGGCCGGTACCGATAACTCTTCTTCACTCGAACGAACCTTGGATTTATTTATGAAACATTCCATCCAAGTGTCGGCTGATATAAGGTCTTCTATCGATGATATAAAAAAGAACTCCGCTTCCCACGGTGAGAGTATTAAATCGACAAAAGCACAAATTGCACGATTAAATGTTGAAATGAGTGCTAGAGAGAAAGGGAAACTTCCATCTCAACCCCTACCAAATCTTGGGTATTCACAACACTACAATGTGAATGCCATTACAACGTTGAGATCCGGACGAGTGCTGAATAATCATGTCGGTGAACAGATTAATAATGATGAATCTATCAATAACACCCCGGCTTCCACTTCCACTTCCATTTCCACTTCTGACCCTAGTCCATCTTCTTGCAAGCCTATTCTTCGTTTTCCACAAGGCTCGAACCCTCATCCCACTTCTTCTAGTCAACTAAAGACGATCCCCACTCCAATTTTGGTATCTGTTCCACCCACACGACCTTCTCCAATGTCGGACCCAGCTCTTATTGCTAAAGCTCCTTATCCGAACATGTTAAGGGGAATCAAACCAAGTCCACATATGGAGAAAATTATGGAAATGTTTAAACAGGTTAACATCAATATCCCTCTCCTAGATGCTATACAACAAGTTCCGGCTTATGCGAAAATCCTTAAGGACTTGTGCACTAGGAAGAGGAAGACTCAAGTGCCCAAAAAGGTATTCATGACGAAAAATGTTAGCACAGATTTTACCTCACAATTACCAAAGAAACGCAAGGACCCTGGCTGTCCTACAATCTCTATTTCTATTGGGGGTAAAAATATTAACCGTGCTTTACTCGACCTTGGCGCTAGTGTTAACCTGCTTCCATACTCTGTCTACGAGTAGTTAGGGATTGGAGAGTTGAAACCCGGTCATTGTACTCTCCAGATGGCAGACCGATCCATCACCAAACCTAGGGGTGAGATTGAGGATGTGTTGATAAAAGTCGGGGAATTTATATTCCCTGTGGACTTTATTGTTTTGGATACACAACCTGTAGCGAACCCACGGAACCAAATTCCGGTGATTCTCGGTTGACCCTTTCTAGCCACTTCCAATGCTGTCATTAATTGTCGAAACGGTTCAATGAACCTATCCTTTGGGAAAATGACAATTGAGCTTAACATTTACAAGATTGGAAGTCAGCAATCTGAACTCTCTGCTCATATTCTTGATGTCTGTTCTGTCCACGAGATAGCTCCCGAAAGCTGCAAGGCTGATGAACTTTGCTTTGATGATCTAGACGACATTAGCACATCATTGTTTGATCTTGCACATCATAGTGAGGAAACCTTTGATGAGTCCACTCCTGAGTTTGAACCTTCTGACTCATCACAAAAGTCAAACACACTTTCCGAGTCTGTATCCTTTGCAGGCTATGAACTTCTTCGAGAATCCGAATGTTATTCACTTACCCCACCTTCTATTATCTCTCCGCCGACATTAAATCTCAAATTGTTACCTTCTCACCTTAAATATGCATATTTAGGTGAGAATGAGCCTTTACCTATGATCATATCCGCTTCTCTAGCCTTAGAGCAAGAGAACGCTCTTTTGATGGTCTTAAGATCTAATAGGCAAGCTTTTGTTTGGACAATGGCTGACATCAAAGGGATTAGTCCCTTAATTGTTGAACATCATATACATTTGATGGATGAAACCAAGCCAACCCGAGAACCACAAAGACAGTTAAATCCCGTCATGAAGGAGGCGGAAAAGAAAGAAATCGTCAAATGCCTTGACAGTGGTATCATTTACCCAATCTCTGATAGCCAATGGGTGAGTCCTATTCATGTAGTCCCTAAGAAGTCCAGCATCATGGTGATATCTAATGAGGCTAATGAGTTGATCTAGACACGCACTCAAACTAGGTGGCGTGTATGTATTGATTATAGAAAACTTAATGCCGCAACGAGGAAAGACCACTTCCCTCTACCTTTCATTGAGCAGATGTTGAAACGATTAGCTGGACATGAATATTATTGTTTCATGGACGGATACTCTGGCTATAACCAGGTCCCTATTGCCGAAAAGGATCAAGATAAAACCACATTTACTTGTCCTTTCGGTACTTTTGCTTATAGACACATGCCCTTTGGATTATGCAATGCTCCCGCTACATTTCAGCGGTGTATGGTGGGGATATTCTTGGACATGGTCGAGAATTTTCTGGAGATTTTCATGGACGATTTCTCGATATTTGGGGACTCTTTTGATGATTGCCTATCTCATCTTGACGCAGTTCTTACTCGTTGTAAAGATAAGAACTTAATTTTGAATTGGGAAAAATATCATTTCATGGTCCAAGAGGGTATTGTGCTTAGACATGTCATTTTACGGAAAGGCATTGAGGTCGACAGAGCTAAGATAGATGTTATTCATGACTTTCCTCATCCAAAATGCGTCAAAGATATATGATCTTTCCTTCGTCATGCAGGATTTTATAAGTGATTCATTAAGGATTTTAGCAAAATTGCTAGACCCTTAACTCTTCTCTTGGCCAAGAATACAACATTTCACTTTGATTCGGATTGTGAGGCTGCATTTGACTCACTTAAAAATTCCCTCATTACAGCCCCTGTTCTATTATCTCCCGATTGGAACCACCCGTTTGAGCTTATGTGTGGTGCATCAGATTTTTTTGTTGGTGCAGTCTTAGTACATCACATTGATAAGATGCCACATGTGATTTATTATGCAAGTAAGAGCTTGAATGATGCCCAAATTAATTATACAACTACCAAAAAAGTACTCTTGGCAGTTGTATTTGCATTAGAAAAATTCAGGCCTTACTTGATTGGCTCACCGATTGTGTTTTACTCTGATCACTCCGCCCTAAAATATCTTTTATCGAAGAAGGATGCTAAAGGTAGGTTAATACGTTGGATCCTATTATTACAAGAATTTGATCTTGTCATTCGAGATAAGAAAGGATGTGAAAATATAGTAACCGACCATCTTTCACGCATCTCTTCATCAACTATGATCTTGCAAATTAACGACACTTTCCCGGACGAACAGCTCTTGACCGTATCCGGCGAACCTTGGTTCATGGATATTGTGAATTATCTTGCAACGGGGCTTATTCTTAGCGAATAGTCTAAACAAGACAATTATCGATTTCTATCCTAAGTAAAGCATTTTTACTGGGATGAACCTTATTTGTTTAAGTATTGTCCTGACCGAATCATTCGCAAATGTGTCCCCAATGATGAATTCAAGGGTGTTTTGTCTTTCTGTCATGATCAGGCATGTGGAGGTCATTTTGGTGCACGTAAGACGGCGGAGAAGGTTTTGCAATATTGTTTTTACTGGCCTACATTATTCAAAGATGCATATGATCATTGCAAAACCTGTCCACAATACCAAAACACGGGTCGGATTTCTAACAGAAATGAGATGCCACTTCAACCGATCTTGGTTGTTGAAATTTTCGACGATTGGGGTATCGATTTTATGGGTCCTTTTCCCAACTCTTTTGGGAATTTGTACATCTTGTAAGCGGTTGATTACGTTTCGAAATGGGTGGAAGCTATTCCATGTCGCACTAATGAGAACAAGGTTGTCATTAAGTTCCTTAAAGAAAATATCTTTTCGCGATTTGAACACCCTCGCGCTATTATTAGCGACAACGAGACGCATTTCTGTAATCGGTCTTTCGAGACTTTAATGCGGAAATATGCAATCAACCACAAACTTTCGACACCCTATCATCCCCAAACGAGCGGGCAAGCTGAGATTTCCAATAGGCAAATCAAACTAATTTTAGAGAAAACAGTTTCTAAAAACCGGAAAGATTGGTCAACCAAATTGACGGATGATCTTTGGGCATTTCATATCGCTTATAAGACTGATTTGGGTATGTCTCCTTATCGCCTAGTGTTTGGAAAGGCTTGCCACCTTCCGGTCGAGATCGAACATAAAGCAATGTGGGCCATTAAAGAACTTAATTTCGATTTAAATCAAGCCTGCAACTTTCGGAAGCTGCAATTAAATGAGCTAAGCGAACTCCGCGATGAAGCTTACGATAATGCGGTGATTGTAAAGAATCGGACGAAGGTATTTCACGATAAAAATATTTTGAGAAAAACTTTTAACCCAGGTCAACAAGTCCTTCTTTAAGATTTCCGTCTCCATCTTCATGCGGGTAAGCTCCGATCTCGTTGGAAAGGACCATTTATTGTGCGGTATGTCTACCCGCATGGGGCAGTTGAAGTTGAAAATAGAAAAAACGGTACAATTTTCAAAGTGAATGAGCATAGATTAAAACTGTATTTTTCCACTAACCCCACGGAGGAGCTCCTGTTTTTACAGGAGCCGCTTTATAATGACTAATTTTCCTCCACCCCACCTCCATGTCTCGGTAATACTGTCTCATCTTTATAATGGAGGTGAGTCATTTGTTAAAAAAATAATAATAAAAAAAATAAAAAAATAAAAAATATATTGTACATATAAATAAATAAATAAATAATATTAAAAAAATAAGTTTTGGGGGGGGGGGATTTTCACGTTCATTTACTCCCAAGCCTACAGGTTTTTGAGATTTAAAAAAGACAACAGTGAGAACACTGTTGTAAACAGGTTTGGGGGAGGTTTGTGCTTATTTACGCATCACATTGCATTACACTTTGCATAAGCACAAAATTTTCAATTTTTTTTTATAATAAAAGATTAGAAAGTGAAAAATTAATAATAAAAGATTGGAAGAATTTAAGAAAACCAAGAAAGTTAGATGTTTTCTTAGACGGAACTAGTAATAAGTAGTTATGAGCCGTTGTCCCAAGGGTTAGTAAGATGAAGGAAGTCATTGATCTGAGAATAAAAATAAGTCTGAAAAATAGTTTCTATTCTGGAAGCCAAACATTTGAACGTTGATACCCTACTATGCGCACTTACACATATCTTGAAACTCGAGATTGTTCCCCTCCGAAAGACGGCCGCGACGCGGGGACGTCTAGTCTGAGGTTCGGGACAGATGCTATATGGTTTTATCCGTCTACCTCTCCAAAGATGCCAAGTTGATTTATGGCACCGTGTATCGGAGGTTTAGACGGATGCGGCCGATGTAGCAGACTTCGTCAGATTCCCCCTCGCTTGAGGGGTTTTTGATTGTGGGGACGCTCTTCCCTGCAGGTGCAAGCCCCTGCAGTTAATTACACTACCGCATCGCGGTAACCACTTTCTCCTTCTCCAGAATTTTACTTCGTGTCGTGTGTGTTTGTTTTATTTGTGGTTGCCCGTGGATTGTATATGGAGACTGGGTAATGCCGTCGCCCGTAGGACGTGGATTAGTCCAAATCCGTATTTACTTAGATTTGGGTTTGGTATTTTTAGTTTAAGGATACATTAGCCGTATTGAGGCTAAGATCAACTTAAACATTCGTTAAGGATACGTTAGTCCTGTTTGAGACTAAGATCAACTTAACGCGGTGATCCGTTTAATATATGGCCGTCAGGACTCGTCACCTCTTTGACGTCGTTGAAGGATTACAACGATAGATGTCAGAGGAGTTCAGAGATGTACCCTTGAACCAAAGTCGATTTGGAGTTTTATAGTCCATTTGAATATTTAAGGATACGTTACCCATATTCGGGGCTAAGATCAACTTAACCGGGACCGTTTAGATCCGGCAAAAGAGCATTTGGAGGCTCTATTGTTCCAGTTTAGGGACGTAGTGGTCCGTATTCCAGTTTAGGGACGTGGTGGTCCGTATTCCAGTTTAGGGACGTGGTGGTCCATCATTAGTTTAAGGACGTTTCGGTCCGACATTAGTTTAAGGACGTTTCGGTCCAATATTAGTTTAAGAACGTTTCGGTCAGTTTAAAGATCCCGCAGTCCGTGTTGATGTGTGGTCGTCGGGATCCGTCGCCTCTCTGACGTCGTTGAAGGATTACAATGATGGGTGTCAGAGGAGTTCGGAGATGTACCCTCGAACCGGTCATAAATTGATTTAGGGAGCAGCCGTGCTCAGTCAATTTAATTTAAGGACTTACGGCCAAAATTGGGCTAAGTCCAGTTGAAAAATATTCAACGCTTTTATTTGTTTTTGGTCTGTTAGACCTATGCTAGGGCTTGGCCCATTTTTAACTAATGCATTACATTATTTTCTATTTTTTTGTTTGGGCTCTGCCCATAAAAGATGCAGAGCATCAATTTATTCTGGGCTCTGCTCATTTATGAATGATGCACGGCATCTACTTTGTTTGGGCTCTGCCCCTTTTTAAAATGTAAAGCATTTTTATTATTTTTTTTGGGCTCTGCCCATTTATAAATGATGCAGAGCATCAATTTAATTAGGCCTGCTTGGTCTTTTAAATTTGGGCCTGGCCCTTTAGGAAATGAAATGCATTGCATTTTATGACGCTTTGCACCAATCAGAGAGCGCAAGCGCTTGTAGTGTTGACACATGTCGCGCAAGCGCAATGCGCTGCGCCTGCGCTGCTGACACGTGACGCGTTCTGGTGGTTTGCGCCAACCCAGGAGCGCAACAGCGCAGTTTGCAAGTGCAAGGCACTATGATTTAAGAATCTTTTAGATTCAAGAACCAATGGTTCATAAAAGAAGTGCAAAGCACTATTCGTTTCCTTGATCTAATTTAGATCAAAGAAAAACAAGTTTTTCTTTTTATTTCAAGAACCAAAGGTTCATAAAAGTGCAAAGCACTATTTTTTTATCTTTGTTTTTTTTTCTTTTAAAGAACCAGTGGTTCATAAGAAGTGCAAAGAACTGCTTTTTTTATATGAAGATCATTGATCTGGTTTTTAGATCAATGATCTATTAGAAGAAATTTCTTCTCTGTTGTGAAGGTTTTTACCTTTTTCTTGAAATTTTTCTCAGAGTTCTCTCTGTTTGAAACTCTTGATTTTTTCAAGAAATGTTGATACCTTTGAATTGAGGTCTAGGAGCCTTTATATAGTGCCCATAAATTTGTTAAAGAGATCTTTCTCTGAGTGATTTGAGGAATTTTCCCCACCGTTGGATCTTTGATCCAAGGGCTTCTGTTTTACAGAAGAAAATCTTCTTGTTTTGACAAGAACAGAAAGATTTCTTTCAAATCTTAATTATGTTTGGCGCAAACGCCCAGCGCGTGACACGTGTCAAGCAGCGCAACTGCGCTAGCGCATCTGCGCTGACACGCGTCGCGCAGCGCAACTGCGCTAGCGCATCTGCGCTGACACGCGTCGCGCAGCGCAACTGCGCTGACACATGTCGCGCAGCACAGCGCTTGCGCAACTGCGCTAGCGCATCTGCGCTGACACGTGTCGCGCAGCACAGCGCTTGCGCAACTGAAGCGTTGCTTCCTTTAATTTTACTTAAAATAGAGCTTTGCTCTGATTGGGTGCGCTACTTTGGGCGCTGCGCTGATGCGTCTGCGCCTGACACGTGGCGCGTTGCGTCCGGGATTTGAAGCGTTGCTTCAAAATTTGAATTTTGAATTTCCAGCAGAGCTTTGCTCTGATTGGGGGAAGCAAATGCCCCCCATCGTTGCGCGCACGTGAGTGCAGCGGTGGCAAACTCTTGACCGTTGGATCAAGGGGTGAGCTGAAGGGGCGAAAGCGCCTTATAAATAGGACCTATGGCCCTTAGGAAATCTTCACCATTTCAAGATTTTGATTTTCCAGAGCTTTGCTCTCACTCAAGAACTTCGGAGCTTTGCTCATTTTTCAAAGTTAAAAACTTTAGGTAAAAATTAATTTAAATCAAATTAATTTAAATTAATCCCAATCAAAGAGCTTTGCTCTCACAGATCTTTTGATCTAAAGAGTTCCCATTGGGGTTTCACCAACGGAGCTTTGCTCTCATGAATCCATGGATCTACAGAGATCTTGTTCATGGGTTTTAACCCATGAGCAGAGCTTTGCTCATGGATCCAAACATAAATCTTTTTGATCTAAAAATGAAGAACTTCTAAGAGTCTTCAAAGTGTTCTAATTTCTTTAGGAGTTTTAAATAAATTTTCTCATCATCACCATAGAGCTAGGCTCTTTTAAGGAATCTATTTCCCTGAGACCAGAGTTTGACAAGTGTCACTCTGTGATAGAGCTTTGCTCTGAAAGAGGAGATTTTCTTCTTATCTCTAGGGATTTATTATTATTATTATTAGTGGGAATGTTTTCCTGGGGACCAACTGACAATCTCATTCAATGATGAGGTTTTCTTATTAACTGACGTATTGTCATCCAGATTTTGTGGGTCCCCCTTTGGTCCCCTACCCACTGCACAGCTGTGTGGTGTAATTAATTAATTATAATTTAATTAATTTTTAAATTCATTTAATTGAAGATTTTTAAACGCCAAGCGTTGGAATTGTAGCACTGACGGCTATTTTGTTCTTTTGCAGCGATCATGTCTCTCGACACCTCGTTCCCGCTCGTCCGCTCGGAGGAGGGATTTTCCGAGGCACCCTTGGACCGTGAGGTCCTGGCCATGATTAAGGAATACAACTCGGAATACAAGAGTCTCCACCTTTGGGGGTCGTGGTATAATCAGATCATCATGGGCCGACGGAGCTTCACATGCGCGGTGCCATCAGAACCCATAACGGCGATTCACTATGCTACCCCACCCTCGGTGCAGTATGTCGTAGAGATGGTGGATTGGACCGTGAAGAGCTTTCTTCATCCCGCTATGGATGCGGTTCCGGTCCAGCGTCCTATGGTCTTGGATATCCTAGGACGCTGTATCTGTCAGGGCGAGGCGAGACCCTGGGGGCAATCATATAGCATTGGTCTGATCCCCCGCCACCCGATTGGCTATCTGCCATAGGCCCAGTACATCCTGTCGACGAAGAAGTCGCAGCTGATAAGGTTAGGACTGTACACCGCGGTCTATGTCTCTCTCTTCCAGTATCCCACGCTTCCCACCTGGTGGTTCAAGGCCTTCTTGGAGCAGTGGAATATTCCTACCCACACTTTCCTTGCCATGGATCGGGAAGTGTCAATCTCCTTGGAGGAGTTCACGGAGGTATCCGGCTTACCAGTCATGGGGGAACATTATGAGGAATTGCTCCCGACAGATGAGTACGTCTTTGGTGCTAAGCCGATGGTAAGGGGGCTCACGCCGGAGAATGCTGTTCAACACCAGTTCCCAAGCTTGATTAAAGTGTTGAACATCTATGAGTCCCTTTTTATCGAGCATAGGAGTCGGGGAGTTAACTTTGAGGATTTCATTGCTCGGTTTCTTCGTCCAAGCGTCCTCTCATCAGAGGCTGTCAAGTTCGCTACTCTGGATGACCCTTTCGGTCTAGGTGCGGATAACCTACCGGAGAAGGAGATAGATCAAAAGGGTTTTTTCCTTCCGGACTTCCCTACTATGTCTTTTGCAGAAATTGCGGCCCCTGGAATGGATGAGGAGGCCTTTTTCTTAGGATTTCTCGGGTTATGGTTGAGTTGGTTTGCAATTCCAATGCACTTTCACTGCATGCGGCCCCCTGTTTTTTACCCAACCCACCGGATGACTATCGGGGTAAAGGTGGCCGTTGGGATCGCCGGCTTGGCGTACTTATATCATGGCCTCAGCCGAGCAGCGGATGCTAATGAGCCTGGGGTACTGCACGTGGTCTTCCCGATGCACTAGTTTGTATCGTGGCTCGAACTACACACGGCGGGAGTCTTTGGCATGCACAAAAGGCCCTCGTTCTTTGACAAGTGTGGTTTCCCTCGCATCATACAGCTGATTAGCGCATCAATCGTGACCCCATCACCACGGAACGCCAGGGGTTTACTGCTTTGCCCTCACACCGTTGGAGTCGGGATGTCCTTCATCGACAAGGTATTGACCATTGGAAAAGCGTTCACCGCTGCGGTGCGACCATTGCAAGACTCCTTTAAGGGTAGAGCTTCAGTTTTGACGGCCCGGGAGACTCTCCACTTGTATTCTATTATACCGGGCTTCCTAGTCTTCAGGCAGGACGGTGCGGCAATTTTCATGAGATATAACCCGCATCGTTTCGCCCAACAACTGGGCTACGATCAAGGGGTACCCTTGGAAGCTTTCTTACTGGAACCTGCTGCCAATGAAGAAGGGATGGAGAATGCGTTACATCACTTCATGCGCATGAACACGGGTTCTCATTTTTTTATCAGTGCGCCGGCCTGCGCTCCACGACTCCTTAATGTATATAAAGATTGGTACAATCATGCGACGGGGGCCGTTATAAAGGAAGAGAGGCGAGTGTTGATCGACCGTAAAGGTGCACCTCCCGGCACCGACCGTAACGCTCCCTTAGTGCCAAGGACCCCGGTAGTTCCCCCTCTAAAAGATGCCGGGGCCGGACCATCGCGTGCGCAAAGTCCTCCACGCGGATTGCCGCTCCCTGATATTGCGGTTGCACCACCAGCGCCCTGTGCTCAAGTGGAGACAGTGGTTATAGCCTCGCCGGAGTCTGGCATGGGTGCGGACATTGGGACCCGCCGCCCTAAGGTGGCTGCCAAGCGTAAATCGATCCTGGGGGCACCTAGGACTGGTGGGCAGAAGAAGAAAAAGAAGTCGCTCTTCGCCGCTGATGTCGTGTTCGGTCAAGAACCCCACGCTCCCTATGCTAAGAGCCTGAGTGAATATGGGACTAATGAGGGATTAGTCATGCCGGATGACACGGATTTGGAGGCCGCCCTCGAAGCTTCGGAGCGGTTGGCGAGGCGTGACGCATGGCTGGCTAAGCTTGCGGCATCAGGTAATCACTAGTCGCATTTTTTTATTGCGTTATATTTTTTATTATTGCCTTTGACTAACATTTTTCCTCCTTTTCATCCAACAGGCATTACCACTGAAGAAGCCATCGCCGCTTCCCTGAAGACTTTCCAAGAGGAGGAACGTCTTAGAGCGTCCATGGGCCTTAGTAAGTTTCAATTTATCAAGTTTTCATTTCCCTTGTGTTATGGTGAATCTAACCTCTCCCCTTTTTATGGCAGAAACCTCAATGCCATTCCCGCCAAGCGACGCAAATGTTCTGCCAGCTGCCGATGTTCCCGCTTCCTCTGGGCCACCACAGGAGGTTCGTCTTGAAGAGCCGATGAGAAATGCCTTAAAGGCTTTGGAGGCATCTTTAAATGAGGACGACGATGCTTCGATAAAGGAAGCGTCAAAGAGGTCCATCGTGACAGCCCGGGAGGAACGGAAGCGGTCGAGGCATGAAGCAAAGGCACGCAGGCTGCCTTGGCTATGGGAGCGGGCCCCAGCACCGCCCCTCGTGCTGATACTCCATCCGAAGGGTCCTCGGTCGCCCTGTCTACAGCTCATAGACAGGCGATCAGCGCCAATAAAGAGGCTAACGACAAGTCTACCTCAGGTAATACTTCTTTCAGAATTTCGTTATAAGACTCATAAAGCTGTCGGTTCTTATATATTTTATCTTGCAGGGCCAAGTCCGATTGAGGGGGAGGTGGAGACCGTTGAACCCAAAGAAATAGAGGAGGCGGCACCGGCCGAACCTGAGCCGACGGTGGGCAACGTCACTGAGGCTTCGGAGCCTGAGATGGAGGTTGAGGGGTCTGCAGCCGAGAAGGTTATTGATGCCGAGCCTGAAGTGGCGGCAGATGAAATGATCATTACAACTGAGCCCAGGGTGGTGGCGGACGAAGCGCTTGAGGCCGACGATCTTGTGGTGACGGCGGATGAGCCGATGGAGACCGCGGAGACCGCGGAGCCCGCAGAAGTAGCGGGTGAGATGGGTACGACTCTTGGGGAAGAGTTAGCCGCTCTCTCCCAAGAGTCCAGCAACGCTCCAATCATTGCCCTCCCCGTCTACGGTCTTCCACCGTCTCCTGGCCGCGCGAGCACGACGACGACCCCCATAGAGTCGGGTGATGAGGCCACGAGCGATGGCGTCATGTCGATGGAGGAGGGAGCCGCTTCCGTTTCAGCCGGCAGCTCATCAGGTAAATCCCAAGTTGCTGTCTTTCTTTACCTTACAATTCTTTCTGACAAATTTACCTTTTTCGTAACGCAGGTGCAGCCAGCACCGATGCCCCACTGCTCGAGGGAGCGCCTTCAACGACTGCCTTGGCAGTTGTCACCTCACAACCCTCTCTCATACCATCGAAGATGTTGGAAGGTATGAGTTTGCAATTTATTAATCTTATCTTTCAAACGTATAATTTGTGTACTAAAGTCGTACTGTTATGTCTTTTTCAGGAGTGCTCTTTGATCATCTATATCAAGTGTTGCTCCCACACTTCTCCTTCCCATTCGAACTCACTTCTTCCTCTGGCGGTGCTGGTGAGTATAGTCCCCGACTGATACCTTTCCTTTTCGGTGATAGAATTATTTCGAACTCTCTCTGCAGTGTTACAAATCGAAGGGGGAGAAGAAAGATCGGCCGCGCCACCTGTCCTTCCGGCCTTGCCATCTGTCTCAGCTGGTACGACGACTATCACATTGATAACTCCCCCCTCTTTATTTTTTGTACTGTTATCTGATCACATCTTGTTTCTTTTCAGCTGTCGTTCCGGTCTCGGCGCCCTTCGAGCCTCGCATCACAATGCCGGCAGGTCCTTACCTGAGACGTCCATCTTCGAAAGGCGCCGCGAACAGCTTGTGTATGTTGAGCGACTATGCGTATGTTGAGGAGCTCGACGTCGAGACCCCTACGCCTGCTGCGGATTTCGCTACGGCGGTTAACCCGATGCTGGTGATACTCGTGAATTTCCATGACGAGGGCATCATCGCATCTTGGGTTAACCATTGTATGGAGATCGAGGCTCGCCTGCATCAGCTGGAGTCGATGCGTCCCGCCCCCGAGACTTTAGCCGCGAGCAATAAAAGAGCAGCATGGATCGAGGGAAGCGCTTCTTACGTCCACCATTTGGAACAAGAAGCAGCTTTAAGGCTAAGGGAATGCCAAGAGACTTCGAGCGAGACGGCCCGTCTGCGTGCTGAGGTTGAAGCGAATGCTGCCCAAGTGAAGGCTATCTTTGAGGGTCTCCTGGGGCGCATATCCCATGGGCTAAACTTGAAGCGAAAGCTTGATGTAGCCGAGCGCGATACCCCAGGCCAGGAAGCTGCTTATCAGGCCGTCAGGGAGCAGCTTGCATCTGTCTTGCAGCAACGGGCCCAAGCGGAGCCGGAGCTGGCGGTGGTAGCCGATCAGGAGAAAGTGGGGAAGGAATTGCGCGAACAATTGCTAGAGCTATGCAAGAAGCTTCCTTCTCAGTAACTCTCCTTGTATCGTTTGTACATGTAAATAAAAAATGTATATATATATTTTTTATTTTTTTAGCACAATGTATCATGTACTCAATCAAGTTTATGAATAAAAGATACACATTTTCTGTAATGTCTTGTGTCATTTCTCCGCCTTTTATTTCTTTTATTATCAGCATGCCGCCTTAGTAAACATGGTCAACAGATAATAGAGCACGCATCTTGACTTTCTTAAGAAATAGCGATGGCTTAGGCCGCAGGTTCAGATCTGCTGCCTAAGACTTTTCAACTCTATGAGTGAAGGTCTCGTAGAGATTTTTCTCCCTACGGATCAAGAGGATCTCGTAGGTGGGTTGTTCTCCTTAGGAGTCGTGAAGATTCCTAAGTGTGTTTTCTCTTATAAGTCGTAAGGATCCTATAAGAGAATTTTTCCCTCTTACGAGTCGAGAGGACCCGTAAGCGGTTGTTTCCCTCCTTGTCGAAACTCGACTTTGGAGAGTGAGACCCGTGAATAGTATGCAAGAGATCGTTTTAGATCGATTTGCAGGGTCCCATTGTTCAGGAAGCAAGTTTTTTAGTCCCTGCTGTCTGAGGCTTTATCTTGTAAGTTGAGACGAATCGGGAATTTCCCGCGTAGACACTGGTTTCTCTGCGAGCCAAGGCGAATCAGGAGGCTCTCGTCAAGGATTGTTTGTTTCCCTGAGTTGAGGTATTTGCCAGGGATTATTTGTTTCCCTAGCGCCAGGGATTATTTGTTTCCCTAGCGCCAAGGATTATTTGTTTCCTTGGGGTTGAAACGAGTCGAGAATTTCCCACGGAGGCACTGGTTGCTCTGCGAGTCGACGCGGATCAGGAGGCTCTCGTCAAAGATTGTTTGTTTCCCTGAGTTGAGGTATTTGCTAAGGATTATTTGTTTCCCTAGTGCCAAGGATTATTTGTTTCCCTAGTGCCAAGGATTATTTGTTTCCTTGGGGTTGAAACGAGTCGAGAATTTCCCACGGAGGCACTGGTTGCTCTGCGAGTTGACGCGGATCAGGAGGCTCTCGTCAAGGATTGTTTGTTTCCCTGAGTTGAGGTATTTGCCAGGGATTATTTGTTTCCCTAGCGCCAAGGATTATTTGTTTCCTTGGGGTTGAAATGAGTCGAGAATTTCCCACGGAGGCACTGGTTGCCCTGCGAGTCGACGCGGATCAGGAGGCTCTCGTCAAGGGTTGTTTGTTTCCCTGAGTTGAGGTATTTGCTAAGGATTATTTGTCTCCCTAGCGCCAAGGATTATTTGTTTCCTTGGTGTTGAAATGAGTCGAGAATTTCCCACGGAGGCACTGGTTGCTCTGCGAGTCAACGCGGATCAGGAGGCTTTCGTCAAGGATTGTTTGTTTCCCTGAGTTGAGGTACTTGCCGAAGACACTGGTTTCTTCGGAGTTGGGATGAATTGTCGAGATCTGGCTTCGTTTTCTGGCGGAGCCTGTTGGGAAAGTATGGTTCCCTCTTCGTTTGCGCCCTTGGATTGTATACAGGGATCGATGTGATCTCAACTGTAGGGCAAAAGTTTTATCATTTTTTTGTTTTATTTCCGCGATGCTCTATCATTTCAGCTTTTATATCGCGAAGGTCGCGATTGCCCAATCATTTCGGCTATTTTTCGCGGTGCTCAATCATTTCGGCTATTTATTTTATTTTCACTCGCTGCTTTTGATTGCGAGTTGCCCAATCATTTCGGCTATTTTGTATGCATACGTTTTTACTTGCTGCTTTTTATTGCAAATTGCCCTATCATTTCGGCTATTTCGTATGCATGTGCGGCCTACCGGCTTTTCACCGTAAACCTGAAATTAGACACCGATTTCGGCATCAGCACCGCTACAACTGGGATATTGCCAGGAGCGAATCATCATTTGCCTCCGTCGATATTGAACAAAGGTGGCTTAGCGAACAGGGTTAAGTTCCTGTCGACTAAGGCTTTTAACTTCATGAGCCGTAAGGGTCTCACAAAGGTATTTCTCTCTACAAGTCGTGAGGATCTTGTAGGTGTATTTTCTCCTTAAGAATCGTGAGGATTCCTAAGTGTATGTTCCTCTGTAAGTCGTAAGGATCCTACAAGAGGGTTTTCTCCTTGTAAGTCGAGAGGACTTATAAGGGTTGTTCATCATGCGTACATATCCCCAATCACGGATGAAATTTGGTTAGGGGAATGTTTATTCGCGCCCGTGGATTGTATACAAGGGTCAGTATTGAACCACTTGTAGGGCAATATCGAAAATTGTGGGGGGTTTGCTTAAGCACAGGTTTAGGTCTCTGTAACTTAAGACTTTCAAATCTTATGAGCCGTGAAGGTCCCATAAGAGAGTTCTCCTTACGAGTCGTGAGGATCTCGCAAGTGTATTTTTTCCTTAGGAATCGTGAGGATCCCTAAGTGTGTTGCTCCCTTGTGATTTGTAAGGATCTCACGCGGGTGGTTTCTCCTTGCAAGGTCGAGAGGATCTTGTAAGTGTCCTTTAACGAGGTTGCGCCCTTTCGGGTTTTCACAAACACTCGCCGGTAGTCCTGCTGTTTTTACTCACGGAGCCTTTTCGGGTTTTCATCCGTTCCCTTTTTGCTTATGGACATACCCTTTTTTTATTCTTTTTATTTATATATATATATATATTTTTTACGAGGTCGCGCCCTTTTGGGTTTTCACGAACACTCGCCGGTAGCCCTGCTGTTTTTACTCACGGAGCCCTTTCGGGTTTTCATCCGTGCCCTTTTTGCTTATGGGCATACTGTTTTTTATTTTTATTTTTATTTTTTTATATATATATTTTTTATTCATCTTGTCAGCCTGAAGATACCGCGGTAGTAGTTTTAAGGACGTTTCGGTCCGCTATTATTTAAGGACTTTTCGGTCCGTTATAGAGAAGGCTGGCTACTGCTTATAAAGCTTGAGCTTAGGAAGATAGCGAGCGGACATATTCGTTGTCATCTATCATTGACCTAGGCTGTGGCTCATTAAGTGTAGTATTTCTCTAAGAAGCGACCGTTTATTGGCCTGAAAGGCCTTTCACCGTGCATATCTATGAGTAGATAGGCCCCACCCTAGTAAACCTTATCTATGATGTACGGGCCTTCATAGTTTGGTTCGAATTTTCCCCGCTTGGCGCGATTGGGAATCATAGGCCTTTTGACCACTAGCACAAGTTCGCCTTGGCGGAATGTCCTCGGTCGGGTCAGTCTTTCATATGAGCGCGTCATCTTTGCTTTATAAGCTTCCAGATTTTGTTGCGCTATGAGCCGGGTTTCATCAAGGGCGTCAAGCTCCTCAAGCCGAAGGTGAGCATTTTCTTCATCCGTCAGTTCGTAGTGGACTGCCACTCGTAGAGAGGGTATCTCTATCTCGAGGGGGAGTACTGCTTCCGTCCCAAATACCAATGCATACGGCGTTGTGTTCGTGGCTGTCTTGAACGTAGTTCGATACGCCCAGAGAGCCTCTTGCATCCTTTCGTGCCAGTCCTTCTTATTTCGGGATACCGTTTTCTTCATGATCTTTGTCAAGGTCTTATTGAAGGCTTCAGCTAGACCATTAGCTCGTGGATTATAAACCGAGGAATATCTCCAGTCTATATTGTGTTATTGCACGAAGCGACTGATCTTGTGGCTTCTGTAAGCTGGCCCGTTATCGGAGATGATCCGTCGTGGAGTTCCAAATCGATATATGACGTGCGTCTTGAAGAAATGGAGGATATTCTCCGTCTTCACTTCCCTCAATGGTACTGCTTCTGCCCATTTGGAGAAGTAGTCGGTCGTCGTCAGGATGAAATGATGTCCCCTGGACGATGCTGGTTCGATGGGGCCGACTATGTCAGTTCCCCAAATTTCGAACGGCCAGCTAGCCACCGTCGGATGTAGTGGATTTGGATGCTGATGGATGAAGTCTCCATGGATTTGGCATGAGTGGCATTGCTTCGCATATTCGAGGAAATCCTGAATCATCGTGGGCCAGTAGTAGCCCATCCGTTTAATCTTCATCTTCATCTTTGGGCCTGCTTGGTGAGAACCGCAGAGTCCGTCATGAACTTCCTGAACGACCCTTTCCGCTTCGTCAGGCCCTAGGTATCTCAGCCACAGAGAATCAAACGACCTCTTGTATAGAGTATCATTGACGAAGGCGAAAGACAGAGCCCGTTTCATGAGCTGATGTCTTATGGACGCATCTTCGGGCATTCGATGGGACTTAAAGTAGTCTATGAAGACTTCCCTCCAATCCTCAGCCTTTTCTCGTTCTTTTATTTGTAAGGTAGTCTGCTCATTTGCTTCCTTTTCCTCGGATGATTCCGGAGGTATTTCTGCTGGGGCAAGCACCCGACGGCTTTGTACCATGATTCTAACGTCATCGAGGTTCTCGTCAGCTAGTTCTTTAGCAAGTTTGGCCAACGCGTCTGCTTTGCTGTTTTCCGCGCGCGGTATGCTTTCCAAAGTATAGGAGGGAATTTGGGTCAACAGTTGTTGTACCTTTTCACCGTACTTCACCAACTCCGGTTTGCACGTTTGGTAGTCGTCGTTTACTTGACCAACGACCAGTTGGGAGTCTCCATATATGAGGAGGTTTTCAATTCCCATGTCAATGGCGATCTCGAGGCCTGCTATCAGAGCTTCGTATTCGGTTTCATTGTTCGTCCTCGGCTCTGTTAAGGAGAAAGCGAAGCGCATTATCCCTCCTTGTGGAGTCACGAAGATGAGGCCTACCTCTGATTTGATTATAGGGGCGTTTTGCCTGCGCTTCTTCAGGGAAGATGCCCCATCGAAATAAAGCTCCCATCGGGTATCACCGCCGTCGATCGCATCAAACGCATGTTCGTCTGGAAGATCGCAATTTAGAGGAGAATCGGCGGGTATCGGATGCTCAGCGAGGAAGTCAGCGATGGCCTGGCCTTTCACTACCTTGAGAGGTTGATACGTTATCGAGAACTCCATCAAGAGCAGGGCCCATTTAGCGAGTCGTCCCGTCAATATTGCCTTTGACATCAAATATTTAAGGGGGTCCACCTTTGAAATGAGACGGACCTCGTGCGCCAACGCATAGTGCCTGAGCTTTGTTATCGCGAAGATCAACGCCAGACAGTGTTTTTCAACGGGGGAGTAGTTGCTTTCTGCCCCCAGCAGAACTCGACTTAAGTAGTAGAGTGCTCTTTCCTTCCCTTGATCGTTTTCTTGTGCCCATAATGCGCCTAAAGAATCTTCGAGGGCGGTCGTATAAAGAATGAGAGGCTTTCCCTTAACCGGAGCAGCCAACACTGGCGGGTTTTGCAGGTATTACTTGATTTCGTCTAGTGCGCCCTGGCATTTTTTATCCCAGACGAATGGAGTTCCCTTCTTCATCAGGTGGCTGTAAGGACGACACTTCCCTGAAAGGTTGGCTATAAATCGCCGTATATACGCGAGCTTCCCGTGGAGAGACCGCAGCTGTTTGAGAGTCCTTGGCGGAGGCATTTCCATGATCGCCTTGATCTTTGATGGATCTATCTCAATCCCCCGGTGCCGAATAATGAATCCCAGGAATTTTCCTGAGGAAACTCCGAATGCACACTTGAGAGGGTTCATCTTCAAGTTGTATTGTCGAAGGCGTTGAAATACGGTCTTCAGATGCTCGAGATGTTCCTCGTATGATTTGCTTTTAACCACGAGATCGTCGATATAGCATTCGACGATTTCGTGTATAAGGTCATCGAAGATCTTCGTCATGGCCCTCTGGTAGGTGGCACCGGCGTTCTTTAAACCGAAGGGCATCACCTTGTAGCAGAATATACCCAAAGGAGTCCTGAAGGCGGTGTGCTTCTGGTCTTCGAGATGCATCTTTATCTGATTATACCCTGATGAGCCATCCATGAAGGAGAAAACCTCATGAGTGGACGTGTTGTCTATCATCATTTCGGTGACTGGCACTGGGAAATCGTCCTTCGGGCAGGCTTTATTGAGATCCCGGAAGTCCACGCATATGCGCACTGTCCCATTTTTCTTTATCATCGGGACGATGTTGGCGATCCATTCAGGGTATTGAACTTCCTGGATGAAGCCAGAGTCGATCAGCTTCTTGACCTCGGCGTTGATACTCATCTCAAGCTCGAGCCGCATTCTTCTTGGTGCTTGCTTGACTGGCTTGACACCTGGGGATATCGCCAATTTGTGCACAGCAACTTCTGGATCTAGTCCCGGCATTTCGGAATAGTTCCATGCGAAGCAATCTTTGTGCTGCATAAGCAGGTCTTCTAATGAACCCACCTTCTCTTCAGACAGTAGCTCGCTAATGAATGTCGGTCGCGGATCATTCGCCGTTCCCAACTCAATTTTCTTGAGGTTATCTGCAGTGGTATAGATTCCATCTTCCAGCTCTTTTGGCAAAGGTGGGAACTCTGAGATCACCTCGTCGTTGCTGTTTTCAAAGCACCGGGGAAGGTCATCCATGTTCTCGGGCTCTCCTTTTGATATCGTTATCACGTGACAAGTACGAATTCGCTTCCAATCCCAATGTGGAACTGGTTCTTCTTCCATGGCCTTGGGTTCGTGCTTCTGTGGTGGCGCTACCCTCCACTTGTCAGACAGAGCGAACTTGCCAAGCTGATACTGATCTTCGACCCAATTCTTGAAGGTGAAGCAGTCTTCGAGAGGATGCCCTACCGCTCGGTGATAAAAGCAATAGTCTGGGTGTGAGACCTCGCCTGCTTGGTCGGGGTGTTTAGACTCCGGCAGTGTAAGCATCTGATATTTTAGAGCGAGGTCAAGTATCTTCTTCGTCTTGTCACGAGGAAACGAGTACGCTCGACCCATTTTCTTCATAAGGGATAGATCAATAACGCTCGACTCCCGTTTGCGTGGCTTCTTAGCCCCGCTTCGTTGCTGTTGAGCGCCTTTTTCGCGTTTCGACTTGTTTCTGCCTCTGCATCGAGCCTTCTTTATAACAGGTTGACAAGGAGCGGCATTTTCATTTTTCACGGCCTGTTGGAGGAGGCGTTGCGTTTTGGCTTTCTCGTAGATGGCCATTTCGCGGTTATGGTCGTCTCGGACATTTTGACCAGCTTCCCTTATAAGTTTGTCCATTTGTTCTTCGAACGACGGACTGGGCACTTTTGCATCTGGAGCTTTCACTGGTTCAGGATTAGCATCTTCCTATTGAGCATCCGCTTCTTCATCAAAGTCATACACAACATAGCAACCGTGTAGTAACTCCCGTTTCTTTGACCGGATGTATCCAAGCCCTCTTGTTTCCATTCTCCCGTTAGGCAGTTTGCGTTGAGTCCCGGGAACGTTCCAGACTTTGTCATAGAACTTGGCTTTTCGAACGGTCTGCTTGAAGGATATCCCCTGACGCTTCAGCAGCCTCTTCAAACCTTCCGTATAATATCTGGGAAGACGGATAGGCTGAAGCCTGTCGAGCGTAGGATCCGCGCCATGCTAGATTTCTTTCTCCACTTTGGTTTCTTCAGATCGGTAGAATAGAATTGCTTTTTCACTTTCTCTCCTGGGAGGGATATAGAACGTTTGCAGCTCTTCTACATTGTAAATATCAAGTGCATCCAGTTCCTTACGGTGTTTAACCGGCACCATGGCGACTTGTAGATTTTGTTCTTCATCAGCGAACGTTCGTATTGAAGGTCGAGCAGAGAATACAGTATGGAACTCATCTTCCGAGTCGCTACCAAAGATCAACGTAGGAGCAGATGGCTTTGGCTTGTTGTGTTGGGGTGGACCCGAATACTCTATCTCCTCCTCTTCTTCAGTATCACTGCCGAAGACAGGGATGGTGGCATTAGCTTTGTTCTCCGGCTTGTGACACCTCTCCGTGTCTTCGAAATCCGGTAAGAAGTATTTGGCATCATCATATTTGCAGACCTCATTCACAGAGAACGGGTTCAGTTCTCCCGCCATGGTATACTCGAGACCATCCTTAGAATACTTCATACACTGATGTTGTGTAGAAGGGATGATGTTGTACTCATGTAACCACGGTCGGCCGAGCAGAGCGTTGTAACATGTCTTGGCGTCTATGACGTGGAACTTAATGTCCGTGACGAGTAGCCCGAAGCGTAGCGTCAGTATTACAGACCGAAGAGTTCTTGATGACTGGGAGTCGAACCCGGAGATAGTGATCTTGTCCCGAGCAAGATGCTGGACGCTCATGCAGATTTCTTTTAACACCCGCACATTGAGGAGGTTAACGGAGGATCCATTGTCGATCAGGATTTTGCCTATTTTTATATCGTGACAGTATCCTGAGACATAAAGGGGGCGATTGTGTTCGCACGTCCCAAGGAGAAGGTCTTCATCACCAAAAGCGACATTGGCCGTGTGCACTTCCTCTAATTCATCGTTCATCTTTGCCTCGGCCAGGAAAGCTTGGAATTGCTCTGGATTCTGTAGTGCCTTGATTAACGAATCTCTCGCTTCCTTTGATAACAAAAGGGCGTCAAGAACGCTGAGCTATGAGGGTAGCTTCCTCAGATGCGCTAAGACGTTGTAATCCACCTTATTTCTTTTCGGCGGGTCCTTGGCATTTAGCTCATCCACAACTTGGTCATCTAAGACGATATCTTCAGAGACCTTTTCTTTCCCTTTATCTTTTATGTTTGAGGGTCCGAGATTCTTTTCGGGCAGCGTGCGATTACGTAGCCGGATATTTTCACAGACCTTCGGCTCTTCTTCTTTTCCCGAAGTGGACTCTTTAAAGAGAGGGGAAAGTTCCAGCTCCTCATCAGAATCGCTCCCGAATGTAGGCACCTGTGATCCCCCGGCGTTAACCATGCGACAATCACCGGTAATTCTGTTAAATCCTTCGGTCATATTTTTCCGCTCCCGACGAATTTTACGTTTCTTCCGCTTAAAATGTTGTCGATGAGCTACATATCCTTGCCACAATCTATCGAAAGCTTTGCACTCTTGAGTGGGGTGCGAAACCTTCTGATGATATAAGCAATAGGAGGGGTGCATTTCTATTTCACCAGTAATTTTTCCTTCGGAGGATGGTAGCTTTATGCCCATTGATATGGCCTTAGCAAACCTTTTCCTCATCTTAAATTGGCTTCTGTCGGTAGTGGAGGTGTTTTGCTCCAGCGGGATCGCCTCAGCTCTTTCATCAAGTCGCTAGCGTTTGGCCCTTTCAAATATTATCGCCTCGCGTTCTCGATCAGCTTTACTTTTCAACCGAGCTTCATTAAGGAATGCGTCAATTACTTCATCCGATTGCCCCAGAAATTTTGATTCGGTATCTGCCCCCAGCGTTTCAGTACAAGAAGTCTCCTCATCGTTCATGAACGAATGAGAAATCACATAACAGCTCGCCACGCATTCTTCGGATTCATCAGATGAACTTCCTCCCTCGTCTTCCTCTTGAAAGACGTGATTGAGGAACTCTTGGAATGTAATAGGAGTCCGTACCTTCTGGTTGTATTCCTCCAGTGCGTCAATTTGCTTTTGCAAGTCCGAGCGCTTGTCGCCAGGCTTCACGGGCTTCTTTGATTTCTTTTTCTTCTTCTTCGAAGATTTTGACGGCCGGTTGCGAGTGCTTGAGCCACCTCCATCGGTCTTTGGAGTTGGACGTGGCTTCAACATCCCCTCAATGACCTGCGGTTCCAACGGGTTCTTCCATCTAATCGCTGGGCATGCCTGAAGATCATTTAGCATCCTCTTTGTCTTGGTTGATAATACAACCTCCCAAGGAGCTTCTTCAATGACGGAGCATGTTGCCCCCGGCGTATTCGTCCCCTTAGATGTGTGGGGCTGCGGAGGATTTACCTTCTATTTGTCAGATAACGCGAATTTGCCCAGTCGATATTGGTTTTCAAGCCAATTTTTGAAAACGTAGCAATATTCGATCGGATGGCCCAGTACTCGATGATAAGGACAGTAGTTGGGCTTATTGACATCACTTGGTTGCAACGGACGTTTTGGATCCGGCAGATTTATGAGTCGGTTGCGTAGCGCCAGCTCGAATAACCTCCTCGTTTTATCGCGGGGAAAGGAGTAAGAGCGTCCTAGCCTCTCCTCAAGGGCCACGTACGGACGCATATTATTTTGACGAGCAACCGGCTTCGAGTCGCTCGGTTGTTGTTGAACATTAGCGACAACGATCGCTTTTCCCTTCCCTTTGTCATTTCGGGAGTCCGGCTTTAGAAGAGGGGGTTTATGGCCCATCTGATCCATTTGTGCTAGCTTGTCAATCAAGGCCTGGAAGGTAGTCGGCTTGAAAAATATCATAAATTGCGAGATGGTTGCTTGCGGATCAGGGGTTCCCACAAACATACCCACCGCGGGAGCTTCTTCAATGCGCTGCTCGCACTTTGACCATAAGTTCCTCCACCGTATAGCATATTGGACCCATGTCTCGCCTGGTTTTACCCTGGCGTTAATCAGTGCCGTCATTGGGGTACGTTCACTGGCGCTTGCAAAACGCTGAGTAAACAACAACTCCATTTCCGCGAAGGTCTTGATAGAGTCATTCGGGAGCTCAGAGTACCACTCGAACACCGTATCTGATAAACTTCCAACAAACTGGCGAAGCAACAGCTTGTCGTTACCGCCGGTGTTGCCGCAGAGTGCCCTGAACTGGGCAACATGCTGATGAGGATTGCCCGTCCCCTTGTAGACATGGAACTTGGGAATTGTGTAACCAGGCGGGTACTTGATTTGATCGTACTAACTTGGATACGGCCGCCCTGTTTTTACTACCTGGCCAGCTGCTTCGGTCGCATGATGAACCCGTATTTGTTGGGTTATGTACTCGTCCAAATCAGCTTTAGAGATTGTATCCTCTTTAGCCATTGATAGAGCAGGCGGAGGATTTGATGTCTCTCCCCTATCGTCTCCAAGGACGATCGGGGGCTCTTCAGCTGAAGGATCTTGTTGTATCATCATACTTATTATGTCTTGGAAGAGGAGGCCCATACGCTGTATATTGGCTGCTTGTTCAGCAGCCTCTTTGTCCTTCTTCTCCAATATTCGACGAAGGAATTCGGCGTCGGTTTCTTCCTCCTGGCGTTCATCCGAGGACGTTTCTGGGTTTTCTTTTGGCCCGGTGAGTGTGGTCATAGCGTTCATCATCTCTTGGAGCTTCTGTTGTTGCTCCTGCGCTTTGGTCACTGATCGCGTAAGCGGTCGATGACCCGTAGATATGCAACCGTCCTCTTTACCAGACGCCACATAGACGGTATGAACTACAATGCCCCCTGACTTAGGGCGTTTGGGTTCACCACCTATATTTCTCGCCGGCGCGGGGGTTTTCTTCGGCCTTCTTCTTTTGTGGGCCGTTGAAGTTAGAGGGGCCGTTGCAGTGGGCACCCTAGCGACTGTCATCTTTTCCTGTTTGATCGGACGGTCCTTTTCTTTTTCCACTTTCGCCTTTTTCTGTTGACGAGAGCGATCTGGGTCAATTACGGAGTCTTGAACTCTCCGCCAAACTTTATAAATTTTTTAGGACAGCCGTTGAGGGGCCTGTTCCTGCTTCGTTTCTGGAACTTTCTCCGCGGGTGGAGGAGATCTTTTTAGTGTAGCGGTTGGAGAGTTCTTACGTACCCTCCTCAACAGTTCAAAGCTATTCCCAGTTGGAACAGCAGCGTTGACTTCCACCACTCGAGCCGGTGGAGTCAGCCCTGAGGGAGAGTTGCCCCCTGCCTTCCTCACTCATCGCCAATGGCGACGTCGAGGATGATGAGCCGTTGGGACTGGCTCGGAGATAGAGATAGCTTCTTTTTGCCCCCTGTCTGAATGAGGCGCCGCCGGTGTTAACCTCTTAAAGACTGAGGTTGTCTTTTGAGGGGTGATATTCAACCTGTCGAAGTCGGATCCTCGAGCAAGGGCAGGAGCAGGGATCGTCAGTCTTGAAAAGACTGACTGTTTGACAGGGGAAGCCGTCTTGACGACTTCTGGAGCAGCAGTTATTGCCTTCCTCGGGACAGCCAATTTAGAGTTCTGATCCATCCTGGCGAAAACAGAGGCTGTTGGTTTGGTAGTTGGCGACCCGTTGACAGGGGCCGTCGTAGCAGTGAGCCGGTCGAAGACCGACTTCTTGTTCACTTCCGGTGTAGGTATTGGCATAGAGAAGCTTGTAGACGGGATCATGGTCCCGAAAAATAGGCCGGTGGTGGCCTGGGTCACCTGGTCTACTGGCAGAGCGAGGAAGGAAGCCGCTTGGGGCCCATATGCTACACCTCCGGGGGAGGTGGAGCGTCCGTTGCAGTGGCACTTCGAGCAGTTGGTGCAGTTAGAGGCCATTGATGCTTGAGTTCTGCGCCAGGCAAAAGACCAAATCTTAGTAACTTGAAATCCAAAGGCAACCATTTAACAAACCGCGATTGGTTCGCGAGGACGACACACGAAGTGTGGAGTGGAAAGAGGAAAAGGTTCCACCGGGCGTGCCAGAATCTGTTCCCCTCCGAAAGACGGCCGCGACGCGGGGACGTCTAGCCTGAGCTTCAGGGCAGATGCTATATGGTTTTATCCGTCTACCTCTCCAAAGATGCTAAGTTGATTTATGGCACCGTGTATCGGAGGTTTAGACGGATGCGGCCGATGTAGCAGACTTCGTCAGATTCCCCCTCGCTTGAGGGGGTTTTGATTTTGGGGACGCTCTTCCCTGCAGGCACAAGACCCTGCAGTTAATTACGCTACCGCATCGCGAAAACCACTTTCTCATTTTCCAGAATTTCACTTCGTGTTATGTGTGTTTGTTTTGTTTATGGTTGCCCGTGGATTGTATACGGAGACTGAGTAATGCCGTCGCCCGTTGGACGTGGATTAGTCCAACTCCGTATTTACTTAGATTTGGGTTTGGTATTTTTAGTTTAAGGATACATTAGCCGTATTGAGGCTAAGATCAACTTAAACATTCGTTAAGGATACGTTAGTCCTGTTTGAGACTAAGATCAACTTAACGCGGTGATCCATTTAATATATGGCCGTCAGGACCCGTCACCTCTCTGACGTTGTTGAAGGATTACAACGATAGATGTCAGAGGAGTTCAGAGATGTACCCTTGAACCAAAGTCGATTTGGAGTTTTATAGTCCATTTGAATGTTTAAGGATACGTTACCCGTATTTGGGGCTAAGATCAACTTAAACGGGACCGTTTAGATTCGGCAAAAGAGCATTTGGAGGCTCTATTGTTCCAGTTTAGGGACGTGGTGGTCCGTATTCCAGTTTAGGGACGTGGTGGTCCATCGCCAGTTTAGGGACGTGGTGGTCCATCATTAGTTTAAGGACATTTCGGTCCAATATTAGTTTAAGGACGTTTCGGTCCACGAGTTTAAGGACCCCGCAGTCCATGTTGATGTGTGTGTAAGTCCATGCTACCTCTCCCGGTACTTTCGGGAATGCGGAATTTGGTAAAAAACGATTTTCTTAAAGATGGTAACATGGACCTATAACCCGGATCTTGGTTAAACATCTATCTAACATCCTAACTAAGAGATTCTAGCTACTCGGTTAGGGGGTTATACCTAGCTTGTCTTGAACTCCTTCTCTTCAAGAACTTCCTCATCCAGACAGCTTCTTTTGCGGCATCAGATGCAGCGATGTATTCCGCTTCCATCGTCGAGTCTGCAACGGTTTCCTGTTTGGAACTCTTCCAACACACCGCCCCTCCATTGAGGGTAAAGACAAAACCCGACATGGACTAGGAATCATCCTTGTCACTCTGGAAGCTGGAGTCAGCAAAGGCCTCGATCTGGAGGTCTTTTCCGCCATACACCAAGAACATCTCCTTAGTCCTTCTCAGGTACTTGAGAATGTTCTTTACCGCTATCCAGTGTTTCTCCCCAGGGTTTGACTGATACCGGCTTACCACACTCAGTGCATAAGCTACATCCGGTCTGGTACACAACATCGCATACATTATAGAGCCTACCGCAGAAGCGTAGGGTATAATAGACATGCGATCCCTCTCCAAATCAGTCTTGGGAGACATCTCTTTAGAAAGGGTGATCCCGTGACAAGCCGGTAGGTTACCGCGCTTGGAATCTTCCATACTGAATCTCTTCAGTATGGTGTCGATGTACCTGGACTGTGAAAGTCCTAATATCCTCTTGGATCTGTCACGGTAGATCCGGATACCCAGAATGTACGAGGCATCACCCAGGTCTTTCATGGAGAACCTGTGTGACAAGAACCCCTTGACAGATTGTAGCATAGGAATGTCATTTCCTATTAAGAGAATGTCATCCACGTATAAAACGAGGAATACTACAGTTCTCGCTACAAATCTACTATAGATGCATGGTTCATCTGGATTTTTGATAAAGCCAAATTCTTTGACCGTCTCATCAAAGCAGATGTTCCAACTCCGCGATGCCTGCTTTAGTCCATAGATGGACTTAAGCAACTTGCACACCTTTCCGCTGCTCCCACTCTGAATGAAACCCTCTGGTTGGTCCATATAGACACACTCCTCTAAATTTCCATTTAGAAAAGCGGTCTTTACGTCCATTTGCCAGATCTCATAATCGTGGAAGGCAGCAATGGCAAGAAGGATCCGAATGGATTTCAGCATGGCTACTGGAGAAAAGGTTTCGTCATAGTCCAAGCCAGGTCTTTGACGGAAACCCTTTGCTACCAGCCTAGCTTTATAGGTCTCAACCTGCCCATCTACACCAATCTTCCTTTTGAAGATCCACTTGCATCCTACGGGTTTTACCCCGTCTGGAGCAATGTCCAACGTCCATACCTTGTTGGTGTACATGGACTCCATTTCGGTCCGCATTGCATCCAGCCATTTCACTGAGTCAACGCTCTGAACGGCCTGCTGGAAGCTAGTAGGCTCATCATAATCTATGATGCAATCCTCTCTATCCCCGTCTATGAGAAAACCGTAGTATTTCTCGGGCGGATGAGTCTGCCTACTACTCCTGCGGAGCGGCGTAGGAATGTCCTGTTCTGTTGAACCCTCTGGTTCCACTAAGCTTTCAGTAACAGTCTGTGGTTCTGGAACTTCTTCCAGTTCTATTGTGCTCCCACTTATCTGGGTTTCCAAAAACTCAGTTTCCAAGAAGCGGGCATGCTGAGAAACAAAAACCTTTTGTTCCTCAGCGGAATAGAAAAGATACCCCCTGGAGTTCCTTGGGTATCCCACAAACTTACACTGTACTGAACGTGCCTCAAGCTTGTCCGCATGCTGCTTTTTTACAAAAGCTGGACATCCCCATACCTTAAGATACTTAAGACAGGGTTTCTTCCCAATCCACATCTCATATGGGGTGGTAGGCACAGTCTTGGTGGGAGCCTTGTTCAAGAGATATGCAGCTGCTTCCAGTGCATATCCCCAGAATGATCGCGGTAACTCAGCGTTACTCATCATGGACCGAACCATATCCAATAGGGTTCGGTTCCGTCTCTCCGATACACCATTATGTTGCGGAGTGTATGGAGGAGTAAGCTGAGAGAGAATACCATTCTCTTTTAAGTAATTCAGGAATTCGGCACTTAAGTATTCTCCACCTCGATCCGATCTTAGAATCTTAATACTTTTGCCGGTCTGTTTCTCTACTTCATTCTTATACTCCTGGAATTTTCCAAAGGCTTCGGACTTATGTTTCATCAAGAAGACATAACCGTACCTTGAGAAGTCATCTGTAAAAGTAATGAAGTAAGAATGTCCGCTTCGGGCATGTATAGACATTGGACCGCACACGTCACTGTGTACGAGTCCCAAGAGCTCGCTCGCTCTTACTCCATGTCCAGTAAACGGAGTCTTTGTCATCTTTCCTTTGAGACAGGATTGACAAGTGGCATACGACTGATATTCGAACGCATTCAAATACCCTTCTGTATGTAACTTCGTCAACCTTCTCTCATTGATGTGACCCAATCTACAATGCCATAAGAAAGTCTGATTTATTTCTGGAGACTTTCTTTTGTGTGTATTCTGGACATTAAAAATCTGTGGTTGGTTCAACACGTATATACCATTACTCAATGTACCTGACCCAATCAAAACTTGATTAAGGTGAATGTTTACAACATTACTTACAAACGCAAATTCATAACCTTCTTTAGAAACTAAAGATACAGAAATGATATTACAAGTTGCGTTGGGTACAAAAAAGCAATTACGCAAAACCAAAACATGTCCATCTGACATTCCCAGGTGATAGTCCCCCACGGCTTTAGCATCCATGCTAGCTCCGTTCGCAACTCTGAGGGTCATGTCACCTGCCTTCAAAACCCTACGGTTTCTCAACGCCTGCAAAGAATTACAGATATGAGATCCTGATCCGGTATCCAATACCCAGGAAGTAGAGTTTATTGAAAGACAGTTTTCAATAACATACACACCTGAAGCTGAAGCTGCAACCTGCTTCAATTCCTGTGTTCTGGCCTTCCAGGCCCTGCAATCATTCTTCCAGTGTCCTTTCTTATGACAATAGAAGCATTCTTCCTTATCCACAAGCTTCCCCGCTATCTTTGTTGCTTTACCTTTTCCCTTCGTATCCACTTTACTAACACCGCCCCTTGGTTTGGCGGGGGCCTTCTTCTTCTTTCCCTTGGCTTTCGCCTTGGACCTAGAAGAAGATGATCCTCCTACAAACAAAGTGGATGTATCCCTACCTTTCTGTAGGGTGCCCTCTGCGCTCCTCAGCATGTTGAGGAGCTCTGAAAGTTCAACCTCTTTTTCTTGTAAGTTGAAGTTCAGTATAAACTGGGCGTAAGTGGAAGGAAGGGACTGGAGAACTATATCCGTATATAGCTCACTCTCCAATGTGATCCCTAGGTCAGCGAGCTCCTCAATGAAGCCGATCATCTTTAGCACGTGCTCGGCTACTGATGATCCGACGGCCATTCTTGTCGAAAATAACTTTTTCGACGCTTCGTATCTTGCGATACGAGATTGCTCTCCATACAGTTCTTTTGTATGAAGCAATATGGATTCCATGTCCATATTCTCGTGCCTCCTCTGATGTTCGTTGTCCATCAAGGCAAGCAGGAGGCATTTGGCCTTCGCGCTATCAATCTTCCAAGTCTTGCGGATTTCCTTATCCGCGACGCTGGAAGTTGGACCAGGGACAGGGGGAGCTTTGGTGGTAAGAAGATACCCCAGCTTGTCGTAAGTGATTGCTATCTTGACATTCCTGAGCCAATCTTTGTAGTTTGGCCCTGTCAGTTTGTTTTTATCTAGGAGTAACTTAAGTCCAGTCATGTTGATTGGTCGCTGCAATTAGGAGAGAGAAGAAGAAACACTCAGCATGATGCTCTTGCAAGTTTAGAGTGGTTTTTAGTTTGTCTAAACAGGATGGCTCCCACTGTTTCTCGAATCCCTCCTCAAACCATAAAGGAAGAATTAGCCGGGATCAATCCCACCGCACAATACTTGCTTAACCGTTCAGCCAGGCCGGTGTCGGTACTTCGAGGGAGGTTTCCCAACGCTTTCGCGAAGTTCCTTAATTAAAGAACCTCTTTTCCCTGGGGGCGTAGCCCCGCTAACACCTTTCTAGGCACCTACTAGGTTTATAGCATTGATCGTTAAGTGAGAAATTTCCCGAGGAGTAGCATATACTCACAGTAGGATCGGGATCCAAATATCATTGCGTGACGAACCTGAAGGAATCCTACCAGAATCATCACACTCCAAATGGTATGCAAACCTAGCAAGTTTCAGTACTTATGAAACTCCCGATGTGGATTTTTGCCCCATGCTCTTATGACCTTGACGAAGGTCAACAAATCATAAGTCACATGTCAAGTTCTGCCCGTCATTATCCAGGTTAATTTGAATCCACCCGTATATACCCTTGACGAAGGTCAACAAGGTAATGCGAATGTCCCAAACCAACGCATCTATCTATGCTACATATGAATACCCATTAGCTACCAATCACTATGCCTTGACGAAGGTCAACAAACACAGCTTGAATACTATTGAATATTCATACGAAACGACGGAGGGCTACGAATGGTTTTGGCAAAACCGTGAACGTAGTGAACTTGATTTGGTCGATGGAACGAGATAGCTTTTAAAAGGAGTGGCTCAAGCTCCGCATTTAAAAGTTGGTTTTGAAAAGAACCGAGTGATTTTTCGAAAGTGTTCCAACGACTTTAACTTGGTTTATTATCTTGCATTAGTTCTTTTAATGCGTGATATTCTTGCATTAGTTCTTTTAATGCGTCCCATCATTTAATCCTACCATTGCAGAAAACAACCAAAATATGACGTACGCTTATGCCATTCGCATTCGCCATGGGGCCCCGTCATTACCCGTTAGGTTACTTAACTAACGACAGAGCGGGGGCTGGGCTAGCGCGTCTGTAAAACATAAGCAACGCCTAAATAATATCATATATAGATATACTGCAATGATAAAACATTTCAGATCACAGATGAATACATTGGATATACTAGGAATCTGTAATTCGCACGAGCCTGTAACGACAAACAGATTACACGGTCGCGGTGAATAGCCAAAACCCCACCCAAGACCCCTACGGGTGCGGCAAACTACCCGCCAAGTACCCGAAGCGTAGTAACCTCCCTCATCTCCTATGAGTAGGCCACTCGACACTTCGGCATACCCGGTAGTTTGTGCACCCCCTCCATGGGTCTATCCTAGGAGCAAAAACAGTAAAAAGAAATTATACAATGACGGCTACAACCCCGACCCGGTTGTGCGGCCATACAAATAATTATTACATCAATTTACAAATTTACATGAATTGAAAGAAAAGAAAACTCTCGTCTCACAACCCCCGGCTATTCACCCGCGACAATCCAACATATTCATATCCACATTCCAGCAACATTACAGATCACAGATTTGTATAACCCCCACTAATCGACATATAGCGATTAGTAGACGTTCAATACAAATATCACATTACAGAAAAAACCCGTTAGCTAAAGTCTTTTAGAAGTTCGATCAAAAATACGGATTTTCGGGACCCCAAAATAAAATTTTCGTTCTGGAAAATCTGGGCAGAAAATATATATTCCAAAAATCCCAAAATACCCCCAGAAGAACACTGCACCAAAAAGGGACCACGGCCGAGTCAACTCGGCCGCGGATCCGCGGCGCTTTGACTCGATCGTGCGACCAATTTTGGTGGGTGTTCACAGAAAAGCCTGAGCCGATTTTAGGTGTTAAAATAATCAACTTTTGAACAGTGGAAAAATCGACAGAAACTGCAAAATTTTTGGGGTTTGTTTCGGGACTTTTTCGTTGATCGATCTTCTAGTTACTTGCTAACATGCTAGATAGAGTTTAACTAGGCTCTGATACCACTGTAAGTCCATGCTACCTCTCCCGGTACTTTCGGGAATGCGGAATTTGGTAAAAAACGATTTTCTTAAAGATGGTAACATGGACCTATAACCCGGATCTTGGTTAAACATCTATCTAACATCCTAACTAAGAGATTCTAGCTACTCGGTTAGGGGGTTATGCCTAGCTTGTCTTGAACTCCTTCTCTTCAAGCTCCGATGGTGGTCCGATGTCTCCTTCTCGTCGTCTCCGTACGCCGAAGATAGATCCACTTGAAAGCTCCAACCTTTAGCTCCTTCTTCGTTCTTTGAAGAAACTAGTTCACTTGGTTTGCTAAACCTAGTGAACTAGAATGAGTAGAGAGGAAAAAGAATGGGATTTTATCTATGGTTCTTGATTCTCAATTCATGAGACAAGAGAACCATAGAATCAAGAGAGGGAGGAAGAGGTTGAGGGTGAGAGCAAAAGGAGAGCTCAAGAACAAGAGAGAGAATGAGCAAGAAAGAATGAGGCTCTCTTTTGTCTTTCACCCTCTCATAATCCAAAGTGATCATAACCCATCATATCAAAAAAAGTCTTATGTGATGGTTGAAGCAACCATAACCATATCATTTCATGCACTCATTTTACACAAATGAGCAAGCAAACAAAAGGCTTTGCCATGAAATGATGGCTATGGTTATCATGATGGTCAACTAGTCCAGCCTAGTCAACCGGTCAACAAGTCAACAAAAGTCAACAAGTCAACAAAGTCAACAAGTCAACAAAAGTCAACAAGTCAACAAAGTCAACAACCATATCACCATAATACTTAATTAATATAATAGTTAATCACATATCATATTCTCATTAGGGTTGAGCAAAAAGTCAAATGTTCAACGGTCAACTGTCAACAACCCTAATGAGAATCCGCTGCCTCTGCCTCCCTGTCAACTGTGCATACACACCCGCATCCGCGTTCCGAGGAACACGAATGCACACTGGATAAATCCAATCCCATAAGGTACACTAGGATCTGGCTTAAACCAAAGCCCGCTAGTGTAAACTGTCCGGACACTGCACGCGCACAAGTGTACGGATGTGACCGAACCCTGTCGCAAAACCATGCGACCTGTCGCAATACCATGCGACCTCTACTCTTTTGCCTAAAGGCGAAAAGCTTTCTGTGTGGGACTCTAAAGACTCGACACTACGCTGGCAGTGGGTTTAACCACAGACCGCAAGCGGCACTAGCTGTGCGTAACGGTCCCCAGGTAATGCCGACAAGAAGACCGACGAGGCGAAACCCATCTGAACTCCTACTGAGCCTGAGTGTGACATTCTCCGTACAGTCCGGTCTGTTCGTCTGATACATCGCATGGCGGGCCTAGGGGGCGGTAAACGTCAGTCCCCCAATAGCGGTACAAGTCGTGCCGGAGCGAAGCCCAAAACACCCTGAGATAACACTGGAAACCTACCAGTATATCTCGTTTACCCTGGCCAGGGACTACTCGTGTAATGGCTCTCCTAGACACAGCGCGATGTCAACCCCCAATACCGGGAGAGACGAATCCTGTCTAACCGTCACTGCCTCCAAGTGCTTCGGGACTGCACCTAACCACTACCTGTTTGCACGACTCCTTTGAGTCGTGGTAGGGTAGTGATCAAAGTACAGTGGGAACACACTCGAGGCGGAGTGACAGTGTCAAGTCAGCGGACTAAGCTGTACTCATGTCACCTGGGAACTGATAACTGACGATAGGTATAATACCAACTAGTCAGTTCCCGACGAGTCCTGTCCAGTGTACCCGTAACCTAACGAGCACCCGCATACTATCTCAAGTACGACGTACTGACGGCTGTGGGACAGACCGTCTCCCACACTGGGATGAGAAGCGCATGCGCTGGTCTACTCCGGAGTATCGATGCCCTGTCTCGATAGTCCTGCGACCAGGGACCTGCATAAGGATGTGCTTATAGATTACCCAGCCCCACTAGTGTGACGGCCATCACATCGCTGGTAATCAAGCAAAGATCCTAAGGGCTCTACTAATGTGTATAGGCGATATACAAAAATAAACACATGTACACATTGAAGTAGAAACAAACCAAGTAGCATACTACTATTTTGAGCAAGATTGTATATACAAGGTGAATATCCCAAGCATCCATTAAGTAATATACAAACTAGTATGATACAGTAATGGCCTCTAGGGCATATACACTAACAGTGTGGTCGTCGGGACCCGTCGCCTCTCTGACGTCGTTGAAGGATTACAACGATGGGTGTCAGAGGAGTTCGGAGATGTACCCTCGAACCGGTCGTAAATTGATTTAGGGAGCAGCCGTGCTCAGTCAATTTAATTTAAGAACTTATGGCCAAAATTAGGCTAAGTCCAGTTGAAAAATATTCAACGCTTTTATTTGTTTTTGGTCTGTTAGACCTATGCTAGGGTTTGGCCCATTTTTAACTAATGCATTGCATTATTTTCTATTTTTTTTGTTTGGGCTCTGCCCATAAAAGATGCAGAGCATCAATTTATTCTAGGCTCTGCTTATTTATGAATGATGCAAGGCATCTACTTTGTTTGGGCTCTGCCCTTTTTTAAAATGCATAGAATTTTTATTATTTTGTTTGGGCTCTGCCCATTTATAAATGATGCAGAGCATCAATTTAATTAGGCATGTTTGGTCTTTTAAATTTGGGCCTGGCCCTTTAGGAAATGAAATGCATTGCATTTTATGGCGCTTTGCGCCAATCAGAGAGCGCAAGCGCTTATAGTGTTGACACGTGTCGCGCAAGCGCAATGCACTGCGCCTGCGCTGCTGACACGTGGCGCGCTCTGGTGGCTTGCGCCAACCCAGGAGCGCAACTGCGCAGTTTGCAAGTGCAAAGCACTATAATTTAAGAATCTTTTAGATTCAAGAACCAATGGTTCATAAAAGATGTGCAAAGCACTATTCGTTTCCTTGATCTAATTTAGATAAAGAAAAACAAGTTTTTCTTTTTATTTCAAGAACCAAAGGTTCATAAAAGTGCAAAGCACTATTTTTTTTATCTTTGTTTTTTCTTCTTTTAAAGAACCAGTGGTTCATAAGAAGTGCAAAGCACTGTTTTTTTTATATATGAAGATCATTGATCTGGTTTTTAGATCAATGATCTATTAGAAGAAATTTTTTCTCTCTTGTGAAGGTTTTTACCTTTTTCTTGAAATTTTTCTCAGAGTTCTCTCTGTTTGAAGCTCTTGATTTTTTCAAGAAATGTTGATGCCTTTTTAATTGAGGTCTAGGGGCCTTTATATAGTGCCCATAAATTTGTTAAAGAGATCTTTCTCTGAGTGATTTGAGGAATTTTCCCCACCGTTGGATCTTTGATCCAAGGGCTTCTATTTTACAGAAGAAAATCTTCTTGTTTTGACAAGAACAGAAAGATTTCTTTGAAATCTTAATTCTGTTTGGCGCAAACGCCCCAGCGCGTGACACGTGTCAAGCAGCGCACAGCGCAGCGCAACTGCGCTGACACGCGTCGCGCAGCGCAGCGCTTGCGCAACTGCGCTAGCGCATCTGCGCTGACACGCGTCGCGCAGCGCAGCGCTTGCGCAACTGAAGCGTTGCTTCCTTTAATTTTACTTAAAATAGAGCTTTGCTCTGATTGGGTGCGCTGCTTTGGGCGCTGCGCTGATGCGTCTATGCCTGACACGTGGCGCGTTGCGCCCGGGATTTGAAGCGTTGCTTCAAAATTTGAATTTTGAATTTCCAGCAGAGTTTTGCTCTGATTGGGGGAAACAGGGATAGTAGAGAATACCTTGAAATGCTCTTGTCTAAAAGCCAAAGTACGAAGAAAATAATAAATGAAGCATAAAAGCATAAAAGTGAAGAAAAATGAACACTGGTTTTGTAATCACCAAGGCAGCATAAAAAAAATATAGCGAGGGTGCTTCATCACTTAGTGCCTTAGACCAACTGGTTTGGGAGTCACTGCTAAGGCTTAGGTGTTGTAAGACGAGAAAATTGCTAATTACGCCTAATATATGAGCACATTTAGTAATCGGTCGGTTAGTACCTTAAAAAGTATTAACGGTCGCATGAAGAATATGTGAGCAATTCTATCTAAATATTCACCGACTAAAATGTACTAAGATAGATGGACAAGAGTATGATAACTTGAATTGAATTCTCCGAGTGTAGAGATGTATTTTACACACACGTAGGGGGTATATGATCAGTGTTTGGAAGAAAGGTAGGGATGAAGAATAAATGCGATGTTTTATTGAGGGATGATGTGATTTCTAATATCTTTTCATGACTATTAAGATAGGGCTCATGACAACCGAAAAACTAGTGAAGTTGAAAATTCTGATTTCAAACTCTTTCTTTTATAATTCTTATCTTTTATATGTAACTTTCACAGTCTTCCTTTTATTATAGGATTTTGTGGGTGCAATCCGCTGAAAACTCTCAGGAGACAACACTTCTCCTACTAGGGACACCTAGAGGTTTAAAGGCTTGTTGCACGTGCTCAGTGCAATCGTGCTGCCTATGAAAGTGTGCTAAATAGTTTTAATTTTCTTTCTATTTTTTCCTTCTCTTGAATAAAAGAAGTTTGCTCGAGACGATCAAAATCAAGTTTGGAGGAATTTGTTCAGTCGAAAATATTGCAATCTTTAACATAACAATTTTCTCACTTTTCTATTTATCTAGTGATGGTTGTTATAAATATAACACGTATTACAAGTTCGTCTGGAAAAATTCCAAATACCACGTGTTATACATTATAATCAACACTTTGGAAGGAAATTGTGTGTTTATTATTTCAAGCATCATATTGTATATCTCAACAATCTTCAGTGAGATTTTGTGCAGAAAATTATTTCAGGACAGATATCGGAATCGCAAATTCGCCGACAAAGATGCAACAAATCAAAGAGTTAAAATCTGGCAGAGATTCAGAAGAGATAAAAAGATTCCAGATATCAAATATAGACCCAGAAACCAACACCAGAAGACAAAAGAAAAATGAAGCAACAAGCACACCAAACGGCCGCGGATCCGCGGCCGAGTCAGGCTGATCCGCCGCGGATCAGCGGGCGAGTTGGGGGCTCCGGTGGCGACACTTCTCTAGAAGCTTCATTTCAACAACTTAGCATACTTGAGACGCTCCATTGTAACGAACTTGTTCTGGAAACTTCCTTACAACAACCTAGCTTCTTGAGGAAGTTTGATAACCACCTTATTCTAGAAGTTTCCCTACAACTACCTAGTTTCTTGGGGAAGATTAACCTAGCTTCTAGTGGAAGGTTGGTGAAGGGCTATAAAAAGGGACCAGAGTCTACACTAAAAAGGTTGTTGATTGTAGTCGATTTCTAGCACACAAACCAAAACCAAATCTAATTCAATTCCAATTCAAGATTCAAATCCAGAATCGTTGAGAAAAACATCGAGCGACGACATTCAAGATCCTTTACGCGAAGCCGATTGTCATCAAGAGCAAAAGATCCTCAACAGGTCCAAGTCTCACGGAGATCGAACGAAGCAAAATTCGACGGAATAGTTATCACTTCAAGGGAGCGATCGAGAGCAATTCTTGTAACCTCGGATTGAAGGAAAGTGTAATTAGAAGTTGATTAATAAAGGTGATCAATTATTAATTCTCAATTTCTTTAAGTTTTCGTATTATGAAATTTCTAATTGTTGATTCTTTAATTTTCATGATGCGTGAGTAAAATCTCCACTTGTTAAGCATTCGAAGGAATTCGGTAGATCAAATGGTGATGAAATCCTATACGCATCTTAAGTCTTATGAGAATTATGAACTTTAGGAAAAAGAATCATCAACGACCAAATTTGGAATGAGATCACCATTTTTGATAATTTCGTTGCAATTTGGGATTAAATGATTGATGATTTTCTTTGCTAAAGGCTAGATTTGAATGGTGATCAATGAAAAGATGAGGGATGGTGAAGGAGAAGCCTTAGTTTCTTTAAAAGATCACTAATCTTCATTCATCGTCATCGTTCTAGCTATAATTCATCAATAGGTAAGATGAGTCATTTCTAGTATTCATCATTGCTACTAATTCCTATCGAATCCTACAAGCTATTCTTCAATTTTCTTGATAACTAAAATTGTTTTGGACACTTTCTTGATTACTAAATCTAAAACTCTTTCTTGATTTTTATTGAAAATATTTCATCTAATAAATCTTGATTCATTTTCTTGAATTTTCTTTACTATTTTCTTTCGGCTCAACTAAAGCAAGAACGAATAAATACACGAATCTCAGTGGACGACCTGTACTCATTACCGAACTACATCGACACCGTTATTGATTGCGGTTATAAATTCTTTGATTGTGATAACACTTTTCAAACCAATCAAATACGATCAATCATGACCCCAGCCACATTCTCAATCATTCCGAGCTCACTGTACAGCCCGACTTATTTTGTGAACAACGACCTGTTGAGATCCTGAACACGAAAGTGAAGTCACTTCGGAACAAGGAAGTCAACTTGGTTCGAGTGATGTGGAGAAAAGACACTCTAGGAGAATCGACATGGGAAAGGGAAGATGAGATGCGTGCAAGATTTCCTAACTTATTTGTAAACTAGTCCTTAAAATCAATTGTAAATTTCGAGGACGAAATTTTTGTACGGTGGATAAACTGTAACAACTCCAATTCTTGTGTATATAAATTTGATTAAAATTTAATGTATACTTACGGTATTTTCATTTCCTATGAGTACTATAAGTATTTAATTTACTTTTGAACAGCAAGAATGAGCTTGTAGCTCATTGGTAAGACCTTGCACTGCTGAACCAAAGCACCAGAGTTCAAATCCCATTAGCCACATTAATTTTTTAATTAGTTTTCTTTTAGTCTTTTTAGAAGCCCAAGAGTCTACACGTGCATAACTCGTAAAAACCAAGAGTCACACATAAAACAAACGGGTCCACGAGTCAAGACACAGCACCAAGGGACACGTGGCATGGAGAATCGGCCTGACTCGGTTGACTCGGGCCAGCGACGTGGCTGACTCGGCCGGCGGCGCCGGGTCAACTTGGTCGAAACCCCATTTTTTATTTAAAATGTGACTCTTTAACTCTCCATAACCCCTGTACTGTTTAATTTCCCTGCACATTTACAGAGCAATTTAAAACCCCATTTAAACCATATTTTAATACAATTTTTATCACACCCTTTCATCTACTCTAAAACCTAATTTTTCCTATAAATACCATACCTAAAATCATCCCTCCTCACTTCCAAATCTCTGTCCAAACTCTCAAGAAAATTCCATAGACTTTTGTGTGCAAGTGGAGTTAGCAAAGGGCGAAGCTCCGACGAAGTTCTGGCGGTGATCCGAGGAGATTCCGGCGACGAAACGACACACCGGCACCTCCTACTTCTTCCTTTTCCTCTCCTCTACACAATCAACCCATAATTCCCTTCTCCCCCTTCTCTTTACTATTCTAAAAACTTAGAATTCTAAAACCCGACGGAAGTGGAGTTAATCCGACTTCCGATTCGGTTTTTCCTTAAAAAGTATTATTTTCTTAAACACAATAATACAAAACTCTCACATAATGATCATTAAAAATTAACAAAACATATTGACAAGTTTCATATCAAAATTATTCATATTTCAATTTTTATAGCACTTTTATAGAAAATACCATACAGTTTAGTTTCGACATAAATCTTATAATTCCTTACTATATGTTTAGATAGTTCACGAGGTAATGACCTATCTCCTCACAACAATCATATGTAACATAGCACGATAATCTTTGGGAATATAGTTTTAGGAAAATACGATTTTACACAAAACTACCTCCAACTTATAAAAACTTTTTTCTACAAGATGTGTATTTTTAACAAATCTTTGCAATGTGCCGCTACAACCTATTTCGGGGAACCCATTCAGGATGGTGTGGGTTATCGCACATCCTTGGGCTTAATAGTGTGAGATGCAGACCTCCGCAAGGAGTATACGGTCTCGAAAGATTTAAAAATTCAATTTTCTTCAGAAAATGTGATTCTATTATAAATAAAACTTATATTTTTAATATATATATATATATATGTAATTAATATCAAAATATCGATTTTTAATATTTATAATATTTCACATTTCCAAAATTCAAGAAAACATCTCATTTACAAGAAAATACCATACAAATTCCAATATTACAAATAAATAACATATATTATGAAAAATAGGTTTTATTCACTAGAAATTTCACAATGATAAAATACACATCAATGAAAACTTTAAAGACGGTAATAAAATACTTGAGGTGTATTTTGAAAATTATACAAAATTATTTTTACATAAACCCCCCTCAAGTTCTATAAATTACTTTAAGGACCCTAGTAAATATAGGTTTAAGCGGGACCAGTCTCTTGAGTCTCATGGAGCCGGAGATATAGGTGCTTACCTATTTAAGGTAGACAACTTAACAAACGGTGTTATCAACACGGTAATCGTCTTTTAAAACGACACAAGTTATGCCGTCCATGTGCAGCGGTTACCGATGGCACCGAAACATAATTCAGGATTCAATTTCTTTTCTAATTGCCTGACTCAGACCGAGTCTTAATAAAATTAATCTGACTTGAATGAGATTCAAGTACATATAATAATTCAATATGAATCCATATATCCAATCTGTTCAATCTATCAATTTATACAACTTGACCGAACCGAACCATGGATATACATCCATCTACATGATCCTCCAGTTACATCCACTTACTGATATCATGGTTTTGGCAAGTCATCCTTTGATACAATCTATAATACAAGACAATACAATTTACAATACAATACATCAATACAATCAAGAAATCGCGGGGTTTAAGGGTTAAATTGGTACGGAAGGTGTTAGAAGTGGCACGAGACTGCAACCATTAAGACACCTAACCTGAATTCAATTTCCGTTGTACTGTGGCTGAACGGTTCCTTGTATTCCGTCCACTGTAGTCTCTGGTCTAACGAGACTCCTCTCGTATACACTGGCCTCTTCTGTACCAAGCTACAAATAACAACATTAACAATAAATACAACATTATAACAATATAATACAACTTTAAAAGCTACACTCTCTCTTTGTCTATTATACTTCTCCCTTATCTTTAGGACTTACCGAGCGATTGTTCGCTAACGACATTCCTTCTCTTTCTTCTTTGGAATGTTATCAGGTGGATCGGACCTTCAGGAGATCGAGCCCACCAGTGAGGGCTTGGATCAGCTAGCCTTTAACCCAGAGCTCTAGATACTTGTACATTTCATTCCAGGACTTTCCATTTCTGTTATGCCACTGTTTAGGCATTGCTTTTCATTTCATATATTTACTTTTCAGATGTATTGTAAAAAGAATGTGAATAAATAAAGTTGATGTTCAATTATATCAATTGTCACTGTCTCTTATGCATTTTTGCTTAGATACGCTTAGCATGTTTACTTCAGAGTAAATACGTAGCGGCCTCGTCGTGTCCTCTGCCCGTATAATGGGAAGCAGGGCGTGACACCAATCAAATCTTGCCAAGGTCGTCGGTCTTTAACAGGATGGCAACTGCTGGAGCTCCTCAACAAAACAAGGGGCAAGCTGCAACCACTTCTGAAACCGAGGTGGTCCCTTCAGCAAGGCATGCTCGACGTCGCCATTGGCGCCGAGTAAGAAAAGCGGGGGGCAACTCCCCTTCTGGATTCACTCCACCGGCTCCAATGGTGGAAGTTGACGCTGCTGTTCCAACCGGGAATAGCTTTGATCTGTTTAGGAGTGTGCGAAAGAACTCTCCAACCACGGTACTGAAGAAATCTCCCTCGCCTGCAGAAGCCATAATGTAGAAAAAATTGGAGTAGTCCCACCAACGGCTCTCCTCCCAAATTCACAGGGTCTGGCAGAAAGTCCAAGACTCTGTAATCGGCAAAGATTACTCTCGCCGACTGAATAAAATGAAGGTTCAGCAAGAGAAAGACCATCCCTCCATTATACAGCGAGGGGTGTCTTCCACACGGGTGCCTGTTACAACGGCTCCTTCAACTTCGACCTGCCACAAAAGGAGGAGGCCGGAGAAAATCCAACCGCCAGCAGTAAATTCCAAAGGCGCTGGAACCAAACGCCCCAAGTATAGGGGCATGATCGTATACACGGTTTACATGGATTCCGGGAAAGAGGAAAGCCGTGCATCCGTGTGTCATCGGCCGCAAACTCGGTCGTTGATAAAAGCTAAAGAAAATGCTGATCAAAATGTCAGCACTTACCGGGCAGAAATAAACCTCATAATCGGCATCTGAATAGTCTCAAGAGCAGGAGAACGATATAGAGTTCCTGAGAAGGGTGCTTGAAAGGAAGGATAAGGAGGCCACGAAACAAGCTTCTAACATAAAGCAGATGTCGCTTCTGTTCCAGGACATGGTTGGAATGATGATCCAGCCAGAACCTCCAGCCGAAGATCCACCGATAATCGTCAAGGATGACATAGGGGAAACATCAAACTCTCTTCCAGCTCTATCAACAGCTAGGGAGGAAACGATCTCCAAGGCTGCTCTTGATGACTATATCGCACAACAAATATGAGTTCATCAAGCGAATGAAGTGGCCGACCAAACTGTCAGAACTGGGCGATCGTACCCAGGCTAGTATGACCAAATCAAGTACCCGCCGGGATATACGATCCCCAAATTCCATATGTATAAGGGGATAGGAAATCCACACCAGCATGTAGCGCAGTTCAGAGCTTTGTGCGGCAACACTGGATACGACGATAAATTGTTGTTTCACCAGTTCGTTGGCAGCCTATCAGAGACGGCCTTTGAATAGTACTCGGAGCTCCCAAACGACTCCATGTAAACATTCACAGAAATAGAACTGCTATTCATACAGCGGTTCACCAGTGCAAGCGAGCACACCCCGATGACGGTATTAATCAATGCCAGGGTAAAGCCGAGAGAAACCTGGGTCCAATACGCGATCCGGTGGCGGAACTTATGGTCAAAATGCGAATAGCACATCGAAGAATCTCCCGCCGTGGGCATGTTCATCGGGACCCTTGATCTTCAAACGACTGTGTCCCAGTTCATGACATTCTTCAAGCCGACCACCTTCTAGGCTCTGATCGATAAATTGGCTTAAATGGACCAGATAGGCCACGGGCCTGCCTCCTAAAAAATGGACCCTCGAAATGCCAAAGATAAAGGGAAAGCGACCTTCGTTGCCAACACTCAACAGCAACCGAGTGACCCGAACCGGTTGCTCGCCAAAACTACATGCGTCCGTGCCTATCCCTGGAAGAAAGGCTAGGACGCGCTTACTCGTTTCCCTGTGACAAGACGAGGAGACTGTTTGAACTGGCAGTGCGCAACAAACTCATCACATTGCCAGACCCATGATGTCCACCGCAACCCGGTGATGTCAACAACCCCAACTACTGCTCCTATCACAGAATGGTAAGCCACCCAATTAAGAATTGCTACGTCTTCAAAAACTTGGTCGAGGATCAGTTTCAACAGGGGAAGTTAGAGCTTTCTGAGAACTGGAATGTAAACCCGCCATAGAAGCACGCTCCCAAAAAGGTGGATACGCCGAGGGCATCATGCTCGCTGGTAGAAGAATCTCCATGGGAAGTCGTTCTTTCAGCTAAAACCAAAATAATGCTGATAGATATCCAAGCATGTCCGGAAGTTAGATAGAGAAGCCCACTTGAACCGAAAATCATCAAAGGGATGCTGAAACCGCGCCCTTTACCGAAAATTGTCGACAAAGGGCAAAATCCCCAAGTCGGGCCTTCAAAGTCTTCGAAGAAAAAGAAGAAGACCAAGAAGCCTGTACAACCTGCCGAGTATAACGACAAATGCACAGATCTACAAAGGTATATTGACACGCTGGTGGAGTACAACCAGAAGGCGCGGACACCGATCACCCTCGAAGAGTTCCTCAAGCATATTCTTGAGAACGAAGAGAGTGACAAAAATGAGGAAAATGACTTATCAGAGAACGAAGACTATGTAGCAAGTTGCCACATGATTTCCCATTCATTGTTAAATGACGAAGAAGTGCCCTCAGCGTGAGAAAACGACACATAGGAACTGGGGGCAGGATCAGCGCCAAAATCCCCAGAATTGTCGGAAGACCCAATCGATAGGTTGTTAAATGAAGCGTTTAGAAAAAGCAAAGTTGACCGAGAACGCGAAACAACCATATAGGAATAGGCTAAGCATCAGCGTCAGGATGAACAAGCTGTGGCAAGGAAGAGTCGTAAAGTATTCCGACCAGACCAAAGCACACCTGCGGCAAACAAGAGCAGAATCAAGACAGAGAAGCGGTTCACCAAAACCCTGTCAGTAGGAATGAAGCCGCCACCTCTCAAAGGAAACACACCCGGGGTCATAAGCCTCAACAAGAGGACTCATTTCCGAACTACTGCCTATATCATCGGAGGGTTACTCATCCCACCGAAGAATGCAGTGCCTTCAAGAAGTGGTGGCAAGGATACGTTGCTCATCACCAACACTTCAAGAGGATGAAGCGTGAAGCTCGTCAACAGCGAAAAAGTGCGATGAATGCGTGTGAGAAAATGACTTGCAACTTTCATATGGTTGATACCAGTTCGGAAAAGGCAAAACTCCAAGTTCTTACCTTCGGGAGCGATTCTGAGGAAGAAACAACCCTCAGCCATCTCTTCAAGGATTCCACCTCCGAAAAAGAAGAGGAAGAGAAGAACCGCGAGAATATTCAGCCACGTAGCCGCACGCTTCCTGAAAAGAACCTCAGACCTACAAACAAAGGTTCAAGCAAAAGAGACAAAGGGAAAGAGAAAATCCTTGAGGAAATTGCCCTCGATGATTGAGTTGTCAAAGAGCTCGCAGCCAAGGACCCGCCTAAGAAAAATAAGGTGGATTACAATGTCTTAGCACATTTGAGGAGAATGCCCTCACAATTGAGCATACTGGATGCTCTCCTCCTGTCCAAAGAGGCACGAGATTTCCCGATCAAGGCATTGCAAGAGCCTGATCAATTCCAAGCTTTCTTAGCTGAAGAAAAGATGAAGGACGAACTTGCAGAGGTTCACACAGCTGACATCACATTTAGCGATGAGGATCTTCTCATCGGAACGTGCGAGCACAACCGTCCTCTATACGTCACTGGGTATTGCCATGACATCAAGATAGGAAAAATCCTTGTCGATAATGGATTCTCTGTCAACCTTCTCAACATGAAAGTGCTGAAGGAGATCTGCATGAACGTTCAACACTTAGCCCGAGACAAAATTACCATCTCCGGGTTTGACTCACAGTCGTCACGGATGCTGGGGTCCGTAATACTGACGTTATGCTTCGGATTGCTCATCACTGACATCAAATTTCACGTCATTGGCGCCAAGACTTGCTATAACGTTTTTCTCGGCAGTTCCTGGCTGCATGAGTACAACGTCATCCCTTATACACAATATCAGTGTATGAAGTATTTCAAAGACGGTTTGGAATACACCATCACGGGGGAGATAAACCCGTTCTCGGCAAATGAAGTCCAGAACTATGAAGATGTAAAATACTTCCTACCAGATTTCGAAGATACGGAGAAGTGTCATAAGACGGAGGATAAACGAAAGCCCGTTGCTACCATCCCAATCTTTAGGAGAGACACTAAGGAAGATGAAGAAGTAGTCTACTCGGGGAAACCCCAAGGCAATAGGCCCGGATCATCTAGTCCTATTCTGGTCTTTGGCAGTGACTCTGAGGACGAGGACAACGCCGTGTTCTCTGTTCGCCCGTCAGCACAAACCATTACTGGAGTTGATCAGAGCTTACAAGTCACTATGGTTCTGCCTTGGCATTATAAAGAACTCAATGTGCTCAATACATATAGCGTACAAGAACTACAGACTTTCTATATGCCTCCCTGGAAAAGAGCTGAAAAGGCGATCATTTTCTACCAATCGACGGAGACCAAAGTAGAAAAAGAAGTCTGGCATGGTGCCGATTTTGCGCTCGACTGGTTTCAACCAATCCGTCTCCCAAGATACCACTCGGAGGGATTGAAAAGGCTGTTAAGATGCCAAGGTGTACCACTCGAACAAACTGTTCGACAAGACCAATTCTACAAAAGATTTGGGATATTCCCGAGACTCAGCGAAAGATGCCAACGGGAAGATGGAGACAACCAGGTTCGGATACATTCGGTCTAGGAAACGAGAGCATTTCCACAGTTGCCGTGCTATAAATAGCTCTGGTAAAGATGAGAATGCTCTTCCAAATAGCTATGACGTTGAAACAGAACGAGATCCCTCTTTAAGAACGTTGAGCCCATCGTTCGAAGAACAGGTTGACCAGCTAATAAAAAAGACCTGTCAAAAGATTCGGGATGACCACAGTCGCGAAATGGCTATTTATGAAAAGTCCAGGATGCAATGCCTCAACCAACAGTCCGTGGAGAAAGAAGACTACAATAACCTTCATCCTTAGCTAGATGAACGTTCTCGCCTTGAAGGAAAATCCCGAAATAGAGGCAAAAATAAGGCGAAGAAAGCAAACAACGCCCGAAAATAGCAAAACGGGTCCAAGAAGACGTACACTTGAGGAAAAGCCAGCTGGAACCCGTCCATTTTGAAGAAGATGGGCCAGGAATACTCTTTCCCTCAAGACAAGACAAGGAAAATATTCATCATGAAGCACCAAATGATGACACTTCCGGAGTCTCGACACCCCGAACAAATAAACGAGGTCCATCATCCGGATTATTGCTCCTATCACCGAGCAATAGGCCATCCCCTTAAAGACTGCTTCATCTTCAAAGACTGGGTTGAAGAACAGTATCAACAAGGCAGGTTCGCTTTTTCCGACAGCCGGAGGGTAACCCTACCGCAAAATCATGAGCCAAAGAAAACCTATATCACAAGGATAGGACCAGCCCAGTATCAAGAATGGAAGCAGACTCGTACTTGCCATGCGATAACACTTTCAGAAGGGGAAGGGCTGTTAGGTCCACGTTACCCACCCCGGTTCTTTCGGGGAGACGGAATAGGTAAAAATCAAATTTTTCCTCAAAAGGTAACATGGACCATCCATGAAGGATCTTTGCTAAACAAAAACTAACTAAAAAACTACAAGTTCTAGCTACTATGTAGAATGGTTATACCTAAGTCTTGAACTCCTTCTCTTCTTTTGGTGGTTCTCCTCCTTGTTTGCTCCTTGTAGTGGCTTGAACGGCTCCTCCTCCTCGTCTCCTCTTTGCCGTAGATGGATCCACCCGAGGGCCTCGAACTTGAGGTCCTATCTTAACCTAGAGATAACTAAGGTGCTTGGTTTGGCAAACCTAGAACCTTAGAATGAGTAGAGAAGAGTTATGGTGGTTTTGTCTCAATGGTTCATGATTTCCAACTCATGGAACACTTGAACCTTGAGAGAGGAAGAGGGAGAGCTTTCTTTCTAAGAGAGAGAAAGAATATGATAGAATGAGCTCTCATAATGCAACCATGCTCACAAAAGCAAAAATAATAATGATAATAATAATAATTAAGAATTGTGATGGTTAGTTTCAATGACCATTATCATTTCATGCAATTATTGTATTTTGTAAAGAACAACAAGTAAACAAAAGTCATAGAAATGATGATGGTCAACAAGTCCACAATGGTCAACTGGTCAACAAAGTCAACAAGTCAACAAAAGTCAAATGTTCAACTCAACCATGGTACAATAATCCTTAATTAATATTATTAATCATATTTCTTATTCTCATTAGGGTTTAGGAAAAAGTCAACGGCCAACAAGTCAACCAAAATCAAATGGTCAACAACCCTAATGAGAATCCTCTTTCTCTGCCTCTGTCAACTGTGCATACACACCCGCATCCGTGTTCCAAAGAACACGAATACACTGAGACAAAACCAATCCTAAAACAAGTACCAGGATCTGGCTTAAACCAAAGCCCGCTAGTAATAACTGTCCGGACACCAAACGTGCACAAGTGCGCGGATGTGAATGAACCCCGTCGCAAAACCATGCAACCTCTACTCTGTTTTGCCCAAAGGCGAGTAACCCTCTGTGTGGGACTATAAACGCTCGACACTATGCTGGCAGTGGGTTTAACCACAGGCCGCAAGCGGTACTAGCTGTACGTAACAGTCCCCAGGTAGATGCCGACAAGAAGACTGATGAGATGAACCCATCCTAACTCCTACTGAGCCTGAATGTGACAATCTCCGTACAGTCCGGTCTGTTCATCTGAGAATATCGCATGGCGGGCCTAGGGGGGCGGTAAACGTCAGCCCCCTAATAGCGGTACAAGTCGTGTCGGAGTGTAGCCCAAAACACCCTGAGAATCTACTGGAAAACCTACCAGCAATTCTCGCTTGCCCTGGCCAGGGATGACAATGTGTAATGGCTCTCCTAGACACAGCGCGATATCAACTCCCAATACCGGGAGAGACGAATCCTGTCTAACCGTCAATGCCTCCAAGTGCTTCGGGACTGCACCCAACTACTACCTATTTGCACGACTCAGTAGAGCCGTGGTAGGGTAGTAATCTAAGAACGGTGGGAACACACTCGAGGCGAAGTGACAGTGTCAAGTCAGCGGACTAAGCTGTACTCATATCACCTGGGAACTGTTAACTGACGATAGGTATAATACCAACCAACAGTTCCCGACGAGTCCTGTCCAGTATACTCGTAACCTAACGAGCACCTGCATACTATCTCCAGTACGACGTACTGATGGCTGTGGGACAGACCATCTCCCCTGCTGGGAAGAGAAGCGTATGCACCAGTCTACTCTGGAGTATCGATGCCCTGTCTCGATAATCCTACGTCTAGGGACCAAAATAAGGATGTGCTTATAGACTACCCAGCCTCCACTAGTGTGATCGCCATCACAACGCCGGTAGTCAAGCAAAAATCCCAAGGGCTCTACTAATATGTTTTTAGCGATATGTTAAAAGAAACATATACTCATATTAAGATAGAAACAAACCAAGTAGCATACTATTATATCGAGCAAGATTGTCGTAAAACCGTATATATATATCCCAAGCCTCCAAAATGTATTATACAAACTAGTACTATACAATAATGGCCTCTAGGGCATACATATCTAACAAGGGCATGAGGCTATGGATGACCTTTTCAAGTGCATCACAAATGAAGACGAGGATTAGGTGATCTCAGAATTTCCACCGGCACCAAAAGAGCTGGAAGACGGGATATACACCACGCCGGACAACCTAAGAAAAATTGACTTAGGAACGGAAAATGATCCGAGGCCAACGTTTGTCAGTGAACTGCTATCTAAAAAATAGGTAGCCACGTTAAAAGGCGTGCTCATGCAATATAAACACTGCTTCGCATGGAATTATTTTGAGATGTCGGGATTAGATAAAAAAAGTAGCAGTACATAAACTGACCATATCGCCGGACATCAAGCTAGTCAAGCAAGCGCCAAGAAGAATGCGGCTCGAACTCGAGATGAGTATCAACGCCGAAGTTAAAAAACTAATTGACTCCGGCTTCATCCAAGAAGTTCAATATCCTGACTGGATTGCTAACATCGTTCCGGTGATGAAGAAAAATGGGACGGTGCGCATCTGCGTGGACTTTCGGGACCTCAACAAAACTTGCCCGAAAGATGATTTCCCAGTACCTACTACCTTGCTGATGATCGATAACACGTCTACCCATGAAGTCTTCTCCTTCATGGACGGATCTTTAGGATACAATCAAATAAAAATGCATTCCAAAGACCAAAAGCATACTGCCTTTCGGACTCCGCTGGGCATATTCTTCTATAAAGTGACGCCTTTCGGTCTGAAGAACGCTGGCGCTATCTACCAGAGGGCCATGACGAAGATCTTAGATGATCTCATCCATGAGATTGCTGAATGCTACATCGACGACCTTGTGGTAAAAAGAAAGTCATATGAATAACATTGGGAACATCTAAACACAGTGTTTCAACATCTTCGGAAGTATAATATGAAGATGAAACTTCTAAAATACGCGTTTGGAATCTCCTCTGGCAAATTCCTAGGATTCATCATACGGCACCGGGGTATCAAAATCTACCCCTCAAAGATCAAGGCGATTACGGAAATGCCCACGCCAAGGACTCTCAAGCAATTGCGATCCCTTCAAGGAAAGCTCGCGTATATCCGATGGTTCATAGCTAACCTGTCAGGAAAATGTCGTCCCTACAGTCATCTAATAAAGAAGGGGACCCCGTTCGTCTGGGATCAAAAATGCCAAAACGCACTAGATGAAATCAAATAGTACTTACAAAATCTTCCAGTATTGACCGCTCCGGTGAAGGGAAAACCCCTCATCCTGTACACAACAGCCCTTAAGGGTTCTATAGACGCTTTATGGGCATAGGAGAACGACCAGGGAAAGGAAAGATCTCTCTACTATTTGAGTCGAGTTCTTGTGGGGGCAGAAAACGATTACTCCCTCATCGAAAAGCATTATCTGGCACTAATCTTCGCGATAAAGAAGCTCAGACATTACGTCTTGGCACATGAAGTCCATCTTATATTAAAGGTGGATCCTCTCAAATATCTAATGTCGAAGGCCATACTAATTGGAAGGCTCACCAAATAGGCCCTCCTCCTGATGGAGTTCACGATAACATATCGACTCCTCAAAGCAGTGAATGGCCAGGCCATTGCTGACTTCCTTGTCGAGCATCCGATACCAGCCGACTCCCCTTTAAATTGCGATTTGACGGATGAACATGGATTCGACACAATCGAAGGAGAGAAGGAAGAAAATGATTCCCAATAGGAACTCTGCTTCGACGGAGCATTTTCCTTGAAGAGGTGAAGTCAAACACCCTCATAATCAAGGCCGGAGTGGGCCTTATCTTCGTGACTCCGCAAGGAGGGATACTGCGTTATGCCCTTTTCTTAACGGAGCCAAGGACTAATAACGAAGCTGAATATGAAGTTTTGATAGTAGGTCTCGAGATCACTGTCGACATGGGAATCAAAGACCTCCTCATATATGGAGACTCCCAGCTGATTGTTAGCCAAGTAAATGGCGACTATCAAACGTGCAAGCCAGAGCTGATAACGTACGGCGAAAGAGTGCAGCAACTGCTGACACAAATCCCCTCATACATCTTGGAGAGTATACCGCGTGCAGAAAATAGCAAGGCAGATACATTGACCAAGCTGGCCAAGGTATTAGCCGACGAAGATCTTGATGACGTAAGGATCATCGTGCAAAGCCGCAGGGTTCTCGCGCCAGCAGGAATATCTTTGGAGGATTTAACAGAGCCATCTGAAGGAAAAGAAATGACCAAACAAGCAGCCCTCCAAATAGAGGATGAAGAAAAGGTCAAGGATTGGAGGAAAGTCTTCATAGACTATTTCAAATCCCAACGAACGCCCAAAAATGCATCATCTAGACATCAGCTCATGAAACGAGCTCTGTCTTTTTCCTTCATCAATGATAATATATACAAGAGATCGTTCGACCGCCTGTGGCTAAGATTCCTGGGACCAGAAGAAGCGAACAGATTCGTCCAAGAAACTCAATACGGACTCTGCGGTTCTCATCAAGCTGGGCCAAAAATGAAGCTGGAGATCAAAAGAAAGGGTTATTATTGGCCCACAATGATTTAGGACTGTCTTGAATATGCGAGGCAGTGTCACTCGTACCAAATTCATGGAGACTTCATCCACCAGCATCCAAACCCGCTACACCCAACAGTAGCTAGCTGGCTGTTCGAAATGTGGGGAACCGATATATTCGGCCCCATAGAACCAGCATCATACAAAGGACACCGGTTCATACTGGCAAAGACCGACTACTTCTCCACGTGGCCAGAAGCAGTACCACTAAGGGAAGTGAAAAAGGAGAATATCCTCCATTTCTTCAGGACATATATCATCTATCGATCCGGCACTCTGCGACGAATTATCTCGGATAATGGACCAGCTTATAAAAGTCAAAAAATCAGTCGCTTCGTAGAGCAGCATAAAATAGATTGGAGATACTCTTCGTTCTACAATTCTCGTTCCAACGGTCTAGCTGAAGCTTTCAACAAGACCCTGGCAAAGATTATAAAGAAAATGGTGTCCAGAAACAAAAAAGATTGGAAAGAAAGGCTACAAGAGGCTCTTTGGGCATACCGTACTACGTTCAAAACAGCTACGCATACAACACCATACACGTTGGTATTCGACACGGAAGCAGTGTTAGTTATATATATGCCCTAGAGGCCATTACTGTACATTGGATGTATATTGTAGTGGATGCTGGGACATATATAGGTAGGACTTTCTTGCTCGACATGATAGTACGCTATCTGGTTGCACTTTGTCTTAACATGTATACTTTCTGTCTCTCTGATTACATGTTGATAAAGCCCTTAGGATATGTACTCGACTTCCAGGACTATGATGTAGATCATACTAGTGGGGCCTGGGTAGTCCATGAGTACATCCTTGAATTGTTCCTAGTCGAGGGAATATCGAGACGGGGCATCGATATTCCAGAGTAGACTAGCGCATATCTTCTCGACCCATGCGATGGGCGATGGATGATCCCATATCCATTGGTGTTTGATATCGAAGATGGTATGCGGGTGCTCAGTGGAGACTGGGTACACTGAACGGACTCGCCGAGAACTCCCAGATGGTATTATACCTCACGTCAGATGGCAGTTCTCTGGTGACACTGGTACAGCTTAGTCTGTTGACCCGAGATCGTCATAGAGTCTTGTGTGTCTCCCACTGTGCTTTGATTTCCACCCTACCACGGCTCTACTGAGTTGTGCAAACAGGTGGTTTTTGGGTACAGTCCCGATTCACATGGAGGCAATGAGCGATAGGAGGGGATTCATCTCTCCCGGTATTGGGGGTTGATGTTGTGCAATGCTCGACTGGCCATAACAGGAAATCCCTGGCCAGGGTTGCAGTGATATACTGGTAAGTGTTATCAGTAGTTTCACGAATGTTATGGACCCTACGTCGGCATGACTTATCGAGCTATTGGGGTCTGACGTTTACCACCCCTAGGCGAGATATGCGACATATCAGACGAACAGACCGGACTATACGGTAGTGTTACTGGTCGGATTCGCAGGAGTGTGAGCGGGCTTGCTCGTCGATCTTCTGATCGCTCAATACCCGGGTGGCCGTTACGTTTGGCAGACCGCTTGCGCCTTGTGGGTGCATGATATGATCATCATTTGCTACCGGCGTATTGACGAGTCTTTAGAGTCCTACACAGAGGTTTCCTGGTTCAAGCGAAACGAAATAGGAGTGCATATGAGATATGTGCGGGACCGAGAATAATGCGTGTATGTGATACCGTGTTTGATTCTCGCGATCAATGTATCGAATGGTTATATGCGATATAACCTAGTTATCGAATCAAGGATTGATTCGATAAGCCGACACATTGGATACTAGCCGGTTATATGCGATATGACCGGATCGTTAAATCAAGTGTTGATTTAATGATTTAATACATAATTATATATTTGATATATTACTTTGCATTAACTAGTATCGGTTCACTTTAAATGGATTTTCTCACGCGGATGTGCACATTGTATATTCGATATAGTTTTGTGCACATGATTGTATCATGTTTGATGATACATTCTTGCTTGGTTTTGTGTAAAGTGTTAAACCATGGTTAATTGGTGATTAGGGTTTCTTTTTCATTTACTTAATCATTTATTTATTCCTTTTATTTATTTTGGAAAAAGGAAAGATAAAGAGATAAGAATGGTTGCTAGATTTGTTTTTATTTGAAAGCTTCTTGAAGCTTTGACCTTAGTCCACCATTCTTGTCTTTTATCTAACCCTAACCACTATCTAACCTAAGTTAAGTCTCTACACTAAACCATGGTCAATGATATGATAAGTATTGTATTTTATTTTCTATTTTAGTTTAAGTTATCATATCATCTTCTTCTTCTTCATCTTCTTCTTCCATGGATGTAGCTTGCTACTCCAATGGCAAGTGTTGAAAAAGTGTGAGAAATCCAAAACTAAAGTTTACCCACTTCCTATTTCTTCATCCTCTATCTATTTCCAAGTAGTATAGGGTGTTTCCTTCACAAGTTTTCCAAGCTTGATGAAGTTGGAGCTTGTTCTTGCGATATCTCGACGTAGATCATCTTCGGCATTGAACCGACGATCAAGCTCGCCCATTCTTCGATGATACCGATACTTGAGTTCCGGATTCATTTTGGACAGCCGAGGGGACTTCGTTGCGGAGCCGTGGAGGTGGTGGACCGGATCTACAAAGGTTGTATGTCCGTTCCCTTAGTTAAATTGTTAACTAGTTTATGTTTCGCCTAAATATCTAGTAAACGATCCGTAGTCGGGTTTGTAGGCACCCGTAAAATTTTATTTGTGCATGTTTGGTCACTTGTGAAACTTAACTAGAGTGCCTAGGAACCCTACAGTGGTATCAGAGCCTAGCTAGAGCCTTAGGCGAAGTCCAGACGCGATTTGAAGTCCGATCGAACCGAAACCCTACCCGGAAAATTGCTCTCTGTCCAATTTTTAAAATCTGGTCTTTTTCCACATTAAAAATGTTCAGAAAAATCAGCAGGTTAATATATGATATACTGTGAAATTCGTGCCCATAATTCCTCAATCTTGCCGCGCTTCCGCGGCACGAGCTAGCCTCGTGCGGCGGTTGCGCGGCGGTACGGAATGATTATTTAGTAATTTTTGCACAGTATCTCATAATTATTTGTGCTGGTATTCCTGGGTATTTTTAATATTTATTCCAGAGTAGAATTTTTCTGAGTTGATTTGGGGCTTGGGTATTTCGATCGGGGTATCAAATTTTGTCTGTGTGGCTTTCCGGATAAATTTTAGAATATGTTAAAAAGTTCGACCGGATATAAATACCCAACTTTTCCCCTGTCGGGAAATTTCCAAGTGTTGGATTTTTCCGTAGTTTGACGACATTCTAAGTAGTGCAAGTAACGCGATGGTCCCTCTAGAAGACACAAACCTTAACTCGATTATGTGACCGTCTTGAACTGCCCTTTGAACCTTCGGGTTTGGGGCAGTACGGCGTGCCACATGTGAGGCGTTGGCTTGACCCTTCTACGGCTGGACCGTTGGTACTGAGGTACGAACGGAATGTTGTTAGACATATTTCATGTGTTGATCTGTATCGGGAAAACTTGGGTGTTCGATTGTTCGATCGAAAAGTTTAACATTTTCTGTTTATCTGGAATGTGATACAATAATTGGAATTCACAAATAGTTATGTGATAACTAAATGAATGTTATAAACATAGCACTTTAGTCTCACTTGATCGGTTGCCACGGAATTTTGATGTGATCAAAAGTCCGTCGCAATCACGTAGCGTACGCGGATACTCGCCGGGTAAACTTAATAGACAGCCTCACCCCATAGCCCCGACAAAGTGACTGTAGGAGAACCCCGTCGCCGAAAGCATCCGTTCGGGTGCTCGCGGCAGCGGTGTTCCGCCTTGGTGCACTTCGTCGACGGTATCGGGGGTGCGGCTGCCTACTAAAGTTTTCGACGAGCATTCGATCAGGATGTCGGGAATCTTGTTGAATTACCCGACTTGATATTGAAAAGTGTTTTCGATTTTGAGAATAAAATGCGGGGTTTATAATTGTTAGGCATGCGATGTCTAAGTAATTCATTTTGTCAGGCATGCGATGTCTGAGGTGGTTGCGGATTCCAACTGTTGTAGTTTTACACTTTCTTTTCTGTGACCGTAAGTGTAATATGTGATATCGCCGGTTTCGTTGCTATACGTCAACGACAATTGGGATGCGCATATTTACTTACGTTGATGACTTGTGATGTTATGTGTTGCTGGATATGTTATATTGGATCGTCGTGTTTGAATAGCCGGGGGGTTTTTATGTGAGATGAGTGTTTTTCATTTTCATTCATGTAATAACTTGTATGTAATATTCTTTTATTGGGGCGCTTCCAGGTTGCGGAAGTAGTCACCATTTGTATATTATTTACTTTTCTGCACTAGGATAGACCCAAGGAGGGGAGCACAAGTAACCGGGTTCTGGGGTCCAGTGGGAGACCAACTCGAGGAGTCGAGTCCGGGTTTCCTAACCCTAGAATTGGCAGGGTTGCTTGCCGCTCTCGTAGGGGTCTAGGGGTGTGGGATTGGCTATTCATCACGACCGTGGAATCCGTGTTTTATACTGGCTCGTATTGAAAACACGGACGTCCTAGTATATCCAATATTTCATATGTTTCTTCTGCTGTGTTTTATCTGTGATCATGCGATGTTCTGTGTTCTGTGACAGGTATTATATATAGTATATATGATATATTATATAGACGTTGCTTATGTTTTACACCCGCGCTAGCCCTGCCTCACTCTGGCGTTAGTTACCTAACCTAACGGTGCAGACGGGACATCGAGGCGAATGCGGATGGCATAAGTGTACGTCATATCTATCTGTGATGTTTAGGTAACTTAAAATGATGGGATATTCATTAATGAGATTAATGAAAGAAAATAAACCTAATTGATGTTGTGGAATCGAATTTCAAAATAAAACAGGTAGCTACAGTTCTTGCTTTGCATCGCGGTGTTCATTATAGAACATCCTGCACCTTATTCGATGAGGAAAGGACCGAGATCCCTTCACCGGGAGTGACTCCTTTAGCAATAACTGGCAGATGCTACAACCCTCGGTTTGTCTTTGATCGCTTCTATAGTTTCCGCTTTGCACAGTGATATATATGATATATCCCGTACCTCATTCGACGAGGAAAGGGCCGACGATCCCTTCACCGGGAGTGACCCCTTTAGCAAAACTAGAAAAGCTTCAAAAACATTCCATTTAAAAACCATTTGATTCCGCAACGAGATCAAGTTCAAAGCGTTAAAGGTTTTCACAAAAACCAGCCGCAACCCTCCGTCATTTTAGGAAGTAGAGTACTTAGTATTCGTGCTGTGTTTGTTGACCATAGTCAAGGCACAGTGTACGGTAGCTAAGTGATGTCTTCCTACACCGCATATGATGCGATTAATTAGGACAGTCGCGTGACTTTGTTGACCTTAGTTAAGGGTCATGTGGGTGGGTCTAATTAATCACGAAATGACGGGTAGAACTTGACTAGTACTTATGATTTGTTGACCATAGTTAAGGTCATAGGTGCTAGGGGTAAAAATATTATCGGGAATTTCAAGTGTTGAAATTTGCAATGAGATTGCATACCTTCTATGAGATAGTTGGATCCCGATACCCGCTGCGAGTAAAAGTTACTCCTGGAAGAGTTTTATACATTACAATTAGCCGATCAAGTAGGTGTCTAGAAAGGTGTCAACGGGGTTACGCCTCTGGAAAAACGAGGTTTACATTAATTAGGTTCGTGCGAAAGCACGGGGGACCTCCCTCAAAGTACCGACACTGGCCTGGCTGAAAGATTGGCGAACTTGTAGTGTGTAATTAATCCCGGCTAGTCTTTCCTTTTAGGGTTTGAAGGAAGATTTGATAAAAAGCAGTGGGAGCCATCCTGATTAGATAAAATTATAACCAATCTATTCTTGACAGAGCGCACGCTGAGTGTTTTTTTCTCTCTCTCTCCAGGTAGCGACCATATCACGCCTTAATCAAGATAATAATACGGATTATTGACCGAACCCGCTTGTTATACTGAGCTGGGGAACGTTGGTCCCGCTCCAACTTGTAAATGTTATAAGACAGAGCAGGAATTTGGGGATTACCAGAATTCCCGTGCCGCCCAAACGAAGAGAGTGCATACTGATGCATCATCTTCGGGTGTGTTCGTTACAAAGAACTGATTCTCTGTATCCTCTACGTCCTGGGTATATGATACCGGATCAGGATCCCAGATATGTAATCTGTTACATAGGGCTACAAAAAGGTAGAAAAACTGAGAACGGGTGATAAGTTTCATGAGACAGAAACCGGGGCAAGTGTTGCAGCCAAGTCTGTTGGTCACTGTCACCCTGTATTACCAATACATTGATTCTGAACAAATGCTATTAGATGCCGAACCTGATATACAAAATCATATCAGTCTCTTTATTAGTAAAGAAATGATAAAATTTTGTATAGTTGGATAATGTTTTGAACATTTCCTATATCAAAAGTTGATCGATTCAGGTGCATTATCTAAAAGCATTGATGTTCTAAATCAAACTACAGTTCTTAGTATATGAAACACACACAAGAGGAAGAGTTCAGAAATGAACGAATCCTTCTTGAGGTATTGTAGACTAGGTCAAATCAATGCGACCCGACTGGCTAGAGTTACATAAAGATGCATGTTTAAATTAGTTTGAACTTACATCTTGTGAAACTCGCCTGTCATGTCACAAAGATAAAATGACACTAGCTTTGTTTATTGGAAACAGAGAAAGAGTTAGTAAACTCTTGGGATGATACATGTTGATGTATGTAAGGTCCCCTGTCTACACATACCAAGACTGGTTCTTTATACTTTATTACGTTCTCTGATGATCTTTCGAGTTTCAGACCTATGTTCCTGTTGAAACACAAGTCCGAACCTTTTGAGATATTCACAGAATATAAGTTAGAAATAGAGAACCAAAATACGGGTATAAGTATTATATCCTTTGATGTGATCAAGGAGGAGAATACTTGAGCATAGAATTCCTGGACTATTCTAAAGGAGAATGAGATTCTCTCTCAGCATTACTCCTCCGAATACACCATAGCACGATGGTATATCGGGGAGGAGCAATCACACCCTATATGATATGGTGTGCTCTATGATGAGTACTACTGAGTTACCTTTTTCCTTTTGGGAGTTATGCACTTGAGAAGCTGCATACCTATTGAATTAGGTTTGAATCAAATCACAGCCTACCACTCCATATAAGATATGGTATAGGAAGAACCTATCTCTTAAGTAAGTTAAGATTTGGGATTGTCCGGCCTATGTCAAAAGCAAAATCCGGACAAGATCGAGGCAAGATCAGTTCTGTAGAACTGGAAAGGTTCCAGCTGTACAAAACTGCTAATGATTTGGTAGAACCAAAGGATTCAATAGTTTCCGACGAACCTCAGCCTCTCCGCCGATCTAGTAGGGTTCCTCATCCGCCTGAGAGATACCTCGGTTTCTCGATGACAGTGGGAGCAAGGATTGCATCATGAGATGATGACCCAACTAGTTTCGAGCAGGCCATCGAGAGTAGGGACTCTGTAAGAATGGCTGGATGCTTAGCGATCTGAGATGGAATCCATGTACACCAGCAAAGTATGGACTTTAGCTGCTATATCTGAAGGGTTAAATCCCCATCAGGAGCAAGTATATCTTGAGAGGATTACTTGGTGTAGATGGAAAAGTTGAGACTTTCAATGCTAGGCTTGTTAAAGGTTTTAGTCATCAACCAGGCGTGGATAATGATGAAACCTTTTTCCAGTAGCTATGCTTAAGTCTATCCAGATCCTACTTACCACGGCTACATACCATGACTGCGATATCTGGTGGTTGGGTGCCATGACTACTTTTCTAAATACTGATTTAGAAGAGAACGTCTATAAGAACACAGCCAGAGGTCTTCGTAAACAGTGGGAGCAGCGGAAACGTGTGCAAGTTGCTTTACATAATGAAGCAGGCATCGCGGAGTTGGAACGTCTGTTTTGATGTGATAGTCAAAGTGTTTGACTTCATCAAAATGGTAGACAAACCTTGTATATACAAAAGGGTAGTAGAGAGTAATGTGGTCATCTTCGTATTGTACGAAGACAACATGCTCTTGATAGGAAGAAAGTTTCCTATACTACGATCGATCAATCTCCTATTATCACAAGGATTCTCCAAATAGGATCAAAGTGATACCTCCTAAATCCTGAGTTTTTATCTATGAGATAGATTAATTGGATGCTAGGATTCTCACTAGATGTAGTGAGATGGTATCAATAGATCCTGGGCAGAATCACTGGAAGTGTTCCAGGGTGATAAAGACGACTGAATGTCAGTCACAGGCACTGTCTTTACCCTAAGTAAAGGGACGGTATGTTGGAAAAGTTCCAAGCTAGATACCGTGGCAAACTAGACGATAAAGGCTGGTAACATCGCTATTGAAGATACTACCAAAGAGGAAGTTTGGGTGTATATTGGTTCATATGATGAACTAGGTTCCTACCATTGTGTGACAATGGAACTGAGGCTTTGGCCCTGGAACCCTGGTCCCATCAGTGACCCAGACATAATCTAAGGCAGCATCACCTGATCATGGAGATAGTTGATCTCCAGGTTGATCAAGGTTAGGAGAGTAGACTCAGAGGACAACACGGCGGATCCACTCACGAAGGCCCTTTTTCCCAAAGAGAGACAATTTAGGGGATGGTTGAGTATGTGATACTGCAACCACTGCTACAGATGGCCCTAGTGCAAGTGGGAGATTGTTAGTTATATATATGCCCTAGAGGCCATTACTGTACATTGGATGTATATTGTAGTGGATGCTGGGACATATATAGGTAGGACTTTCTTGCTCGACATGATAGTACGCTATCTGGTTGCACTTTGTCTTAACATGTATACTTTCTGTCTCTCTGATTACATGTTGATAAAGCCCTTAGGATATGTACTCGACTTCCAGGACTATGATGTAGATCATACTAGTGGGGCCTGGGTAGTCCATGAGTACATCCTTGAATTGTTCCTAGTCGAGGGAATATCGAGACGGGGCATCGATATTCCAGAGTAGACTAGCGCATATCTTCTCGACCCATGCGATGGGCGATGGATGATCCCATATCCATTGGTGTTTGACATCGAAGATGGTATGCGGGTGCTCAGTGGAGACTGGGTACACTGAACGGACTCGCCGAGAACTCCCAGATGGTATTATACCTCACGTCAGATGGCAGTTCTCTGGTGACACTGGTACAGCTTAGTCTGTTGACCCGAGATCGTCATAGAGTCTTGTGTGTCTCCCACTGTGCTTTGATTTCCACCCTACCACGGCTCTACTGAGTTGTGCAAACAGGTGGTTTTTGGGTACAGTCCCGATTCACATGGAGGCAATGAGCGATAGGAGGGGATTCGTCTCTCCCGGTATTGGGGGTTGATGTTGTGCAATGCTCGACTGGCCATAACAGGAAATCCCTGGCCAGGGTTGCAGTGATATACTGGTAAGTGTTATCAGTAGTTTCACGAATGTTATGGACCCTATGTCGGCATGACTTATCGAGCTATTGGGGTCTGACGTTTACCACCCCTAGGCGAGATATGCGACATATCAGACGAACAGACCGGACTATACGGTAGTGTTACTGGTCGGATTCGCAGGAGTGTGAGCGGGCTTGCTCGTCGATCTTCTGATCGCTCAATACCCGGGTGGCCGTTACGTTTGGCAGACCGCTTGCGGCTTGTGGGTGCATGATATGATCATCATCTGCTACCGGCGTATTGACGAGTCTTTAGAGTCCTACACAGAGGTTTCCTGGTTCAAGCGAAACGAAATAGGAGTGCATATGAGATATGTGCGGGACCGAGAATAATGCGTGTATGTGATACCGTGTTTGATTCTCGCGATCAATGTATCGAATGGTTATATGCGATATAACCTAGTTATCGAATCAAGGATTGATTCGATAAGCCGACACATTGGATACTAGCCGGTTATATGCGATATGACCGGATCGTTAAATCAAGTGTTGATTTAATGATTTAATACATAATTATATATTTGATATATTACTTTGCATTAACTAGTATCGGTTCACTTTAAATGGATTTTCTCACGCGGATGTGCACATTGTATATTCGATATAGTTTTGTGCACATGATTGTATCATGTTTGATGATACATTCTTGCTTGGTTTTGTGTAAAGTGTTAAACCATGGTTAATTGGTGATTAGGGTTTCTTTTTCATTTACTTAATCATTTATTTATTCCTTTTATTTATTTTGGAAAAAGGAAAGATAAAGAGATAAGAATGGTTGCTAGATTTGTTTTTATTTGAAAGCTTCTTGAAGCTTTGACCTTAGTCCACCATTCTTGTCTTTTATCTAACCCTAACCACTATCTAACCTAAGTTAAGTCTCTACACTAAACCATGGTCAATGATATGATAAGTATTGTATTTTATTTTCTATTTTAGTTTAAGTTATCATATCATCTTCTTCTTCTTCATCTTCTTCTTCCATGGATGTAGCTTGCTACTCCAATGGCAAGTGTTGAAAAAGTGTGAGAAATCCAAAACTAAAGTTTACCCACTTCCTATTTCTTCATCCTCTATCTATTGCCAAGTAGTATAGGGTGTTTCCTTCATAAGTTTTCCAAGCTTGATGAAGTTGGAGCTTGTTCTTGCGATATCTCGACGTAGATCATCTTCGGCATTGAACCGACGATCAAGCTCGCCCATTCTTCGATGATACCGATACTTGAGTTCCGGATTCATTTTGGACAGCCGAGGGGACTTCGTTGCGGAGCCGTGGAGGTGGTGGACCGGATCTACAAAGGTTGTATGTCCGTTCCCTTAGTTAAATTGTTAACTAGTTTATGTTTCGCCTAAATATCTAGTAAACGATCCGTAGTCGGGTTTGTAGGCACCCGTAAAATTTTATTTGTGCATGTTTGGTCACTTGTGAAACTTAACTAGAGTGCCTAGGAACCCTACAAGCAGTGCTTCCCCTGGAAATAGAACTCCCTTCTTGTCATGACCCGAATGTGTGGAACGTGACTGGCACATAAATCACGCAACGTCTAGAGACGTAACATAATCTAAGTCAAAACCCAGAAATCTAAACCGTTTAATGAAATAGAGTGAAGAAATACTTGTTTTAAAAGGTGTTTTTAATAAAATAAAGTCACGTTAAAAATTTTAAAAGCATGAAATTTTCCCGAAAATTTCGGTAGAGTTTTCTTTGTAAAAACTGACCCCAAACGTGTATAAAACATGAATATGTATAAACAATGAAATAAGGCATCCCCATGCGGGAGCTAGCTCTTCGCCGAATGGAGGAACACAACCACATGCAAGATACATCATAATAGTGTAAAATAAACATATAAAAGCAAGAAATAAGAAATCACCAAGTCGGCTCACATGAGCTCGATACTAGATAACAAAATATACAAATCTCACTGTCCATTCTCTAGGTCACATATACAAATGGTCGATGGAGTGTACTAGATACAAGGTAAATATATATGGTGGGAACAAAAGAATATCCTCCCGAAAATCCACCTATGCGCAAATCCTCGAGTCGAAGCAAAAGGAAACAGAAGAAGAAGAAGAAGTATGCCTGCCGCTACATTGCTGACGGATCAGTCCTGCAAGACACTGTGGCACAACGGGGGTGAGTTGCAAACTCGTGAGTAATAAGTAACATCTAATGAGACTATCACAAGCATGCACGCAAATGCGTTACAGCCTATGTATACAACAATGATGCTATGCACTAATATGAATGCAACATGAATGAATGATCAAGCACGAAATCTGGATATATATCTGGTATGAGAAAAATCTGTGTTCTTATCTTAGTAAAACTTTTGTATAATAAAACCTGGGTATCATCAAATAAAATCGATAGAAAACCGTGTCAATATCGATACCATATATATGTCAAATCTCGGTAGCCGTCCCTCAGATCGGCCGTCAAATCCGTCAAATCACACGACTCCGGTCGGTATCCTCCGGATGACCGTCAGGTAGGTAGTGCTCCCCTGCCTGGCTCAACGTCTCTTTATACAGCCCTCTTACCCCGGGGTATCTCACCGGGTCCACCATGTACCCGCAGACGGTGCACCCCCTCCTCGAATTGGGTATGTGTACACACGTGGCTCAAGAACCGAAAAAAATTATGGTGGATGCCACACACGTCATATCACGAGAAAACCGCAATTTCTATTTAAAAATGATAATAAGGTTATGAAAGTCCTTTGCGGTTTTCCCCAAATCCAGAAATCTCATGAATACAGAAATCTCCAAGAAAAATCACAATATATGAATATGCCGAAAATGATGAATATCTATGATATCAATATAATGCAATGAGATGAATGGTATTGAAACTACATGTCAATAGTAATGCAACAATACCGATTGTTTAACAAGTTCTATAGTGTTCGTGACATAGCAATTAACAATGGCGTTTGTGTTCACATAAATAGTGCGCGTGCGGCATGAACCATTGGTAATAGTGCAAGTGTCCTAAGTTATAATATCAATGTGCATGATGATGCAAATGCTATATGAAAATGATATACGCATGTGAACACAAGAAGTTTAATTAAATCCTGATCTATCGGGCACTTTACGCCATCTAAGTGATTCCTCTATAGATGTGTACATCTACTCACAGGAACGTCTCGGCTATTCGAATCCGATCACCGCCTTGCCTTTCCTTGCCGCGTCCGACATCTCCGCGACTGATCCTATAATCGCACAAATAACACATATAAGGCTAAACATTTAAATAGACACGAAGAAAAAATGATATGAAGCAACTAACGCGCACTAGCTAGACGTGTGTGCAATTGGTGCACAAGACGTGCGTGACATCGCCACAAACCACAACTAGGGATTGCTATGCATAGCAAACACCAAACCTAGAATCTAAACGTTCAAATCGCATAAGACATCACACTAACTAATGGGGGAAAAGGTTGTACATCATTCACAACCGAAACTTAACTAAAACCTTTTCTTTAAAAAAAACTAGTTAGCAACCTTATGGTATTTTAGTGCAAATCTAGGTGGATTAGTAAGTCTATTAGCCACTAATCACACTTAAATGCCCTAATTAAGCCATACAACACTAACTAAATCTAATCTCACTTAAACACACTAAACATGCAATTAAGTTACATAAACACCTAATTTAGACAAATAAAAGCAAAGATTAGTAAGTTAACAATTAGATTAGTTTTATATCTCAAAATGATTTGGAAAAAAATCCAAACTTGCTAGCCAAAATGAAGACTTGAATCAAAGAACCTTGCTTAGTTTGGAAAATAGAATTTTTGAGATGATTTTAGTAGGAATTAGTGTTGATTTTGAGGAGATTTGAGGTGAGGTAGTGAGGGTTTTTACCATGAAAAAGAAGAAGGAGATGAGGGATGGGCTGCGGAAATTTTGGCGAGGAGGGGAGAGAGTGAGGGGTGAGGTAACCATGGCACACACATACACCATACCTCAATACAAAAATGATACCATACCTCTTTTCTTTTTATTTTATTTTGCTTTTAATCTTTTTCTATGTAAAACCTAGAATCATCTTAAGCACCATTTTTTTTGAAAAGAACATGATACAATTTGTGTTTAGTTGTGTCATGGTGCACTAACATGTATTAACTTATACTAACTAATAATTAACACTAATCTAATGTGTATTTGCACGTTTAAAATAATATTTAAAAATTAATAAATAAGGAAAATAATTAAGTAAATTAGCAATTAAATAAGTAACTAAAGAAATACCCATACATAAGCAATTACATAATTAAAATAGGTATATTTATATCTATGTGGAAAAATAATCATAACGAGGTTTTATGGAAAACATGAGTTGTACTACTAATTAACATACAATTAACCTAAACGATTTTTAAAACGTTACAATCTTCCCCCCTTAAAAAAATTCGGTCCCCGAATTTAAAAATTTAGCTACGCGTACTTTCAAAAAGATGGGAAAACTTCTCTTCATCTCGTCCTCAGTTTCCCAGGTGACCTCTTCACTGCTCGGGCCATACCAAAGAACCTTTACGGACGGTATGACCTTGGACCTCAGTTTCTTCACCTGCCGATCTAGAATGACTACCGGCTGCTCGGTGAAAGAAAGATTATGGTCCAGCTGGATCGTCTGATGCTGAATCGTGTGAGAGGGGTCTTGAAGGTACTTGCGGAGTATCGATACCTGAAACACGGGGTGAACATCAGGAAAACTGGGCGGAAGAGCCAAACGATAATGTAACAACCCTAAACTTCTGTACAAATTTTTTTCAAAAAAAAATATAGAAAGGGGTACTTAAGCCCGAGCACAAGTTATAAATTTGATTTGCTTTTGAATAGCAAGAAAGTACTTGGAGCACATTGGTAAAACCTTGAACTGCTGAACCAAAGCACCAGAGTTCAAATCCCATCAGCCATACATTCTTTTTATTTAAAATTCTTTTAATCTTTTAGAAGCCCAAGAGTTGCACGTGCACTACACGTAATAGGGTAAGTTACAGAACAATTTAACAGGTGCAATAGGTTAGTTAAGACATCGTGGACACGTGGCCCCAATCCGAGCCTCCCCTTCCGGAATCCGACCGGCGAGAAGCCTATATGAGCCGGCGCTGCCGGTTTTCTTTGAACCAAACCTAATTTTTTTGAACCCTAACACTCCTTGGACTCCCCTGGTTAACCCTTGACTGTTTGTTTTCCTGCATTTTCCAGAGAATTAAAACTTTGCATTACTCAATGTTTTAATGCATTTTAAATTCTCAAATTTTACCACATCCTAACCCTAATTTTCCCTATAAATACCCACTCTATTTTTACACCCCTTCACACTGAAATTTCCTACAAAAACTCTCAAGAAAATTCCTAAGTCTTTTGTGTGCAAGTGGAGTTAGAAAAAGGGCGAAACTCCGACGAACTTCCGACGACAAATCAAGGAGTTTCCGACGACGAAACAACGCACCGGCAACTCCCACCTCTTCCTCTTTCTCTCCTCTAGCCAATCATCCAGTAAATCCCTACTTCTTATTTTCTCTATTCTAAAAACATTCAAAACTAAAACCCGACGGAAGCGGAGTTAGTCCGAATTCCGATTCGGTTTTCTTTAAAAACTACAATTTTCTTAATCAAGATATCTTCAAATCATCACATATTGTTCATTAAACATTAGTAAACATTTTTAACAAGTTTCATCACAAAAGATTATTATATGCATCTTTTATTGCAATTTTATATTAAAATATCACAAACTTTAGTTTTCGACATAAACTCTATAATACCTTTATACCTTTAGATAACTCACAAGGTAATGACCTACCTCCTCACAACACACATATCTAATATAATACGATGGAATTTAGGAACATAGATTCGGAAAATACGACTTTACATATAACTACCTTCAATTATAAAACCTTTTTCTATAAGTGTATTTAACAAATCTTTGCAGTTGAGCCTCTACAACTCATTTTAGGAAACCCGTTCGGTATGGTGCGGATTATCGCACATTCTCAGGCCTAGTAGAGTGAGATGCAGACCTCCGCAAGGAGCATACGATCTCAAAAGATTTTTAATACATTTTTCTTTAGAAAATGTGATTTCTATTATAAATAAAACTTATATTTTTAATAAATAAATATATATGTAATTAATATTAAAATATCTATTTTTAATATTTATAATATTCCACATTTCCAAAATTCAAGAAAAACATTCCATTTACAAGAAAATATCATACAATTCCAATATTTCAAATAAATACCTTATACTTTAAAACTAGGTCATATTCACTAGAAATTTCACATTGAATAAAAGAAATATCTATGAAAACTCTAAAGACGATAATTAAATACTTGAGGTGTATTTTGAAAGTATAACAATAATATTCAACATAAAACCCCCTCAAGTTATACTAAATTACAATAAGGACCCTAGTAAAAATAGGTTTAAGCGGGACCAGTCTCTTAAGCCTCGGGGAGCCGGAGATATGGGTGCTTGCCTATTAAAAGTAGACAACTTAACAAACGGTGTTATCAACACGGTAATTGCCTTTGAAAATGACACAAATCCTGCCGTCCATGCGCAGTAGTTACCGATAGCACCAAAACATAATTCAGGACTTTAATTTCTTTTCTAATAGTCTGACTCAGACTGAGTCTTAATATAATCAATCTGACTTGAATATGATTCAAGTATCAAACTACAATACAACATGGATCTATGAATCCGGTTATTCAATCTAATCAATCTATATTGATTGAACCGAACCATGAATATATTCCATTTACATGATCATCCATTATATCCGTTCCATTACTGATATCATGGTTTCGGCCAGTCATCCATCTATACAATTTACAAGACAATACAATACAATCAATACAATCAAAACAATACGGGGTTATAATGGGGTAGACAGGTACGGAACATGTTAAATGCGGCACGAGGTGGTCACTTAAGAAGTAATTACATCCATGCCGTTGTTCCGTGGTATTATCGACGGAGCCTTGTACTATAGGTTACCAAAGTCCACGGTGTAAGTTGGACTCCTCCCGTATACACCAGTATTTTCTATACCAAGCTACAAACAACTGTGCTAACATTATAATAAAACATTATAAAACTATACTCTCTCTCTGTCTATTCAACTTCTCCCTCATCTTTGGGTCTTACCAAGCGATTGTTCGCTGACGACATTCCTATTTCTCTTCTTTTTTGGAATGTTGTCAGGAGGACCCGACGCTGAGGAGTACGAGACTAGTCAGGAGCATTTGGAGCAGGCCCATGAGCAGTACACCGAAGACCCAGAGCTGTAGCCATTTGTACTAATTCCATTTTCATTTCTGTTATGCTACTGTTTAGGCATTGTTTTCATTCCATGTATTTACCTTTCCAGATGTATTGTAAAAAGAATTTCAATAAATAAAGTTGTTGTTTACTTACACCTTGTCTCTTGTGTATGTTTTATTTTATATAACTTAGATACGCTTAGCGTGTTTACTTCTGAGTAAATACGTAGCGGCCCATCGCATCCTCTACCCGTACATTGGGAAGCGGGGCATGACAGGTTTTGTTGGTGGCCTATGCAGGTCAGTTCTGTGTGGACATACAGGTCAACTCTGTATGGACATACAGGTCAGTTCTACGTGGACAACCTGAGCAATATAACAAAAGAACCAGCAACTGAAAATATTTTTTATAATTCATATTCTTTGAATCTTATCATTTCATATACTTTGAATCGGTTCTAACCCAAATTTTTCTTTTAAGGTTATGGATTCCCCAAACAACACCAGCACGAATGTCAACAACACTCCCCCCACCACTACCACTCACACCTGCTGTCGCTGCTCCGATCAACGAGTAGACGGTTCTGCTTGAGGCAATTCGCAGCCTCCTGGAAGGACAGCAGCAGCAGACTGCTATCTTGATGAACCGTCCAGAGGAGGAAGCACCTGGGGTGAAGCAATTCAGGGCCTTGCACCCCAAGCAGTTCACAGGAAAAAAGAGCCCCCTAGAAGATGAAGAATGGTCTCAAAGCATTGAAGATGACCTGGCAGCGGCACAAGTGCCAGAGATAGCTTGGGTTCGTGTTGCAAAGTTGCAGCTCACGGACAATGCAAGGGTTTCGTGGAAGGCGGAAGAAAGCCGTCTCATGCAACCGATTGAATGGAAGACTTTCCGTGACATGTTCGATGCAAAGTACTTCCCTGAGACTGCCCACTTTGATATGGAACAGCAGTTCATCCATCTGTAACAAGGTTCAATGTGGACCAAATCAGTAGATAAGTATGATGCTGAGTTTACCTTGCTCAGCAGGAAATATATGTCTCAATGTTCGATTTTATATCACATACTACATAGCTAACACAAGACCGTAACAGGTTTGCGGCCCATCTCATACCGACTGCTGAGATCAGGGCTAGAAGATTTTAGCAAGGGCTGGACCCAAAAATCTAAGCTGCATTAGCTACAGGGGATTTCCCAACCCATGATATGGCTTTGAAAGTTGCTCGAAGATACGAGGCAGTAGTGAAGAGGAAGGGAAGACCTCAATCTACCGGAGTGAAGCGCCCTGCCACTCAGATGGCAGGAGGAGCCTCGTCAAGGCTAACTATTGAACCCAGAAGACCGGATGAAACCCATAACCAGCCGAATCCCGATTTTTGCTTCTATTGCAAAAGGGAAGGACACTTGTGGTGAGACTGTAGGCATGCAAAAGGCCAGTACTTAGTTTGTGGCGCATCCAATCACGTAATTGGAACCTGTCCTTATAGACGCAACTCAGCTCCCACACACACCAACTACCCGCAGCGGCCAGCTATCCAGGCTCCTGCACCTCGTCTAGCACTCCCAGCTCCACCACCTGCACAGCCAACTCGCCAATTCCAACAGGCAATGAGGAACATGCCTCGAGGGCAGAAAAACACACCCTAAGGACAGTGGAATGTGCCTCCAGCTAGGAGGAATGAACCACGACGTAAGGGTTTCCTTTTAGCGGCCAAAGAAGCAGAGGCCGTAGACCAAGATAACACTGGTAATTTCCTCAACTCATTTCAAATCTTTCGTTCTTTCATATGTTTTTCATACACTACCAATAGTTCTATCACCAAACTTTTCTTGAATCCGTTACACTTTCCCTTTACAAATTTCGAGGACGAAATGTTTTAAGGAGGGTAGAATGTAACAACCCTAAACTTCTGTACAATTTTTTTTCAAAAGAAAATATATATAGAAAGGGGTACTTAAGCCTGAGCACAAGTTATAAATTTGATTTTCTTTTGAACAGCAAGAAAGTACTTATAGCAAATTAGTAAAACTTTGCACTGCTGAGCCAAAGCACCAGAGTTTAAATCCCATCAGCCACACATTATTTTTATTTAAAATTCTTTTAATTTTTTAGAAGCCCAAGAGTTGCACGTGCACTACACGTAATAGGGTAAGTTACAGAATAATCTAACAAGTGCAATAGACTAGTTGAAGCGTCGTGGACACGTGGTCCCAATCCGAGCCTCCCACACCAGAATCCGACCGGCGAGAAGCCTATAAAAGCCGGCGCCGCCAGTTTGCTTTGAACCAAACCCAATTTTTTTTGAACCCTAACACCCCATAGACTCCCCCTGTTAACCCTTGACTGTTTATTTTCCTGCATTTTCCAGAGAATTAAAACTTTGCATTACTCCATGTTTTAATGCCTTTTAAATTCTCAAAATTTATCACACCCTAACCCTAATTTTCCTTATAAATAACCACTCTATTTTTACACCCCTTCACACTAAAATTTCTTACAAAAACTCTCAAGAAAATTCCCAAGTCTTTTGTGTGCAAATGGAGTTAGAGAAAGGGCGAAGCTCCGACGAACTTCCGGCGACAACTCAAGGAGTTTCCGACGACGAAACGATGCACCGGCAACTCCCACCTCTTCCTCTTTCTCTCCTCTAGCCAATCATCCAGTAAGTCCCTACTTCTTCTTCTTTTCTCTATTCTAAAAATATTCAAAACTAAAACCCGACGGAAGCGGAGTTAGTCCGACTTCCAATTCGGTTTTCTTTAAAAACTATAATTTTTCTTAATCAAGATATCTTCATATCATCACATATTTTTCATTAAACATTAGTAAATATCTTTAACAAGTTTCATCACAAAAGATTGTTATATGCATCTTTTATCGCAATTTTACATTAAAATACCACAAACTTTAGTTTTCGACATAAACTCTATAATACCTTTATATCTTTAGATAACTCACGAGATAATGACCTACCTGCTCATAACACATATATCTAATATAGCACAATGGAATTTAGAAACATAGATTCGGAAAATACGACTTTACATATAACTACCTTCAATTATAAAACATTTTTCTATAAGAAGTGTATTTAAAAACTCTTTGTAATTGCGTCACTACAACCCATTTTGGGAAACCCGTTTGGTATGGTGCGGATTATCACACATCCTCGGGCCCAATAGAGTGAGATGCAGACCTCTGCAAGGAGCATACGATCTCGAAAGATTTTTAATACATTTTTCTTTAGAAAATGTGATTTCTATTATAAATAAAACTTATATATTTAATAAATAAATATATATGTAATTAATATTAAATATCTATTTTTAAATATTCCATATTTCCAAAATTCAAGAAAAATATTCCATTTACAAGAAAATACCATACAATTCCAATATTTCAAATAAATACCTTATACTTTAAAACTAGGTCATATTCACTAGAAATTTCACATTGAATAAAAGAAACATCTATGAAAACTCTAAAGACGATAATTAAATACTTGAGGTGTATTTTGAAAGTATAACAATACTATTTTACATAAACCCCCTCAAGTTATACTAAATTACAATAAGGACCCTAGTAAAAATAGGTTTAAGCGGGACTAGTCTCTTGAGCCTCGGGGAGCCGAAGATATGGGTGCTTGCCTATTTAAGGTATACAGCTTAACAAACGGTGTTATCAACACGGTAATTGTCTTTGAAAAAGACACAAATCCTGCCGTCCATGTGCAGCAGTTACCGATAGCACCAAACATAATTCAGGACTTCAATTTCTTTCCTAATAGTCTGACTCAGGCTGAGTCTTAATATAATCAATCTGACTTGAATATGATTCAAGTATCAAACTACAATACAACATGGATCTATGAATCCCGCTATTCAATCTAATCAATCTATATTGACTGAACCGAACCATGGATATATTCCATTTACATGATCATCCATTATATCCGTTCCATTACTGATATCATAGTTTCGGCCAGTCATCCATCCATACAATTTACAAGACAATACAATACAATCAATACAATTAAAATACTACGGGGATATAAAGGGGTAGACTGGTATGGAACATGTTAAAGTGGCACAATGTAGTCACTTAAGACGTAATTACATACATGCCGTTGTTCCGTGGTATTATCGACGGAGCCTTATACTACGGGTTACCAAAGTCCACGGTGTAAGTTGGACTCCTCCCGTATACACTGGCATCTTCTATACCAAACTACAAACAACTGCGCTAACATTATAATAAAACATTATAAAACTATAATCGTTCTCTGTCTATTCTACTTCTCCCTCATCTTTGGGACTTATCGAGCGATTGTTCGCTGACGACATTCTTATTTCTCTTCTTCTTTGGAATGTTTTCAGGAGCACCCGACACTGAGGAGTACAAGACCAGTCAGGAGCATTTGGAGCAAGCCCCTGAGCAGTACACCGAAGACCCAGAGCTGTAGCCACTTGTACTTATTCCATTTTCATTTCTGTTATGCCACTGTTTAGGCATTATTTTCATTCCATGTATTTACCTTTCCAGATGTATTGTAAAAAGAATGTTAATAAATAAAGTTGTTGTTTATTTACACCTTGTCTCTTGTGTACATTTTATTTTATATTATTTAGATACGCTTAGCGTGTTTACTTCTGAGTAAATACATAGCAGCCCGTCGCGTCCTATGCCTGTACATTGGGAAGCGGGGCGTGACAGATAAGAAACAGTACCGACTTGCTCGAGAATCTCGAAGGGACCCATGTATCTGGGACTAATCTTCTCTTTCTTCTCGAACCTCATCACGCCCTTCATCGGCGAAACCCGCAAGAAAACATGATCACCCACGGCGAACTCAAGTCTGTGACGACGTCTATCCGCATAAGATTTATGTCTCCTCTGGGCTGCTCTCATCCTATGCTGAATCAACTGGACCTTTTCTGTTGTCTCTTGTATAAGGTGCGGTCCAAAAATACTCTCACCGAGCTCTGTCCAACAAACTGGTGATCGACATCTCCTCTCATACAATGCCTCAAAGGGTGCCATCTGAATCATCTCCTAGAAGCTGTTATTGTAGGAGAACTTTATCAAGGGCAAGTGACGATCCCAACTGCCATCGAAATATAGAACGCAAGCTCGAAGCATATCCTTGAGATTCTGTATGGTCCGCTCTGACTGATCGTCGGTCTGCAGATGGAAAGATGTACTGAAACTCAATCGGGTGCCCAAAGCCTCCTAAAGTTTCTGCCATAGTCGGCTGGTGAATTGGGTGCCTCTGTCGGACACAATGCAAGTCGGAACGCCGTGTAGTCGCACAATCTCGTCAACATATATCTAAGCATACTGAGTGAATTCGAAAGTGGTCTTCACTGGAAGAAAGTGTGTCGCTTTCGCCAATCGGTCTACGATCACCCAAATAGAGTCATACCCTCGACTGGTCCTAGGTAGACTCACGATGAAATCCATAGAGATCTGTTCCCATTTTCACTCCGTAATGGGCAAAGGCTGTAACTCTCCTGCCGGCCTCTGATGCTCGGTCTTGACTTGCTGGCAGGTCAGGCATCTCGAAACGAAATCTACGACATCTCTTTTCATCCCTTCCCACCAGTAGACATCTCTCAAGTCATGATACATCTTGGTGGAACCCGGATGAACACTATAAGCTGACTGATGCACATCCTCAAAAATCTCACGTCTCAGCCCCTCGGAATCTGGCACACATAGTCGAGTCCCAAATCGTAGCACTCCCTGGTCATCGATCACGAACTTTGAGACTCTACCCTGCCGAACCTGCTCCATAATCTCTGATAAACGAGCATCGTCGGACTATGCCTCTAGGATACGATCAAGTAATAGTGGACGGGTGCGGATATGAGCGAGTTTTCCTCCGGTCGAAGTAAACTCAAACTATCCTCGGCTGTCATATAGGATCCGCCAATTTGCAGAAGACTGTCTCCGAACTGCGCTCAAATAGGAAAAACTACCGCCGAGCCTCTGACTCAAGGCATTGGCCACAACATTCGCCTTGCCTGGATGATAAAGAATCTCGTAGTCATAGTCCTTCCATCCAACGGCGCTGTCTCAAATTCAGATTCCGCTGCTGGAAGATATACTTTAAGCTTTTGTGGTCCGTGAATATCTGGCACGACTCGCCGTATAAGTAGTGTCTCCAGATCTTGAGTGCAAAAACCACCGCGATCATCTCTAAGTCATGAGTGGGATAGTTCTGGTCGTGCTTCTTCAACTGCCGAAAAGCATAAGCGATGACCCTACCGTGCTGCATCAACATACAGCCTAAACCTACTCAAGAAGCATCGCAATAGACGACAAAGCCACCTGAACCTGATGGCAAGGATAAAACTGGTGCAGTCGTCAAACGAGTCTTCAACTGCTGAAAACTCTGCTCGTATGCCTCGGTCCAAAGAAAAGAAACTCCTTTTCGGGTAAACCCGGTCAGCGGTGCAGCGATACAAGAAAAATCCTGAACAAAGCATCTGTAGTAGCCGGCTAAACCTAAGAAGTTGCGAACCTCCATCACTGATAAAGGTCTGGGCCAGTGCTGAACGACCTCGATCTTCTTCGGGTCCACACGTATGCCATCTCTCATAACCACGTGACCCAAGAAATCGACGCTGTCAAGCCAGAAGGCACACTTGGAGAATTTAGCGAACGGCTGGTGCTCCCTCAAAGTCTGCAACACAATTCTCAAATGCTACTCATGCTACTCATGCTCCTCTCGACTCCAGGAGTATACTAGAATATCGTCGATGAACACGATGATGAACTGGTCAAGAAACGGCCTGAATATGCGGTTCATCAAATCCATGAATGCAGCTGGGGCATTGGTGAGTCCGAACGACATCACTAAAAACTCGTAATGCCCGTAACGTGTCCGAAAAGCAGTCTTTGGAATGTCATCATTCGAACCCGCAACTGGTGATAACCTGACCGTAAATCAATCTTCGAGAAATGTCCCGTACCCTGGAGCTGATCAAACAAATCGTCAATGCGAGGTAGGGGATATCTATTCCTCACAGTAACTCGATTCAATTGACGATAATCAATGCACAGTCTCAAATTGTCATCCTTCTTCTTAACAAACAGAACAGGAGCTCCCCAAGGCGACACACTCGGACAAATAAGACCTTTATCCAACAAATCTTTCAACTGATCCTTAAGCTCTTTAAGCTCCGCCGGGGCCATCCGATATGGCGGTATAGAAATAGGCCCCGTGCTGGGGATCAAGTCAACGCGATATCGCGCTCTGGCGGCAATCCAGGAAACTCGTCAGGAAAGACATCGGAAAACTCGCTCACAATCGGAAGCTGGTCCAACGGGACCTCTGCGGCTCCAGCATCACGTATATACACTAAGAATCCCTGACTTACTTTCCTTAAGAGACGACTAGCACGAGGCGAAGAAATCAGACTAGGGAGGGTAGCACTACGGTCTCCTTGAACAAGAAGAACTGGCTCACCCGAAAAACTAAACCTGACCGCCTTCACATGGCAGTCCACGGATGCATAACAAGTGGCTAACCAGTCCATGCCCAGAAGAACGTCGAAGTCTAATATATCGAGGAGAATCAAATCAATAGAAGAATCCCTATCCTCGATACGAACAAAACACGATCAAAAAATATGTCGAGCGACAAAAGACTCGCCTATGGGAGTAATAACAATCAGCGGTTGATCAAGCAAAGACGACTCTCGGTCCAATCTCGGTACAAAGTTTGTAGATACATAAGAATGTGTAGAACCCGGGTAGAATAATACTCATGCGTCGAAAGAACACACTGGAAGAGTACCTGTCACGACTACGTTCGACGCCTACGTGTCCTGAAGAGTCAACACAAAATCTAGGGCCTGCCATCTACCAGCGACCAGCTATCCTCCGCCTCTGCCACCCATCCTCTCGGAATATGACCGCTATGACCACGGCATCTCTAGGCATCGATCTGGCATGGAGCAACAACAGGCATAGGAGGTAAAGCGCTCGGAGGAGGGGGCGAAGGTGGTAAAGTCACATGTGAAACTGTCGCCTCTCCCTGTCGCCTCATGGGACAATGTCTGACATGGTGCCGCGGACTCCCACATCGGAAACATCCTGGCGATGACTGCTATCCCAGTAAATATGAACTAAATAACTGGCCTCACATCATACCTCGACCACCACCACGGCCTCTGCCTGTCATATCTCTGCCAAACCGCACTGAGGCTGATATACTTGTACGAATCCTGTTCGCCACTGCAGCCTCAGAAATACGCTCCTCAACTAATATAGCCACGTCTATCGCTGCTGCGTAGGTGTCAAAGTGCTGGGCATCGATAGAAAGAAACAGCCGTGTGTCAAGTCCTTGTACGAATCATTTTATGCACTTCTCTTCAGTGTCCACCAGGTAATGAGCATCTCTGGACAACTGAGTGGACTGAACGTCGTACTCGGACACGGTCATCCTAGGAATCTTGCGCAAAGACTCGAAACTACAGGCTCGAGCATCCCGGACGCTCTTTGGAAGGAAACGAGCGAGAAACACCGCTGTGAACTCATCCCAGGTCATAGGAGGTAGACCTGCAGCTCGGCCTCTCTCAAATGACTCGCACCATGTCTGAGCAAGACCCACCAGAAGAAAACTCGCAAGCTCGATCGATCTCTCATCGGAACATCTCAGTGAACTGCAAATCCTGGCCATCCTGTCAAGGAATGTCTGTGGATCCTCCGCTGCATCTGTGCCGGTAAAAACTGGAGGTTTCAGCCTAAAAAACTCATGTAAGGATACTGCAATAGTCTCGGTAGCAGCAGGAACATCTGTCTGGGCAGCAAGTACAATTACAGTCCCCGTAGTAGGAGGAACAACATTGGATCTCTGTGCTCGGCTGGCCTCAACTAGGGACCCAACCATCTGGTGCAAATCCTGAATGCTCGCCTCCAGCCTAGCTATCCTGCCTGAAGAAGGGGGATCAGTCTGTCCGTGAAGGGTGGACGTACCGCCCTGGTCGGTCTTCGTCTCAGACTAGCCCGCTCTAATCTCATCTCTGGCGGTAGCCCTCTCGGCCCTCGTAGTCTTCGGCAGCATAGTGGCTGGAATAAGAAACAGGATTTGATAGGAATATTGCAATCGAATTAAAGGATATACAAAATCAAGAAAGGAATTACATGCAATATAAATCCTATGGTCACTTAGGCGGAGTATCGTATTATGAGTATACCACAGAACATACACACGCCACGCCACTCCGCTTAAGTCACCCACCCATCATACCAAGGGTCATCCTACACTCAAAAAGGTAAAACCTATCGCTCTGATACCAACTTTGTCATGACTCGAATGTGTAGAACGTGGCTGGCACTTAAATCACGCAACGTTTAGAGTCGTAAGGTAATCTAAGTAAGCCAAAACCCAGAAATCTAAACCGTTTAATAAAATAGAGTGAAGAAATACTTGTTTTAAAATGGTGATTTTAATAAAATAAAGTCACATTAAACATTTTAAAAGCGTAAAGTTTTCCCGAAAATTTCGGCAGAGTTTCCTTTGTAAAAACTGGCCCCAAACGGGTACAAAACATGAATATGTATAAACAATGAAATAAGGCATCCCCTGTTAGGAATATGTATGCCCTAGAGGCCATTATTGATGATATAGTGGATGCTTGGACATATATATTGAGGACTTTCTTGCTCGACATGATAGTATGCTATTAGGTTACCTTTATCTTAACATGTAGACTGGTATTTATATTATCTGTCTCTTACATGTTGATACAGCCCTTAGGATATGTACTTGACTACCACGATTATGATGAGATCATACAAGTGGGGTCAGGGTGGTCTAAAAGTACATCCTTTAATCAGTTCCTAGTCGAGGGAATATCGAGGGAGTAGACTGGTGTGTACGTTTCTCGTCCTTTAGAGGGCGATGGTTGATCCCACAACCATTGGTGTGTGAAATCAAAGATTGTACACATGTGCTCATTAGAGAATGGGTACACAGAACAGAACTCGCCGAGAACTCCTATATGGTTGTATACCTATCGTCAGATAGCAGTCCTCTGGTGACACTGGTACACGTTAGTCTGTAGACCCGAGATCGTCATAGAGTCTTGTGCAGCTCCCATTGTGCTTTGATTTCCTCCTTACCACGCTCAAAGGAGACATGCAAACAGGTGGATTTTGGGTACAGTACCAAGTCGCATGGAGGCAATGAGCAATAGGAGGGGTTTCGTCTCTCCCGGTATTGGGGGTTGATATTGCGCTATGCTCGATTGCCTATAACTGGAAGTCCCTGGCCTGGGATGCTTATGAGATTTACTGATAAGTGTTATCAGTAGTTTCTTGAACTGTTATAGGCCAGACATCGGCATGACTTATCACGTTACTGGGGTCTGACGTTTACCACCCCTAGATATGATATGCGACATATCAGACGAAGAGACCGAACTGTACGGTAGTGTTACTAATAGGCTTCATGGAGACTATGGACAAGCTTGCTTGTTGATCTTCATATCGCTCAATACCCGGATAGCCGTTATGTCCAGCTAGTACCGCTGACGGCTTGTGAGTGACTGATGTGATCATCACCTACTGCTGGCGTATTGACGAGTCTTTAGAGTCCCACACAGAAGTTCCTTGGTTCAAGCGAAACGAAGTAGGGCACATATGTAATATGTGTATAGGCCTGATTAAATACGTGTATGTGATACTGTATTGTAATCTGGCAGTTATCTGTTATCGGTTCGGTTATATGTGATATAACCAGATTGTCGAATCAAGTGTTGATTTGATAATGTGATATACAGATAAATGATATTAGTCGGTCATATGTGATATAACCGGATTATTAAATCAAGTGTTGATTTAATAATGTGATATATATTATATGTGATATAATTATATCTTAACTAATATCATTAGCTCACTAATTATTCTTCATAATATATATATTAATATATATGATATATATATTAATATATATGATATATATATATACATATATATATATACATATATATATGAGGTTAATGGAGAAAAGTTGCCATAGGAGGGAATTTCCTCCTATGGCGTCGAAAAAATGCACTCTCCATGATTTTTTTCGATGATCGGCATACATCACCTCTCTCTTTATCATCTAAGATGTGGATACACCAAATTTCATGTGATTATACCATTTTTTACCGTTGATTTAGTTGGTGCAAAATTAATGGTTTACCGACAATAGAACTTTTAACATTGTTAATTCAACGGTGAAAAAGTGGTGGAATCACATGAAATTTGGTGTATGCACATCTTAGATGATAATGATGATGATGGATGCCGATCGTCGGAAAAAATGGTGGATGTTGTAATTTTTCGACTCCAAAGGAGGATATCCCCTCCTATGGCCTCTTTTCTCCATTACTCTCTCTCTCTCTCTCTCTATATATATATATATATATATACATATATATATATATATATATATATAATGAAGCATGGCTTGAATTTCTATTTTTGAGAAAAATAGAAATGAGGTGGAAAACGAGACCATTGTTGCAAGTATAGGATTTATATTTGTTTATTCACCTTGACTCACTATTCAAGCATGGTTGCAATTTTATATTGCAAAATTCCATGCTTAAATGAGTGGGGGTCAAGAGTTGCCATTCATTCTAGAGCTCATTCTCAACACTTAGCCATTTTCTTGAGTTGCTCCCATGGTTGCTCTTTAGCTTCTTCTTTTTCCCCAATTGCTATAGTTCAAGCTTCAACCCTCACATGTGATGTGAACCATGAAGCTTGAACACAAACTTGTGATCTTTTAACATCCCCTACTTCACCATCCTACACTTGACTACTGATCGAGTGTAGCGTGTTAACTATGCTAAAGAGTTTTGTGTAGAGGTAGTTTGAGTTGGAGGGGCTTCGCGTGGATCATCTTCGGCACAAAGGTCATTGGAAGAAGTTCGTCCAAAGCCTCAAGTGGAGCCTAGAGGAGTCGCGGGACTACTATACAGAGCATGTGAAGTGAAAGACTTGATCTACGTTGGTATAACCTCCTTCCCTTCTTGATGGTTTTATAGCAAACCTTAATATTCTAGCAAAGATCTTGTATAGTCTAACTTAGCACCTAATAAAAATTTGAATTTGGCATGCTTGATACCACTTGGACCTCATGGTGGTGCTAGGGTCGACTTTCATGGTATTAGAGTCAAGCTAGAACATTAGGGTAGACTATCATAGCTTTTAGCGACGTTAGAAATTCACCGTTTTTGTCGCATAAAAACTGCCGATAAAACAGTTTCCAAAATGATATTTTGAGTTGTTTTCACACCTTGCGGGCTCAAGGTTTGAACCGAAAAGCCACGGGGTAGAGCGTGCACACCCCGGGGACACCTAGGGGGACCAGAGGCCGGACCCACACCCCAAGACCACCACAAAGTGGCCTTGGGGGTGGGTGACCCGAAAGCACCCAAACTGGGTGCTCTCGGGTCTGCCTTCCCCTACGGGCCATTTCGAGGTGGCCCCCCTAAGGCCCCCCATTCAATAGTTAATTTTGGGATCTTCGCATCCGCGAAGATTCGGGCGGGTTTCGAGTTTGTTTCGACTTTCGGATTGGCTTAAAACGATCGGGTTTGGAACATTAGCTCACTGGATTTTTCATGTCTTGGAAAAATTGGTTTAGTTTGCTAATTGCGTGCGAAATTCTAATGTCGCGGTTACTTTACAAGCTTTGTGGTGTGTGATAAAATTATTAGAATCCGGATTAATTATTTTTATGAAAACTATTTAGTATATTGTAAACCTAGCCGTTTAGTCTCAATTGATTGATTGCCATGAAGTTTTGATTCGGATCAAAACTCCGTCACAATTGCGTATTGTACGCGATCACTAAGTCGGGAATCTTATTGAATTATCCGACAATCAATTGAAAAGAGTTTTCAATTTGAGACTAAAATTTATGTTTTATAAGTTAGGCATGAAATCCAGAATATGAGATATTCCGGGTTTATGATGTCTAAGGATATTGCGGATTCTAATTAGTTTTCTGTTTTCTTTTCTGCGACCGTAAGTGTAATATATGGGGTATCCCAATCTCGTTGCTATATGTCAACAAGTTTTAGGGATACGCATATTTTCTTACGTTGATGATATGTGATATCATGTGTTGCTGTTGATATGATTTATTGGATCGTCATGAAAGAATAGTCGGGGGGTTCTATGTGAGATGAGAGTTTTTATTTTCATTTATGTAAAATCTGTATATAATATTCTTTTATTGGGGCACTTCCGGGTTGAGGATGATGTCACCATTGTTGTATATTATTTACTTTTCCACATTAGAATAGACCCAAGGCGGGATGCACAAGTAACCGGGTTTTAGAGTCCAGTGGGAGACCATCTCAAGGAGTTGAGACCGAGTCTCCTAACTCTAGAATCGGCAGGGTTACTTGCCGCTCTCGTAGTGGTCTTAGGATATGGGTTTGGCTATTCATCACGACCGTGGAATCCGTGGTTTTTATTACTAGCTAAATTTAAAACACGGATATCCTAGTATATCCAATATTTCATATGTTGCTTCTGCTGCTTGGTTTTGTGATATTGATCATATAACTGCGTGAAACGAATGTTGTATTATATATATGATATATAATAAACGTTGCTTATGTTTTGCATCCGCGATAGTCCAACCCCCACTCTGCCGGTAGTTAAGTAACCTAACAGTGCATGACAGGGCCCAATGGCGAATGCAGATGGCATAAGCGTACGTTCTATTTTCGTTTTATTTTTCTGTAATGTTTAGGAAATATTAAATGATGGGACTTCATTAATGAGATTAATGAAAAGAAAGAAATCTAAAGATGTTGTAGAATAAAATTTTCAAAAAGGATAGTTCTAGTTTTTTCTTTGCACAGTGGTATTCCTTGATGAATATCCAGCACCTCATTCGATGAGGAAAGAGCCGAGATCCCTTCACCAGGAGTGACCTCTTTAGCGAAACTAGCAAATGCTACAACCCACTCGGTTTTTTTTTGATTGCTTCTCTAGTACTTGCTTTGCATAGTGGTATTCATGAATATCGAGCACCTTATTCGATGAGGAAAGAGCCGGGATCCCTTCACCGGGGGTGACCTCTTTAGACAAACTAGCAAAAGCCTCAAAAACACTCCTTTTTTAAATCACTAGATTCTACAACGATATCAAGTTCATTACGCTCATTGTTTTCTTAAAAAACCTGCATAGCCCTCCGTCATTTCAGATAAGTGCTATTTAGTATTCGTGCTGCTTTTGTTGACCTTGTCAAGGCGTAGTGTGTGTTAGCTGATTAGTGCTTATCTGCCTGCATGAGATGCGATTGGGTTAGGGTAGTCGTGTGTCCTTGTTGACCTTGTCAAGGGTCGTGTGGGTGGGTTTAACTCAATCAAGAAATGACGGGTAGAACTTGACTAGCGTTTATGATTTGTTGACCTTGTCAAGGTCATAAGTAGTTAGGGGTAAAAACCATTATTGCGAATTTCAAGTGTTGAAATTTGCAATGAGATTGCATACCTTCTATGTGATAGTTGGATCCCGATACCCATTGCGAGTAAGAGTTACTCCTGGGAGATTTTTGTACTTTACAATTAGCTAATCCAGTAGGTGTCTAGAAATGTATCAACGGGGTTATGACTCTAAGGAAATGAGATTTATTTTAATTAGGTCCGTGCGAAAGCACAAGGAACCTCCCTCGGAGTTCCGATACCTGCCTGGCTGAACGATTGGCGAACCTGTATGGTGTAATTAATCCCGGCTAATCTTACCTTTTACGGTTTGAAGGAAGATTGGATAAAAACAGTGGGAGCCATCATGATTATATAAGATAATAACCAATCTAATCTTGCAAAGAGAGCACGCAAAGTGATTATCCTACTCTCTCTCTCTCTCTCCTGGTAGCGACCAATGAAATACCTTAATCAAGATAATAATATGGATGTTTTGACTGAACCTACTTATTATACTGGGCTAGGTTCCGCTCTACCTTATGATTGTCATAAGTCTGAGCAATAAATAGGAGAATATTCGGATTCCCTCGCCACCCAAACGAAGAAAAGCATGTTGATGCATTGTCTTCGGGTGTGTTCGTTACCAAGAACTGTTTCTCAGTTTACTCTATATCCTGTGTATTGGATACCGGATCAGGATCTCACATATATAATTTGTTACATGGGCTATAGATAGGTGGAGAATTGGGAAATGGTGATATGTCTCTAGTAGTAAAGAATGGTGCAATTGTTGCAGCCAAAGCAGTTAGCAGATATCACCTGGTGTTACCAACTGGTAATACATTGATTCTTAGAGACTGTTATTTCGTACCAATAATATTGTGAATATTTTCCTAAATCAAGTGTTGATTGGGTAAGGTATGTTGTATAACAGTGTACACGTTCTGAATCAAACTACAGATCTAAACGTACAGAACACACACACAAGAGGAACAGTTCAGAGATGAATAAAGTCTTCTTGAGGCATTGTAGACTGGGTCATATCGATAAAATAAGACTAACTAAAAGTTCCATAAGGATGCATGTTTTGAATCCGTTTGAATTTACATCTTATGAAACCTGCCAATCATGTCTCAAAGACTTGGTGACCAAATCTCTGTTTACTGGAAACGGGGAAAGAGCTACTGAACTCTTGGACAGATACATGGTGATGTATGTGGTCCTATGTCTACACATGCCAGGGATGGTTCCGCGTACTTTATTACATTCATCGATGTTCTCTAAACATACAGACATGTGTTCTTGTTGAAATACAAAACTGAATCTTTTGAGAATTTCAAGGAATATAAGTACGAAGAAGAGAACCATATGGGTAAAGGTATTCAACTCCTTCGATATGATCGGGGAGTTGAATACTTGAGCACGGACTATTTAAAAGAGAACGAGATTCTCTCTCAGTTTACTCCTCCGTATACACCACAGCACAACGGTATATCAAGGTGGAGGAATCGCACTCTATGAGATATGGTGCGCTCTATGATGAGTACTGCCGAGTTGCCTATTTCTTTTCAGGGACATGCACTTAAGAAGATGCATACCTATTGAATATAGTTCCGATCAAATCCGTTTCCTACCACTCCATATGAGATATGGAATGGGAAGAGACCATATCTTAAACGAGTTAAGATATGGGTTGTCCGGCCTATGTTGAAAAGAAAAATCCGGACAAGCTCGAGGCAAGGTCAGTTCTGTGCAAGTTTGTAGGATATCCCAAGCATTCGCGAGGGTGTATCTTCTACCACACCGAGGAACAAAAAATATTTTGTTTCTCGACATGCCACCTTTTTAGAAAAGGAATTTCTTGTCAAAGAAATTAGTGGCAAAGAGGTAGAACTGGAAGAAGTTCCAGCAATACAAACTATAACTGACGATTTGGTGAAACCGGAGGATTCAATAGTCCCCGACAAACCGCAACCACTTCACAGTTCTAGCTGGGTTCCTCATCCACCTGAGAGATACTATGGTTTTCTCATAGACAGTGGGAGTAAGGATTGCATCATATAGATGATAACCCAACTAGTTTCGACCAGACCATCACAAGTGGAGATTATGTGAAATGGCTGGATGCTATGTGATCTGAGACGGAATCCATGTACACCAACAAAGTATTGACTTTGGATATTGCTCCTGAAGGAGTAAAACCTATCGGGAGTAAGAGGATCTTTGAGAAAGATAATTTGGTGTAGTGGAAAAGTTGAGACTTTCAAAACTATGCTTAAGTCCATTAGGATCCTACTTGCCATTACTGCATACCATGACTGCGAAATCTGGCAGACTTCACGTCAAAACTGCTTTTCTAAATGGTGATTTAGAAGAGAGCGTGTATATGACACTGCCAAAGGGCTTCGTAGACAGTGGGAGCATCGGAAGCATGTGCAAGCTGCTTAAATCCATCTACGGGTTAAAGCAAGCATCGCGGAGATGGAACATCTGTTTTAATGAAGCTGTCAAAGAGTTTGATTTCATCAAACCGGTAGATTAACCATGTATAAATAAGAAGGTTGTAGAGAGTATGGTTTTCTTCCTCGTATTGTACGCGGATGACACACTCTTGATAGGAAAGGGTATTCCTATGCTACACTCGGTCAAGCACCTCTTATCACCCAGGTTCTCCATGAAAGATCTAACTGATGCCTCCTATATTCTGGGGATATAGATCTATAGAGATAGATCTAAATGGATTTGGGATTGTCCTAATCCAGGTACATAGACACCATGCTAAAGGGGTTTAGTATGGATGATTCTAAGTGTGATAATGTACCCGCTTGTTCAGGAATCACTCTCTCCAAAGAGACGTCTCTCGAAACTAATTTGGAAAGGGCTCGCATACAAGGGATACCCTATGCTTTTGTAGACGTGTCAATCATGTATGCGATGTTATGTACCAGACCAGATGTAGCTTACTCACTAGGTGTAGTGAATAAGTATCAAAAAGATCTTTGGAAAAAACACTGGACAGCTGAAGAACATTCTTAAGTGCTTGAGAAGGACTAAAGAGATGTTCTTGGTGTATGGTAACGGTGAACTCCAGATGGAGTCCTTTACCGATTCGAGCTTCCAGAGTGATAAGGACAATTGAAAATCAGTCTCGGGTTTTTTTCTCTACCCTCAGTGAATGGACGGTATGTTGGAAGGGTTCTAAGCTATATACCTTAGCAGACTCATTGATAGAGGCTAATTATATCGCTACCAACGATACTGCCAAAGAGGTTTTCTGGATGAATAGAGTTCATGAGATGAACTAGGTTCCTACCATTGATCATCCAATACCTGTCTATTGGGATGACAATGAAGCTGTGGCTTTGGCCTAGGAACCACGGTCCCGTCAGTGATCCAGACATATTCTTAGATAGTATCACCTGATCAGGGAGATAGTTGATCTCCGGAAGATCGAGGTCAGGAGAGTTGACACAGAGAATAACACAGTGGATCCACTCACCGAGGCCATCCCCCAAATGCTATTCGATAGACTTTTGGGACGTTGGGTATGAGATACTACAACAACTGGCCTCAGTGCAAATGGGAGATTGTTAGGAATATGTATGCCCTAGAGGCCATTATTGATGATATAGTGGATGCTTGGACATATATATTGAGGACTTTCTTGCTCGACATTATAGTATGCTATCAGGTTACCTTTATCTTAACATGTAGACTGGTATTTATACTATTTGTTTCTTACATGTTGATAAAGCCCTTAGGCTATGTACTTCACTACCAGGATTATGATGAGATCATACTAGTGGGGCCAGGGTGGTCCAAAAGTACATCCTTTAATCAGTTCCTAGTCGATGGAATATTGAGACTAGGGCATCGATATTTCAGAGTAGACTAGTGTATACATTTCTTGTCCCTTAGAGGGCGATGGTTGATCCTACAACCATTGGTGTGTGATATCAAAGATTGTACGCAGGTGCTCATTGGAGAATGGGTACACCGAACAGAACTCGCCGAGAACTCCTATGTGGTAGTATACCTATCGTCAAATAGCAGTCCTCTGGTGACATTGGTACATATTAGTCTGTAGACCCGAGATCGTCATAGAGTCTTGCGGCTCCCACTGTGCTTTGATTTCCTCCCTACCACGCTCAAAGGAGACGTGCAAACAAGTGGATTTTGGATATAGTTCCGAGTCGCATGGAGGTAATGAGCGATAGGAGGGTTTTGTCTCTCCCGGTATTGGAGGTTGATGTTGCGCTATGCTCGATTGGCTATAACTGGAAGTCCCTGGCCAGGGCTGCTTATGAGATTTACTGATAAGTGTTATTAGTAGTTTCTCGAATCGTTATAGGCCAGACATCGGCATGACTTATCACGTTACTGGGGTCTGACGTTTACCACCTCTAGACATGATATGCGACATATTAGACGAAGAGACCAGACTGTATGGTAGTATTACTGATAGGCTTCATGGAGACTATGGACAAGCTTGCTTTTTTATCTTCATATCGCTCAATACCCGGGTAGCCGTTATGTCCATCTAGTACCGCTGACGGCTTGTGGGTGACTGATGTGATCATCACCTACTGCTGGCATATTGACGAGTCTTTAGAGTCCCACATAGAAGTTCCCTGGTTCAAGCGAAATGAAGTAGGACACATATGTAATATGTGTGTGGCCTGATTAAATATGTGTATGTAATACTGTATTGTAATCTGGCAGTTTTCTATTATCGGTTCGGTTATATGTGATATAACCAGATTGTCGAATCAAGTGTTGATTTGATAATATGATATACAGATAAATGATATTGGTCGGTCATATGTGATATAACCGGATTAATAAATCAAGTGTTGATTTAATAATGTGATATATATTATATGTGATATAATTATATCTTAACTAATATCATTAGCTCACTAATTATTCTTCATAATATGTGTGTGTGTGTGTGTGTCTGTATATATATATATATATATATATATATATATATATATATATATATATATATATATAAAATGAAGCATGGCTTGAATTTCTATTTTTGAGAAAAATAGAAATGAGGTGGAAAATGAGAGCATGGTTGCAAGAATGCGATTTATATTTGTTTATTCATTTTGACTCACTATTCAAGTATGGTTGCAATTTTATATTGCAAAATTCCATGCTTGAATGAGTGGGGGTCAAGGGTTGCCATTCATTCTAGAGCTCATTCTCAACACTGATCCATTTTCTTGAGTTGCTCACATGGTTGCTCTCTAGCTTCTTCTTCTTTCTCAATTGCTATAGTTCAAGCTTCTGTTAGTGTATATGCCCTAGAGGCCATTACTGTATCATACTAGTTTGTATATTACTTAATGGAAGCTTGGGATATTCACCTTGTATATACAATCTTGCTCAAAATAGTAGTATGCTACTTGGTTTGTTTCTACTTCAATATTTACATGTGTTTATTTTAGTATATCGCCTATACACATTAGTGGAGCCCTTAGGATCTTTGCTTGATTACCAGCGTTGTGATGGCAGTCACACTAGTGGGGCTGGGTAATCTATAAGCACATCCTTATACAGGTCCCTGGTCGCAGGACTACCGAGACAGGGCATCGATGCTCCGGAGTAGACTAGCGCATGCGCTTCTTATCCCAGTGTGGGAGACGGTCTGTCCCACAGCCGTCGGTACGTCGTACTTGAGATAGTATGCGGGTGCTCGTTGGGTTACGAGTACACTGGACAGGACTCGTCGGGAACTGACTAGTTGGTATTATGCCTATCGTCAGTTATCAGTTCCCAGGTGACATGAGTACAGCTTAGTCCGCTGACTTGACACTGTCACTTCGCCTCGAGTGTGTTCCCACTGTACTTTGATTACTACCCTACCACGGCTCAAAGGAGTCGTGCAAACAGGTGGTAGTTGGGTGCAGTCCCGAAGCACTTGGAGGCAGTGACGGTTAGACAGGATTCGTCTCTCCCGGTATTAGGGGTTGACATCGAGCTGTGTCTAGGAAAGCCATTACACGAGTAGTCCCTGGCCAGGGCAAACGAGATATACTGGTAGGCTTCCAGTGTTATCTCAGGGTGTTTTGGGCTTCACTCCGACACGACTTGTACCGCTATTGGGGGACTGACGTTTACCGCCCCCTAGGCCCGCCATGCGATGTATCAGACGAACACCGGACTGTACGGAGAATGTCACATTCAGGCTCAGTAGGAGTTCAGATGGGTTTCACCTCATCGGTCTTCTTGTCGGCATCTACCTGGGGACCATTACGCACAGCTAGTGCCGCTTGCGGTCTGTGGTTAAACCCACTGCCAGCGTAGTGTCGAGTCTTTAGAGTCCCACACAGAAAGCTATTCGCCTTTAGGCAAAAGAGTAGAGGTCGCATGGTTTTGCGACAGGGTTCGGTCACCTCCTTGCACTTATGCACGTACAGTGTCCGGACAGTTATCACTAGCGGGCTTTGGTTTAAGCCAGATCCTAGTATACGTTTTGGGATTGGATTTATCCAGTATGTATTCGTGTTCCTCGGAACACGGATGTGGGTGTGTATGCACAGTTGACGGAGAGACAGAGGCAGAGGATTCTCATTAGGGTTGTTGACCGTTGACTGTTGACTATTGACTTTTTGGTCAAACCTAATGAGAATATGATATGTGATTAACAATTATATTAATTAAGTATTGTGGTGACATGGTTGTTGAGAGGTTGACTTTGTTGACTTGTTGACTTTGTTGACCGGTTGACTAGGTTGGACTAGTTGACCATCATGATGACTATGGCTATCATTTCATGGCAAAGAATTTTTACTTGCTTGTTTCTTTTGTGAGAAATGAGTGCATGAAATGATTTAGCCATTTTGACTTGAACCATTTTACACAATACTTGATTATTATTTTTGTGATGATGGTTTTGGATTATGAGAGCAAAATGAGAAAAGTCTTCTCTCATTTTTCTTTCATGCTCATTCTCTCTCTTGTTCTTGAGCTCTCATCTTCCTCCTCTTGCTCTCCCTCTCTTGACTCTATGGTTCACTTGTCTCATGAGTTGAGAACCAAGAACCATAGATAAAATCCCATACAAACTCTTCTCTACTCACTCTAGTTTACAAGGTTTAGCAAACCGAGTAACTAGTTTCTTCAAAGATCGAAGAAGGAGCCAAAGGTTGAAGCTTTCAGGTGGATCTATCTTCGGCGTAAGGAGACGGCGGAAAGAAGCCGATCCGGACCTCCATCGAGGTTTGAAGACGAAGGAGTTCAAGACAAGAAAGGTATAAACCCCCTAACCGAGTAGTTAACGACTCCTAGTTAGGTTGTTAGTTAGATGTTTAACAAAGATCCGGGTTTTAAGTCCATGTTACCACCTCTAAGAAAATCGTTTTTCATCAAATTCCGCATGCCCGAAAGTACCGGGAGAGGTAGCATGGACTTATAGTGGTATCAGAGCCTAGTTAAACTCTATCTAACATGTTAGCAAAGTAGCTAGAAGATCGATCAAAGAAAAAGTCGCAAAACGAACCCGATATGATAAGTTTCTGCCGATTTTTTTTCTGTTCAAAAATTGATAAATTTTATCTTAAAAATCGGCTCAGGCTTTTGTGTGATCACCTACCAAATTTGGTCCAACGATCGAGTCAAAGCGCCGCGGAAACGCGGCGGGAGCACGCTCCCGCCGCAGATCCGCGGCCGAGTTGACTCGGCCGAGGTCCAAGTTTGGTGCAGTGTTTTTCTGGGGTTGTTTTGGGATTTTTGGAATATATATTTTCTGCCCAGATTTTCCAGAACGAAAATTTTATTTTTGGGGTCCTGAAAATCCGTATTTTTGATCGAACTTCTAAAAGACTTTAGCTGACGGGTTTTTCTGTGATGTGTTATTTGTATTGAACGTCTGCTAATCGCTATATGTCGATTAGTGGGGGTTATACAAATCTGTGATCTGTAATGTTATTGGAATGTGTATATGAATTCATTGGATTGTCGCGGGTGAATAGCCGGGGGGTTGTGAGACGAGAGTTTTCTTTTCTTTCAATTCATGTAAATTTGTAGATTGATGTAATAATTATTTGTATGGCCGCACAACCGGGTCGGGGTTGTAGCTGTCATTGTATAATTTCCTTTTACTGTTTTTGCTCCTAGGATAGACCCATGGAGGGGGTGCACAAACTACCGGGTATGCCGAAGTGCCGAGTGGCCTACTCACGGGGTTGAGGGAGGTTGCTTCGCTTCGGGTATTTGGCGGGTAGTTTGCCGCACCCGTAGAGGTCTTGGGTGGGGTATTGGCTATTCACCGCGACCGTGTAATCTGCTTTTCGTTACAGGCTCGTACGAATTGCGGATTCCTAGCATATCCAATGTGTTCATCTGTGATCTGAAATGGCTATCATTGCAGTATATCTATATATGATATTATTTAGGCGTTGCTTATGTTTTACAGCCGTGCTAACCCAGCCCCCGCTCTGTCGTTAGTTAAGTAACCTAACGGGTAATGACGGGGCCCCGTGGCGAATGCGAATAGCATAAGCGTACGTCATATTTTGGTTGTTTTCTGCAATGGTAGGATTAAATGATGGGACGCATTAAAAGAACTAATGCAAGAATATCACGCATTAAAAGAACTAATGCAAGATAATAAACCAAGCAAAAGTCGTTGGAACACTTTCGAAAAACCACTCGGTTCTTTTCAAAACCAACTTTTAAATGCGGAGCTTGAGCCACTCCTTTTAAAAGCTATCTTGTTCCATCGACTATATCAAGTTCACTACGTTCACGGTTTTGCCAAAACCATTCGTAGCCCTCCATCATTTCAGTTAAATATTCGGTAGTATTCAAGCTATGTATTTTGACCTCACGCTAAGGCATAGTGATTGGTAGCTGCCGGATATTTATCTGTTGCATAGATAGAATTCGTTGGTTTGGGACAGCCGTACTACCATTTTGGCCTACGTCAAGGGTAGGTACGGGTGGATTCAAATTAACCTGGATAATGATGGGAAGAACTTGACATGTGACTTATGACATTTTGACCTCACGCCAAGGTCATAAGAGCATGGGGCAAAAATCCACATCGGGAGTTTCATAAGTACTGAAACTTGCTAGATTTGCATACCACTTGGAGTGTGATGATTCTGGTAGGATTCCTTCAGTTTCGTCACGCGATGATATTTGGATCCCGATCCTACTGTGAGTATATGCTACTCCTCGGGAAATTTCTCACTAAACGATCAATGCTATAAACCTAGTAGGTGCCTAGAAAGGTGTTAGCGGGGCTACGCCCCCAGGGAAAAGAGGTTATTTAATTAAGGAACTTCGCAAAAGCGTTGGAAAACCTCCCTCGAAGTACCAACACTGGCCTGGCTGAACGGTTAAGCAAGTATTGTGCGGTGGGATTGATCCCGACTAATTCTTCCTTTATGGTTTGAGGAGGGATTCGAGAAACAGTGGGAGCCATCCTGTTTAGACAAACTAAAAACCATTCTAAACTTGCAAGAGCATCAAGCTGAGTGTTTCTTCTCTCTCCTAATTGCAGCGACCAATCGACATGACTGGACTTAAGTTACTCCTAGATAAAAACATACTGACAGGGCCAAACTACAAAGATTGGCTCAAGAATGTCAAAATGGCAATCACTTACGACAAGCTGGGGTATCTTCTTACCACCAAAGCTCCCCCTGTCCCTGGTCCCACTTCCAGCGTCGCGGATAAGGAAATCCATAAGACTTGGGAGATTGATAGCGCGAAGGCCAAGTGCCTCGTACTTGCCTCTATGGACAATGAACATCAGAGGAGGCATGAGAATATGGACTTGGAATCCATATTTCTTCATACAAAAGAACTGTATGGAGAGCAGTCTCGTATCGCAAGATACGAAGCGTCGAAAAAGTTATTTTCGGCAAGGATGGCCGTCGGATCATCAGTAGCAGAGCACGTGCTTAAGATGATCAGCTACATTGAGAAGCTCGCGGACCTAGGGACCACATTGGAGAGTGAGCTCTATACGGACTTAGTTCTCCAGTCCCTTCCTTCCACTTACGCCCAGTTTATACTGAACTTCAACTTAAAAGAAAAGGAAGTTGAACTTTCAAAGCTCCTCAACATGCTGAGGAGCGCAGAGGGAACCCTACAGAAAGGTAGGGAAACATCCACTTTGTTTGTAGGAGGATCATCTTCTTCTAGGTCCAAGGCGAAAGCCAAGGGAAAGAAGAAGAAAGCCCTCGCCAAACCAAGAGGCGGTGTTAGTAAAGTGGATACGAAGGGAAAAGCAAAAGCAACAAAGAAAGCGGGGAAGCTTGTGGATAAGGAAGAATGCTTCTATTGTCATAAGAAAGGACACTGGAAGAATGATTGCAGGGCTTGGAAAGCCAGGACACAGGAATTGAAGCAGGTTGCAGCTTCAGCTTCAGGTGTGTATGTTATTGAAAACTGTCTTTCAATAAACTCTACTTCCTGGGTATTGGATACCGGATCAGGATCTCATATCTGTAATTCATTGCAGGCGTTGAGAAACCGTAGGGTTTTGAAGGCAGGTGACATGACCCTCAGAGTTGCGAACGGAGCTAGCATGGATGCTAAAGCCGTGGGGGACTATCACCTGGGAATGTCAGATGGACATGTTTTGGTTTTGCGTAATTGCTTTTTTGTACCCAACGCAACTTGTAATATCATTTCTGTATCTTTAGTTTCTAAAGAAGGTTATGAATTTGCGTTTGTAAGCAATGTTATAAACATTCACCTTAATCAAGTTCTGATTGGGTCAGGTACATTGAGCAATGGTATATACGTATTAAACCAACCACAGATTTTCAATGTCCAGAATACACACAAAAGAAAGTCTCCGGAAATAAATCAGACTTTCTTATGGCATTGTAGACTGGGTCACATCAATGAGAGAAGGTTGACGAAGTTACATACAGAAGGATATTTGAATCCGTTCGAATATCAATCGTATGCCACTTGTCAATCCTGTCTCAAAGGAAAGATGACAAAGACTCCGTTTACTGGACACGGAGTAAGGGCGAGCGAGCTCTTGGGACTCGTACACAGTGACGTGTGCGGTCCAATGTCTACACATGCGCGAAGCGGTTTTTCTTACTTCATTACTTTTACGGATGATTTTTCAAGGTTCGGACATGTCTTCTTAATGAAACATAAATCCGAAGCCTTTGGAAAGTTCCAGGAATATAAGAATGAAGTGGAAAAACAGACCGGCAAAAGTATCAAGATTCTAAGATCGGATCGAGGTGGTGAATAATTAAGTGCCGAGTTCCTGGACTATTTAAAAGAGAACGGAATTCTCTCTCAGCTTACTCCTCCATACACTCCGCAACATAACGGTGTATCGGAGAGACGGAACCGAACCCTATTGGATATGGTACGGTCCATGATGAGTAACGCTAAGTTACCGCGATCATTCTGGGGGTATGCGCTAGAATCAGCTGCATACCTTTTGAACCGAGTTCCCACTAAGACTGTGTCTACCACACCTTATGAGTTATGGAGTGGGAAGAAACCCTATCTTCAATATCTGAAGATCTGGGGATGTCCAGCTTTTGTCAAAAAGCATCATGCGGACAAACTCGAGGCACGCTCAGTACTGTGCAAGTTTGTGGGATACCCAAAGAACACCAGGGGGTATCTTTTCTACTACGCAGAGGAGCAAAAAGTCCTTGTTTCTCGTAATGCCCACTTTCTAGAACACCAGTTCTTGGAAAAGGAAATTAGTTGGAGCGCAGTAGAACTGGAAGAAATTCCAGAACCACAGACTATTACTGAAAGCTTAGTAGAACCAGAGGGTTCAAAAGAACAGGACATTCTTACGCCGCTCCGCAGGAGTAGTAGGCAGTCTCATCCGCCCGAGAGATACTACGGTTTTCTCATAGAAGGGGATAGAGAGGATTGCATCATAGATTATGATGAGCCTACTAGCTTCCAGCAGGCCGTTCAGAGCGTTGACTCAGTAAAATGGCTGGATGCAATGCAGACCGAAATGGAGTCCATATACACCAACAAAGTATGGACGTTGGACATTGCTCCAGATGGGGTAAAACCCGTAGGATGCAAGTGGATCTTCAAAAGGAAGATTGGTGTAGATGGACAGGTTGAGACCTATAAAGCTAGACTTGTTGCGAAGGGTTTTCATCAAAGACCTGGTTTGGACTATGACGAAACATTTTCTCCAGTGGCTATGCTGAAATCCATTCGGATCCTTCTTGACATTGCTGCCTTCCACGATTATGAGATCTGGCAAATGGACGTAAAGACCGCTTTTCTAAATGGAAATTTAGAGGAGTGTGTCTATATGGACCAACCAGAGGGTTTCATTAAGAGTGGGAGCAGCGGAAAGGTGTGCAAGTTGCTTAAGTCCATCTATGGACTAAAGCAGGCATCGCGGAGTTGGAACATCTGTTTTGATGAGACGGTCAAGGAATTTGGCTTTATCAAAAATCCAGATGAACCATGCATCTACAGTAGATTTGTAGCGAGAACTGTAGTATTCCTCGTTTTATACGTGGATGACATTCTCTTAATAGGAAATGACATTCTTTTGCTACAATCTGTCAAGGGGTTCTTGTCACACAGGTTCTCCATGAAAGACCTGGGTGATGCCTCATACATCCTGGGGATCCGGATCCATCGTGATAGATCCAAGAGGATATTAGGACTTTCACAGTCCAGGTACATCGACACCATACTGAAGAGATTCAGTATGGAAGATTCCAAGCGCGGTAACCTACCGGCTTGTCACGGGATCACCCTTTCTAAAGAGATGTCTCCCAAGACTGATTTGGAGAGGGATCGCATGTCTATTATACCCTACGCTTCTGCGGTAGGCTCTATAATGTATGCGATGTTGTGTACCAGACCGGATGTAGCTTATGCACTGAGTGTGGTAAGCCGGTATCAGTCAAACCCTGGGGAGAAACACTGGATAGCGGTAAAGAACATTCTCAAGTACCTGAGAAGGACTAAGGAGATGTTCTTGGTGTATGGCGGAAAAGACCTCCAGATCGAGGCCTTTGCTGACTCCAGCTTCCAGAGTGACAAGGATGATTCCAAGTCCATGTCGGGTTTTGTCTTTACCCTCAATGGAGGGGCGGTGTGTTGGAAGAGTTCCGAACAGGAAACCGTTGCAGACTCGACAATGGAAGCGGAATACATCGCTGCATCTGATGCCGCAAAAGAAGCTGTCTGGATGAGGAAGTTCTTGAAAGAGCTTCAGGTGGTTCCGTCCATTGTTGATCCAATACCTCTGTATTGCGACAACAACGGGGCTATAGCTTTAGCGAAGGAACCCAGGTCCCATCAGAGATCCAGAAACATCTTGAGGCGGTATCACCTGATCAGGGAGATCGTGGATTGCCAGGAGATCGAGGTTCGGAGAGTCGCTTCAGAAGATAACACTGCAGATCCATTCACCAAAGCCTTGCCCCAGACTCAGTTCGAGCGGCTGATCGAGATGATAGGTCTTCGATACGCCAGTACATGGCCTTAGTGCAAGTGGGAGATTGTTAGTGTATATGCCCTAGAGGCCATTACTGTATCATACTAGTTTGTATATTACTTAATGGAAGCTTGGGATATTCACCTTGTATATACAATCTTGCTCAAAATAGTAGTATGCTACTTGGTTTGTTTCTACTTGAATGTGTACATGTGTTTATTTTAGTATATCGCCTATACACATTAGTGGAGCCCTTAGGATCTTTGCTTGATTACCAGCGTTGTGATGGCAGTCACACTAGTGGGGCTGGGTAATCTATAAGCACATCCTTATGCAGGTCCCTGGTCGCAGGACTATCGAGACAGGGCATCGATACTCCGGAGTAGACTAGCGCATGCGCTTCTCATCCCAGTGTGGGAGACGGTCTGTCCCACAGCCGTCGGTACGTCGTACTTGAGATAGTATGCGGGTGCTCGTTGGGTTACGAGTACACTGGACAGGACTCGTCGGGAACTGACTAGTTGGTATTATGCCTATCGTCAGTTATCAGTTCCCAGGTGACATGAGTACAGCTTAGTCCGCTGACTTGACACTGTCACTTCGCCTCGAGTGTGTTCCCACTGTACTTTGATTACTACCCTACCACGGCTCAAAGGAGTCGTGCAAACAGGTGGTAGTTGGGTACAGTCCCGAAGCACTTGGAGGCAGTGACGGTTAGACAGGATTCGTCTCTCCCGGTATTGGGGGTTGACATCGCGCTGTGTCTAGGAGAGCCATTACATGAGTAGTCCCTGGCCAGGGCAAACGAGATATACTGGTAGGCTTCCAGTGTTATCTCAGGGTGTTTTAGGCTTCACTCCGACACGACTTGTACCGCTATTGGGGGACTGACGTTTACCGCCCCCTAGGCCCGCCATGCGATGTATCAGACGAACAGACCGGACTGTACGGAGAATGTCATATTCAGGCTCAGTAGGAGTTCAGATGGGTTTCACCTCGTCGGTCTTCTTGTCGGCATCTACCTGGGGACCGTTACGCACAGCTAGTGCCGCTTGCGGTCTGTGGTTAAACCCACTGCCAGCGTAGTGTCGAGTCTTTAGAGTCCCACACAGAAAGCTATTCGCCTTTAGGCAAAAGAGTAGAGGTCGCATGGTTTTGCGGCAGGTCGCATGGTTTTGCGACAGGGTTCGGTCACATCCGTGCACTTATGCACGTACAGTGTCCGGACAGTTATCACTAGCGGGCTTTGGTTTAAGCCAGATCCTAGTGTACGTTTTAGGATTGGATTTATCCGGTATGTATTCGTGTTCCTCGGAACGCGGATGCGGGTGTGTATGCACAGTTGACGGAGAGACAGAGGCAGAGAATTCTCATTAGGGTTGTTGACCTTTGACTGTTGACTATTGACTTTTTGGTCAACCCTAATGAGAATATGATATGTGATTAACAATTATATTAATTAAGTATTGTGGTGACATGGTTGTTGAGGGGTTGACTTTGTTGACTTGTTGACTTTGTTGACCGGTTGACTAGGTTGGACTAGTTGACCATCATGATGACTATGGCTATCATTTCATGGCAAAGACTTTTTACTTGCTTGTTTCTTTTGTGAGAAATGAGTGCATGAAATGATTTAGCCATTTTGAATTGAACCATTTTACACAATACTTGATTATTATTTTTGTGATGATGGTTTTGGATTATGAGAGCAAAATGAGAAAAGTCTTCTCTCATTTTTCTTTCATGCTCATTCTCTCTCTTGTTCTTGAGCTCTCATCTTCCTCCTCTTGCTCTCCCTCTCTTGACTCTATGGTTCACTTGTCTCATGAGTTGAGAACTAAGAACCATAGATAAAATCCCATACAAACTCTTCTCTACTCACTCTAGTTCATAAGGTTTAGCAAACCGAGTGAACTAGTTTCTTCAAAGATCGAAGAAGGAGCCAAAGGTTGAAGCTTTCAGGTGGATCTATCTTCGGCGTAAGGAGACGACGGGAAGAAGCCGATCCGGACCGCCATCGAGGTTTGAAGACGAAGGAGTTCAAGACAAGAAAGGTATAAACCCCCTAACCGAGTAGTTAACGACTCCTAGTTAGGTTGTTAGTTAGATGTTTAACAAAGATCCGGGTTTTAAGTCCATGTTACCACCTCTAAGAAAATCGTTTTTCATCAAATTCCGCATGCCCGAAAGTACCGGGAGAGGTAGCATGGACTTACAGCTTCAACCCTCACATGTGATATGAACCATGAAGCTTGAACACAAACTTGTGACCTTTTAACATCCCCTATTTCACCATCCTATATTTGACTAGCGATCGAGTGTAGCGTGTTACTACGCTAAAGAGTTTAGTATAGAGGTAACTTGAGTTGGAGGGACTTCGTGTGGATTATCATCGGCACGAAGGTCATCGAAGGAAGTTCGTCCAAAGCCTCAAGTGGAGCCTAGTGGAGTCTCAAGACTACTACACGGAGCATGTGAAGTGATGTACTCGATCTACGTTGGTATAACCTCCTTCCCTTCTTGATGGTTTTATAGCAAACCCTAATATTCTAGCAAAGATCTTGTATAGTCTAACTTAGCATCTGATAAAATTTTGAATTTGGCATGCTTGATGCTAATAAAACCTCATGGTGGTGCTAGGGTCGACTTTCATCCCCCAAGCGGGAGCTAGCTCTTCGCCGAATGGCGGAACACAACCACATGCAAGATACATCATAATAGTGTAAAATAAGCATATAAAAGAAAGAAATAAGAAATCACCAAGTCGGCTCACATGAGCTCGACACCAGATAATAAAATATACAAATCTCGTTGTCCAGTCTCTAGGTCAATATACAAATGGTCGATGGAGTGTACTAGATACAAAGTAAATATATATGGTGGGAACAAAAGAATATCCTCCCAAAAACCCACTTATGCGCAAGTCCTCAATTCGAATAAAAAGGAAACAGAAGAAGAAGAAGAAGAAGAACGCCCGCCGCAACTATGTTGACGGATCGGTCCTGCAAGACACTGTGACACAACGGGGATGAGTTACCAACTCGTGAGTAATAAGTAACATCTAATGAGACTATCACAAGAATGCACGCAAATGCGTCACAACCTATGTATACAACAATGATGCTATGCACTAATATGAATACGACATGAATGAATGATCAAGCACGAAATCTGGATATATATCTAGTATGAGAAAAATCTGTGTTCTTATCTTAGTAAAACTTTTGTATAATAAAACCGGGGTATCATCAAATGAAATTGACAAAAAATCGTGTAAAATATCAATACCATATATATATGTCAAATCACGGTAGCCTTCTCTCTGATCGGACATCAAATCTGTTAAATCACACGACTCCGGTCGGTATCCTCCGGATGACCGCTGGGTCAATAATCATCAGTAGGTAGTGCTCCCCTGCCAGGATCAATGTCTCTCTATACGGCCCTCTTGACTTGGGGTACCTCACCGGGTCCACCATGTATCCGCAGATGGTGCTCCCCCTCCTCGAATCGGGTATGTGTACACACGTGGCTCAAGAACCGAGAAAAATCATGGTGGACGCCACACACATTATATCACGAGAAAACCGTAATTTCTATTTAAAAACGATAATAAGTTTATGAAAGTCGTTTGCGGTTTTCCCCAAATCCAGAAATCTCATGAATACGGAAATCTCCAAGAAGAATCACAATATATGAATATGCCGAAAATGATGAATATCTATGATATCAATATGATGCAATGAGATGAATGGCATTGAAACTACATGTCAATAGTGATGCAACGATACCGATTGTTTAACAAGTTCTATAGTGTTCATGATCACGTATTCATATTTGATTTTAGATTCAGGTTTGAATTAGACTCAGACTGATTCAGACACTTGTAAATAGATTTAGCTCCTGAATTAGGTTCGGGAGTCATCAGTAACTGCTGCACATGGACAGCAGGATTTGTGTCTTTTTCCAAAACAATTACCATTGATAACTCCGTTAAGTTTTCAACCTTAAATAGGCAAGCATTCACTTTTTCCGGCTCCCTGGGGCTCAAGAGAATTGATCCCGCTTAAACCTATATTTACTAAAATCTTTAAATATTGTTTTTTATATAACTCGAGGGGGTTTTATGAAAAATATTTTAATATAATTTAAATGTAAACCTCGAGGGTGATTAATATTACTTGAGGTTGTCATGAGCATGGATTTTAAGGATTTGGGGTATTTTAGTGATAAGTATTTAGCTTGGAAAGTTCATGGTATTTTATTGTAAACTTGCATTTTTGGTATCTTGATGGTATTTTATTGTCATTGGTTACTCTTTTCAATTTTTGAAAAAAGATAGATTTCTATTTTTGAAATATTGATTTATAATTTTATATAATTTTAATTCTAAAAATAATTTTATTTTATTTAGAAAATTCGCATTTCTTAAAAACCGTATTTAAATCCTTTCGAGATCGAATGCTCCGTGAGGAGGTCTGCATCTCGTTCTACTAGCCTAAGAATATGCGATAATCCGTATCATCCATTAGCGGGTCCTCTAAAGAGAGTTGTAGATGCGTAATCGCAGAGAATAGGAAATACCACCTTTAAAGAAATCTGATTTTTAAAGTTATGTGGTATTTTATCGTAATATTATTCTTCGAAACGGAAATACATACAATGAGTATCGTGCTATGAAACCAAGTGTGCATGTGGGGTAGGTCGTTACCCCATGAAGTTTTCCTAATGTATTGTTTTAACAAATACTAAAAGAGGTGCTTATAAAGTTCTTGGTATTTTAATGAAAAAGTGCTACTATTGTTATTTCACATGAGAATTTTGATGAAATTTGATTCTAAACATTAGGGTTTAAGGTTACAAGTGATGTAGTAAAAAACTTGGTTGATCAAAGAATAAGGCGAAGGAGTTACTAGGGTTTAGTACAATGATATCGGTATTAACTCCACTTACCGATATAAGTTTTGAAATGGAATTTCAATGAAGAGAAAAGGTGTTTGGAAGAGATTTACTGTTTTGAAAGATCAAGGAAAGGGTTGGGAATAGAGGAGTGTCATTATGGCGTCACGGGAGCTCCGGATGTTGCTTCGATCTTCGCCGAAAGTTGCTTGCTCGCTAACTTCTCTTTACTCCACTTGTACTTAGGAAATTTTTGAGAGAATTTTAATATAATTTTCAAAATGGTGCTGAGCCAAGGTAGGGGATGGTATTTATAGTGGAGAATTAGGGTTTTGGAACTAAAATGATGGATTAAAAAGCATTAAAATAGGGTTTAATTGTGAAATGAAGGGTCTTTGTTTGATTGCAGGGAAACCAAACAGTGCAGGGGAGTTAGGGATAGGTAAAGAGGTGTGTGTGCAAAGCCAGGGGTTCATTGGGCAATATCCGACTATCCCGCCGGTTCTTTGAGTGTTTTGGCCAGTCGTGCCTCAAGATTCGTGCCACTTGATAAATTTAGTATTTAAACCTTTTTGCAAATGTTTGATTTTTCTGAACTTTTCATTTCCCTGTGTATTGCACGTGCAAACTTTTGGGCTTCCAAAAAGAAAAAAAATTCAGAAAAAATATAATGTTTCTGATGGGAATCGAACACAGGAGTTACGTCACAGCAGTGCAAGGGCTTTACCATTGAGCTACAAGCATGTTCTTGCTGTTATTTAACAAAATTGACTTATAACTCAAACTTAGGCTGTAAACTCATTTTTGTAAATTAAAATGGAAAATTCAGTACAGTAAATTCAGAGTCGTTGCATTCTACCCTCCTATTAAAATTTCTTCCTCGAAATTTATATTTACATATGGACTAATTTTCAAATAAATAAGGATATCTTGCACGCATGTCTTTTTCTTGTTCCCATGATGATTCTCTTGGTGAATCCTTTCTCCACATCACTCGGACCAGGTTTACTTTCTTGTTCCGCAGTGTCTTTACCTTTCGATCTAGGATCTTAACGGGTTGTTGCTCGCAAGCAGGTCAGTCTGTACTGTGAGCTCTGAGTGATTGTGTATTGTTTACCACCGAAAATAGAGACGGAATCGCGTAGGTCGTCTTGTCTGAATTTGGGGGCAGATACTATTTGGATTTATCCGTCCACCTCGCCGGAGATGCCAAGTTGATTTATGGCACCGTGTATCAGAGGGTTGGACGGATGCGGCCGTTGTAGCAGACTTCGTCAGATTCCCCCTCGTTGTGAGGGGTTTTTTGATTATGGGGACGCTCTTCCCTGCAGGCGCAATCCCCTGCAGTTAATTACGTTACCGCATCGCAGTAACCACTTTCTCCTACTCCAGAAGGTCACTTCATGTCGTGTGTGTTTGTTTTATTTTTTGGTTGCCCGTGGATTGTTTATGGAGACTAATTTTTGTTATCGCCCGTAGGGCGTGGATTAGTCCAAATCCGTATTTTCTTAGATTTGGGTTTGGTTTGATTTAAGAATCGTTAATCTCATTTTGGGATTAAGATCAACTTAAATGTTTGTTTAGGATACGTTAGTCTAGGTTTAGACTAAGATCTACTCAACATGATTTTGGGATCATTCAGACCCAACAAAAGAGCATTTGGGTTATATTACTTTAGTTTAAGAACGTTACGGTCCATAGATCACCATTTTTGGTATGAGAGTTTAGTTTAAGGACGTTGCGGTCCACAGCTAGTTTAAGAAAATTACGGTCCATTAGGGTATGATCATGGGTTTGGGAGTGCATCCAAGAGCTGTTGGTTGTCGGGACCCTCCACCTCTCTAACATCGTTGAAGAATTACAACGACCTGTATCAGAGGTGTAGAGAGATGTACCCTTGAACCATACTCCAGATTGAAGGGAGAGACCTTGGTGGAACGAACATCATTTTAGATGCCATGTGTCAGGAGATCATTGGTCATCTTTGGAACTAAGATCGATTTAGGGAGACCTGAGTATAGGAGAAGTCGGTTGATTGATGGTCAAAAGGTTTTGGCCTCGGGAGACTTGGCTAATTTGGGCTAAGGTTGGCCTCTCACAGTGTTAAACATTGATATTTGCTTGGCGTTCACGTGCTCCCACGTGAAGCTCTAAATCAGTGTTAAACACTGCAATTTAGAGCGCTCACGTGTGGCACATGAGGCACCCAAAAATTGGGCATTGCTTCTTTGGGTTTATTCGCTTTTCTTTTATCAGCGCTAAGCACTATTGAGGGTCACGTGGGATCACATGAGGCGCTCCAAAAATGGAAACTGTCTGAATTTATTCCCCTCTTCCTTTCACAAGTGCTAAGAACTATTAGGGGGTCACGTGGAATCATGTGACTCGATCTCAGTCGTTCCATTTTGTTCCTCAGAGTTGCTCACGTAGGAACACGTGATATGTTGTTATAGCATTATACGCTAAACGTTTCTTTTATATGCATGGAGATCTTGATCTAAGTTTTGAGAATTTCAGGTCCTTTGTTTTATAAGAATTAAATTCTTATGCAGGGTTAAACCCTAGTTTTATCAGAGGAATTAAATTCCTATATCTTTTGGAAGAATTAAATTCTTCAAATTTAGTTCTTTCCTCTAAATTTTGGGACTGTATAACAGAATCTCCCCGATGAGAATTAAATTCTTAACTTGTTGGAAGATCTGCTTCTGCAGACCTCAAACAGAAAAAGAACTAAGTTCTTTTTTGGAAGAGTTAAACTCTTGTAAGAGAAGATAAAATGATCTTTAGGTCTTTTTTCTTACCTAGGCTTTCTTTTCGTCGAAGAGAACTCTTCTTTTCTTTTTTTTGTTTTTCAAATCTTTTGGGAGGTTTCCTCTGTACAAGACTTGAAGTCTTGGGTCCTTTATATAGTAGAGGAAAGTTTGTTGATTTAGTTAAAGAAATCTCTCATTGAGAGATCTTAATTGATTTGGAGATTTTATCCACTGTTGGATCTTTGATCCAAGGACTTCTATTTTACAGAAAATATTGTTCTTGTTTTTAACAAGATTGGGAAAATATTTTCCATACAGAGTTTATTCTGTAGCTCGGTGATTTTTAATCACCATTGGATCTTTAATCCAACGGTGGTTTGTTTTACAGGGCGTAATCTTTCTTGTTTAGAAAGATTGGGGAAATATTTTCCCATACAGAGCTTATTCTGTAGCTTGGTGATTTTTAATCACCATTGGATCTTTAATCCAACGGTGCTTTGTTTTACAGAGCGTAATCTTTCTTGTTTAGAAAGATTGGGGAAATATTTTCCCATACAGAGCTTATTCTGTAGCTGGGTGATTTTTAATCACCATTGGATCTTTAATCCAACGGTGCTCTGTTTTATAAAGCATAATCTTTCTTGTTTAGAAAGATCTAAGGAAATATTTTCCAAATAGGGTTTTGATCTCTCTTATTTAGAATTTAATTCTATCGGCTTAGAAGGCATCAGGAACCCTCACGTATAGCACGTGACCCCCATGTCATTAAACTGGTTTGCTTATATGCAGCAGTCCCAGAGAAAAACATCACGTATTGGCGCGTGAGCTGATGTTCAGGAATGTCACGTGTGGCACGTGACCCCCATAAAATTAAGCTCAACAAAGAGCATCACGTGCTGACACGTGAGCTTCTTTGGCAGTTATTTGTTTTAGGAAGGTGCCTTTATACTTTGTATATAGATGCTTACGTGCCTGCACGTGAGGCTCAATTTCATCCTTATTTGTTAAGCGTAATGCATATAATCTTTGCTCCAAGGCGCCTCACGTGTGGGCACGTGATACTCCATTTGGAGAATTTTTCCCATTGGTTTTTATTTATTATTTATTCCTTTTTTTATAAGGGAACATGTATATGGTTGGGGTCGCTCACATATCGTCGTAGCTGGGATATATGGAACACTTTGTACACTCCTTCCAATGAGGGTGGCAGTGCTAACCGGGATGCCAATTCTCCAACTCGTTCGAGTATGTCGAACGGTCCTATATATCTTGGACTTTGCTTACCCCTCTTACCAAAGCGGATCACTCCTCTGTTTGGAGATATCTTTAAGAAAATGTGGTCTCCAGGTTGGAACTCCAGATGCCGCTGCTTTACATCTGCCCAATGCTTCTGTCTATCTTGGGCTATGCGCATTCTTTCCCTAATCGTGCGAACTACATCCACGGTTTCCACGATCATGTTTGGTCTAAGGAGTTCATGATCTTTGATGTCGTCCCAACTTAGCGGTGAACGACACTTCCGTCTGTAGAGTGCTGCGAATGGTGCCATTCCATTACTTGCCTGATAGCTGTTGTTATATAAAAACTCCACAAGGTGTAAGTGATCTTCCCACGAACCTCCAAAGTCTAACATACAGGCTCTTAGCATGTCCTCCAGAATCTGAATTGTTCGCTCGGACTGTCCGTCCATTTGTGGATGATAAGCCGTGCTGAAATTCAGACTCGTTCCTAGGCTAGCTTGCAGACTTTGCCAAAATTGTGATCGGAATCTTGTATCACGATCGGAGACGATTCAAACAGGAACTCTATGTAATCTCATGATCTCCTGCATGAGTTCATGGGTATCACATATAGTACACTTTGAACGTTTAAATCTTACTTTAGATTTATGCTTACCTCCATGTACTTCTTTGCTAACGTCTCGGTTGATTGACCAACTCGAAAAGGAATAAAGTGAGCCAACTTGGTGAGTCGATCCACAATAACCCATATTGCGTCGTTACCTTTCATGCTGCGAGGGAGGGCAGTCACGAAGTCCATGGTAATGTGCTGTCATTTCCATTCTGGGATTAGTAACGGCTGAAGTAGACCAGCAGTTCTGTGATGTTCAGCCTTCACTTGCTGACATACCAAACACTTGGCTATACTTCTGGCTACTTCGCGCTTCATTCCATGCCACCAGTAGTGTTGCCGTAGATCCTTGTATATCTTTGTACCACCAGGGTGTACAAATTAAGGAGAGCTGATTGATGTATGAAAGTTTTTATAGTAATAGCAATCAATAACGGTGTCGCGTGTAGCTAGCCGAGATGAGTACGGGTCGTCCTCAGGAAAACGTCGAACTTTTAATCTTACTTTAGACGAGTTGATTAAAAGAAGGGATGATTGGTTGTAGATCTACGATATACGGATGTAAAATCTATGAAGAAGAAGTCTGTAGGGTTCATAGAATTTAGTAGTAATGAATGATTAATTAAAAATGACTCCTTTTATTTTTTAATAGATTTAAAACTAGATCGATAGTGATGAATGCGGATTAGGGTTCTTTTGGAAGAAACTAGGGTTTTCTTACTCTTAACCCTTATCTTTGCATTGATCTCTATTCATGTCTAGACTTTACCAAAACAATTATTAATCTAATCTCAAATCGCGGTTGAGACTATCAGTAAATTGGTAGCGCGCCCGATAAGGATATTAATAATTACTTTACTAAAGTTTATAAACTTTTTAAGATGTAAAATAAGTTAAGAGATTTTATCATCTATTAATCTACCCTAATCCTACGAACCCTAGCAAGTTAGGAATTACTCACGTATGGTTTGAGAAGAAGATGAAAGGATAGAGAAGGTAATCATAATACAGAATTTAAATGCAGAAAGTAAATGCAAAATAATTAAGCAAATGATCTACCTTTATTAATCAACGTTACAAGTAAAAATCCTTCGAATTTAGATTACAAGAAGAAGAAGTTGCTCTCGATCTCTGCCTCGTAGGAAATAGATGTTCCGCCGATATTCACGTCGCTCTATCACGTCGCATCACGAACCTGTCGTGGATCTCTTATTCTTTGACGGTGATTTGCTTCGTGTTAAAGATGATGATTTCTAATTTTAGCCCTCGGTCCTTTATATAGCCCTCAAATCAAAAACCCTAGATCCCATGTATAAATATTTATGGTTGCGATCCTCATCAAAAAATCACAGATCCTACTGCCATTAAATGGCTGTGGATCCACCGCTAATATGCCTATTTGGCCGCGCAATTGCGACTATTTGGGGATATCATGGGTTGAAAATTCTAGGGCTTCTATTTGTTGACACGTCGAGATTTTTTTAATGCGTGGATTCTTCAAATATTTCCTGAGTCTCTGCCAGTATTGATTCTATGATTTTATTGGCAGATTTTGATCCTGACATTTTGGATATCTCGATCTCCCGACCTGAGCTAAATCTACACAATATCTCTATGAATAATATTAGTAATAGAGAATAATGGAGGAAAGAGGCCATAGGAGGGAATTTCCTCCTATGGCGTCGAAAAAACACACCCTCCATCGTGTTTTCGGACGATCGGAATGCATCATCTTCATCGTTATCATCTAAGATATGGGTACATCAAATTTCATGTGATTCTACAACTTTTTCACCGTTGAATTAGTGGGTTCAAAATTAATGGTTTATCTACAATAGAAATTTTTACATTACTAAATAAACGGTGAAAAGTTGTAGAATCACATGAAATTTGGTGTACACACATCTTAGATGATAACGATGAAGATGATACATTCTGATCGTTGAAAAACACAATGGAGAGTGTGTTTTTTCGACGCCATAGGTGGAAATTCCCTCCTATGGCCTCTTTCCTCCATTATTCTCTTAATAATATTTGTTAATTTAAAGATAGTATCTTAATCATTTTATATGGAAATAATTATTTAAGAAATTTGATTAAAATTATTTGATATGATATCCATAATAAAAATATTATATAAATATTATATGCATATATTTTCCTTCATAATGTTAATTATAATATATAAACATATGATAAAGAGTAACTTTGCAGATAAACCCACATATATTGTATATTTATAATAAACACCTTTAAGTACTTAACAAAAGTACAGAAAATGTTCCATAAAATGTGCAATATTTTCGACTGAACAAATACCCCCAAACTTAATTTTGATCGTCCCGAGCAAACTAGTTATTCAAGAGAGGGAGAAGAAAAAGAAAAAGAAAAACCTAGCATACTTTCGTAGGCAATCACGATTGCACTGAGCACGTGCAACAAGCTTTTAAACCTCTAGGTGTCCATAGTAGAAGGAGTGTTGCCTTCTGAGGGTTTTCAGAGGATTACACCTACAAAATCCCATAATAAAAGAAAGAAAATGAAATTTACATACAAAGATAAGAACTATAAAAGACAAAACATGAAAATAAAAGTTTCCAACTACACTAGCTTTTCAGTTGCCATAAGCCCTATCTTAATGGTCATGAAAAGTTGTCGGAAATCACATTATCCCACAATAAATATCGCCTTTAGTCTTCCTTCCTACTTTTCTTCCAAACATCGTCATATACCCCTACGTGTATGTAAAAGACATCCCTACACTTAGAGAATTCAATTTAAGCTATCATACTCTTGTCCATCTTCCTTAGTACTTTTTAGTCGGCGAACATTATCAGATGGAATTGCTCACACATCTTTTATGCGACCGTTAATACTTCTTAAGGTACCAACCGATCGATTACTAGATGTGCTCGCTCATTTAGGCGTAATATTCTCGTCCTGCAACACCTAAGGCTTAGCAGTGGCTCCCAAACCAATTGGTCTAAGGCACTAGGTGATAAAGCACTCTCGCTATATTTTTTTATGCTACCTTAATCAATTACAAAACCAGTGTTCATTTTTCTTCACCGTTTTTTTAATTTATATTTATATTTTTCTTCATAGCAAGGCTTTTAGACAAGAGCATTTCAAGGTATCCTTTACTATCCCAAGTTTTAAGATGTGTGCAAGTGCGATAATAGGGTGTCAACGTTCAAATGTTTGGACTCAAGAATATGGACTATTTTTCAGACTTATTTTTATCCTCAGATTAGTAATTTCCTTCATCTTACTAACCCTCGGGACAATATCTCATAACTACCTATTACAAGCTTCGTTTAAGAAAATATCCAACTTTCTTGCTTTTCTCAAACTATTTCTATCTTTCATATGTAATTTTTCACTTTCTAATCTTTTATTATCAAAATTTTTTGTGCTTATATTTATGATAATGCAAAATAATGTGTGAATAAACACAAACCTCCCCCAAACCTGTTTGCAGCAGTGTCCTCACTGATATCATCTGTTAAGCTTAAAAAACCTGTAGACTTAGAAGAAAAAGTTAGTAACGGGTACATGAATAAATGACAGTGAAATCCTCCCCGAAACTTATTTTTGGCTCACAATTTTGTAAAAAATTATTTTCTTTCAAGAGCCAAAATATTTTCTCCCCCCCCTAAACTTGAGTGAAACTGTATTAAGTATTTAAAATTATAAAGATGGGGGTTAAAGTTATTGGTCAATTTTTCATCACTGAAAACTGCATTTTAATACCGCTCATTTATTATTTATTTTGTTATATATCGGTACTATTAACCAGTGTCTACTCGGTAATACAGATTACAGGTGTTCATGATAAAATGCTGGAAACACACTCAAAATCACGAATATAACGTTTGGGAGCCAACACTGCAAACAGAATAGAAAATCGATCAATATCCAATAAGTTCTTTTGCAAACAACAAAGTGTACACAAATTTTGGTCCAACATAATGCAAGTGATCACTAGACCATGCTAAAAGAGGTGATGTGATGTGCATTAAATGCTAAAGGAGGTGATGTGATTTAAAGTATCATGATTTTCTTTCAAAAGCTACTAAGCAACCCATGTTGCCTATAAATATCAGGTCATGGGCAAGGAGAGAAGAGACTTTTTCTTTAGTTTTGCTTTAGAACACTTGTAATTTATAACTTGCTTTTCCTTTGAACTCGTGAGCTCTTGCCCTTTTGTTTTGACCTTGCAACTTCTTCATTGAACTTGTAAGTTTAAGATTTAGGTTCTTGAATTCAAGATTAGTTGTATCTTGTTTGAAATTCAATAAAAGTTCTCATTTCATTTCATATGTCTTACTTTCTACATGCTTGAACTTGTGAAATTGTTGCTTCACTTTGATCTTGCAAGCTCTTAAGTGAGCTTGCAACCTTAAAGTTTTGTATTTGGATTTCACATTGGTACGGGATTAAAGAACAGTTGAAGGAATTTGCACGTTTGATTTATCGGTTCTCTCTTTGTCTTTTCTTTTCTTGCAATTTTTGTTATATTGCCTTACTCCTTTCTTTTTTATTTTGGAATTGTAAATATGTGTGGGTAATTGATTTACTTGTTAAGGGTAGAAAATGGTTAGTTTGTGTTAGGAGATGTGTTTGCTAAAACCTTAAAAACCTTAACTTTGCAATTTGAAACTCCGAGCAAACCACTCGCAATTTCGCTCTTTTAGGCACCCTATCCTACCACGGTAGCGGTAAATCCTAATCGTGACCGGATTGCGAATGGTTTACCGAAGGTTAAGGTCAAGAGACAACAACGGAAGTACAAGGGATAAGGAATACAGATTTAGCTTAAAATCGCAAATACCGTATTTCAAATTCCCTAATCCACATTGTTGTCTATTGCCTTAGTGTCAATATCAAAATTAGGTTTATAAGGAAACGACAAACATCATCCTCGCACAAGCTAACCTAAAACTACCCTTAACAAGTCTTTTTATTGAACATATCATAGTTACGTCACTTTGTATAAACAATAACTCAATATACGGTATTAACTTGTTAAAACAAGCTAAAAAGCCTACCATCTCTCTGCGGACGACCCATACTCATCGCAGCTCGCTACATGCGACACCGTCCTTGATTGCGGTAATTTCAAATTCTTTCTAAATACGACACGGTGAAAACCTGTCAATCAAATGGTGCTATTGCCGGGAAGACGGTAACGCTTTTATACTTGTAGTCTCGGGTTAATTTGTGAATATTTTTGTACAAAACTAACTTTCTAACAGATTCAACGGATAAAACACATTCTTTTTAAACCGACACGAGAACTAAAAACAATGATGTTTACTGGATTTTTGATCTGCTAACACACTATGTTATAATATGAAAATCAAAGTATAAAAGTGGAATACTACTGTTACATAGAGGAAACACACAAAATTTAAGCACCAAACTTGCAAATTTAGCCGGCGAGAACTTGAAAATTCCCGATGTCGTCGGTTTTCTGGTGGGATTTTGAAAATTGGTTTTTTGTGTTGCCTACAGTGTTCTGTTAGTATCCCATTTTTATTGTTTGATTTTCTTAATTATTTGTGTTCAGAACTTTGGCTATCTTTATCGTTTTCTAGCTCAAATATCCGTATTTTTCCGACATTTGCAGATTTGATAGATTAGCGAGCGATGATTGTGCAAAGCAGGGGGCGTTTTCAAGTTTAAGGGGATTGAACACTTAGTGCCAAAGACCTGGGTAGTTTGACCCGCGTAAGCGTACCATTCAAACACTCGGAGGCAATCTCAACACGAGTTTCTTAAACTCAACTCTTTTGGTATGTATTTTTCTAAAACTTTCTCTTCTCAAATCTGACGCTCCATTATTCATATCTTTGCAGGATTCTTTGCAACATCGCCGCAATAGCCAAAGAAAAACTAACCGTATTTGTTGCAGCGCCACATTTAAAATAAAAGAAAAATTTATTGATTGTTTGATAACAAAACTTTGTTGATTTGCGCATTGCATCATTAATACGGACTTAAGGGGATTTCATCACCCTTCCTAAGACCTCGAAAATCACTAATTGCATAAGTGTCACCTCAATCTTAATAAAAAATATCTAGACTCACCCAACTAAGGACTTGTCGCACTCAATAGGACAAAAGAAGATTGTGGGCATTCAGTCGTTTATCTAAACATGACTTTTGTGGTGCCTAGGCTAGACAAGTGAGAAGGTAATTTTAAAACGACCGTCTCACGGTGATTCATGAGCGAAACCCTCCTTACCTCACTTGTGCTTACCTGGCCACAACTGGCTGTGAAGAGGCGATTTGAGGGTTATCTCACAATTTGTCACTTTGGAATAGTTAGGAGCAGGTCTAGTGGACTTAGAGGACCCTAGTCTAGGTATTGATTGCGCATTTGTGACTATGCATTTGTAATTGTGTTTGTTGAACTGTCGTTTCATTTTCATATTCTTACGAAACAAACACAAGTTCTCCACTTTTACCACCTTCATCAAATTTTTCTCCATTTTCGTTTTTTTACCCTCACATTCTACGCTTTGACTACACTAAACTCGTTTAGTGTATGACCTCTTGGACTAGGGACCCTAGTGCCCGTTTGGTCCGCGTTTCGTTAGTCGCTACGGCCTACGCGATCGACTCTGGTTTCGAAACTCCTTCCACACCTCTTTCACTCTTACCTTTGCCAGCCAACTCCGACGTTGACCGCAATTTTGTTCATACATCTTCACATTTACTTTCACCGTCACCAAATTCTGCTTTCGAGATGTCGGGATTTCCTCCCAACATCACTTTACCTCCTCTGGGAATTATTCCACCTCCATTAGGTGCAAATAACCCGTGGCCACCTCTTGTTGAAGCGCCACAGCGAATCGCGCTCCAGGATCGTTTCTATCCTACCCGCGTTGTACTTTCGACTTGCCTTTCACTTCCACCAGCCAATGGGGATAATTTTGAAATTAAGCCCCACTTCATCAACATGTTGCCCAAATTTCACGGGCTTGAATCTGAAGATGCCTATATCTTCATCAATAAATTCCAGAACGTTTGTGTGATGATGAATACAACTCAACTGTCTGATGATACTATACGGCTACAAGTTATTCCTTTCACTTTGTGCGACCTTACTGAAAAGTGGCTGTATAGCACCGCATCTCATTCGATAACCAGTTGGGACGAGTTTGTAAAAGCGTTTTTGAAGAAATTCTACCCAAATCATAAGACCGCACGGATTCGAAACGAAATTAACCAATTTACCCAGCTTCCTACCGAACCTTTTTAGAAGTGCTTTGACCGGTACAAGGACCTCCTTGCTCAGTGTCCTCATCATGGTATAGAGAAATGGCAACTTTGTCAAATTTTATATGAGGGCCTGAATCCAGCAACTAAGCAGTTGCTGGAAACCATTTATCAGGACCACTTCCTGTCTAAATCTGATGAGGAGGCTGGGCAATTCTTTGATGATCTTGCGGAGCAAATGCTGCAGTGGGAGAGCACCCGACCAAACACCTCTACTCCTTCTTCCTCTTCTTCAGGTCTCCCTAGGGTAGGAGTTCATCAACTAGACATCTCAATTGTAATGAAGGCCGAGATGGCTGCAATCACGCGGAAACTGGAAGCAATTGAGAGCAAATTCTCATCTCCTCCTCCTACCTCTGCTCTTCCCCCTCGCACCATTTGCGCTTTTTGTTCGGATCCATCTCATTTGACCAAAGAGTGTCCTTACAATGAACCATCACAAGGACAGGATCAGGTTAATGCTGCATTTCAGCAAAGACCAAGAAATGATCCATACTCTTCTACATACAATCCCGGTTGGAGGAACTATCCCAATTTCGCCAGGAATCAGAACCAGCATCAGTTCCAAGGCCACAAAAACTTCCAGAAGCCGCCTCCTCCTCAACAACAAGCTCAACAAAAAACTCAACAACAATTTCAGCAGCCTTTCCAGCCCCAACCTTTTCAGAATCCGACGAACAACTTTGCACCCTGCAACAATTCTTTTCCTCAAAACAACTTTTTTCCGTTAAATCACGATAAGGTTTACTCGCTAGAACGAAATCTAGAGGCTTTTGTAAAGCAATCGACTCAATCCACTGCCAACATCCAGTCGTTTAGTCAGTCTCTGGTACAACACACTGCTGCACACGGGAAAAGCATCAAGAGCATTGAAGCCCAGATTGCACAGCTGAATGCGGCTTTAAGCGAGCGAGAGAAGGGAAGTCTTCCATCTCAACCATTCCCAAATCCTGGTCACCCACATAATGTACATGTTGCTCTTGAACAACAGAACCATAATGTGAGTGTCTTGACTACGTTGAGATCTGGAAGAATGCTGAACAACAACACCGGCACACGAATTGATGATGATGACACCCCGGCGTTTCTTCTACTCCTTCTTCTTCTGAGCCTATTCTCCATTCTTCAAAAGGCTCTTCTTCTTCTTCAATTGCTGCTCCGAACGGATCCACTTCTCACTCCACTCAAACTCCAGTTTTAGGATCCGTTCCAACTCCACAATCTCCTCCACAAGAATTGGACTCAACCAATTTCAAAAACGTTCCATTTCCCAACCGGTTGAGGTCCAATAAACAAAATCCACAAATGGAGAAGATTCTGGAGTTGTTCAAACAGGTTAACATCAACATTCCCCTCTTAGATGCAATCCAACAAGTCCCCTCTTATGCAGAAATCTTGAAAGACTTGTGCACTAAGAAGAGGAAATCTCAGGTACCAAAGAAGGTTTTCCTAACTAGTAACGTGAGTGATGCTCTTACCCAAAATTTACCACAAAAACGGAAGGACCCTGGCTGTCCTACGATTTCAACAACCATTGGGGATAAGAACATCAACTGCACTCTTTTGGATCTTGGTGCCAGAGTTAACCTGCTTCCTTATTATGTATATGAGCAACTAGGTGTAGGAAAACTGAAACCTACACATTTTACTCTTCAAATGGCCGACCGATCTATCACCCATCCTACGGGTGAGCTAAAGGATGTGTTAATAAAGGTTGGGGACTTCATATTCCTCGTTGACTTCATTATTTTAGATACACAACCTGTAGCTAATCCCCGGAATCAAATTCCGGTGATACTCGGTCGTTCATTCCTTACAACCTCAAATGATGTGATCAATTGTCGAGATGGTTCGATGAACCTATCCTTTGGCAACATGACAATTGAACTCAACATTTTTAGATTAGGGAATCAGCCATCCGAACCAAGTGCTTATATACTAGATGTTTTTTCCATCCAGGAGATCGCCCCAGAGGACTGTGAATTTGAGGAATTCTTGTTTGATCACAGTAATCTTGACGCCACTAGTGCGTTCCTCTCTGAACCTGCTGCTACTTCAGCTTCCGACAACGATTATGAGCGCTTCACGTTTTCAAACAATCTTAGCTTTTCGCCACCTGAGTTTGAATCTTTCGAATTTTCGGAAATGTTAGTTGAACCATCTGACTTGGTCGCATACACTCACTTTGAGCCCCTGTTGAAATCTTTTGAGTTCGAGACATTCTCTCCAATCTTGCCTTCAGTCATTTCACCTCCTACGCTCGAACTCAAGCCTCTGCTGTCTCACCTCAAGTATGTTTACTTAGGTGAGAACGAGACCCTCCCGGTCATCATCTCGGCTTCTCTAGCTCTAGAGCAAAATAAAGCCCTTATCACGGTCTTGCATTCCAATCGGAAAGCATTCGGCTGGACGATGTCGGACATCAAGGGGATTAGTCTCCTGATCGTGGAACATCACATTCACCTGATGGATGATACCAAACCAGCTAGGGATCCACAGAGTTGATTAAATTCAGTCATGAAGGAGGCTGTGAAAAAGGAAATCATCAAATGTCTGGATAGTGGTATCATTTACCCTATTTCAGATAGCCAATGGGTTAGTCCTATACACGTTGTCCTTAAGAAGTCGAGCATTACGGTCATCACAAATGAGGAGAATGAGCTGATCCCTACCCGCACTTAAACAGGGTGGCGAGTATGTATTGATTATCGAAAACTCAACGCTGCAACGCGGAAGGATCACTTTCCGCTGCCATTCATTGACCAAATGCTCGAAAGATTAGCTGGATATGAGTATTATTGTTTTCTGGATGGTTACTCAGGCTACAACCAGATTCCCATCGCCGAGAAAGACCAGGACAAAACCACTTTCACTTGTCCTTTCGGCATGTTTGCATATCGCCGCATGCCCTTTGGGCTATGCAATGCTCTCGCTACCTTCCAGCGGTGTATGATGGGAATTTTCTCTGACATGGTTGAGAAACTTTTGGAGATATTCATGGATGATTTCTCCATCTTTGGCGATTCTTTCGACGAGTGTCTGCAACATCTTGACGCTGTCTTTACCCGATGTAAGGATAAAGATCTTATTTTAAACTGGGAAAAATGCCACTTCATGGTACGTAAAGGTATTGTCTTAGGACATATCATTTTGCGAAATGGCATCGAGGTTGACAAAGCAAAGATTGATATAATTTCCAACCTTCCTGCTCCGAAATGCGTCAGAGATATCCGATCTTTCCTTGGCCATGCCGGTTTTTACAGACGGTTTATCAAGGACTTCAGCAAGATTGCCAGACCCTTGACTCTTCTTCTGGCAAAGGATACCACGTTCAACTTCGACTCGGGCTGTTTGACTGCTTTCGAATCATTGCGAAGCTCACTCACCACTGCTTCAGTTCTTTCTTCACCTGATTGGTCGCATCCTTTTGAGATTATGTGCGATGCATCCGACTTTACTATCGGTACGGTTCTAAGATAACACATCGATAAGATGCCGCACGTAATCTACTATGTGAGAAGAACCCTAAATGACACCCAAATGAATTACACAACAACCGAGAAAGAGTTTTTGGCTGTTGTGTATGCTTTAGAGAAATTCAGGCCCTATCTGATCGGCTCCCCAGTCATTGTCTACACCGATCATTCAGCTCTACGACATGTTTTTGCGAAAAAGGATGCAAAATCTCGGTTAATACGTTGGATCCTCTTATTTCAAGAATTGAACCTTGTCATTAAGGACAAAAGAGGATGTGAAAATGTAACAGTCGATCATCTTTCACGACTTCCTTCTTCGCCGACGCTCCCTCTCCCAATCAATGATACTTTCTCTGATGAGCAACTCTTGACGGTATCTTGTGAACCCTGGTTCACAGATATTGTGAACTACCTGGCGACTGGACTCATACCTAACGATTGGTCGAGTCAGGACAGACTTAGATTTTCATCCCAAGTAAAACACTTTTACTGGGATGAACCCTACCTGTTTAAGTATTATCCAGACCAAATCATCTAACGGTGTGTGCCGGAGAACGAATTCAAGAGTGTGTTGTCTTTTTGCCACGATCAAGCGTTTGGCGGGCACTTTGGCCCAAAAAAGAAAGCTGAGAAATTCTTGCAATGTGGCTTTTACTGGCCAAAACTTTTCAAAGATGCACATGAATACTGCAAGATTTGCTCCCGGTGCCAACATTTGGGCCAGATTTCCAGACGAAATGAGATGCCGCTCCAACCAATATTGGTTGTTGAGATGTTCGATGTTTGGGGAATTGATTTCATGGGCCCGTTTCCCAACTCTTTTAGGAACCTATACATTCTCTTGGCTGTTGATTATGTCTCCAAATGGGTCGAGGCAGTACCGAGCCGGACTAATGACAATAAGGTTGTCATTAAATTCCTTAAAGAAAACATCTTTTCCCGGTTCGGGCACCCTCGCGCTATCATTAGCGACAACGGGACGCATTTCTGCAATAGGACTTTCGAGGCCTTGATGCGGAAATACTCAATCAATCATAAGCTATCCACGCTCTACCACCCCCAAACATGTGGGCAAGCCGAAGTTTCAAATCGGCAGATCAAGCAGATTCTGTAGAAAACGGTTTCCAAGAACCGTAAAGATTGGTCTTGAAAATTAACCGATGCCCTTTGGGCATTTCAAACTGCATATAAGACTTATCTTGGCATGTCTCCTTATCGTCTTGTGTACAGAAAGGCTTGCCACTTCCCTGTGGAAATCGAATATCGTGCTATTTGGGCGATCAAAGAGCTAAATCTCAGTCTTAAAGATGCGGGCAGGTATCGGAAACTGCAACTGAACGAACTGAACGAGCTTCGGGATGAGGCTTACGACAACGCGGTTATTATAAAGAACCGAACGAAGTTGTTTAATGATAAACACCTTACGCGCAAAACCTTCACGCCTGGACAATAGGTACTTCTTTATGATACCCGACTCCATTTCCATCCCAGTAAAGTTTGATCTCGCTGGAAGGGACCTTTTCTTGTGCGGTGTGTGTACCTGCACGGCGCAGTGGATTTGGAGAATCCAAAGGATGGTTCATTCTTCAAAGTAAACGGACACAGATTGAAACTGTTTCTTAGCGCAGAACCATCAGAGGAGCTCCTGATATTGCAGGAGTCAGTTTACCCTGCATAATCTTCCTCTATTTACCACCAAACTTCGGTTATCCAGCCATAAACAGTGGAGACACTGTTTCAAATAAGTTTGGGGGTATGTATATACTATTCTTTATATATATATATATATATATATGGATATTTTTGTCCTGTGCATTTTTTTTTCTTTTTGACGAGCAATCTTGTCTGGTGATGCTCAGTCATTTGTTCATTACAAAAAAAAAAGAAAAAAAGAAGAAGAGGAGAATCGACGATTTTGACCCTTCAACAATTTTGCCCTCTTGATGTACAATGACAGTGAGGGCACTGTCCTGTTTAAGTTTGGGGGTGGGCTCGGTAAACTTTTTCCCTTCTCATTCATTTGTATATTCTGCATTTGCATACATATTCAAAAACCCATAAAAGTCAGAAAATTTTCTTAAAACATAAAAAATTTGTCGTCAAGTTAGTTAGTGGGAGAACTTAGATTTGATATTTCGACGGTTTTGTTTGATAAGATAAGAACAACTAAATCATATTTTTAGATTTTGAAAACCTGAAGGATGGCCCTCTTTTGAGTTTAACTATAGCTAATATACGTCTTTACATCACACTACACGTGTCGTGAGTTTTGAAAATTAGATAACAAGTCTAATATGTCTGAAAACTTTTAAATTGATAAACTATTTTTGAGGATCAAATAGGTTTGTTCTGAAATAAGTAATATCAAGAATAGTTTCGAAAGTGAAGTGGATATGAAGGGATATTATAAATACCTTAATAGGAAAAAATTCTAAAGAATAACCCATTTGGAACTTGATTAAAGTGATTACACACCTGATTTACTAAACACGTCTTTTATCCTAAAAATAATTGAACAATTGGTTATATCTCCGTTCGCATTAAATCGTTAGGATTTTCATGCTAAAATAGGTCTTTTGTTTTAGGGCATAGGTAACTTGAGCAATTAAGTCCACCGGGGTGTCTCTATACCTAATGCCCTAAAACCAACTGGTTTGGGAGTATTGGTCCAAAGCTCGATAAGAAGCCTAGAAAGTCCAAATTAAAACAAAGTCATGCAAGTGTTCTTTCCGAGTTAAAATTCCTAACGGTTCTTTGTGTGAGAATAATCTTGACATAAGACAGGTTTTTATAAAAATATTTTTAATGGAGAAAGATTTTATCTTATGATGAAGACTATTGCACGTTCACGAAAGTGTGTATGAAACGAAAATAAGTAAAAGGTGGAGTGAAAAATAAGGCATAGTTTTCTATTAAGAAAGATAAAAATTCTGAATTTGAAAGCTATCTGGAAAATGAAACTTGAAAAATACTTAACTCTTTATAAAACTTGTGTTATCCTTTTTAAGTTTTTATCTGGGCTTTATTTTGTGACATGACGACTTTAATCGATCCTTTTGAAACTAAACGACACTACTTGCACTGCACGTAAAGATGTATATGATCTTCAGATTAAATTAGAAGTGAGGTGTGAAAAATAAGAGTTAGATATTTCTAAATTTAGGATAATAGATTTGCTAGCTTTGAAGCAAAACCTTAGGGTTAGAATCACAGTTATTTCGTGAAACTTGCTTGATGGGATTTTGTGGGTGAAATCCGCTGAAAACCCTCAGGAGACAACACTCCTCCTATTAGGGACACCTAGAGGTTTAACGGCTTATTGCACAAGCTCAGTGCAACCACGTTCCCTGAGAAAATGAGGTTAGGATTTTATTTTGCTCGGGACGAGCAAATGATAAGTTTGGGGGTATTTGTTCATCACTGAAAACTACATTTTAATACCGCTCATTCATTATTTATTTTGTTATATATCGATACTATTAACCAGTATCTGCTCGGTAATACAGATTATAGGTGTTCGTGATAAAATGCTGGAAACACACTCAAAATCACGAATATAGCGTTTGGGAGCCAACACTGCAAACAGAATAGAAAACCGATCAATATCCAATAAGTTCTTTTGCAAACAACAAAGTGTACACAAATTTTGGTCCAACACAATGTAAGTGAACACTAGACCATGCTAAAAGAGGTGATGTGATGTGTATTAAATACTAAAAGAGGTGATGTGATTTAAACCATCATGATTTCCCTCCAAAAGCTACTAAGCAACCCATGTTGCCTATAAATACCAGGTTATGGGCAAGGAGAAAGAGACTTTTTCTTTAGTTTTGCTTTAGAACACTTGTAATTTGTAACATACTTTTCCTTTGAACTCTTGAGCTCTTGCCCCTTTGTCTTGACCTTGCAACATTTTCATTGAACTTGCAACCTTAAGATTTAGATTCTTGAATTCAAGATTAGTTGTATCTTGTTTGAAATTCAATAAAAGTTCTCATTTCATTTCATATGTCTTGCTTTCTACATACTTGAACTTGTGAAATCGTTCCTTCAGTTTGATCTTGCAACCTCTTAAGTGAGCTTGCAGTCTTAAAGTTTGGTATTTGTATTTCACATCGGTACATGATTAAAGAACAGTTGAAGGAATTTGCACGTTTGATTTATCGGTTCTCTCTTTGCCTTTTCTTTTCTTGCAATTTTTGTTATGTTTCCTTACTCCTTTCTTTTTTATTTTGGAATTATAAATATGTGTGAGTAATTGATTTACTTGCTAAGGGTAGGAAATGGTTAGTTTGTGTTAGGAGATGTGTTTGCTAAAACTTTAAAAACCTTAACTTTGCAATTTGAAACTCCGAGCAAACCACTCGCAATTCCGCTCCTTTAGGCACCCTATCCTACCACGGTAGCGGTAAATCCTAATCGTGACCGGATTGCGAATGGTTTGCCGAAGGCTAAGGTCAAGAGACAACAACGGAAGGACAAGGGACATGGAATACGGATTTAGCTCAAAATCGCAAATACCGTATTTCGAGTTCCTTAATCCACATTGTTTCCTATTGCCTTAGTGTCAATATTAAAATTAGGTCTATAAGGAAACGAAAAACATCATCCTCGCACAAGCTAACCTAAAACTACCCTTAACAAGTCTTTTTATTGAACATATCATAGTTACGACACTTTGTATAAAAAACAACTCAAGATACAGTATTAACTTGTTAAAACAAGCTAAAAAGCCTACCATCTCCCCGCGGACGACCCGTACTCATCGCGGCTCGCTACACGCGACACCGTCTTTGATTGCGGTAATTTCAAATTCTTTCTAACTATGACACGGTGAAAACCCGTTAATCATCAATATAAAGCTTTACAAAGACCAAAAGTCAACACCAACCATTCAAAAATTTTATCAATGTAACAATATAGTTGGTGGAAAATCAGAGATTTGAAGAAGTGGGGAGATAGGAGGAGGAATCGATCGGGTTTACGTTTCCGTTGGTAGAGACGGAACAGTGATGGTGAATGAAAATGAGAATGTGAATGATTAGGAATGGGTAGAATAGTCACATTCAAGTATAGGATAAGAAGAAATGGTGGTGGTTCAACTTCTTCGGGTGAAGGTTGATTTATCACAAAATCCGTGTCATTTAGAAATGCGAGTTCTTCGGTGAATTTTTTTCGAAACTTTCATCGATGGTCTGAGTGAACGTTTCAATGTCAATTTGTTTCGTGCTCAAATTCAACACACTTGATTTGTCAGAAATTATGGCGGTAGAAGACTCGAAAATCCCATCTACCTTATTCTCAAAAGAGTCTAAATCAAGTTGTCTTTCTAGAATTATCGAACTCGAAATATCGGAGTGTGATTCATCAAAACTCGATAGAATTAAAGAAAGATTAGAAGAAGAACCAGAGAAAGTGAAAGATGAAATGGGTAAACAAATTTATGTGTCGAGCATTGTTGAACCAGATGTGGGAAATGAAATCTGGATATCGTATTGCTTATCTGATAAGTCGGTGGTAGGAATAGGATCGGTTAATTGTAAATGAAGATGTTCGTATTCAATAGAAGGGACATGATGGATCGGAGAATTCAACTCATCTAACATAACGGGGCCATCTTCAAAAATATCCTTAAACCTTTCCTCCAAATTTAGCTCATCCATGCATTTATCATCAATTTCTAGATGCATATGGGGTTTGGGAAAAACAGTTAATGGTTCGGGATGATGTCTACACGGAAGTGAAAGGGAATGATGAATTGGTGAGAAAAACTCATCCAAAACTGTAAGTTCATCATCCAAAATATTCCCAGCGTCAATATCCTCAATCAAGTGAAAGTTAAAATTCTTAAACACCTCATCCAAAGCATGGTTTTCAATCAATTTTGGTTCTAGAGTGAAGGTGTAGAGATCAAAAGGATTGGGTGTGGTTTCACTTGAAATGGACCCTTTACAAACTAGATTTATGAAACTGGAGTTGTGGATTTCAATTTGGGATGGGAAGGTTTGATTTGGAAGGGTGTGCTGCTCACTCTTACTACTCAAATTCTCAATTTGTCCTATTTCCGTATCATACATTGGAAAATTTTGAGCTAGTTGGAAACTGGTTGCTCGTTCGTTAGGTTGTATGAGAGCGGCCATGGATGCATTCAATTGCTTTATCTGGTGGCATGATACTACCCGAAATTCTTCCAATGACCGTTCAAGACTAGACATGGGTTTTGAAGGGGGTTTCAGTAGAAGATTGGAATTCCTGTGGAGAGCTGAAACTCCCAAATGGATGTTCAGAAGAAATGTCTAGAAAATGTGTAAAAGTCGGGTAGGATTGATAGGAATCGAATGATTGTGAAAAATGGACAGGAGTAGGATCAATATTTTGATAAGAAGGTGATTGGAATTGTTGTCCTAATGAATTTGGATTATTGAAAGGATTGAAACTTTGGATTTCAGCCTTCGCATTATGCTCAGCGATGGACATGCGTTTAGAAATTCCCTCACTTGCTTTAAACGGATTATCAACATAAGAAGATGTTGAATTTTGATGCGGTTGATAGGACCTGGAGTGAGGTTTCTAACTGTTTCTTTCCACTTGCTCTATTATATCTCTTAAAGACATGGTAGAGTCAGATTTTGCACCGAAGTAATTACGAAAACAAGAAATATCTGGTTCTGGATAGCAAAGCTCGGCAAGAGTTCGACTGTTTAGGTTACCTATTATAAGAAGGTGAAAAAGAAAAGAGGGTGAAAGGGTAAGGATTTAAGCTTTATATGGATTGTTTTGCTTTGAAAAAAGGACTTGAGGGTTGACTCACAAAATCACAAAATGCACAATCAAACCCTAAAAACTACGGTCACCTAGGTCAAGCACTAGACCGATACTAGACTTCCATCTTCGGAGAGGTGGACGGATAAACCCAAGTAGCATATGCCCCTAAATTCAGGCAAGAAGACCTACACGGGTTCGTCTTTATTTTCGGCGGTGAACAGGCATCATCATCACTATAACTGGAATACTGCCAGAAGCGAATCATCATTTACCTTTATCGATTTGAACAAAGATGGCTTAATATATAGGGTTAAGATCCTTTCGACTAAGACTTTTTGACTTTATGAGCCCTAAGGGTCTCATAAAGGTTTTTCTCCCTACGAGTCGAGAGGATCTTGTAGGTGTAGGTTCTCCCTAGAAGTCGTGAGGACTCCTAAGTGGTATTTTCTCTTGTAAGTCGTAAGAAACTTTACAGGAGTATTTTTTCCTTATAAGTCGAGAGGACTTACAAGTGTTGTTTACCATATAGGATATTCTCACCATTGGTAGAACTTGGTGGGGAATTGTTTATTTATGCCCGTGGATTGTATACAAGGGTCAATATTAGACCACTTGTAGGGCAACTTGGGGGATAGGACGGCTTAAGAAAAGGTTTGGATCCCTGTAGCTTAAGACTTTTGAATCCTACGAGCCGTGAGGGTCTCATAGGGGGAGTTCTCCTTACGAGTCAAGAGGATCTCGTAAGTGTAAAAAAATTTACAAGATTGTGCCCTTCCGGGTTTTCACAAGCTCGCCGGTAATCCTGCTGTTTTTACTCACGGCGCCCTTTCGGGTTTTCATTCATGCCTATTTTGCTTGTGGACATACCTTTTTTTATGAGATTTTGCCCTTCCGGGTTTTCACAAGCTCGCCGGTAATTCTGCTGTTTTTACTTACGACGCCCTTTCGAGTTTTCATCCGTACCTATTTTGCTTGTGGACATACTGTTTTTAATGACCCATCTGTTTTCCAGTGGGACTTTGGGGGCGACTTCACCGCTGTCGTAGCTGTGTAGCCAGTGGGAATTGAGTTGCAGTCTTCGCCGTTGGGGCTTCGATTGCAATATAGATCTCAATGGAGCATATCACCATTTTGGAGGCGATGTTCTACGTTAGAGACATCTCGGTCCGTTATCGCCATGTTTGAGGCGGATAATTAGTTTAAGGACCTCTCGGTCCGTTGTCGTCTTATTTGAGGTGAATAATTAGTTTAAAGACTTCTCGGTCCGTTATCGCCGTTTTTTGAGACGAAGTTTTAGTTTAAGGACATCTTGGTCCGATGTCACCATATTTGAGGCGAGGTTCTAGTTTAAGGATATCTCGGTCCTTAATCACCATGTTTGAGGCGAATTTTTAGTTTTAGGACATCTCGGTCCGTTATCGCCATTTTTTAGGCGAATAATTTCTAGTTTAAGGACATCTCGGTCCAATGTCGCTATATTTGAGGCGAGATTTTAGTTTTAAGGATATCTCGGCCCGTTATCGCCATATTTAAGGAAATTTTTTAGTTTAAGAACATCTCGGTCCATTATCGCCATGCTGGAGGCAGGTAATTTCTAGTTTAAGGACTTCTCGGTCCAATGTCGCCATATTTGAGGCGAGATTTTAGTTTTAAGGACATCTCGGTCCGTTATCGCTATATTTGAGGCGAATTTTTAGTTTAAGGACATCTCGGCTGGAGGCAGATAATTTCTAGTTTAAGGACTTCTCGGTCCAATGTCGCCATATTTGAGGCGAGATTTTAGTTTAAGGACATCTCGGTCCGTTATTGCCATGTTTGAGGCGAGATTTTAGTCTATGGATATCTCGGTCCGTTATAGCCACGTTTGAGGCGAATTTTTAGTTTAAGGACATCTCGGTCCGTTATCGCCATTTTTGAAGCGACGGGGGTTCTTTGCATACTACTCTCAGAGTTTTTGACTCAGGAAGATAGAGAGCGGACACAAGCGTCGTCATCTATCATTGACCTGGGTCATGACTCGTTAGGCATAGTATTTTTTGAGAAATCGGTCGTTTATTGGCCGGAAGGGTCTTTCTCCATGCATATCCAAGGGCAGGTAGGCTCCACCTTTGAAGACTTTGTCTATGATGTGCGGGCCTTCATAGTTCGGCTCGAATTTCCCCCATTTTTCATGATTGTCGTCGATGTACTTTTTTATGTTTGTGCACTTGTCGTTATACTCGGCAGGCTGCACAGGCTTCTTGGCCTTTTTCTTTTTCTTCGAAGACTTTGAAGGCTTGACCTGGGGATTTTGCCCTTTGTCAATAATTTTCGGTACGGGGCGCGGTTTCAGCATCCCTTTGATGATTTTAGGTTCAAGTGGGATTTTCCACCTGACTTCTGGACATGCCCGTAGATCATTCAGCATTCTTTTGGTTTTAGCTGAAAGAAAGACTTCCCATGGAATTTCTTCCATGAGCGAGCATGATGCCCCCGGTGCATCCGCCTTTTTGGGAATGTGCTTCTAGGGCGAGTTCACCCTCCAGTTCTCAGAAAGCATGAACTTCCCCTGTTGATACCAATCCTCGACCCAGTTCTTGAAAACGTAGCAATCCTCAATTGGGTGGCTTACCATTCCGTGATAGGAGCAGTAGTTGAGGTTGTTGACGTCGCCGAGTTGCGGTGGACGCCGTGGGTCTAGCAATGTGATGAGTTTGTTACGCATTGCCAACTCAAATAGTCTCCTCGTCTTATCACTGGGAAATGAGTAAGCATGCTCTAGCCTTTATTCGAGGGATAGACGTGGACGTGCATTGTTTTGGCGAACCTCCGGTTTTGGGTCCCTCGGTTGTTGTTGAATGTTGGCGACAAAGGCCGCTTTCCCTTTACCTTTGGCATTTCGAGGGTCCTTACTTGAGGAGGAAGGCTCGTGGCCTATTTGGTCCATTTGGGCCAGTTTATCAATCAGAGCCTGGAAGTTCGTCGGCTTGAAGAACGTCATGAACTGGGACACAGTCGTTTGCGGATCTAGGGTCCTGATGAACATTCCCATGGCGGGGGATTCTTCGATGCGTTGTTCCCAGTTTGACCACAAGTTCCGCCACCGGATCGCATATTGGACCCAGGTTTCTCCCAGCTTTACCCTAGCATTGATTGAAGCCGTGATCGGGGTGTGCTCGCTTACGCTGGCGAACCGCTGTGTGAACAACAGCTCCATTTCTTTGAATGTTCTCACAGAGTCATTTGGGAGCTCCGTGTTAGTTATATGTATGCCCTAGAGGCCATTATTGTACATGTGATGTATATTATAATGGATGCTTGGACATATATAGAGAGGACTTTCTTGCTCGACATGATAGTATGCTATCTGGTTGCTCTTTATTTTAACATGTATAGTTGTCTCGTGATACTTTCTCATGGTTACATGTTGGTAAAGCCCTTAGGATATGTACTTGACTACCAGGATTATGATGCAGATCATACTAGTGGGGCCATGGTAGTCCATAAGTTCATCCTTTAATGTTCCTAGTCGTGGGTGTATCGAGACAGGGTATCGATATACCAGAGTAAACTAGCGTATATGCTTCTTGACCAATGAGATGGGCGATGGATGATCACATATCCATTGGTGTTTGACATCAGACAGGTATACGGGTGCTCAGTGGAGACTGGGTACACTGTACGGACTCGCCGAGAACTCCTAGATGGTATTATACCTGACATCAGATAGCAGTTCTCTGGTGACACTGGTACAGGTTAGTCTGTAGACCCGAGATCGTCATAGAGTCTTGTGTGATTCCCACTGCGCTTTGATTTCCACCTTACCACGTTCAAGAGGACATGCAAAACAGTGGTTTTTTGGTACAGTCCCGAGTCACATGGAGGCAATGAGCGATAAGAGGGGATTACGTCTCTCCCGGTATTGGGGGTAGATGTCGTGCTGTGCTCGATTGGCTGTAACTGGAAGTCCCTGGCCAGGGCTGATTTTGAGATTCATTGGTAAGTGTTATCGGTAGTTTCTCGACCCGTTATGAGCCTCGTATCGTCATGACTTATCGAGTTATTGGGGTCTGTCGTTTACCACCCCTAGACTTGATATGCAACATCTTAGACGAAGAAACCGGACTGTACGGTAGTGTTACTGACAGTCTTACAGGAGCTAGAGCGGGCTTGCTTGTTGATCTTCTGATCGCTCAATACCCGGGTAGCCGTTACGTCCAGCTAGTACCGCTGACGGCTTGTGGGTGCTTGATATGATCATCACCTATTGCCGGCGTATTGACGAGTCTTTAGAGTCCTACACAGAAGTTTCACTGGCCCAGGCAAAAAGTGTAGGGTTCCTAGGCACCCTAATGAGGTCTCACAAGGCATCAACCATGCCAATTTCAAAATTTACGGTGCCGAGAAACCCTAAACTACGGATCGTTTGCTAGAAAACTAGGCGAAAAAGCTAACTAGTAAACTATTTTACTAAAGGAACGGAAATACAACCTTTGTAGATCCGGTTCTCCACCTCCATAGCTCCGCAATGAAGTCTCCTCGCTGTCCATAACAAGTCCCGGGCTCTAGCGTCGGCTTCATCGGAGAATGGACGGGCTAGGTCTTCGATGTCCATGCCGAAGATGATCTACGTCGAGGCATCGCCAAATCAAGCTCCGACTTCACCAAGTCCAAAAACTTGTGAAGAGAACACACTCTACTACTTGGCAAGAGGTAGAGGATGAAGATATAGGAAGTGGGTAGACTTTAGAATTGGATTTCTCACTCATTTCCATCAATCACCATTGATGGAGCTTGCTTTCTTCAAGTGAAGAAAGGAAGAAGAAGATGGTAAAAATGTTATGATAAGTTATCTGAAAATATAAAATAAAAGAATACTTATCATAATCTTTAACCATGGTAATGTGTAGAGAATCAATCATGGTTAAAGGAATGGTTAGGGTCAAGCTAGAGACAAAATGGTCACTTAGTCAAAAGATCAAGAAGCTTCAACTAGAATCCAAAATTAGCAACCATTTCATTTCATTTTCTTTTATTCATTTATCATAAATAAATGGATAATTAAATAAGATAAATGAATAACAAATAATAAACCCTAACCATTTCATTAACCAAGGTTTAATACTTTACACTTAACCAAAAAGCATGTATCATCAAACATGATACAAGCAAGTGCACAAAATCATATCACATATATAATGCGCACATCCAAGTGAGAAAATCCATCTTAAGTAAACCGATACTAGTTAATGCAAAGTAATATATCAAATATATAATTATACATTAAATCATTAAATTAACACTTGATTTAACGATCCGGTCATATCGCATATAACCGACTAGTATCCAATGTATCGGCTTATCGAATCAACCCTTGATTCGATAACTAGGTCATATCGCATACAACCAATCGATACATTCATCGCGAGAATAGAATACGGTATCACATACACGCATTATTCTCGGTCCCGCACATATCTCATATGCGCTCCTATTTCGTTTCGCTTGAGCCAGGAAACCTCTGTGTAGGACTCTAAAGACTCGTCAATACGCCGGCAGCAGGTGATGATCATATCAAGCACCCACAAGCCGCAAGCGGTCTGCTAAACGTAACGGCCACCCAGGTATTGAGCGATCTGAAGATCGACGAGCAAGCCCTCTCACACTCCAGTGAATCCGACCAGCAACACTACCGTACAGTCCGGTCTGATCGTCTGATATGTCGCATATCTCGCCTAGGGGTGGTAAACGTCAGACCCCAATAGCTCGATAAGTCGTGTCGATATGAGGTCTATAACAATTCGAGAAACTACTGGTAACACTTACCAGTAAATCTCAGCAACCCTGGCCAGGGATTTCCTGTTATAGCCAATCGAACACAGCGCAACATCAACCCCCTATACCGGGAGAGACGAATCCCCTCCTATCGCTCATTGCCTCCATGTGACTCGGGACTGTACCCAAAAACCACCGTTTTGCACGCCCTCTTGGACGTGGTAAGATGGAAATCAAAGCACAGTGGGAACCACACAAGACTCTATGACGATCTCGGGTCAACAGACTACTCTGTACCAGTGTCACCAGAGAACTGCCATCTGACGTGAGGTATAATACCATTTGGGAGTTCTCGGCGAGTCCGTCCAGTGTACCCAGTCTCTACTGAGCACCCGTATATCATCTCCGATGTCAAACACTAATGGATATGGGATCATCCATCGCCCATCTGTATGGGTCGAGAAGGTATACGCTAGTCTACTCTGGTATATCGATGCCCCGTCTCGATACACCCACGACTAGGGACTTTGAAGGATGTACTTATGGACTACCATGTCCCCACTAGTATGATCTGCATCATAGTCCAGGTAGTCAAGCACACATCCTAAGGGCTTTACCAACATGTAACAGAGAGACAATCAGTGTACACGTTAAGGTAAAGGTCAACCAGATAGCATACTATCATGTCGAGCAAGAAAGTCCTCCCTATATATGTCCCAGCATCCACTACAATATATATCCTATGTATAGTAATGGCCTCTAGGGCATACATATAACTAACAATCTCCCACTTGCACTAGGGCCATCTGTAGCAGTGGTTGTAGTATCTCATACTCAACCATCCCATAAAAGTCTCTCTATGGGAACAGGCCTTTGTGAGTGGATCCGCTGTGTTGTCCTTTGAATCTACTCTCCTAACCTCGATCACCCTGGAGATCAACTATCTCCATGATCAGGCGATGCTGCCTTAGAATAAGTCTGGATCACTGATGGGACCGGCGTTCCTCGGCATGAGCCACAACTCCATTGTCTCACAATGGTAGGAACGTAGTTCATCTCATGAACTAATATACACCCAAACATCCTCTTTGGTAGCATCTTAAGTAGCGATGTATCCTGCCTTTATCGTCTAGTATGTCACGGTATCTAGCTTGGAACTCTTCCAACATACCGTCCCTTTACTGAGGGTAAAGACAATGCCTGCGACTGACATTCAGTCGTCTTTATCACCCTGGAACCCTTCCAGTGATTCTCCCTAGGATCAACTGATACCATCTCACTACAGCTAGTGAGTATCCTAACATCCATTTAGTTCTATCTCATAGATCCAAAACTCAGGATTTAGCAGGTATCATCATGATCCTATGTGGAGAATCATTATGATATGCGGAGATTGATCGAGCGTAGCATAGGAAACTCCTTCCCTATCAGGAGTATGTCATCCACGTACTCTACGAGGATCGTCGCCATACTCCCTACTACCCATTTGTTTATACAAGGTTCATCTACCATTTTGATGATGTCAAACTCTTTGACTACTCCATCAAAACAGATGATCCAACTCCGCGATGCCTGCTTTATCCTATAAAGCATCTTGCACACATTTCCGCTGCTCCCACTGTTTACGAAGCCCTCTGGCTGTGTACTTATAGACGCACTCGTCTAAAACATCATTTAGAAAAGCTGTCATGACACCCAACCACCAGATATCGTAGTCATGGTATGTAGCCGTGGCAAGTAGGATCTGGATGGACTTAAGCATAGCTACTTGAAAAAGTTTCATCATTATCCACGCCTGGTCGATGATGAGAAGCTTTAACAAGTCTAGCTTTGAAAGTCTCAACTTTTCCATCTACACCAAGTAATCTTCTCAAGATATACTTGCTCCTGATGGGGATTTAACCCTTCAGATATAGCAACCAAAGTCCATACTTTGCTGGTATACATGGATTCCATCTCAGTTCACTAAACATCCAGCCATTCTTACAGAGTCTCACTCCTGATGGCCAGCTCGAAACTAGTTGGGTCATCATCTCATGATGCAATCCTCGCTCCCACTGTCATAGAGAAACCGAAGTATCTCTCAGGTGGGTGAGGAACCCTACTAGATCGGCGGAGAGGCTGAGGTTCGTTGGAATCTACTGAATCCTTTGGTTCTATCAAATCATCTGCTACAGTTTGTATAGCTGGAACATTTCCAGTTCTACATAACAGACCTTGCCTCGAGTTTGTCCGGATTTTGCTTTTAGACATAGGCCGGACAATCCCAAATCTTAACTAGCTTAAGAGATGGGCTCTTCCCTTTCCATATCACATATGAAGTGGTAGGCAACTGATTTGATTCGAACCTTATTCAATAGGTATGCAGCTTCTCAAGTGCATAACTCCCAAAAGGAAATAGGTAACTCAGTAGTACTCATCATAGAGCACACCATATCAGATAGGGTGTATCTGCTCCGCCCCGATATACCATCGTGCTATGGTGTATACGGAGGAGTAATGCTGAGAGAGAATCTCATTCTCCTTTAGAATAGTCCATGAATTCCGTGCTCAAGTATTCTCCTCCCTGATCTCATCAAAGGACATAATACTTATACCTGTTTTTGGTTCTCTACTTCTAACTTATATTCTGTGAATATCTCAAAAGGTTCGGACTTGTGTTTCAACAGGAACATAGGTCTGAATCTTGAGAGATTATCAGAGAATGTAACGAAGTACAAAGAACCAGTCCTGGCATATGTAGACAGGGGACCTTGCATACATCAACATGTATTAGTCCCAAGAGTTCACTAACTCTTTCTCTGTTTCCAGTAAACGGAGCTATGGTCATCTTATCTTTGTGACATGACTGGCAAGTTTCACAAGATGTAAATTCAAACATATTTAAATATACATCTATGTGCAACTTAGCTAGTCGGGTCGCATTGATATGACCTAGTCTACAATACCTCAAGAAGGATCCGTTCATTTCTGAACTCTTCCTCTTGTGTGTGTTCCGTATACTAAGAACTGTAGTTTGATTTAGAACATCAACGCTTTTAGATAACGTGCCTGAACCGATCAACTTTTGATATAGGAAATGTTCAAAACATTATCCAACAATACAAAATTATATCCTTTCTTTACTAATAAAGAGACTGATATGATTTTGTATATCAGATTCGGTATCTAATAATATTCGTTCAGAATCAATGTATTGGTAATACAGGGTGACAGTGACCAACAGACTTGGCTGCAACACTTGCCCCGTTTTCTGCCTCATGAAACTTATCACCCGTACTCAGTCCTCTACCTTTCTGTGGCCCTATGTAACAGATTACATATCTGGGATCCTGATCTGGTATCACATACCCAGGACGTAAAGGATACTGAGAAACAGTTCTCTGTAATGAACACACCCGAAGATGATGCATCATCATGCACTCTCCTCGTTTGGGCGGCACGGGAATTCTGGTAATCCCCAATTTCCTGCTCTTATAACAATTATAAGTTGGAGCGGGACCAACGTTCCCCAGCTCAGTATAACAAGCGGGTTCGGTCAATATTCCGTATTATTATCTTGATTAAGGCGTGATATGGTCGCTACCAGGAGAGAGAGAGAAGAAAACACTCAGCGTGCGCTCTTGCAAGAATAGATTGGTTTTTATTTTATCTAATCAGGATGGCTCCCACTGCTTTTTATCAAATCTTCTTTCAAACCCTAAAAGGAAAGACTAGCCGGGATTAATTACACACTACAAGTTCGCCAATCTTTCAGCCAGGCCAGTGTCGGTACTTTGAGGGAGGTTCCCCGTGCTTTCGCACGAACCTAATTAATGTAAACCTCGTTTTCCCAGAGGCGTAACCTCGTTAACACCTTTCTAGACACCTACTTGATCGGCTAATTGTAATGTATAAAACTCTCCCAGGAGTAACTCTTACTCGCAGCGGGTATCGGGATCCAACTATCTCATAGAAGGTATGCAATCTCATTGCAAATTTCAACACTTGAAATTCCCGATAATATTTTGCCCCTAACGTGCTATGACCTTGACGAAAGCCAACAAACCATAGCCCGCTAGTCAAGTTCAACCCATACATTTCTTGATCGAATTAAACCCACCCGCACGACCCTTGACGAAAGCCAACAAAGCCGCACGACTACCCTAATCCAATCGCATCGTATGCTGGCAGATAAGCAGCATATAGCTACCGCACACTGCACCTTGACGAAAGCCAACAAATGCAGCACGAATACTATATACAACTTATCTGAAATGACGGAGGGCTACGACAGGTTTTTCTGAAAACCTATTGCGTAATGAACTTGATATCGTTGTAGGATCGAATGAATTTTGAAATGGAGTGTTTTTGAGGCTTTTCTAGTTTTGCTAAAGGAGTCACTCCCGGTGAAGGGATCGTCGGTCCTTTCCTCGTCGAATGAGGTGCGGGATATATCATATATATCACTGTGCAAAGCAAAAACACTTAAAAGCAATCAAAAGACAAACCGAGTGTGTAGCATCTGCCAGTTATTGCTAAAGGAGTCACTCCCGGTGAAGGGATCTCGGTCCTTTCCTCATCGAATAAGATGCAGGATATATCACATATACCGCTGTGCAAAGCAAGAACTGTAGCTACCTATTTTATTTTGAAATTCAATTCTGCAACATCTTAGGTTTCTTTTATTTCATTAATCTCATTAATGAAGTCCCATCATTTAAGTACCTAAACATCACAGATAAATACGACGTACACTTATGCCATCCGCATTCGCCTCGATGTCCCCTCGTGCACCGTTAGGTTAGGTAACTAACGGCAGAGCGGGGCAGGGCTAGCGCGGGTGTAAAACATAAGTAACGCCTATATAATATATCATATATACTATATACTGTATCTATAACTGAACATCACATGATCACATCACAGATATCGCAGCAGAAGAATCATATGAAATATCGGATATACTAGGACGTCCGTGTTTTCAATATAACCGACTAGTATCCAATGTATCGGCTTATCGAATCAACCCTTGATTCGATAACTAGGTCATATCGCATACAACCAATCGATACATTCATCGCGAGAATAGAATACGGTATCACATACACGCATTATTCTCGGTCCCGCACATATCTCATATGCGCTCCTATTTCGTTTCGCTTGAGCCAGGAAACCTCTGTGTAGGACTCTAAAGACTCGTCAATACGCCGGCAGCAGGTGATGATCATATCAAGCACCCACAAGCCGCAAGCGGTCTGCTAAACGTAACGGCCACCCGGGTATTGAGCGATCTGAAGATCGACGAGCAAGCCCTCTCACACTCCAGTGAATCCGACCAGCAACACTACCGTACAGTCCGGTCTGATCGTCTGATATGTCGCATATCTCGCCTAGGGGTGGTAAACGTCAGACCCCAATAGCTCGATAAGTCGTGTCGATATGAGGTCTATAACAATTCGAGAAACTACTGGTAACACTTACCAGTAAATCTCAGCAACCCTGGCCAGGGATTTCCTGTTATAGCCAATCGAACACAGCGCAACATCAACCCCCTATACCGGGAGAGACGAATCCCCTCCTATCGCTCATTGCCTCCATGTGACTCGGGACTGTACCCAAAAACCACCGTTTTGCACGCCCTCTTGGATGTGGTAAGATGGAAATCAAAGCACAGTGGGAACCACACAAGACTCTATGACGATCTCGGGTCAACAGACTACTCTGTACCAGTGTCACCAGATAACTGCCATCTGACGTGAGGTATAATACCATCTGGGAGTTCTCGGCGAGTCCGTCCAGTGTACCCAGTCTCTACTGAGCACCCGTATATCATCTCCAATGTCAAACACTAATGGATATGGGATCATCCATCGCCCATCTGTATGGGTCGAGAAGGTATATGCTAGTCTACTCTGGTATATCGATGCCCCGTCTCGATACACCCACGACTAGGGACTTTGAAGGATGTACTTATGGACTACCATGTCCCCACTAGTATGATCTGCATCATAGTCCACGTAGTCAAGCACACATCCTAAGGGCTTCACCAACATGTAACAGAGAGACAATCAGTGTACACGTTAAGGTAAAGGTCAACCAGATAGCTTACTATCATGTCGAGCAAGAAAGTCCTCCCTATATATGTCCCAGCATCCACTACAATATACATCCTATGTATAGTAATGGCCTCTAGGGCATACATATAACTAACAAAAAGAAGTAGGAGCACATATGTCATATGTGCAGGACCGAGATTAATACGAGTATGTGATACTGTATTCTATTCTCGCGATATTTGTATCGGTCGGTTATATGTGATATAGCCGGGTTATCGAATCTAGTGTTGATTCGATAAGTTGGTACATATAATATTAGTCGGTTATATGTGATATAGCTGGATTATTCAATCAAGTGTTGATTTGATAATTTAGTGTATAATTGTATATTTGATATACTAGTTTACATTAACTAATATTAGCTCACTTAAGCATTTATTTTTCTCACATGTGCACACTTAATATATATGTGATATATATTAATTGTGTTTTATTATGTATCATGGTTGATACATGCAATATGGGTGTATGAGACTTACACCATGATAAAGATAATGTGGGGTTTATTTATTTATTGTAATTCAATTATTAGTTGGAAATTTGTCACATGACATGAGGTTTCATGAAGCTTTGAGATCCATTGACTTAGTCCACTAGTTTTGTCTTACACTAGATATTTGTTAACTCAACCATTATCTAAACTCATGGTTAAGTCTCTATATAAGTAATATTAGATATTTTCTTACCCATGGTTGCCGTTCACTCTCTCATCTATTTTTTGCTTCTTCTTCCTTAATTCTAAAAAGAGCTTTCTAGTTTTTCATGAGAGGTGATAAAATAGTGAGAAAATTAATTCTAAAGTGAGCAAAAATCCTACTTCATCATCCTCTACTAGATTAGCACTTTAGTATAGGGTGTTAGCTTCACTAATCCCACATTAGTGAAGAGGGTAGCTTGGGTTAGTGACTCCTCGACGTAGATCATCTTTGGCTTGGAAGACTTCAAGCAAACATGCACCTTTCTTCTTGTGGTGCCGTTCGAGAGTCCGCAAGATCACAACTTAGAGCGAAGGCACTACTACAAGGAGCTCAAGAAGTGAAGGAACAGACTACAAAGGTTGTAATCCCTAATCACTTAGTTGTAAAGTAGTTTACACACTGTATCGTCTAAATCTCTAGTAAAGATTCTAGTGTCAGGATTGTTTTGTACGGCAAATTTTTGAAAATGGCATGGATGATACCTCCCGAAACCTTGCTGTCGTGCCGAACAAACCTACAGTGGTATCAGAGCCTAGCTAGAGCTTTAGGCAATGTCTAGACGAAGTTAGAAGTCCGATCGAACCCCAAAAACCCAATTTTGGACCCCTCTCTGGAAAATTTTCAAAAAGTTAGAATTTTTCGTGTTAAAAATACTCTAAAAATCATGCAGGTGATTCTATGGACCCACCTGAAGAACGAGTCCCTAACTCGTCTAAGTGACCGCGGAACCGTGGCCAAAATATGGTTTTGGCGGCGGTTCCGCGGCGCCACTTGAGAGGCTTGGGACGGGCCTTCAGCTTCTGGTCCATGGGCACTGTGGTATGATTTTGGGTACTTCTAACACTGCTCAAGTGTTAAGCTCTCTAGGAAATTTTGGGAATTCATTGATTCGATCGAAACGTTTAACATCGTCTAGCTATCTGTGATTGTGATACAATATTTAGAATCCACAATAATTAGTTATATGATAACCAGTTTGAATTTTATAAATCTAGCAATTTAGTCTCAATTCATCAGTTGCCACGGAATTTTGATGTGGATCAAAAGTCCGTCGCAATTACACAATGTACGCGGATACTCGCCGGGTAACCTTACTAGATAGCCACGCCCCATAGCCCCGACTAAGTGACCGTAGGAGAACCCCGTTGCCTAAAGCATCTATTCGGGTGTTCGCGGCCGCGGTGTTCCGCCTAAGTGCACTTTGCCGATGGCATCGGGGGTGCGGCCGTCTACTAAAGTTTCCGATGAGCATTCGATATGGATGTCGGGAATCTTGTTGAATTGCCCGACTTGATATTGGAAAGTGTTTTCAATGTCGAGACTAAAATGCAGAGTTTATAATTTTTAGGCATGCGATGTCTAAGCAATTCATTAGGTTAGGCATGAAATCCAAAGTATGAGATACATTGCGTTTATGGTGTCCAAGGTAGTTGCGGATTCCAATTATTGTAGTTTATCATTCTTTTTTCTGCGACCGTAAATATAATATGTGGTGTATCGCCGGTTTCGTTGCTATATGTTAACAACAATTGGGATACACATATTTACTTACGTTGATGATATGTGATGTTATGTATTGCTGTGATATGTTATATTGGATCGCCGTGTTTTGAATAGCCGGGGGGTTTTATGTGAGATGAGAGTTTTTATTTTCATTCATGTAAAATTCATTGTATATAATATTCTTTTATTAGGGCACTTCCGGGTTGAGGATGATGTCACTATTGTTGTATATTATTTACTTTTCCGCATTAGGATAGACCCAAGGAGGGGAGCAAAAGTAACCGGGTTCTAGAGTCCAGTGGGAGACCAACTCGAGGAGTCGAGTCCGGGTCTCCTAACTCTAGAATTGGTAGGGTTGCTTGCCGCTCTCGTAGGGGTCTCGAGATGTGGGTTTGGATATTCATCGCGCCTGTGGAATCCGTGTTTTATACAGGCTCAAATAAAACACGGACCTCCTAATATATCCAATATTTCATATGTTAGCTTCTGCTGCTGATATTCTGTGATGTGATCACTGTGGATTCTGAGACAAATGGCTATATATTATATATGAGATATATAATAGACGCTGATTATGTTTTTCACCCGCGCTAGTTCCTTCCTGGTATGCCGTTAGTTAAGTAACCTAACGGTGCATAACGGGACATTGTGGCGAATGCGGATGGCATAAGCGTACGTTATATTTTCGTTTCATTTTCTGTGATGCTTAGGAAGCATTAAATGATGGGATTTCATTAATGAGATTAATGAAAAGAAAAGAAACCTAAAGATGTTGTAGAATCAAATTTTCAAAAAAGGTAGCTTTAGTTTTTGCTTTGCATTGCGGTATTCCTTGTAGAATATCCAGCACCTTATTTGATAAGGAAAGAGCCGAGATCCCTTCACCGGGAGTGACCTCTTTAGCGAAACTAGCAGATCCTACAACTCACTCGATTTTGTTTTTTGATTGCTTCTATAGTTGTTGCTTTGCATAGTGATATTTGTAAAATATTCTGCACCTTATTCGATAAGAAAAGAGCCGAGATCCCTTCACCGGGAGTGACCTCTTTAGCAAAACTAGTAAAAGCCTAAAAAACACTCCTTTTCAAAAAATCACTCGATTCTACAACGATATCAAGTTCATTACGCTCATGGTTTTCTTAAAAACCTGCGTAGCCCTCCGTCATTTCAGATAAGTACTACTTAGTATTCATGCTACGTTTGTTGACTATGTTAAGGCGTAGTGTGCGGTAGCTGATTAGTGCTTATCTGCTAAAGCATGAGATGCGATTGGATTAGGGTAGTCGTACGACTTTGTTGACTATGTTAAGGGTCGTACGGATAGGTTTAATTCAATCAGGAAATGATGGGTTGAACTTGGCAAGCACTTATGATTTGTTGACAATGTTAAGGTCATAAGTTGTCAGGGGCAAAAGTATTATCAGGAATTTCAAGTGTTGTCAGGGGCAAAAGTATTATCAGGAATTTCAAGTGTTGCAATTTGCAATGAGTTGCATAGCTTCTATGAGATAGTTGGATCCCGATACCCACTGTGAGTAAGAGTTACTCCTGGGAGAGTCTTACACTTTACAATTAGCCGATCAAGTAGGTGTCTAGAAAGGTGTCAATGGGGCTATGACTCTGGAAAAACGAGGTTTACTTTAATTAGGTCCGTGCGAAAGCACGGGGAATCTCCCTCAAAGTACCGGCACTGGCCTGGCTGAAAGATTGACGAACTTGTAGGGTGTAATTAATCCCGGCTAGTCTTCCCTTTTAGGGTTTGAAAGAAGATTTGATAAAAACAGTGGGAGCCATCCTGATTAGATAAAATAATAACCAATCTGATCTTACAAGAGCATACGCTAAAGTGTTTTCTTCTCTCTCTCTCTTTCTCCACGTAGCGACCATGTCAGGCCTTAATCAAGATAATAATATGGATGTATTGACCGAACCCGCTTGTTATACTGAGCAGGGGAACGTTGGTTCCATTCTTTCTTATAATTGTTATAAGACTAAACAAATAGGGGAATATCCGGATTCCCATGCCGCCCAAACGAAGAATAAGCATGTTGATGCATCTTCTTCGGGTGTGTTTGTTATTGAGAACTGTTTCTCAGTTCACTCTACGTCCTGGGTATTAGATATCGGATCGGGATCCCACATATGTAATATGTTACATAGGATAAGGAAAGGTAGAGAACTGGGAATGGGTGATCATTCCGTAAGAGCAGGGAATGGTGCAAATGTTGCAGCCAAAGCAGTTGGCGAATATCACCTTGTATTACCAAATGGTAATACATTGATTCTGAACGAATGCTATTACATACTGACCCTGATATGCAATCTTATATCAGTTTCTTTATTAAGTAAAGAAGGATATAATTTTGTAGTACGGGATAATGTTATGAACATCTTCCTGAATCAATAGTTGATTAGATCAGGCTCGTTGATTAATGTCATATACGTTCTAAATCAAAACACAGTTCTTAACATACAAAACACACACAAGAGGAAGAGTTCAGAAATGAACGAATCCTTCTTGTGCCATTGTAGACTAGGTCATATCAATGCGACACGACTAGCTAAGTTACATAAGGATGGATATTTGAATTCGTTCGAATTTTCATCTTATGACACTTGCCAGTCATGTCTCAAAGGCAAGATGACCAAAACTCCGTTTACTGGACACGGAGAAAGAGTTATGGAACTCTTGGGATTGATACATAGTGATGTATGCGGTCCCATGTCTACACATGCCAGGAATGGTTCCTCATATTTCATTACATTCACTGACAATCTCTCAAGATTCGGACATGTGTTCCTGTTGAAACACAAGTCTGAAGCTTTTGAGAAATTCAAAGAATATAAACATGAAGTTGAGAACCAAACGGGTAAAAGTATTAAAATCCTTCGATCTGATCGAGAAGGAGAATATTTGAGCAATGAGTTCCTGGACTATTTAAAAGAGAATGGGATTCTCTCTCAGCTTACTCCTCCGTATACACCACAGCACAACGGTGTATCGGAACGGAGGAATCGCACCCTATTGGATATGGTGCGCTCTATGATGAGCACTGTTGAGTTGCCTATTTCCTTTTGGGGTTATGCGCTTGAGACAGCAGCATACTTATTGAATCAAGTTCTATCTAAATCTGTACCTACCACACCATATGAGATATGAAGTGGAAAGAGACCATATTTTAAACGAGTTAAGATATGGGGTTGTCCGGCCTATGTCAAAAGGCAAAATCCGGACAAACTCGAGGCACGGTGAGTTCTTTGCAAGTTTATGGGATATCCAAAGAATTCACAAGGATATATTTTCTACCACGCTGAGGAGCACAAAGTGTTTGTTTATCAATACGCCACCTTTTTAGAAAAGGAATTTCTTGTAAAAGAAATTAGAGGCAAAGAGGTAGAGCTGGAAGAAGTTCCAGCAGCACAAACTGTAACTGATGATTTAGTGGAACCAGAGGATTCGATAGCTCCCAACGAACCTCAACCTCTCCGTCGATCTATTAGGGTTCCTCATCCACCTGAGAGATACTACGGTTTTCTCATAGACGGTGGGAGCGAGGATTGCATCATGGAAGATGATGACCCAACTAGCTTCGAGCAGGCCATCACGAGTGGGGACTCTATGAAATTGCTGGATGCAATGCGATCTGAGATGGAATCCATGTACACCAACAAAGTATGGACTTTGGAAGTTGCTCCTGAAGGGGTAAAACCCATCGGGAGCAAATGGATTTTTAAGAAGAAACTTGGTGTAGATAGAAAAGTTGAGACTTTCAAAACTAAACTTGTTGCAAAAGGTTTTCGTCAACGACCAGGTGTGGACTATGATGAAACCTTTTCTCCAGTGGCTATGCTTAAGTCCATTCGGATCCTACTCGCCATAGCTGCATACTATGACTACGAAATCTGGTAAATGGATGTTAAGACTGCCTTTCTAAATGGTGATTTAGAAGAAAGCGTGTACATGACTCAGCCAGAGGGCTTCGTGGACACTGGGAGCAGCGGAAAGGTGTACAAGCTGCTTAAATCCATCTACGAGTTAAAGCAGGTATCGTGGAGTTGGAACATCTATTTTGATATCATTGTCAAAGAGTTTGACTTCATAAAAAACATAGACGAACCTTGTATATACAAGAAGGTGGCAGAGAGTAAGGTTGTATTCCTCGTATTGTACGTGGATGACATACTCTTGATAGGAAATGACATTCCTATGATGCACTCGGTCAAGATCTTCTTATCACAAAGATTCTCAATGAAAGATCTAGGTGACGCCTCCTACATCTTGGGGATTAAGATTTATAGAGATAGATCTAAACAGACACTGGGATTGTCCCAATTCAGGTACATTGATACCATACAAAAGAGGTTTAGTATGGAAGAATCCAAGCGTGGGTTTTTACCCACGATCTCAGGACCCACTCTCTCCAAAAAGATGTCTCCCAAGACTGATTTGGAGAGAGCTCGCATTCAAGAGATACCCTATGCTTCGGCAGTAGGCTCTATCATGTACGCGATGCTATGTACCAGACCCGATGTAGCATACTCACTATGTGTAGTGAGTAGGTATCAAGCAGATCCAGGAGAGAGTCACTGGACAGCTGTGAAGAGCATTCTCAAATACTTGAGAAGGACTAAAGAGATGCTCTTGATCTATGGTAACGGAAAACTCCAAGTGGAGTCCTTTACCGATTCGAGATTCCAGAGTGATAAGGATGACTCTAAGTCGGTCTCGGGATTTGTCTTTACCCTCAATGGAGGGGCGGTTTGTTGGAAGAGTTCCAAATAAGAAACCATGGTAGACTCGATGATGGAGGCTGAATACATTGCTGCCAACGATGCTGCCAAAGAGGCTATCTGGATGAAGAAGTTCATAACAGAACTTAGAGTGGTTCTATCCATTGAGTATCAATACCTTTATATTATGATAACAATAGATCGGTGGCTTTGACCAAGGAACCCAGGTCCCATCAGCAATCCAGGCATATTCTGATGCGGTATCACCTGATCCGGGAGATAGTTGATCGCCGGGAGATTGAGGTCAGGAGAGTTGACACGAAGGATAACACAGCGGATCTACTCACGAAGGCCATTCCCCAGATACAGTTTGAGAGACTCTTCGGGATATTGGGTATGAGATACTACAACAGCTGGCCCTAGTGCAAGTGGTAGATTGTTAGTTATATATATATGCCCTAGAGGCCATTATTGTACATGTGATGCATATTATGGTGGATGCTTGGACATATTTAGAGAGGACTTTCTTGCTCGACATGATAGTATGTTATCTGGTTGCTCTTTATCTTAACATGTATACTTGTCTCTTGATACTGTATCATGGTTACATGTTGGTAAAGCCCTTAGGATGTATACTTGACTACCAGGATTATGATGAAGATCATACTAGTGGGGCCATGGTAGTCCATAAGTTCATCCTTTAATGTTCCTAGTCGTGAGTGTATCGAGACAGGGCATCGATATACCAGAGTAGACTAGCGTATAAGCTTCTCGACCCATGAGATGGGCGATGGATGATCCCATATCTATTGGTGTTTGACATCAGAGATGGTATACGGGTGCTCAGTGGAGACTGGGTACACTGGAGGGACTCGCCGAGAACTCCTAGATGGTATTATACCTGACGACAGATAGCAGTTCTCTGGTGACACTGGTACAGGTTAGTCTGTAGACCCGAGATCGTCATAGAGTCTTGTGTGATTCCCACTGCGCTTTGATTTCTACCTTACCACGTTCAAGAGGACGTGCAAAACGGGGGTTTTTGGGTACAGTCCCATGTCACATGGAGGCAATGAGCGATGGGAGGGGATTTCGTCTCTCCCGTTATTGGAGGTAGATGTCGTACTGTGCTCAATTGGCTGTAACTGGAAGTCCCTGGCCAGGGTTGATTTAGAGATTTACTGGTAAGTATTAACAGTAGTTTCTCGACCCGTTATGAGCCTCGTATCGGCATGACTTATCGAGTTATTGGGGTCTGACGTTTACCACCCCTAGACTGGATATGCAACATCTTAGACGAAGAGACCGGACTGTACGGTAGTGTTACTGACAGGCTTTATAAGAGCTAGAGTGGGCTTAATTGTTGATCTTCTGATCGCTCAATACCCAGGTAGCCGTTACGTCCAGCTAGTACCGCTGACGGCTTGTGGGTTCTTGATATGATCATCATCTACTGCCGGCGTATTGACGAATCTTTAGAGTCCTACACAGAGGTTTCACTGGCCCATGCAAAACGAAGTAGGAGCACATATGTGATATGTGAGGGACCAAGATTAATATGAGTATGTGATACTGTATTCTATTCTCGCAATATTTGTATCGATCGGTTATATGTGATATAGCCGGGTTATCGAATCAAGTGTTGATTTGATAAGTTGGTACATATAATATTAGTCGGTTATATGTGATATAGCCGGATTATTAAATCAAGTGTTGATTTGATAATTTAGTGTATAATTGTATATTTGATATACTAGTTTACATTAACTAATATTATCTCACTTAAGCATTTATTTTTCTCACATGTGCACACTTAATATATATGTGATATATATTAATTGTGTTTTATTATGTGTCATGGTTGATGATACATGCAACATGGGTGTATGATACTTACACCATGATAAAGATAATGTAGGATTTATTTATTTATTGTAATTCAATTATTAGTTGGAAATTTGTCACATGGCATGAAGCTTCATGAAGCTTTGAGATCCATTGACTTAGTCTACTAGTTTTGTCTTACACTAGATATTTGTTAACCCAACCATTATCTAAACTCATGGTTAAGTCTCTACATGAGTAATATTAAATATTTTCTCACCCATGATTGCCATTCACTCTCTCATCTATTTTTTGCTTCTTCTTCCTTAATTCTAAAGAGAGCTCTCTAGTTTTTCATGAGAGGTAATAAAATAGTTAATTCTAAAGTGAGAAGAAATCCTACTTTATCATCCTCTACTAGATTAGTACTTTAGTATAGGGTGTGAGCTTCACTAATCCCACATTAGTGAAGAGGGTAGCTTGGGTTTCTGACTCCTCGACGTAGATCATCTTCGGCTTGAAAGACTTCAAGCAAGCATGCACCTTTTTTCTTGTGGAGCAGATCGAGAGTCCGCAAGATCACAACTTGGAGCGAAGAGACTACTACAAGGAGCTCAAGAAGTGAAGGACCGGACTACAAAGGTTGTAATCCCTAATCACTTAGTTGTAAAGTAGTTTACACTGTATTGTCTAAATCTCTAGTAAAGATTCTAGGGTTAGGATTGTTTTGTCCGACAAATTTTTGAAAATGGCATGGACGATACCTCCCGAAACCTTGCTGTCGTGCCGGACAATCCTACACTCCGAATACCATTCAAAGGCCGTTTCTAACAGTCTACCAACAAACTGGCGAAGCAACGGTTTATCGTCGCCTCCAGTGTTGCCGCACAGAGCTCTGAACTGCGCGACGTGTTGGTGTGGGTTTCTTGTCCCCTTGTACACATAGAATTTGAGAATCGTATATTCCGGCGGGTACTTGATTTGGTCATACCAGCCTGGATACGGTCGCTTCGTTCTGACAGTTTGGCCAACCGCTTAATTTGCTTGATGAGCTCGTATTTATTGAGCGATGTAATCATCAAGAGCATTCTTAGAGTTCATTTTCTCCTTAGCTTCCGATAAAGCCGGATGTGGGTTTGATATTTCCCCTCTATCATCCTCGATGATTATCGGTGGATTCTTGGCCGGAGGTTCTGACTGGATCATCATTCTAACCATATCCTGGAACAAGAGAGCCATCTTTTTTATGTTGGCGGCTTGCTCAGCAGCTTCTTTGTATTTTCTTTCAAGCACCCTTCGCAGGAACTATGTCTTTTTTTTACGAGATTGCGCCCTTTCGGATTTTCATAAGCTCGCCGGTAATCCTGCTGTTTTTACTCACGGCGCCCTTTCGGGTTTTCATCCGTGCCCATTTTGCTTATGGACATACCGTTTTTTTAATGACCCATCTGTTTGCCAGTGGAAATTTGGGGGTGACTTCACCGCTGGAGTAGCTATGTATCCAGTGGGACTTGAGTTGCAGTTTTCACCGTTGGGGCTTCGATTGCAATATAGATCTCAATGGAGCATATCACCGTTTTGGAGGCGATGTGCTAGTTTAGGGACATCTCGGTCCGTTATCGCCATGTTTGAGGCGAATAATTAGTTTAAAGACTTCTCGGTCCGTTGTCGCCTTGTTTAAGGTGAATAATTAGTTTAAAGACTTCTTGGTCCGTTATCGCTGTTTTTTGAGACGAAGTTTTAGTTTAAGGACATCTCGGTCCGATGTTGCCATATTTGAGGCGAGATTCTAATTTAAGGACATCTCCGTCCGTAATCACCATGTTTGAGGCAAATTTTTAGTTTAAGGACATCTCGGTCCGTTATCGCCATGTTTGAGGTGATGTTTTAGTTTAAGAACATCTCGGTCCGTTATCACCATTTTTTAGGCGAATAATTTCTAGTTTAAGGACTTCTCGGTCCAATGTCACCATATTTGAGGCGAGATTTTAGTTTTAAGGATATTTCGGTTCGTTATCGCCATGTTTGAAGCGAATTTTTAGTTTAAGGACATCTCGGTCCGTTGTCGCCATGCTGGAGGTAGATAATTTCTAGTTTAAGGACTTCTCGGTCTAATGTCGCCATATTTGAGACGATTTTTTGGTGTTAAGGATATCTCGATCAATTATCGCCATGTTTGAGGCAAATTTTTAGTTTAAGGACATCTCGGTCCGTTATCGCCATGCTAGAGGCAGATAATTTCTAGTTTAAGGACTTCTCGGTCCAATGTTGTCATATTTGAGGCGAGTTTTTAGTTTAAGAATATCTTGGTCCGTTATCGCCATGTTTGAGACGAATTTTTAGTTTAAGAACATCTCGGTCCGTTATCGCCATTTTTGAGGTGACGGGGGTTCTTTGCAAACTACTCTTAGAGTTTTTGACTCAGGAAGATAACGAGCGTCGTCATCTATCATTGACCTAGGTCATGACTCGTTAGGCGTAGTATATTTTGAGGAATCGGCCGTTTATTGGCCAGAAGGGTCTTTCGCCATGCATATCCATGAGCAGGTAGGCTCCATCTTGGTAGACTTTGTCTATGATGTACGGGCCTTCATAGTTCGGCTCGAATTTCTCCCATTTTGCACGATTTGGGATCATCGGTCTTTTGACGACTAGCACGATCTCTTCTTGGGGGATGTTCTCGTCCCAGTCAGTCTTTCGTATGACCGTGTCATCCTTGCCTTATAAGCCTCCAGATTTTGCTGTGCTATAAGGTGAGTTTCGTCGAGGGCAATTTCCTCAGGGATTTTTTTCTTTCCCTTTGTCTTTTTTTGCTCGAACCATTGTTTGTAGGTCCGAGGTTCTTTTCAGGCAGCATGCGGCTATACAGCTGGATGTTCTTACAGTTCTTCTCCCCCTCTTCTTTTTCGGAGGTAGAGTCTTTGAAGAGAGGGCTGGGGGTCATTTCGTCCTCAGAATCGCTCCCGAAGATAAGAACTTGTGGTTTTTCCTTTCTGGACTGATTTCAACCATATGACAGTTGCTAATTGTTTTTTCACGCGCATCTGTCGCACCCTTTTGCTGTCGACGAGCTTCGCACTTCATCCTCTTGAAGTGTTTTTTATGGGCAACGTATCCTTGCCACTACTTCTTGAAGGCACCGCATTCCTCGGTGGGGTAGATAACCCTCCGATGATATAAGTAGTAGTTTGGATGTGAATCCTCTCCGTTGAGACATATGACCCCGGGAGTATTTCTTACGAGAGGTAGCAGCTTCATTCCCATTGACAGGGCTTTGGTGAACCGCTTCTCTGTCTTGATCCTGCTCTTATTTGTCGCGGGTATGTCTTGGTTTGGTTGGAGTACTTTATGACTCCACCTTACCGCAGCTTCTTCATACTAACGATGACGCTTAGCCTTTTCGTATATAGCCGTTTCGCGTTCTCGGTCAGCTTTGCTTTTTCGAAAGGCTTCGTTTAACAACCTATCGATCGGGTATTCTGACAGTTCCGAGGATTTTAGCGCCGATTCTGCCCCAGTTTCTCTGCGTTTTTTCTGACGGTGAGAGAGTTTCTTCATCATTTAACAACGAATGGGAGACCATGTAGCAACTCGCTACATAGTCTTCGGTTTCTTCTGATGAGTCGTTTTCCTCATCGTTGTCACTATCTTCGTTCTCAAGAATATGCTTGAGGAACTCTTCGAGGGTGACCAGTGTCCACACCTTCTAGTTGTACTCCTCCAATGCATCGATGTACTTTTGTATGTTTGTGCGCTTTTCGTCATACTTGGAAGGCTGCACAGGCTTCTTGGTCTTCTGCTTTTTCTTCGAAGACTTTGAAGGCTTGACTTGGGGATTTTTCCCTTTGTCAACAATCTTCGGTACAGGACGCGGTTTCAGCATCCCTTTGATGATTTCAGATTCAAGTGAGCTTTTCCACCTGACTGCCGGAATTGCCTGTAGATCTTTCAGCATTCTTTTGGTTTTAGCTGAAAGAACGACTTCCCATGGAGTTTCTTCGATGAGCGAGCATGATGCCCCCGGTGCATCCGCCTTTTTGGGAATGTTCTTCTGGGGCGGGTTCGCCTTCCAGTTCTCAGAAAGCGTGAACTTCCCATGTTGATACCGATCCTCGACCCAGTTCTTGAAAACTTAGAAATCTTTAATTGGATAGCTCACCATTCTGTGATAGGAGCAGTAGTTGGGGTTGTTGACGTCGCCGAGTTGCGGTGGACGCTGTGGGTCCGGAAATATGATGAGTTTGTTACACATTGCCAACTCAAATAGTCTCCTCGTCTTATCGTGGGGAAACGAGTAAGAGCGCCCTAGCCTTTCTTCGAGGGATAGGCGTGGACGTGCATTGTTTTGGCGAACCGCCAATTTTGGGTCGCTTGGTTGTTATTGAGTGTTGGCGACGAAGGCCGCTTTTCCTTCACCTTTGGCATTTCGAGGGTCCTTACTTGAGGAGGAAGGCATGTGGACCATCTGGTCCATTTGGGCCAGTTTATCAATCAGAGCCTGGAAGTTCGTCGGCTTGAAGAACGTCATGAACTGGGACACAGTCGTTTGCGGATCTAGGGTCCCGATGAACATGCCCACGGCGGGGATTCTTCGATGCGTTGTTCGCACTTTGACCACAGGATCCGCCACCGGATCGCATATTGGACCCAGGTTTCTCCCGGCTTTACTCTAGCAATGATTGAGGTCGTGATCGGGATGTGCTTGCTTGCGTTGGCGAACTGCTGTGTGAACAGCAGTTCCATTTCTGTGAATGTTCTCATGGAGTCATTTAGGAGTTCTGAATACCATTCAAAGGCCGTTTCTGACAGGCTACCAACGAACTGGCGAAGTAACAGTTTCTCGCCGCCTCCAGTGTTGCCGTACAGAGCTCTGAACTGCGCGACGTGTTGTTGTGGGTTGCATGTCCCCTTTTACACATAGGATTTGGGGATCGTATATCTCGGCAGGTACTTGATTTGGTCATACCAGCCTAGATACGGTCGCCTAGTTCTGACAGTTTGGCCGGCCGCTTCATTTTCTTAATGAGCTCATATTTTTGAGCGATGTAATCATCAAGAGCAGCCTTGGAGATAGTTTCCTTCTTGGCTGCCGATAAAGCCGAAAGAGGGTTTGATGTTTCCCCTCTGTCATCCTCGATGATTATCGGCAGATCCTCGGCTGGAGGTTCTGGCTTGATCATCATTCCAAACATATCCTGGAACAAGAGCGCCATCTGCTTTATGTTGGCGGCTTGCTCAGCAGCTTCTTTGTCTTTTCTTTCAAGCACCCTTCGTAGGAACTCTGTGTCAGTCTCCTGCTCTTGGCGTTGTTCAGATACTGGTTCCAGGCTTTCTTTCTATCCAGTGAGTGCTGTCATTTTAGTTAGCATCTCTTGGAGCTTTTGTTGCTGCTCCTGAGCTTTTGTTAGCGACCGAGCTTGCGGTCGATGAGCCACGGGAGCACGGTTTTCCTCTTTCCCGGAAGCCATGTAGACCGTATGCACAATCATGCCCCCAGACTTGGGGCATTTGGGTCCATCGCCTTTAGAGTTTGCCACAGGTGGTGGGATTTTCTCCGGCCTCCTCCTTTTGTGGGAGGTCAAAGTTGAAGGAGCCATTGTAACAGGCACCCGTATGGAAGAAGTTCCTCGCTGTATGGTGAAGAGATGGTCTTCCTCTTGTCGAGCCTTCGATTTCTTCGGTCGACGAGAGTAGTTTTGATCAATCACGGAGTCTTGGACTTTTCGCCAGACCTTGTGAATTTGCGAGGAGAGACATTTATGGAGGTGCTCCGGCTTTGCCTGTACTATGGTTTCTGCAGGTGGGGGCGATTTTTTTAGCACTGCCATTGGAGAGTTCTTGTGCACCTTCCTAAGCAGAGGTTGGAATAGCAGCATCAACTTCTATTATTGGAGCTGGCGGAGTAAGTCCAGAGGAGGAGTTTCCTCCAGCTTTTCTCACCCGGCGCCAGTGGCTATGCCGAGCGTGTCTTGCAGAAGGGACCGCCTCAATTTTGGAAGCGGCTTCTTCATGTCCCTGGCTTTGGTGAGGGACTGTTGCTGGTGTCATCCTATTGAAGACTGACGTCCTTGGTAGGGGTTGCGGAGGAACGACCAATCTTCTGAAGACCGATCATCCGGTAGGGGAAGCACTTTTGACCGCTTCAACTGCAAGAGGAGTTGGGAGGACTATCCGTTTTGGGGCTGCCCTTTCAAATATCACGAGCCTCTTTACGGGCCCGTTTTGGTTCTTGCTCATTCTGTTGAAGACTGAGACGTCTGAGCTTCGGCCCAACCTGTTGAAGACCGAGGCATCGGATTTGGACGGCCCGTTAAGATGGGTCATTGTGGTTGCAAGTCGATCGAAGACCGACTTCTTGGGAGCTTCTTCTTGCGGCATTGGAGCGCTGAAACTCGTTGGTGGGATCATGGTCCCGAAGAACAATCTGGTTGTGGCTTGAGTTACTTGCCCCACTAGCATTGAAAAGATGGAGGTCGTGTTGGGTCTATAAGTCACTCCTCCAGTTGGGACGGAGCGGGAGTTGCTGTTGCAAGTTGCGCAGTTGGAAGCCATCGATTTTCTTCTTCTTCTGCACAGAAGCAAGACACCAAATCATAGTACCTCGAATCTAAGGGTGACCATAGCAAACCGTGATTTTGTTCGCGAAACATGACATACGAAGTATGTAGTGGAAAGAGAAAAAGGTTCTACTGGGCGTGACAGAATCTGTTCACCGCCGGAAGACGGACCGGGACGTCGGAACGTTTGGCCTAAATCCTGGGGACAGATACTATTTGGATTTATACGTCCACCTCTCCGAAGATGCCAAGTTAATTTATGGCATCATATATCGGAGGTTTGGACGGATGTGGCCGTTGTACCAGACTTTATCAGATTCCCCCTCGTTTGTGAGGGGTTCTTGATTGTGGGGCCGCTCTTCTCTGCAGGCGCAAGCCCCTGCAGCTAATTACGTTACCGTATCGCGATAACCACTTTCTCCTTCTCTGGAGGTTCACTTCGTGTCGTGTGTATGTTTTTTTTTTATTTTGGTTGCTCATAGATTGTATACAAAGACTAATTTATGTCGTCGCCCATAGGGCATGGTTTAGTCCAAATCCGTATATTTTTAGATTTGGGTTTGGGTTGATTTAAGGATCATTAATCTGTTTTGAGATTAAGATCAATTTAAACATATGAGCATTTGGGCTCGATTATTTTAGTTTAAGGACATCGCGGTCCATTATCGCCATGTTTGAGGCGAAATGTTAGTTTAAGGACATTTCAGTCTTTTGTCGCCGTATTTGGGGGCGAATATTAGTTGAAGAATATTTCGGTCCATTATTGCCGTATTTGGGGGCGAATATTAGTTTAAGGATATTTCGGTCCATTATTGCCGTATTTGGGGGCGAATATTAGTTTAAGGACATTTAAATCCAACATTCAACTTGCGCGCATGTGTATTTGTTACGTGGCTGAGTGAACGATGTTGATATGAAATGTGCCCAATTTGGGGCACGATCCGATTTAAGACGTGCACGTCAATTTGGAAATGCATTAGGAGGAATTGTTGGTTGTCGGCACCCGCCACCTCTCTGAAGATGTTGAAGAATTAAAACGACATATATCGGAGGTGTGAAGAGACGTACCCTTAAACCGAATCCCATATTTAAGGAAAAAGGGGTTATTGTGGACTTAAGAATTCTTGGTTATATTTGAGACCTTGGAAATCAAGAGAATATGGGCTCGATTTGTTTTTTTTTTGGGTTAAAAATACGTTAGTCCAATTTGAGACTAAGATCCACTTAACAATATTTTAGGATCTTCTTTATTTAAGACCCAGCAACAGAGCATTTGGACTCGGTTGTAAAACTTTAGTAATTTAGCTAATTTAGGCTTTAGTCTGCTTAGTCTCCCTTTTTTTTTTTGAAAAAAAGTACGAAGCAGTTGTTTGGGCTCTGTTTATTCAGTCCCTCTTTTTTATGCAAAAAGTGTTGAGCATTTATATGAGTTCTGACGCTCACATATAATCATGTGGAGCCTTCAGTCATGGGCATCGCCTAATAAGTGTTGAACACTTTACTTATTTTTTCTTTATATGGAGTGGTAGGCACTCTTTATGCCGTCCATGTGGGGAGCGTGTGAGGCGCTGGGCGCTGTCCAATGAGTGTTGAACACTCAACCGTTTTAGGCTTCTGGTGGAGTGCTAAGAACTCTATGGTGCCCTCGTGATTTTCACGTGCGGCGTTGGGCACCGGGCGCTGCCTAATGCGTGCTAAGCACTCTTCTTTTTGTGGCGCCCACATGAGGAGCATGTGAGGTGGTAGGCTCTTTTAGAAGTGCCCACGTAGGAAGCACGTGGGGTGCTGAATTCTTTTCTCCTATGTTGATGGCATTTTTGCCCATTAATAATCACCAGGGTTTTTGTTTTGAAGATCTAGGATCAACATTCATTTTTAAGAACTAAGTTCTTTTATAAGAACTAGATTTCTCTTGTATGCTTTTGTTTTGAGGAACTAAATTTTTGGTTCTTTTCTGAATCTTTGATTCTCAAGAACAAGTTCTTCTCGATAAGAATTAAATTCTCAACTTGTGGGAGACTTGCCTCGTGGATCTCAGATCCAGAGAAAGAACTAAGTTCTTTTAAAAAGGTTAAACCCTTCAATAGGTAAATAAAATGTTTTGATCTCTATTTTTTTATTTACCTAGAGTTTTGAGGAGGGAGATTTTCTTTCTTGAGAATTTAATTCTCTGTTCCTTTTAAAGCTTTCTGTCTTTTTTAGAAGCTTATGGGGGTTCCTCTATATCAGACTTGAAGTCTTGGGTCCTTTATATAGTAGAGGCAATTTGTTAATTAGCTTTGAGGAAATCTCTCATTAAGAGATTCCAATTGATTTGGGGAATTTTACCCATCATTGGATTTTTGATCCAAGGGTTTCTATTTTACAGAACATATTTTCTTGTTTTTTAACAAGATCGGGGAAATATTTTCCCATATGTAGAGTTTTATTCTGTGAAATGGTGATTTTTAATCACCATTGGATTTTTAATCCAAGTGTTCTCTGTTTTACAGAGGGCGATCTTTTTTGTTTAGAAAGATTGAGAGAATATATCCTGTAGGGTGTTTTTCGTCACCCCATTGAGATGGGAATATGCGCGCGCTTGTCAGGCATACTACAGATTCCTCCTGCCTGGGGTAGGCCGGGGTTTATTGATTGTGGGGATCCGAATCTCCAGCAGCCGCAGACTAAGCGGTCGTTAATTACCCCTCACCTTTGGGGCGAGGGAACCTCCGATTAACGGGTTAAACTGGTCATGCGAACTCAATGTGCGGTATGCATGTGTTGTGTTTTGAAAAGGGGTTTTGGATATATCGGGAGCCACGCAGAGTTTTTACGGGGGTCCCGCTAATCGAATAGCGGCCTGGGGGTCAAGGGGGCTAGCAGCCCCCTTGCGAGGTGCGGGGCAGCCTCCCGTTAGAAATTTTTTTCTAACAGGGACAGTGTCGTGGAGCACGTGTGTGTGCAAATATATATACATATGTATGTGTGTGTGTATGTACATAAAAAGAGGGGGGAAAGGCATCCAAGGGATGCGTGGGGGCAGCACCTTAGGCGCTGTGCGCCTAGGTGCTGTGCGCTCAGGCGCTAGAGTGCCACGTGTCGGCACGTGGGCGCTCTGCGCTTGAGCGCTGGGCACTTGAGCGCAAGGGTGCCACGTGTCGGTACATGGGCGCTTTGCGCTTCAGCGCCTGACGCTCGAGCGCAAATGTGCCACGTGTCAGCACGGGAGCACTGGGCGCTAGAGCACAAGCGCGCCACGTGTCGGCACGGGGTCGACTTGCGCCTGAGCGCTTGCGCTTGAGCGCAAGCGCGCCACGTGTCGGCACGGGGGTGACTTGCGCTCGAGCGCTTGCGCTTGAGCGCCAGCACGCCACGTGTCGGCACCAGGGCGACTTGCGCTCGAGTGCAAGCACGCCACGTGTCGGCACCGGGGCGACTTGCGCTCGAGTGCAAGCATGCCACGTGTCGGCACCGGGGCGACTTGCGCTCGAGCGTTTGCGCTTGAGCGTAAGCGCGCCACGTGTCGGCACGTGGGCGCTTTGCGCTTGAGCGCAGGGCGCTGTAGTGCAAACGTGCCATGTGTCGGCACATGGGCGCTTGGCGCTCGAACGCTGAGCGCTTGAGCGCAAGCGCACCATGTGTCGGCACGCGGGCGCTCTGCGCTTGAGCGCCGGCGAGAAAGGGAGGCCTTTAGCCTAAGAAACAGAAGCTATGCTTCAGAAAGGAAATATTTGTTGTTATATATATATATATATATATGGAGTTAAAACTCCTAGGGTGTTTTGAAGCTGATGAAGGGGGTTCTTCTTCCTCCTGTTGTTTGGCCGGATCTTGAAGATCAAGAAGTAGGAGATTTTAAAAATCACTCCTTTTTGAGATCTGATGGGAGATCTGAGCTCCCCTTTGTGGGTTTTGTGGTGGAAAACTACTTAGTTTTGGAAAAGAAAGGGTAAAACTCTTGATTTAATTCAAAAGAAATGAGAAGGTTTGGAACCTTGGAGAAGGAGCGGGAGGCACAAAAAACCCTAGTTTTCGGGAGAATGAAATGTGTATGCTTTATTCATCATCATGTTGCCTTTTATAGGCTTACATATTTACATATAGCCCCTTGGGCTTTACAAAAAATGGCATTTTGCCCATCCCATGGCTCATGTGCCTTTTCATTTTGCACATAAGCCATGGGCTTACAAAAATTTGGCTTTATGCCCATTTTGCATACATTCATGCACAAAAATTACATAAAAATTATTTGTTACATGATTTTGTTGTTGGCATGGGGAGGCTGGCCGCGGGCTCGACTCGGGCATGGACCCGCTTGACCTGGGCTTGGGCCCACCTAGCTTAGGGGTTGACCTTGACTTTGACTCGGTCAACCGGGGTGTAAATTTTTACCCCAACAAATTGCCCCCAATAATAAATGCACACAGCATATGTGGGTCGTGTGCATGAAATTGATGGATCTTCTTTCACGTGGAGGCGACTTGCTTTGGTTCCCACTTTTTGGGATGCACTGCCCTTTTTACGACATAGACGGTCGACGCTCTGATCCGAAGCGATTTGGTAGACGTGTCCCCGGCACGGAGTTTCGCTGGTCGACGTTTCCCCGAGGCGGAGTGTCTGTTGTCGATGTGCCCCCGGCACGAAGTGTCTGCTAGACGTTTCCCCGAGGCGGAGTATCGGTTGTCGATGTGCCCCCGGCACGGAGTGTCTGCTTGACGTTTCCCCGGCACAGAGCGTCTGTTGTAGGACGTTTCCCCGAGACGGAGTGTCTGTGGTAAGACGTTTCCCCGGCATGGAGTGTCTGCTTGATGTTTCCCCGGCACGGAGTGTCGCTGTCGGATGTTTCCCTGATGCGGAGTGTTTGTGTTGGACGTTTCCCCGATGCAGAGTGTCGCTGGTTGACGTGTCCCTGATGCGGAGTGTCTGTGTTGGACGTTTCCCCGATGCAGAGTGTCGCTGGTTGATGTGTCCCCGGCACGGAGTGTCTGCTTAACGTTTCCCCGGCACGGAGCGTCTGTTGTAGGACGTTTCCCCGAGACGGAGTGTCTGCGGTAGGACGTTTCCCCGAGACGGAGTGCATGTGGTAGGACGTTTCCCCGAGACGAAGTGCCTGCTGTAGGACGTTTCCCCGAGACGGAGTGCCTGTTGTTGGACGTTTCCCCGAGACGGAGCGCCTGTGGTAGGACGTTTCCCCGAGACGGAGTGCCTATTGTAGCACATTTCCCCAAGACGGAATGCCTGTGGTAGGACATTTCCCCGAGACGGAGTGCCTGTTGTAGGACGTATCCCCGAGATGGAGTGCCTGCTGTAGGACGTTTCCCCGAGACGGAGTGCCTGTGGTAGGACGTTTCCCCGAGACGGAGTGCCTGTTGTAGGACGTATCCCCGAGACGGAGTGCCTGCTGTAGGACGTTTCCCCGAGACGGAGTGCCTGTTGTAGGACGTATCCCCGAGACGGAGTGCCTGTTGTTGGACGTTTCCCCGGTACGGAGTGTCTGTATTGGACGTTTCCCCGATGCGAAGTGTCGCTGGTTGACGCAGAGGTCGATGTTGGAATTGGTTGGTTTGATTTGTTTGATTTGAGTTGACATCAGCATCGCTATACTGGAATATGGTACCAGGAGCGAATCATCATCTGTCTTTGAGAGGATTTGGGAATTGGTTTTCTGTCGGCATCTGCATTGCTGCACTGGAATAATGCCAGGAGCAACTCATCATGTGCCCCGGGAGGATTTGGATTTGGTTTTTTGTTTGGCATCTGCATTGCTGCACTAGAATAATGCCAGGAGCAACTCATCATGTGCCCCGAGAGGATTTGGATTTGGTTGCTTAGGAGACAGGTTTAGATCCCTGTTACCTAAGGCTTTTCCATTTTGTGAGCCTTAAGGGTCTCAAAAAGCATTTTCTCCCTACGGGCCGTAAGGATCCCGTAGGTGTATTTTCTCCTTAGGGGTCGTGGGGACTCCTAAGTGTGTTGCTCCTTTGTGAGTCGTAGAGATCTCACGCGGGAATTTTATCCTCACAAAGTCGAGAGGACTTTGCGAGTGCATTTCATTTCTTTCTTCTTTTTTTTACGAGTTTGCGCCATTTCGGGTTTTCACAAACTTGCCGGCAGTCCTGCTGTTTTTACTCACGGAGCCTTTTCGGGTTTTCATCTGTGCCCATTTTGCTTGTGGACATACCGTTTTTTTTTGTTTTTTGGAGAGATCGGGATTGTTTTACGCCCGTGGATTGTATACGGTTTTGCAGGATGTATGATCCAGACCGTAGGGCCGGAAAAATTTCAGGACTTTGTTGGCGTCTGCATCGCTGCACTGGAATGTGGTACCAGGAGCGACTCATCATTCGCCGTTGGGGTATGGGATTTGGAATTTGGTTGGCGTCTGCATCGCTGCACTGGATATGGTACCATGAGCGACTCATCATTCACCACTTGGGGGTTGGGGAGCGATGGCTTAGGAGACAGGTTCAGATCCCTATCGCCTAAAGCTTTTCAATTTTATGGGCTGTGAGGGTCCCATAAAAGCATTTTCTCCCTACGAGTCGTAAGGATCCCGCAGGTGTATTTTCTCCTTAGGAGTCGTGAGGACTCCTAAGTGTGTTTTTCCTTTGTGAGTCGTAAGGATCCCACAAAGGTTTGTTGTCCTCATGTATCGTGAGGACACATGAGTGGATTTCCCTCGTTCCCAGTTTAATGACTTAGAGGTCGACTGTTTCCAGTTTAACGACTTAGCGGTCATCTGTTTCCAGTTTAAAGACTTAGGGGTCTGTGGTGCCCATTTTAACGACTTAGCGGTCACCTGTTTCCAGTTTAACGACTTAGAGGTCACATGTTTCCAGTTTAATGACATGGTGGTCATCTGTTTCCAGTTTAACGACATAGTGGTCATCCGTTTCCAGTTTAACGACTTGGAGGTCATCTGTTTCCAGTTTAACGACATGGTGGTCATCTGTTTCCAGTTTAACGACATAGTGGTCATTTGTTTCCAGTTTAAAGACTTAGAGGTCATCTGTTTCCAGTTTAACGACTTCGAGGTCATCTGTTTCTAGTTTAACGACTTGGAGGTCATCTGTTTCCAGTTTAACGACGTAGTGGTCATCTGTTTCCAGTTTTAAAGACGTGGTGGTCGATTGTTTCCAGTTTAACGACTTAAAGGTCATCTGTTTCCAGTTTAAAGACTTAGAGCTCATCTGTTTCCAGTTTAAAGACTTAGAGGTCTACTGTTTCCAGTTTAACGACTTAGAGGTCATCTGTTTCAAGTTTAACGACGTAGTGGTCATCTGTTTCCAGTTTAACGACTTAGAGGTCATCTGTTTCCAGTTTAACGACGTGGTGGTCATCTGTTTCCAGTTTTAAAGACGTGGAGGTCTATTGGATTGATTTGGAATTTTGGGATAGGGGCCAGCATCAGCGTTGTTAACACTGAAGCACATGTGCCAGGACACATGAGTGTGTCTTCCCAATGGAGCATAATTCCAAAGGCGGAGACCAGCCGCGTAGATGGTGGTTGCGGTGGGGCATGGATATGCTGAGGATTATTTGAGCCCGTGGATTGTATACGGTAGTCAATTTAGGGACTGGCCGTAGGGCTAAAAGAATTTTGGGAAACTGGATTTTTGTTGGCGTCTGCATTGCTGCACTGGAATAATGCCAGGAGCAACTCATCATCCGCCCTTGTTTTTTTTTTGTTTTTGTTTTTGTTTTTATTTTACCGTGATTGCTCTATCATTTCAGCTTTTCTTATCGCGAAGGTCGCGATTGCCCTATCATTTCGGCTTTTATTCGCGGTTTCCCCATCATTTCGGCTTTTATTTCATCTTTATTTTACTCGCTGATTTTTATTGCGAGTTGCCCCATCATTTCGGCTTTTTTTTTTCTTTTATTTACACATTTTTTTATTATTTACATTTTTTTACATTCCCAGTTTAATGACGTGGCGGTCGATTGTTCCCAGAGAAAGGCGGGTGTTTGAGAGAATCAGGTCCCTGAAGGACTTCGGTCCCCGTTTGTATGAAATTGGCGGTCGCAGCTTGATTGTTTGTTAACACGCCAGGGGACAATGATATTTCTCCCGCCTTGTATTGTTTCTCGACCCAATCCTTGAAGATGCAACAGTCTTCAATAGTGTGTCCCAGCACTCGGTGGTATGGGCAAAAGTTGGGATGATCAGTCTTGTTCGCTTCACTTAGCCTTTTCGGTTCTGGTAGCCGCAGGCCATTCTTCAGAGCGTCTTTAAAAATTTTATGGACCTTATCCCTTCGGAATGAGTAGACCTTATTTCTTCTTTCCTCCAAGGTTGGCTCTCGAGACTGGTCAGTTTTTGCTCCGCCCGTTCTCTGCTTATTTGGAGAATCGGTGATGTTAGAACTTCCGCCTTTTCGGTTGTCGTCCCTCCAAGGTTTCGGTCTGTTTATGAACTGAAGATCCTGTGCGGACTCGGGATTTGAGCGTTCCAACGTTTGGACCTTTTTGGTCAGCTCTTGGAATGTTTTGAGACCCGCGGTACATAGAAACGGGGCCATCCAGTTGTTGAGATTTCCGACAAGGAGACTGACAGATTGGTCCAGCTCTATCGGTGGTTCGCATTTGACGGAGAGATTACGCCATCGGGTTATAAAATCCGTGTTTCTTTCGTCGCTTTTGGGCTTGGTCCTTACGAGCTCGGCAATGGTAATCTTATCGCTGACGCTCATGAACCTCTGCCGAAACAGACTCTATTTGGACAAAAGTTGTGACGGAGCCATCCGGTATGCTCGCGTACCAGTCGAAAGCAATATCGGTCAGGCTATTAACGAACTGGCGGAGGAGAAGCGCATCATTGCCCCCAGTATTCCCGTATGAGGCTTTGAAGTGGGCGATGTGCTGATTCGCGTTTCCCGTCCCATCGAATCTTCCGAATTTGGGGATGACATAGCCGCTAGGGAATTCCACCAGATCATACTGAGCAGGATATGGTCTCCCACTACTGCTGATATCTTTTTGCGCTTCGGCTTCGGCCACCAATGTTTTGACTTTGCTGGCAACCAAATCCATGATTTGATCTTGAGTTAGCGGGCTACTGTCATCGGTAGCCAAGACATTTCCCGAGATAGGATGCGACTGATTTTCATGTAGTTCGCCCACTTTTGGATTTGAGGGAATAGGCGTCGGCTACTTTGGGACACCACTTCCCGGTTCACGAGCAGAGCCCTCCGCTTGATTAGGCGGCTGAGAGGCAAGTCGGGCCGTGAGCTGCATCACGACATTCGTCAAGTCATCGATTTTAGAGTAGAGTTTGGCCATCTCCTTGTCTTTGTTTCTGAGCTGCTTTCGGAGCTCTTGAAGCAGCTCTTGCTCCGCGGTCCTGGGGCGGAAAGCCGGCTCTTCTTCGCTTTCCGAGCCCGACTCCTCATGGACCGAACGGTCTTTCTGCCTATCATCCTCATCGAGAGGGTCTTCATCACCCAGCAGAGGCGGCTGTTCTTGGGAAGCGGCCACCACATTCAAGCCAGATTGGATTTGAGATGTAGTGGCCCCGTTCTTGCTTTTGCTGCGCGTGCCCACCATGTAGACAGTGTGGACCTCATATCCAGTAGTCTCTTTCTCATTGGCGGGGAGCTTAGAGAAAGCACCCGATCGAGCAGTTGTTGAGGGTACCATTGGAGCTTGCTCGAAATGCCTTGCAGCTTTGTTGGTGTCGATGGCCTTGCCCCCAGCTGGGGCCATGGAGAGTCGTTCGGGAACAGACTTGCGCTTGGGCTGAGGTGCCCTCGCGACCACCACATTTGGCCTTTTGCCTTTCGAGACCGGTTTGTCTGCCACCGGGGCTTGAGGAGATGGGATTGCGCCAACAGGCATGAACATAATAGAGCCGAATGGTAGCAGCGGCTCCTCCCATTGTCGCCCGAGACTGGCCGGGAGGACCGTTCTGGAGTCTATCTTCATTGTGTAGGAGACGGGAGCTGAGTTCATCTTTGGAGACATTGTTAAGAAGTGATTGCTTGAAAACCTGCATGAAATAGCATTATTTTAGTATGAATATAGATATGTATATTGATTGAGTTCGCATGAACGTTTAACCCGAAATATGGGAGGAGAGATTAGTCCCACCGGGCGTGCCAGAATCTGTAGGGTGTTTTTCGTCACCCCATTGAGATAGAAATACGCGCGCGCTTGTCAGGCGTACTACAGATTCCCCCTTCCTGGGGTAGGCCGGGGTTTATTGATTGTGGGGATCCGAATCTCCGGCAGCCGCGAACTAAGCTGCCGTTAATTACCCCTCGCCTTTGGGGCGAGGGAATCTCCGATTAACGGGTTAAACTGGTCATACGAACTCAATGTGCGGTGTGTTGTGTTTTGAAAGGGGGTTTTAGATATATCGAGAGCCACGCAGAGTTTTTACGGGGTTCCCGCTACTTGGATAGTGGGCTGGGGGTCAAGGGGGCTAGCAGTCCCCTTACGGGGTGCGGGGCAGCGTCCCGTTAGAAATTTTTTCTAACAGGGACAGTGTCGTGGTGGATGTGTGTATGTAAATATGTATGCATATGTACATATATATATATATGTATGTATGTATGTGTATATATATATAAAAGAAAGAGGGGGAAAAGGCATCAAAAGGATGCATGGGGCCAGCGCCTTGGGCGCTGTGCGCCCAGGTGCTATGCGCTCAGGCGCTAGCGTGCCACGTGTCGGCATGTGGGCGCTCTGCGCTTGAGCGTAGGGCGCTGTAGCGCAAGCGCGCCACGTGTCGGTACGTGGGCGCTTTGCGCTTCAGCGCCTGACGATCGAGCGCAAGTGCGCCACGTGTCGGCATAAGGGCGACTTGCGCTTGAGCGCTGGGCGCTGGAGCGCAAGTGCACCATGTGTCGGCACGGGGGCGACTTGCGCCAGAGCGCTGTGCGCTTGAGCGCAAGCACTCTACGTGTCGGCACTGGGGCGACTTGCGCTCGAGAGCTTGCGCTGGAGCGCAAGCGCGCCACGTGTCGGCACGTAGGCGCTTTGTGCTCGAGCGCAGGGCACTGTTGTGCAAGCGCGCCACGTGTCGACACGTGGGCGCTTTGCACTTGAGCGCTGAGAGCTTGAGCGAAAGCGCGCCATGTGTCGGCACGTGGGCGCTCTGCGCTTGAGCGCCAGCGAGGAAAAGAGGCTTTTAGCCTAAAAAGATTCTCGGAAGAGAAATCAGAGTGGAGTTGGACTCCTAAGTGTGTTTTTGGGGTTAATGGAAGGGGTTCTTCTTCTTCCTCCTCTGTTAGCTGGATCTTGAAGATCAAGAGATGTGAGATCTCAAAATCTCTTCTTTTTGGGATCTAAAGACAGATCCAAGTTACCCTTCGTGGGTTTGGTGGTGAAAAATTATCTTGTTTTTTAAAAGGAAGAGTAAAACTCTTGATTTAATTCAAAAGAAAGAAGAAGGTTTGAGACCTTCAGAAAAGGGAAAGAAATACAAACCCTAGGGTATTTTTTGAAAGAATGAAAAAGTGTTCCTTCTTTTTTTATTCATCATGTTGCCTTTTATAGGCTTACATATTTACATACAGCCCCTTGGGCTTGACAAAATGGCATTTTTGCCTATCCCATGGCTCATGTGCCATTTCATTTTTGCACATAAGCCATGGGCTTACAAAAATTTAGCTTTATGCCCATTTTGCATACATTCATGTATAAAAAATTACATAAAAATTATTTATTACATGATCTATATTTTAGCATGGAGGAGGCTGGCCGCGGGCTCGACTGGGGCATGGGCCCGTTTGACCTGGGCTTGGGCCCACCTGGCTTAGGGTTGACGTTGACTTTGACTCGGTCAACGGGGGTGTAAATTTTTACCCCAACAAAGTGCCCCCAATCAATAAATGCACACCGCACATTTGAGTTGTGTGCATGAAATTGATGGATCTTGAAGCTGAACTTCGAGGTGGAACATCATTCCGGAGGCGAAGCATCATCCCGGGGAGCATGATTCCCGGGGATCGGAGCATCATTCTGATTCGTGGAGCATAATTCCAAGGTCGGAGTATCCCTCGGGGAGCGTGATTCCCGGGGATCGGAGCATCATTCCGATTTGTGGAGCATAATTTCAGGGATCGGAGCATCATTCCGAAGAGCGGAGCATAATTCCAGGATTCCAGGGTTCGGAGCATCATTCCGAAGAGCGGAGCATGATTCCAGGGTTCGGAGCATCATTCCGAAGAGCGGAGCATGATTCCAGGGATCAGAGCATCATTCCGATGAGCGGAGCGTCATTCCAGGGGATCGGAGCATCATTCCGAAGAGCGGAGCATGATTCCAGGTTTCGGAGCATCATTCCAAAGAGCGGAGCATGATTCCAGGGATCGGAGCATCATTCCGATGAGCGGAGCATCATTTCAAAGAGCGGAGCATGATTCCAGGGATCGGAGCATCATTCCGAAGAGCGGAGCATAATTCCAGGATTCGGAGCATCATTCCGAAGAGCGAAGCATGATTCCAGGGTTCGGAGCATCATTCCGAAGAGCAGAGCATAATTCCAGGTTTCGGAGCATCATTCCGAAGAGCGGAGCATGATTCTAGGGTTCGGAGCATCATTCCGTAGAGCGGAGCATGATTCCAGGGATCGGAGCATCATTCCGATGAGCGGAGCATCATTCCAGGGATCGGAGCATCATTCCGATGAGTGGAGCATCATTCCAGGGGATCGGAGCATCATTCCGAAGAGCGGAGCATAATTCCAGGATTCGGAGCATCATTCCGAAGAGCGGAGTATGATTCCAGGGTTCGGAGCATCATTTCGAAGAGCGGAGCATAATTCCAGGATTCGGAGCATCATTCCGAAGAGCGGATCATGATTCCAGGGGATCGGAGCATCATTCCAATGAGCGGAGCATGATTCCACGGGATCGGAGCATCATTCCGAAGAGCGGCAGACATTCTGACCGAAGCATGATTTCGATGCAGAGGTAGATTCCTAGGAGAAGTATAATTCCGACAAGGAAGGAAAATATTCCGAGGCGAAGCATTGACTTCGACACGGGGTATATTCTAAGACGGATCATGATTCCGGCGCAGAGCTTGTTGGCTGACTTGATTCCGAGACGAAACATAATTTCGACAGGGAAGGCAGGTGTTAGTTGTATGTATGCCCTAGAGGCCAGTGTTGTACAGATGATGTATATTATATTGGATGCTTGGACATATATAGAGAGGACTTTCTTGCTCGTTATGATAGTATACTATCTGGTTGCTCTTTACTTTAACATGTATACTTGTCTCTTTATACTGTCTTATCGTTACATGTTGGTAAAGCCCTTAGGATGTGTACTTGACTACCTAGACTATGATGCGGATCATACTAGTGGGAACATGGTAGTCCATAAATACATCCTTCAAGGTCCCTAGTCGTGGGTGTATCGAGACGGGGCATCGATATACCAGTGTAGACTAGCGTATATGCTTCTCGACCCATGAGATGGGCGATGGATGATCCCATATCCATTGGTGTTTGACATCAGAGATGGTATACGGGTGCTCAGTGGAGACTGGGTACACTGGACGGACTCGCCGAGAACTCCCAGATGGATTATACCTCACGTCAGATGGCAGTTCTCTGGTGACACTTGTGCAGGTTAGTCTGTAGACCCAAGATTGTCATAGAGTCTTGTGTGATTCCCACTGTGCTTTGATTTCCACCTTACCACGTCCATGAGGGCGTGCAAAACGGTGGTTTTTGGGTACAGTCCCGAGTCACATGGAGGCAAATGGATTGAAGCAAGCATCGAGGGGAGCACAAGTAACCGGGTTCTAGGGTCCAGCAGGAAACCTGGAGAGAGAGAAAAGAAAACACTTTAGTGAGTATGCTACATCGGGTCTAGTACATAGCATCGCGTACATGATAGAGCCCACTGCCGAAGCATAGGGTATCCCTTGCATGCGAGCTCTCTCCAAATCAGTCTTGGGAGACATCTCTTTGGAGAGAGTGAGCCCTGAGATCGTGGGTAAAAACCCACGTTTGGACTCTTCCATACTAAACCTCTTTAGTATGGTGTCAATGTCCCAATCCAGGTACATTGACACCATACTAAAGAGGTTTAGTATGGAAGAGTCCAAACGTGGGTTTTTACCCACGATCTCACGGCTCACTCTCTCCAAAGAGATGTCTCCCAAGACTGATTTGGAAAGAGCTCGCATGCAAGGGATACCCTATACTTCGGCAGTAAGCTCTATCATGTACGTGATGCTATGTACCAGACCCGATGTAGCATACTCACTAAAGTGTTTTCTTCTCTCTCTCTGCATGATCCGGATGGATTTAAGCATAGCCACTGGAGAAAAGGTTTCGTCATAGTCCAATGTTTTCTTCTCTCATCTCACATAAAAAAAAGCACCCGGCTATTCAATACGCGACGATCCAATGTTTCATATGTTTCTTCTGCTGCGATATCTGTGATGTGATCATTTGTTGTGCTGTGATAAATACTGTATATAGTATATATAATATATTATATAGGCTTACTTATGTTTTACACCCGCGCTAGCCCTGCCCTGCTCTGTCGTTAGTTACCTAACCTAAGGTGCACGAGGGGACATCGAGGCGAATGCGGATGGCATAAGTGTACGTCGTATTTATCTGTGATGTTTAGGTGACTTAAATGATAGGACTTCATTAATGTGATTAATAAAAGAAAAGAAATCTAAAAGATGTTGTAGAATCAAATTTTCAAATAAAAAGGGTAGCTACAGTTTTGCTTTGCATAGCGGTATATATGATATACCATGCACCTTATTCGATGGGGAAAGAGCCGAGATCCCTTCACCGGGAGTGACCTCTTTAGCAAAACTGGCAGATGCTACAACACTCGATTTGACTTTTGACTGCTTTTGGAGTTTTGTTTTGCACAGCGGTATATATGATATATCCTGCACCTTATTCGATGAGGAAAGAGCCAAGATCCCTTCACCGGGAGTGACTTCTTTAGCAAAACTAATGAAAGCCTCAAAATCACTCCATTTCAAAATTCACTTAATTCTACGACGATATCAAGTTCATTACGCTCATGGTTTTCTGAAAAACCTGCGTAGCCCTCCGTCATTTCAGATAAAGACTAGTTAGTATTCGTGCTACGTTTGTTGACTATGTTAAGGCGTAGTGTGCGGTAGCTAATTAGTACTTATCTGCTAAAACATGAGATGTGATTGGATTAGGGTAGTTGTACGACTTTGTTGACTATGTTAAGGGTCGTGCAGGTGGGTTTAATTTAATCGGGAAATGACGGGTTGAACTTGACTAGCAATTATGATTTGTTGACTATGTTAAGGTCATAAATTGCTATGGGCAAAATATTATCGGGAATTTCAAGTGTTGAGATTTGCAATGAGATTGCATACCTTCTATGAGATAGTTGGATCCCGATACCCACTGCGAGTAATTGTTACTCCTGGGAGAGTTTTACACAGGACAATTAGCCGATCAAGTAGATGTCTAGAAAGGTGTCAACGGGGTTACGCCTCTGGGAAAACGAGGTTTACTTTAATTAGGTCCGTGCGAAAGCACGGGGAACCTCTCTCAAAGTACCGAAACTGGCCTGGCTGAAAGATTGGCGAAGTTGTAGGGTGTAATTAATTCCGGCTAGTCTTTCCTTTTAGGGTTTGAAGGAAGATTCGATAAAAAAAACAGTGGGAACCATCCTGATTAGATAAGATAATAACCAATCTGATCTTGCAAGAGCATACGCTAAAGTGTTTTCTTCTCTCTCTCTCCAGGTAGCGACCATATCATGCCTTAATAAAGATAATAATATGGATGTCTTGGCCGAACCTGCATGTTATACTGTGCTGGGGAACGTTGGTTCCGTTCTTTCTTATAAGAGTTATAAGACTGAACAGGATATAGGGGAATACCAGGATTCTCATGCCACCCGAATGAAGAAAGTACATATTGATGCATTTTCTTCGGGTGTGTTCGTTACATAGAACTGTTTCTCCATTTCCTCTACGTCCTGGGTATTAGATACCGGGTCAGGATCCCATATATGTAATCAGTTACATGGGCTTAGGAAAGGTAGAGAACTTGGAGAAGGTGATAAAGACATAAGGGTTGGAAATGGTGCAATTGTTGTAGCTAAAACCGTCGGGGAATATCACCTTGTATTGCCAACTGGTAATACATTGATTCTGAACGAATGCTATTACATGCCGAACCTGATATGCAACATTATATCGGTTTCTTTGTTGAGTAAAGAGGGATATAATTTTGTATTACAGGATAATGTTATGAACATTTTCCTAAACCAAAAGTTGGTCGGATCAGGCACGATGTGCTATGGCATATATGTTCTAAATCAATCAACAGTTCTGAGCATAACAAACACACACAAGAGGAAGAGTTCAGAACTGAACGAATCCTTCTTGTGGCATTGTAGACTGGGTCACATCAATGCGACACGACTCGCTAAGTTGCATAAGGATGGATATTTGAATCCGTTTGAATTTTCATCTTATGACACTTGCCAGTCATGTCTCAAGAGCAAGATGACCAAAACTCCGTTTACGGGACACGGAGAAAGAGTTATCGAACTCTTGGGACTGATACATAGTGATGTATGCGGTCCCATGTCTACACATGCCAGGGATGGTTCTTCGTACTTCATTACATTCACTGACGATCTCTCTAGATTCGGATATGTGTTCCTGATGAAACACAAATCAGAAGCTTTTGAGAAATTTAGAGAATATAAATAAGAAGTCGAGAACCAAACCGGAAAAAGTATTAAAATTCTACGATCTGATCGAGGAGGTGAAAACTTGAGCAATGAATTCCTAGACTTCCTAAAAGAGAATGGGATTCTCTCTCAGCTGACTCCTCCATATACTCCACAGCACAACGGTGTATCGGAACGGAGGAATCGCACCCTATTAGATATGGTGCGCTCGATGATGAGTACAACTGAGTTACCTATTTCCTTCTGGGGTTATGCGCTTGTAACAGCAGCATACCTATTGAATCAAGTTCCGTCTAAATCTGTACCTACCACACCATATGAGATAAGGAGTGGGAAAAGACCATATTTTAAACGAGTTAAGATATGGGGTTGTCCGGCCTATGTCAAAAGGCAAAATCCAGACAAACTCGAGGCACGGTCAGTTCTTTGCAAGTTTGTGGGATATCCTAAGAATTCCCAAGGATATTTTTTCTACCACGCTGAAGAACAAAAAGTGTTTGTTTCTCAATATGCCACCTTTTTGGAAAAGGAATTTCTTGCAAAAGAAATTAGTGGCAAAGTGGTAGAGCTGGAAGAGGTTCCAGATACACAAACTGCAACTGAAGATTTAGTGGAACCAGAGGATTCGGTAGTTCCCAACGAACCTCAGCCACTCCGCCGATCTAGTAGGGTTCCTCACCCACCTGAGAGATACTACGGTTTTCTCATTGATGGTGGGAGCGAGGATTGCATCATGGTTGATGATGACCCAACTAGCTTCGAGCAGGCCATCACGAGTGGAGACTCAGTGAAATGGCTGGATGCAATGCGGTCCGAGATGGAATCCATGTACACCAATAAAGTATGGACTTTGGAAGTTGCTCCTGAAGGGGTAAAACCCATTGGGAGCAAGTGGATCTTCAAGAAAAAAACTTGGTGTAGATGGGAAAGTGGAGACTTTCAAAGCTAGACTTGTTGCAAAGGGTTTTCGTCAAAGACCAGGTGTGGACTATGACGAAACCTTTTCTCCAGTGGCTATACTTAAATCCATCCGGATCATGCTTACCATCGCTGCATATCATGACTACGAAATCTGGCAAATGGATGTTAAGACTGTCTTTCTAAACGGTGATTTAGAAGAGTGCGTGTACATGACTCAGCCAGAGGGCTTCGTAGATAGTGGGAGCAGCGGGAAGGTGTGCAAGCTGCTTAAATCCATTTATGGATTGAAGCAAGCATCACGGAGTTGGAACATCTGCTTTGACGTCGTTATCAAAGAGTTTGATTTCGTCAAAAATGTAGATGAACCTTGTATCTACAAGAAGGTGGCAGAGAGTAAGGTTGTCTTCCTCGTATTGTACGTGGACGACATACTCTTGATAGGAAATGACATTCCTATGCTGCAATCGGTGAAGCTCTTCTTATCACAAAGATTCTTAATGAAAGATCTTGGTGATGCCTCCTGCATATTGGGAATTATGATCTATAGAGATAGATCTAAAAGGATATTGGGATTGTCCCAATCCAGGTACATTGACACCATACTAAAGAGGTTTAGTATGGAAGAGTCCAAACGTAGGTTTTTACCCACGATCTCAGGGCTCACTCTCTCTAAAGAGATGTCTCCCAAGACTGATTTGGAGAGAGCTCGCATGCAAGGGATACCCTATGCTTCAGCAGTAGGCTCTATCATGTACGCGATGCTATGTACCAGACCCGATGTAGCATACTCACTAAGTGTAGTGAGTAGGTATCAAGCTGATCCTGGAGAGAGTCACTGGACAGCTGTGAAGAGCATTCTCAAGTACTTACGATGGACTAAAGAGATGCTCTTGGTGTATGGTAACGGAGAACTCCAAGTGGAGTCCTTTACCGATTCGAGCTTCCAGAGTGATAAGGACGACTCTAAGTCGCAGTCGGGATTTGTCTTTACCCTTTACGGAGGGGCGGTTAGCTGGAAGAGTTCCAAGCAGGAAACCGTGGCAGACTTGACGATGGAGGCTGAATACATCACTGCCAACGATGCTGCCAAAGAGGCTGTCTGGATCAAGAAGTTCATCACTGAACTTGGAGTGGTTCCATCCATTGAACATCCAATACCTTTGTATTGCGATAACAATGGAGCGGTGGCTTTGGCCAAGGAACCCAGGTCCCATCAGCGATCCAGGCATATTCTGAGGCGGTATCACCTGATCCGGGAGATAGTTGATCGCCGGGAGATCGAGGTCAGGAGGGTTGACACGAAGAACAACACAGCGGATCCACTCACGAAGGCCATTCCCCAGATACAGTTTGAGAGACTCTTCGGGATGTTTGGTATGCGATACTACAGCAGCTGGCCCTAGTGCAAGTGGGAGATTGTTAGTTGTATGTATGCCCTAGAGGCCAGTATTGTACAGATGATGTATATTATATTGGATGCTTGGACATATATAGAGAGGACTTTCTTGCTCGATATGATAGTATGCTATCTGGTTGCTCTTTACTTTAACATGTATACTTGTCTCTTTATACTGTCTTATCGTTACATGTTGGTAAAGCCCTTAGGATGTGTACTTGACTACCCGAACTATGATGCGGATCATACTAGTGGGGACATGGTAGTCCATAAGTACATCCTTCAAGGTCTCTAGTCGTGGGTGTATCGAGACGGGGCATCGATATACCAGTGTTTACTAGCGTATATGCTTCTCAACCCATGAGATGGGTGATGGATGATCCCATATCCATTGGTGTTTGACATCAGAGATGGTATACGGGTGCTCAGTGGAGACTGGGTACACTGGACGGACTCGCCGAGAACTCCTAGATGGTATTATATCTTACGTCAGATGGCAGTTCTCTGGTGACACTTGTGCAGGTTAATCTGTAGACCCGAGATCGTCATAGAGTCTTGTGTGATTCCCACTGTGCTTTGATTTCCACCTTACCACGTCCATGAGGGCGTGCAAAACGGTGGTTTTTGGGTACAGTCCCGAGTCACATGGAGGCAATGAGCGATAGGAGGGGTTTCGTCTCTCCCGGTATTGGGGGTTGATGTTGCGCTGTGCTCGATTGGCCGTAACAGGGAAGTCCCTGGCCAGGGCTGATTCAGAGATTTGATGGTAAGTGTTATCAGTAGTTTCTCTATCCGTTATGAGCCTCACATCGGCACGACTTATCGGTTATTGGGGTCTGACGTTTACCACCCCTAGACTTGATATGCGACATATCAGACGAGGAGACCGAACTGTACGGGAAGTGTTGCCGGCTGGTTTTTACAGGAGTTGGAGCGGGCTTGCTTGCTGATCTTCTGATCGCTCAATACCCGGGTAGCCATTACGTCCAGCTAGTACCGCTGATGGCTTGTGGGTGCGTGATGTGATCATCACCTACTGCCGGCGTATTGACGAGTCTTTAGAGTCCTACACAGAGGTTTTACTGGCTCAGGCGAAAAGAAATAGGAGCGCATATATGATATGTGCGAGACCGAGAATAAATGCGTGTATGTGATACCGTATTCTATTCTCGCGACTATATGTATCGGTCGGTTATATATGATATGACCGGGTTATCGAATCAAGTGTTGATTCGATAAGTCGATACAATGGATGTTAGCCGGTTATATGAGATGTGACCGGATTATTAAGTCAAGTGTTGATTTAATAATTAAGTGTATAATTGTATATTAGATATACTAGTTTACATTTACTAACACTTGTTCACTTTAGGGTTTTTCTCACTTGTACACTACTTTAACATATATATATGATATATGTTTAAAATGTGTTATCATATTGTATCATGGTTGATGATACACAATCCATGGGTGTATGAGACTTACACTATGCTAATGTTTATTTTGGGTTTTTAATATTTAAAGTAATTGCAAAATCAAGTGGAGGATTTGAAAATACATGAAGCTTGTGGAAGCTTGTGGATGCATTGACTAATCCAACTTGATTTTGTTTTTACTATGGATTTTTATTAACCCAACCATAACCATTAGCCTAGGGTTAAGTCTCTACAAGGGTTAGTATATGATACTCACTCACCATGGTTACTCTTCTCACTTGATCATTATCCTCTTCACTTTCTTTTGTTCATCATCTTCTTCATTGAACAAAAGGAAAAAAGCAAGCTAGGGTTTGATCCAAAGTGAGAATCCTTATGAGAAACAAAATTCTAAAGAGAACTCACTTCCTATTTCTCCATCCTCTACTAGACTAGCACTTTAGTATAGGATGCTTGCTTCACTAATTCTCAAGTTAGTGAAGTAGGAGCTTGAGTCAGAATACCCTCGACGTAGATCATCTTCGGCCTCAGAGACTTCAAGCAAGGTCGCATCCTTCGCATCGTGAAGCCATGCAAGAGCCCGAGAGAACCTTGATCGCAGCGAAGGGACTTCATCAAGGAGCTTTAGAAGTGAAGGACCGATCTACAAAGGTTGTATTTCGTATTCCCTTTAGAGTAAAGTTGTTTACTTGCTAATAGTTTCGCCTAAACTCTAGTATACGATCTTGCTTAGTGTTATTCGGCACATAAAAATTTAATTTTGGCATGGTCGATGCCTTGTAGAGCCTTGTTAGTGTGCCTAGTAACCCTACAGCAGGTACACCGAGGCGAAGCATCATTTTGACACGGGGTGCATTCTAAGACGAAGCATAATTCCGACGCAGAGCTTGCTGGTTGACTTGATTTCGAGGCGGAGCATAATTCCGATGAGGAGGTCATTGGTTGATTCCGAGCCGAAGCATAATTCCGACAGGGAAGGAAGATACACCAAGGCGAAGCATCATTTCGACACGGGGTGCATTCTGAGAAGAAGCATAATTCCGACGCAGAGCTTGCTGGTTGACTTGATTCCGAGGCGAAGCATAATTCCAACGAGGAGGTCGTTGGTTGATTCTAAGCCGAAGCATAATTCTGACAGGGAAGGCAGATACACCAAGGCGAAGCATCGTTTCGACACGGGGTGCATTCTTAGAAGAAGCATAATTACGACGCAGAGCTTGCTGGTTGACTTAATTCCGAGGCGGAGCATAATTCCGACGAGGAGGTCGTTGGTTGATTCCGAGCCGAAGCACGATTTCGACACGGGGTAAATTCTGGGATGGAGCATGATTCCACCGTAGAGGTTGTTGGTTTGATTTGATTTGGGTTAACATCAGCATCGCTACACTGGAATATGGTACAGGGAGAGAATCATCATTTGTCATGAGAGGATTTGGGAATTGTTTTTTTTTGTTTGGCATCAGCATCGCTACACTGGAATATGGTACCAGGAGCGAATCATCATTTGCGTTTGCTTATTAGGAAACGATGGCTTAGGAGACAGGTTTTAGGTCCCTATCACCTAAGACTTTTCAATTTTGTGAGCCATAAGGGTCTCAAAAAGCATTTTCTCCCTACGGGTCGTAAGGATCCCGTAAGTGTATTTTCTCCTTAGGAGTCGTGGGGACTCCCAAGTGTGTTGCTCCTTCGTGAGTCGTAAGGATCTCATGCAGGAATTTTCTCCTCACAAAGTCGAGAGGACTTTGTGAGTGCATTTCATCTCTTTCTCACGAGTTTAAGCCCTTTCGGGTTTTCACAAACTCGCCGGCGGTCCTGCTGTTTTTACTCACGGAGCCCATTCGGGTTTTCATCCGTGCCCATTTTGCTTGTGGACATACCTTTTTTTATGTTTATTTTATTATTTTTGGAGAGATTTGGATTGTTTTACGCCCATGAATTGTATACGGTTTTGCAGGATGTATGATCCAGACTGTAGGGCCATAAAAATTTCGGGACTTTGTTGGCGTCTGCATCGCTGCACTGGAATATCGTACCAGGAGCGACTCATCATTCGCCATTAGGGTATGGGATTTGGAATTTGGTTGGCGTCTGCATCGCTACATTGGAATATGGTACCAGGAGCGACTCATCATTCGCCATTGGGGTATGGGATTTGGAATTTGGTTGGCGTCTGCATCGCTACACTGGAATATGGTACCAGAAGCGACTCATCATTCGCCACTTGGGGATTGGGGAGCGATAGCTTAGGAGACAGGTTTGGATCCCTATCACCTAAGGCTTTTCAATTTTATAGACCGTGAGGGTCCCATAAAAGCATTTTCTCCCTACGAGTCGTAAGGATCCCGTAGGTGCATTTTCTCCTTAGGAGTCGTGGGGACCCCAAGTGTGTTTTTCCTTTGTGAGTCGTAAGGATCCCACAAAGGTTTGTTCTCCTCATGTATCATGAGGACACATGAGTGGGTCTTCTCAATGGAGCATAATTCCAAAGGCGGAGACCAGCCGCGTAACTGGTGATTACGATGGGGCATGAGGGTGATGAGAATTATTTGAGCCCATGGATTGTATACGGTAGTCAATTTGGGGACTAACCGTAGGGCCGGGAGAATTTTGGAAATTTGAGTTTGGCTGGCGTCTGCATCGCTGCACTGGAATATGGTACAAGGAGCGACTCATCATTCGCCGTTTTTTGTTTGTTTTACCGTGATTGCTCTATCATTCAGCTTTTCTTATCGCGAAGATTGCGATTGCCCTATCATTTCGGCTATTTATTCACGGTTGTCCCATCATTTCGGCTTTATTTTCGTCTTTATTTTACTCGCTGATTTTTATTGCGAGTTGCCCCATCATTTCGGCTTTTCTTTATTTTTCTTTTATTTACACATTTTTTTATTTACACATTTTTTTACATTCCCAGTTTAACGACTTAGAGGTCGACTGTTCCCAGTTTAATGACGTGGTGGTCGATAGTTTTCAGAGAAAGGCAGACGTCTGAAAGAATCAGTTTCACGAAGAACTTCGGTCTTCGTTTGTATGAAATTGGCGGTCGCAGCTGGACTGTTTGTTAACACGCCTTTAGACAGTTCTATCTCTCCTGCCTTGTATTGCTTTTCGACCCAATCTTTGAAGACGAAGCAGTCCTCAATGGCATGACCTATCACTCTGTGATAGGGGCAGTATTTGGGGTCGTCGGTCATATTCGCTTCCTGCGGTCTTTTTGACTCTGGCAGTTGTAGACCGTTCTTCAGGGCGTCTTTGAATATTTTACAGATTTTGTCTCTTCTGAAGGAATAGACCTTATCCAGCTTCTCTTTTAGTGGAGATTCTCCTCCCACTCCGAACACTGGCTTCCGAGGCTGGTTGGCATTAGGCCCGCTCATCCCTTGTTTATTTCGATTAGCCGAAGTGTTAAAAGATTCAGTATCGTCAGAACCTCCGCCTTTGCGATTTTCGTCCTTTCGGTTTCTCCAGGACCTATTGTTATTTTTGGAGTCAGAGGAGGACTCCTGCTTTGAGCGTTCCAACATCTGGACTTTTCTGGTCAGCTCTTGGAATGTTTTGAGACCCGCGGTACATAGAAACGGGGCCATCCAGTTGTTGAGATTTCCGACAAAGAGACTGACAGATTGGTCCTGCTCTATCAGCGGTTCGCATTTGACGGAGAGATCGCGTCATCGGGTTATAAAATCCGTGCTGCTTTCGTTGTTCTTGGGCTTGGTCCTTACGAGCTCGGCAATGGTGATCTTATCGCTGATGCTCATGAACCTTTGTCGAAACAAAGATTCCATTTGGACGAAAGTAGTAATGGAGCCATCCGGTATACTCGCATACCAGTCGAAAGCAACATCGGTCAAGCTATTAACGAACTGGCGGAGGAGAAGTGCATAGTTGCCCCCAGTATTCCCGCATGAGGCTTTGAAGTGGGCGATGTGCTGATTCGCATTTCCCGTCCCATCGAATCTTCCGAATTTAGGGATGACATAGCCGCTAGGAAATTCTACCAGATCATATTGAGCAGGATATGGTCTCCCGCTACTGCTAACATCTTTTTGCGCTTCAGCTTCGGCTACCAGTGTTTTGAATTTGCTGGCAACCAAATCCATGATTTGATCTTGAGTTAGCGGGCTACTGTCATCGGTAGCTAAGACATTTCCCGAGATAGGATGCGACTGATTTTCATGCGGTTCGCCCACTTTTGGATTTGAGGGAATAGGCATCGGCTGCGTTGGGACACCGTTTCCCGGTTCATGAGCAGAGCCCTGCGCTTGATTGGGCAGCTGAGAGGAAAGTCGGGCCGTGAGCTGCAAGACGACGTTCGTCAAGTCGTCAATTTTGGAGTAAAGTTTGGCCATCTCCTTGTCTTTGCTTCTGAGCTGTTTTCGGAGCTCTTGGAGAAGTTGCTGCTCCGCATTCTTAGGCTGGAAAGTTGGCTCATCTTCGCTTTCCGAGCCCGACTCCTCATGGACCGAAGGGTCTTTCCGCCTATCATCCTCATCGAGAAGGTTTTCATCACCCAGCGGGGATGGCTGTTCTTGGGAAGCGGCAACCACAGTCAAGCCAGATTGGATTTGAGATGTGGTAGCCCCGTCCTTGCTCTTGCTGCGCGTGCCCACCATGTAGACAGTGTGGACCACATACCCAGCCATTTCCCCATCTTCGTCAGGGTAACCCTGTTCTTCGAACCTCATGAGGTTCAGCCTAGAAGGAGCCCTAGCCCTTTTGTTGGCTCTATATCTGAGCCTTTTCTGCCTTAACTTTTCAATTTTAAGGGCTCGGCGGGCATCCATTTCCTGGGAAGCCACCGTGAATCGATTAGCGGGGAGCTTAGAGAAAACACCCAATCGAGCAGTTGTCAGGGGCACCGCCGGAGCTTGCTCGAGAGGCCCTGTTGCTTTGTTGGTGTTGATGGCCTTGCCCCCAGCTGAGGCCAGAGAGAGTCGTTCAAACACCGATTTGCGTTTGAGTTGGGGCGCCTTCGAGACCACCACATTTAGCCTCTTGCCTTTCGAGACCGTTTTGTCTGTCACCGGGGCTTGAGGAGCTGGGATGGCGCCAACTGGCATGAACATAATAGAGCCAAATGGTAGCAGCGGCTCCTCCCATTGTCGCCCGAGACTGGCCGGAAGGACCGTCCTAGAGTCTATCTTCATCGTGTAGGAGATGGGAGCTGAGTTCATCTTTGGAGACATTGTTGAAAGGTGATTGCTTGAAAACCTGCATGAAAAAGCATTATTTCAGTATAAATATAGGTATGCATATTGACTGAGTTCGCATGAATGCTTAACCCGAAATATGGGAGGAAAGATTGGTCCCACAAGGCGAGCCAGAATCTGTAGGGTGTTTTTCGTCACCCCATTGAGATGGGAATACGCGCGCGCTTGTCAGGCGTACTACAAATTTCCCCTACCTAGGATAGGCCGGGGTTTAATGATTGTGGGGATCCGAATCTCCGGCAGCCGCGAACTAAGCTGCCGTTAATTACCCATCGCCTTTGGAGCGAGGGAACCTCCGATTGACGGGTCAAACTGGTCATGCGAACTCAATATGCAGTGTACGTGTGTTGTGTTTTGAAATGAGGGTTTTGGATATATCGGGAGCCACGCAGAGTTTTTACGGGGGTCCCGCTACCCGGATAGCGGGCTGGGGGTCAAGAGGGCTAGCAGCCCCCTTGCGGGGTGCGGGGCAGCGTCCCGTTAGAAATTTTTTTCTAACAGGGACAGTGTCGTGGTGTATGTGTGTGTGTAAATATGTATGCATATGTACATATATATATATATATGTATGTATATATGTATATATATATATATAAAAGAAAGAGGGGGAAACGGCATCCAAAGGATGCGTGGGGCCAGCGCCTTGGGCGCTGTGCGCCCAGGTGCGGTGCGCTCAGGCGCTAGCGTGCCACGTGTCGGCACGTGGACGCTCTGCGCTTGAGCGCAGGGCGCTGTAGCGCAAGCGCGCCACGTGTCGGCACGTGGGCGCTTTGCGCTTCAGCGCCTGACGATCGAGCGCAAGTGCGCCATGTGTCGGCACGGGAGCGACTTGCGCTTGAGCGTTGGGCGCTGAAGCGCAAGTGCACCACGTGTCGGCACGGGGGAGACTTGCGCCAGAGCGCTGTGCGCTTGAGCGCAAGTGCTCCACGTGTCGGCACTGGGGCGACTTGCGCTCGAGCGCAAGCGCGCCACGTGTCGGCACGTGGGTGCTTTGCGCTCGAGCGCAGGGCGCTGTTGTGCAAGCGCGCCACGTGTCGACACGTGGGCGCTTTGCGCTTGAGCGCTAGCGCGCCACGTGTCGGCACGTGGGCGCTCTGCGCTTGAGCGCCGGCAAGGAAAAGAGGCTTTTAGCCTAAAAAGATTCTCGGAAGAGAAATCAGAGTGGAGTTGGACTCCTAAGTGTGTTTTTGGGGTTAATGGAAGGGGTTCTTCTTCTTCCTCCTCTGTTAGCTGGATCTTGAAGATCAAGAGATGTGAGATCTCAAAATCTCTCCTTTTGGGGATCTAAAGACAGATCCAAGTTCCCCTTCATGGGTTTGGTGGTGAAAAACTATCTTGTTTTTGAAAAGGAAGAGTAAAACTCTTGATTTAATTCAAAAGAAAGAAAAAGGTTTGAGACCTTCAGAAAAGGGAAAGAAATAAAAACCCTAGGTTTTTTTTTGAGAGGATGAAAAAGTGTTCCTTCTTTTTTTATTCATCATGTTGCCTTTTATAGGCTTACATATTTACATATAGCCCCTTGGGCTTCACAAAATGGCATTTTTGCCTATCCCATGGCTCATGTGCCATTTCATTTTTGCACATAAGCCATGGGCTTACAAAAATTTGACTTTATGCCCATTTTGCATACATTCATGTATAAAAAATTACATAAAAATTATTTATTACATGATCTATATTTTAGCATGGAGGAGGCTGGCCGCGGGCTCGACTTGGGCATGGGCCCGCTTGACTAGGGCTTGGGCCCACCTGGCTTGGGGTTGACCTTGACTTTGACTCGGTCAACGGGGGTGTAAATTTTTACCCCAACAGTGTCGACTAAAATTTCTAAGCTAAGCTCTCCCGCGAGTAGATTCCTGCTCCACTCTAAGGCCGTCGGATAGTCCCCTATCCGCCGAACTCACTCAAAACAGGCACTCTCCCGCCCGAAAAAATACGGACCTTATAGCATCCGGTCACGGGTTTTCTCTAGCCTGGCTTAAAAGCAGAAAAGGTGTCCCAAGACAAGTACCCAGGCGTGCTCAAAGAGCAACCGACCTAAGTCTAGCTCTGCCTCCCTACCTCATCTCCGAGGTAACAGGTAGGGGAAAAACACCGGTCCACATACGCTTCGAAAAACAAACAAAGAGGTTCAATGTTCTGTAATCACTGGAAAATAAAGGTCTTTAAGCCAAAGAAAATTTATTAAGAATTTATTATGAGGTATTCTCGGCTCCTCAGCCTTACAAAGCAAAGAAAAAAGCACATAATCCCCAAACTATTACAACAAAGGGGGAAGTGTGTTAAGAAAACATTGATGATGATACTCAGAGGAGAGTTCCTCCATCCGACCCCAAGCCACCTCTTCCTGCTCCCTCTGTCAGTATCCATGGACCCTAGAAGCTACAGATTCGCCGGGGGCTCCTGCCGTCGAACACGACGCCACAATTAACCTCTGCTGGAAACATTCGAAAAGAATATTTGTTGAGCGATCCCGCCTTCTCTTTGAGACCAGACCCAGCTCGTGGGTCGTGTGCATCTTTTCGAATGCCTCATCCATTGCCTGTGGGGACAAGGCCTTGTAAAGACCCGGGGAAGACCTCCATATCGCATGGATAAGCACCTGCAGGAGAGGGGATCGACGGGGTAGTAGACGCCCACAGTGACCCTCCAGATGACTTATCATGGCCTCATACGTCGCCTTGGAACGATCAAGTCCATAGAAATACACGTCGTCTCGAGATATGATGTTTCGGATGGTGAACGTGTGGCCCGTCTTCAAGAAGAGACGAAACGAGTAGAGGGAAATCAATGTGGATTCCTGAAAGGGGGCCATGCCTTCTCTATTTATAGCCTCAACAAAAGTCTTCCAACGACCGAGATCTTCCCATGCTACAGCGCAAATTACGGAGTATCTCATCTTCCGAATAAGGCGCAGCCATGTAGCGTTCGGTTACTGGCCCGCTCCCTCCCATGCAGGTAAAAGAAGGTTGAACGATATCTCCAAGAAATCCCAAGAATTAAGGAGGCCAAGAGATGGAATCCCTCATCACGAGGCGGCCGAGTAGTTTCCTGCTCGGCTCATCCGTAGGGGGGCAGGGGCAGTTTCCTGCCCGGCTACACTACGGATCCAAAGCCCTTATCATGAGGTGGCCGAGTAGTTTTCTAATCGTCTCATCCGCGGGGGGCAACTTCCTTCCCGGCTACGTTGCGAATCCAAAGCCCTCATCACGAGGCGGCCGAGCAGTTTCCTGCACCGCTCATCCATGGGGGGCAGCTTCCTGCCCGGCTACGCTGCGGATCCAAAGCCTTCATCACACGGTGGCTGAGCAGTTTCCTGCACGGCTCATCCAAGGCTGAGTCCAAGGACGCGGATCTACTTATACTTGGCGTTCGTTCAGGCGTATATCGCGCTCGCTCGACACCTCGACTCCGGGGTGAGGAGGGACACCGATCTACTTATACTTAGCGTTCATCCGTTCGTATGCCGCGCTTACTCATCACTCGACTTTATATATACTTGACGTTCGCGAGACACCGGCCTATCTACACTTGCAAAAGTAAAAACATTACATAGGTAAGCTAAAAATACTTTATTGATATTCCGAGTTATGTACTATTAAAGGCTCCCTAGCCTTACAAGATACCCGGAGGCTTACAAAAATTTAATAACAAAAGGGGGGCTTGCTCAAGCTTCCTTCTCGGCGCCACTTCCCCCTATTCAGCACTTCTTCCAGGAGCTTCTATTGAGGGCTCCGACTCAGCGTTTTCGCTCGCCACCTCGCCTCCTCCTGCTGGCTCAGTGCTGCCTCCCTAGGGCACTTCCTCGGCAAGGGGATACATTGCAAGAAACTCCTGGTCGTCGAACCAAGGCATAGCTTCCTTGACGGCGTCGAGGGTGTTGTGCCACCCGACGGCCGCGGAGATAGGAAGGTCGACGTAAAATTGGTCGGAAGTATTGTACTCCTCCACGGCTTTCTCCGCCCTACCCTCGGCATGCTTCACCGCCTCGTTGGCCGTCCGGGCATCCTTTTCTAACGAGTCCCTCTGCCTTTTCATGGAGTCAGAGATCCCGTTGATCTCCTCCATCTTGGCCTGAATAGCCAAGTTGGATTCGGTCAAGAGTCGATGAGACTTCTTCAACTTGGAGACCGTCAGGTCTTCCGCGACCAACCTCGAGTCTAGGGAGGCCGCCTTATCCTCCAGCTTTTTCAGCTGGGCGAGGAGCTCTTCCTCACGCGAGGAAGATTCACCGGCCTTCTTTATTGCTGGAGCCACCTCCTCGGCCTCCATGGCGGCACGAAGGGCGCAATACTGGAGGACCTACGGAAAATACGAACCATTTTAGGATCTAAATAGAGAAAACACTTAAAGAAATTTTAGAAAATTTACCAACCTGAACGGCCTCTTGAGCTATCGCCGCCACCTGGGACTTTAGGGTGCCTTGGGGAATCTTGGCCCCCGCTGTCTTCTTCATGTCCGCCAATAAACTGTCGGCCACAGAGAGCCTCAAAGGCACCTCGATGTATAAGTCTCCTTCCTGCACCTATATCACAGCCGGGGGTGGCCGGAAAACCACTCTCTTCTGCCTCTTGAGCGGAGACTCGGCAGAAGGCGGCACCTCTGTTCTGGCCCGGGACGCCGGATCCCGGGCATGCTTCTGCCCTCCTCCATGGCATTCTTCCGAGACGGGAGGGACTACAGGGACCCTGGCGGAAGGGGCTTGTCGTGGAATCATGCTCTATGCGGGTCGGGACGAGCTAGCGCTGCCGCCCTTCCTCCCCTACGCCTTTGTGACTATGACAGCCATGATCTTCAAGCAATCCATCGGCTTTGCGAAATATACATAAGAAAAAGAGGGGAGTCAGCAATGAAAACAGCAAAATTATGCTAAAATTATGCTAAGTATAAATTGATCGGCGAAGCCCTAACTTATCCCCAAAGCGTATGGGACTGAGTCCCGCCCAGCTCAAGGCCTGCTCGGAAAACAGGACATCGGCCCGCAAAATCGGTTCCCACTGTGACACCACCCTCGCTTCTGGGGCACTTGATTGTTTGACCCTAGGGCAATCGGCCCTATACCACTTGGTGGGCACGGACCAATTCTCACCCTCCGGAGGCCCGACGAAGAAAAACTTCTTCTTCCATTCATAGATAGAAGAAAGGATGACCACTACCCTAGACCCGGCTATCCTACCCTTATGTTTTTTGAAAGAAAGGTACACCCAGCCCGATTCGTCCTTGTTGGTACCGGGGTGATTTGTATAACAAAAAAAGGAGAGGAGAAGACTCAAGTCGAAAGGGATTCGATCAATCTTCAACCGAACTAGAAACCCGAGGAGGATTCTCCACGAGTTCGGCACTAGCTAGCCTAGAGCGAGACGGAAGCAATAGAGTACGGTGAAAATTTCGGGAGAGAAGGGCAGATGCTTCCATGCCCGAAACGCTTTCAGGTACAGAGTAATCTCATTGCCCTGCACCTGGTCTGCCCGCTCACCCTCCCTGGCCAGACGAAGTGAATATCCAGGGGAAATATGAAAATGAGCCCGGATATTGAAAAGTTCATTCAAGCGATTCAACATCGAGGGCGCATCGTAAGTATTTTCTATGCACACCTTAGGGTCCCTCTTCGCCCCCCCCCCCCAACGAGGAAGTGCAAAGGCGTCGTCCCCCCAGGGGGTGAGCCTGACGAAGAAGACGAAGAGGAAGAGAAAGAAGAACTTTCTTGGCTATCGGAAGCCGAGGAGGAAGAAGACCCACTGGACTCAGCTTCAGAAGCTGAAGCATCATCGCCCGACTCAACCACAACTATATCAATGGATACTTCGGAAGAAGACAACTAACATGATTTAAGGAAGGATTGACCGAAGAATGGTTTTTGGCTGAAGGTCCGACCTAAGCAAAGGTGTGCCGGGCAATTTTCAGATGGCAGGAAACGACTAGGACAAAATGTGTCACGACCTAAAGTTTGGATGTGACCGGCACTTAGATTATATGATATCTAAAAATATCGACACAATCTGAGTAAGCCAAAAACCATGATCAAACCCTTTTTGCGGAATTTAGACAAATTTTAGTTTTTAAGTAAAAAAATGAAGTACAATGTCGAAAGGTTTTTAAATAATGGAAATGTAACAACTGATGTTAAACTTTCGACAGCACCTCTCTTTTTAATTATTAATAGAAATCCAATTTAAATTGTGTAATTAAATTTCATCCCTAGTTGGGAGCAAACAATGCCAAACAGCGAAAATCAATACGCAAAAATAGTACAACACTCAAGGTAACACTCAAGCGGCTACATTCCGATACAAGTTTTCACGTATTAGCTATACTAAATATGACTATTGCAACTATCTAACACTTATACTAACTGGATTTTAACCAATCGCTGTTCTACGTCCTGAACAAATGCTAAGAACCTTCGACAACCCTTCTTCAAGAGCCGTCCCACACAAAGAGCAGAAATCATGTTGGCAGGAGTTACACTACAGTCTCCTTACACAAAAAAAATCGGTTCGCCTGGAAAACAGAATTTGACCGCTTTCCTCCGACAATCTACATAAGTATGATAAGCGGCCAACCAATCCATACCAAGTATATCAAAATCTAGCATATCCAGGAGATTCAAATCAACTAATGAATCACTATCCCCAATACGTACTGAACAAGACCTGAATACGTGTCGAGTTACAAAAGAATCTCCTACCGGAGTAATCACAACTAACAGTGACTCTAGCAACGACGACTCTCTCCCCAGAGAAAGTGCAAAGTATGCAGATACGTAAGAATGCGTAGAACCGGGATCAAATAAAATATATGCATCTAAAGAACATACTTCAAGAGTACCTATCACAACTGCATTGGATTCCTGGCATCCTGTGGAGTCAATGCAAAAACCCGTGTCTGGCCCCTACCCGCATCCTGTCGTCCTCTCCCTCGGTCTCCTCGGCCTCTCTGAAAGCGTCCTGCAAAGCCCCGATCTCGTGGTGCAACAGCCTGGCGCATAGTGCCAACTGGGGGAGGAAGTAAAGCAATCGAAGTAGAATGAGGAGGGGGTAAAGCAGCCTGCGGAACAACAGTCCCTCCATGGCGGCTATACTCTCTAGCCAAATTCCCTGGAAGTCTGCAATTATAACATGTAAATGGAGGCCTTTTCTCCACGGGGTACGAACTGAACATCTGGCCCTGAGTCCAATCTCGACCAAAATCACGGCCTGGAGTGTTCCTGGCTCGTCCTCTACTAAACTGCCTAGGAACAGACTCAATAGGTCTGGTTCTCTTTGGCTCTGGAACAATCACTGCCTCTCTCAGACGCTCTTCCACTCGCATAGCTGCGTCCATGGCCTGCGCATAAGTATCGAAATGTTGAGAGCCGATAGCAAGAAACAGCTGGGTATCCAGGCTCCTCACAAATCTCTTCAAGCGATGCTCCTCCGTGGGAACTAAGTACGGAGCATAGCGCGACAACTGGGTGAACTGTAAATCATACTCCGCCACCGACACACTCGCAGTCTTTCGCAACGCTTCAAAACTGCTGGCTCTAGCGTCCCTCACGCTCTGCGGAAGAAATCTGGCAAGAAAGACCTCTGAAAACTTCGTCCATGACATCGGAGGAAGACCCGCAGCTCGCCCTCTCTCCATCGACTCACACCAAGTTTGTGCAAGTCCCTCTAATCGGAAGCTGGTCAGCTCTACTGATCTCGCATCAGAACATCGTAACGACCTGCCAATCCTGGCCATCCTATCAAGAAAGGACTGAGGATCCTTTGCTGCATCGGTCCTGGTAAACACCGGAGGTCTCAACCTCATGAACTCTGGAAGAGATACCTCCATCACTCTCGGTTCTGCCAGTGCGACAGTCTGCATAGGCTGTTCATCGGGTTCTACCATCGTCGGTGTCTGATCATGCCTCTGAACACGGGTGGCCTCTGCCAACTGTCCCACCACATGTTGTAGGCCCAACATACCCTCCTCTATCCTAGTCAGTCTGTCTGTAGGAGGAGGATCAACATGCTCATCCACTGCCGGAATGTCCAGTGCGTCAGTCGCAGTCACAGGAGGATTCGCCCTAACTGCGTCCCTGGCTGTAGCACGCCTAGCTCGCATAACCATAGCAACTGGAACAGAAAATGAGAGTTGATAAGGCGTACGAGTAGGAGCATCAATAAAAGGAAGTCAAAGGAAAGATTAAACAAGATATATCCTAAGGTTACTTTGGCTGAGTATCATAGCGTAAATATGCCGCGGAACATATGTACGATACTCTACTCATCCTAAATCACCTACTCCATCAACCAAAGGTCATCCTACATAACGAAACTTAAGTCTACTTACTCCAAATCTCTACTCGGTTCCGTAAGATTAATCCTAAACTCTGATACCAATTTTGTCACGACCCAAAGTTTGGATGTGACCGACACTTAGATTATATGATATTTAAAGATATCGACACAATCTGAGTAAGCCAAAAATCAAGATCAAACCTTTTTTGCGGAATTTAGACAAATTTTAGTTTTTAAGTAAAAGAATGAAGTACAATGTCGAAAGGTTTTTAAATAATGGAAATGTAACAATTGATTTTAAACTTTCGACAATACCCCTCTTTTTAATTATTAATAGAAATCCAATTTAAATTGTGTAATTAAATTGCATCCCTAGTTGGGAGCAAACAATGCTAAACAGCGGAAATCAATACGCAAAAATAGTACAACACTCAAGGTGACGAACTTCATGCAAGATTTAATAAAAACATAAGTTAACATAACTAACGATATCACTCAGTCTAAATAATATACAACATGTTTTGTTCTAAGTCAAGATACATGGTCTGATGGAGTAATACTAGATCCAAAATATACATATCCAAAATAGGAGGTTACTACATATATAACCCATCTAGCAAAAAGAGCGGTAAAAGCTGACGAATGGATCTGCACTGCTGTTATGCGTCCACACGACTCCTGCAAGGAACTATGGCACAACGGGGGTGAGTTGCCAATTCAGTGAATAAAACTAATATATATCGGTTGATAATTTAAGTATGACGAACTAGAGCTAATATCAACAAGAATGAATATAATGCATGATAACGGATTGTAACATGAACATGTACTACTAAGTATATAAGTCAAAACTGAAATCTCATCAATTATTTCCAAATAACTTTCATTTTCCGTGTCCAACATCGACACAAATTTTCCATTTCCATCAGGCATCGTTCTCCAAACGATCCTGTCATCCAATAACACCGGTCGGTATCACCTTGACATCCGCCGTGTTCATAACTGTCTCCGGTATCGAGTATCCTCGTTAGGCTTCCTGCCTAAAATGCGGCTATCTTGCCCCTCGGTCTCGACCGGGTCTACCATATATCCAACTGTATACCCCCCCTCCACTCAGTCTGGATAACGTATAAATCCGCAACCGTATCGCCCCCCACTCGGTTCGGAATAAATCCAAATCATAAAAATAATATCTCATGGTGGACATCTCACATCGGCATGAAAATATCATTGAATCTTTTCAATAGTGAAAAAAACTCAAAATCATAAATCCGAAATAATCAATTTCAGTTTATATCAATACTGCTATACTTGAATATGAAACAGGCTAACAACTACGTAAAGAATTTATCATTAAGGATGCTTAAGGAATGATATGAACAATATTTAACATATAAGTACCAAGTGCGTATATGACATTTTAATATCAATGATGTGTAGTGTAACATGTAGATATGTGCACGTGCAGCATGACTCGTCGATAACTTGTGCAGTGTTCTAACAATTACTAATATGACGATGTGTGTGTGTGCGCGCGCGCACGCACATAAACATCATATGTAAAAGAACAATCTAAATGTAAGCTTAAAACTACGGGCGTATCACGCCATCCACACAAAATCTCCCGGTAGATGTTTAGTCTACTCACCGGAATATGTTGTATTCTACTCAGAAATCACCAATCCCTTTCTTTTCCTTGCGGCCTCCGAAGTTCCCGTACTCAAATCTAACATTGAATTTAACTTGAATAAGAAGCGGCTACATTCCGATATAGTGAAAACACAAAATACAAGTTTTTACGTATTAGCTATACTAAATATGACTATTGCAACTATCTAACACTTATACTAACTGGATTTTAACCAATCGTTGTTCATAACAGAAAACTGAAAACGCGTTACGAAACACTCGTGTCGTATTTTAGAATTTTGATCCCTTTTCAGATATTAGCTTCCAGATTTCCCATATTGAAAATTTAACTTAAATAAACAATACCAAATATCCTAATTCATATACATAGACCTACCTTAAAAACCGCAACACCCAATTCCCCAAGAAATACGGCGAGATCGGATTTTTCGTGATGGTCGCCGGCCAAAATCCGAGCAACATGGTTCGTCTTCTTAGGGTTACTTCCAAGTCCAGTTTATAAGATGATGTAATTGTTTGATCACTTTAGTTATCATCTAAGCTATAGCAGATTAACACAGAGCTAAATTCTGCCTAAAATACGATATTTACCGATATCCGATTTCTATACTTAAGCATTTCAGAACTAAACTTCTATAGTGTTTAAGGATTATACCTGCATAGGATTGCTGGAAGATCTTCCTCCAAAATGCACAAGCTCCTAGTTCCTAACTTGAGGGTGATGGTGAAGTCCTTAGCACCTAGCTCTTTCCTCTCTTCTCTTTTCTTTTCCTCTTGTTGTTTTTTTTCTAAAGTTTTTCTTCTTTTCAGTTTATTTCTTATTTCAATTGATTAGTGAACTGAACAAGATAAGGAGAGTAAGTGAGGTTGGTAGGAGGAGGTGTCACCAAGCAAGGATATGGTATTTTCATGCAAGTAGATGGTGTAGCAAGAAAAAAGGTTGGGTTTTCATGCAAAGGGTGAGGTGTGTGCATAAGGTGTATATGCAAGAAGGAGGTGTCTCATAGTGTTATGATACATCAAGGGTTTAAATTAACCTTAACCAATTCCTGCCTCTTTTTGCATAACAACCCTTAAACAATTCTAATTTGCATAAAAAAACTAACCTTCACATAACCCCCTCATACTATATCATATTACACATGAAGCTAAACTTTTTACTAAAACCCTTGAAATTCATTAATGTTACAAACTTAAATTTCAATTTAATTAATTTCACACTACTTATGAAAGTGTCATATTTTGTTTCACTAACTTTTTAAATTAACATTTTATTATTTAATTAATTAAATTAATTTATTATCTAAAATTTTCAAAATGTTACAAAATGTCTGTCAAGGGATAGCCTCCCCTATTTATACACTCAGCAAAAAACTATCCAACGGCCCAAATCCGTTCCCGCCAAAATGAAGCGTCGTACTCAACGGCCACGAGAACTCTACGTGGCGATCGACCATTAGACACCTCCCCCTCATTCGGATTCAACTGACGACTCCTTACGTCCCGCCACCCCGCGGCGGACACGTGGCACGAAGGCCAACAGACCGAGCGATCGAAGCGGCATCTTCTTTAAAGCACAATCATTTTGCCGATCTACTGACGTCACCAAAAATACACGCGAGAATCAATGTGCTTCGTGAGCCGCCACATGGATCCAGAAATCCGAGAGGCGTAGCCGCCAAACATCGCATCATCCTCAGACAGCCCATTACGAAAAGTCCTCGGTGTCGTGCTGAATTATTGAAGATCGGGATGATAGCCACTCTCGCCCCGGCCAACAAGTTGGTCGAAGCGAGAGTGGGAAGCTAGTGATGATACCCGTAAGTAGGAATTCCCCAGATCACAACACAAGGCAGGAGACGTGCCACCTGCACAAACCCATTAGATTCCTGAAGGCAGCAGAGTTGGGATAAATATGACGCTTCAGGGATGTTCCTCGGCGCCTCGCACTGACTCCACGTGGCGATCGACCATTGGACACCTCCCACTCACTCGGATTCAACTGACGACTCCTCGCGTCCTGCCACCCCGCGGCGGACACGTGGCATGAAGTCCAACAGACCAAGCGAGCGAAGCGGCGTCCTATTTAAAGCGCAATCATTTTGCCGATCTACTGACGTCACCAAAGATACGCACGAGAATCAAGGCGCTTCGTGAGCCGCCACGTGGATCCAGGAATCCGAAAGGCTTAGCCGCCAAACGTCGCATCATCCTCAGACAACCCATTACGAAAAATCCTCGGAGCCGAGCTGAATTATTGAAGATCGGGATGATAGCCACTCCCGGCCCGACCAACAAGTTGGTCGGAGCGAGAGTGGGAGGCTAGTGATGATACCCGTAAGTAGGAATTTCCTAGATCACGACACGAGGCAGGTGACATGCCACCTGCGCAAACCCATTAGATTCTTGAAGGCAGCAGAGCTAGGATAAATATGACGCTTTGGGGACGTTCCTCGGCGTCTCGCCTCCGAGGTTGCACAAGACCTTTTAGAAGACCTCCCCGGAGTACGTTCCCTATTCGTCTAACAACCAGCCAACAGCTCGCCTCCGAGTTATTCTACAACTGAGCTTCTTCTGCCTCATCGCTCATCTCCGAGCTATTACAGAGCTGAGCTTTCTCAGCCTCCTCGTTCGTCACCGAGCTGAGTTTCCTCAGCTTCCCTATCTGGTCAGGAGCACGGAGCCCGAGCGCCCCCGTAACGGCTTTGTGTATCTCGCCACGACAAGATCTTTGCCGCTCCACGTCCCGCATCCCACGCTAGCGTATCTATCCATTAATGGGCGTATCTCGCAATCAACACGAACGTGACGCAGGGGCGTAACAGACGGCTAGAATCTTGTATTGGCTTGCTCCAATGCGGCCCCAATATAAACCCTTCCTCCAGATGACTCAGGTACGTCGAACTGATTTCCAATACACCGCTACTCTGCCCAATTACTTCTCGATACTTACTTGATCGTCGGAGGGTCCTACGGTGGTTTCCCATCCCGGGACTCCTCTTGCAGATAGCTCGGTGTCAACGACAGCCTATTGAGGCCTACAACCCACACGCTCAACCCTTATTTCAAATCTCAATGGTTCAACCTCTCAGGCAGCAAGATCGATGGAAGACAACATCTGAAGGAGATTCTGGCCTCCATCACTTACACATGCAATCATTGATCGCATGTGGAACCTAAAAAAGTTTGCTTTGCATATATATAAATGAAAATTTGGAATTATTCGGTAATTCCTTTATACAAAAGTCATATAATAATGATCTAGTCCATTATAAGATATATTAGTAAATAGTTTTTTTTATCTACAGTCCCTCTTAAATATTTTTACCCCTAAAACTTCATATTTTTAAATACATTTTCCATAACTCTTAATTAAACTAAACTGGCTCCTATGCTTAATATCAATCCTAACAACTTTAGAAATTTTAGTTAAGAAACTAAAATGATAACTTGAAAATGAGAGTTTGGAAGAGTAAAAGTAATGTGTTTTGCACAAATTATGTTTTATTTTAGGGGGCTATATGAAAAAAACCCTTATAAAAATTATAATTATGTTTTATTTTTCTTTTCTTTTTGACAAGAATAGCAATATATTCTAGCACTGCCAATACTCTATACATATAAAATTTATATCCTTATAATTTACCGAGGGCTCATTTTCTTCAGTCATTTGTTGAAATTAATTAAAGGTCATTATTGCATATTACTCCACCTGCTTTTTGAAAGATTATTCATATGCTTTGATCTTGCATTAAGTTTTTTTTTTTGCCCATTGCGTCAAATACTTCTTAGTCAAATGTTTTCATGTATCTTGTTGATCTGTCCTATTCCGATAAAAACATTTCTGAGGAAACTTTAAAAAGAGTCTTTATGTGTGTTTTTTTCCTGGCCATTTGGATTTCCATCATCATCAACTCAATTTTTTTCATACTTCTGTGTAGTTTGTTCGATTTATAGCAATAGATAAACATATCTACCAATTTTTTTTGACTTAAAGGAAAGCTGAAAGCGAGTAGCTCTCACGTTTCATTTAAGGAGTTTTAGCGAAATAATAAGAAAGAAAAGTAAGGAAACTAAGCAAAAGATTGAGGAACATACCCATACAAGCCAAGTCGTCCAAAATCCGGAGAACAAAGGACATACAAATTAAGTCAAATAAACCACCACAGAAAACATATCTAACAATTTTGACTAGAAGAAAAATCATCTTTACATATTTCAGTATCATTTAACCTCTTATCATTTCTATTATTAATTTGATACAACTTTTCTTTTTGACTAAATCGAATGTAAGTACATATACATGACTAAAATTAAATTATTGGCTATTAATTATAAGTAGTCATGCATTTTTCCTAAAACTTAATCATTTCAAGCAAAAAATGCATATTTTTATTAAATCATTACAACAAATACAAATTAATAAACAATAAATAATTAGAAACAATAATAAAATAAACATCTCTAAGTATAAATATCGAAACCTAATATCGATCAAAGAACTTCTTAGAGACCAGCTGTAAACGGAACCCCGGTGGCGGGTATCCAATTGCTCCCCATCAGGAAATTTCCCACGGTAAACTTTGCAGCGTCCGTTGCGCTTGTTATAACATGGTAACCTGGCCACTTCACTCTTCCGCTGGTGCTCGACCCTGCCCCTGTGTTCATGTACTCTCCATAATACAAAGTGTTCAAAGCAAAATTCCCGCTCCATTCGAGCCAACCAGCTGCACTGACCAAGCTACCAATTGACGTCTTCATTACTACTGTTCTCGAATACTCCTGCCATGGACGACCTAGATACGTCTTGAATGATCACTGGGCCGGTTGAAGATCCGATGCAGCCGCAATCACTGAATTGTGGATCACGATCCCTGTGTTCTCATTTGGGTCCTTGCGCCCTTGAGCTGTTACTGTATTCTGCTGATTGCTCATAGGTTTCCGAACATAAATGTTGCAGTTTTGAAGTACGGCCACTGCATCACCAAATATGAAGTCTACAGTGCCATAGATATCACAGTTGCGATAGAATTGACGCTGGGAATAGACATAGAGAGTGTCTTGGTAGCCTTTGAAGCTGCATCGATAGTAGACCGAAAGATCTGAGCCTGATCGGAATGCGACCGCTTGATGTTTTTGTGGTCCTGCTGTGTTCTCGAAAGTCATGTCTTGAGCGATGAACCCCAGACCCACTACAGCTGCATATAGAAATTTTGAAACATATATCAGAATACTTGATGATGATTAAGATGTAGAAGATTTGTCAAAAAAGCAAATTAATTTGAAACTGAAATTCTACCAGAAGTTGCAGGATCTCTTTCTCTCTCAATATATATATATATATATATATATATATATATATATATATATATATATATATGTGTGTGTGTGTGTGTGTGTGTGTGTGTGTGAGTGATCCATTGCAAACCGGTCCGTATTTTTTAAAAACGAAAACTCCCGATCTATAGCATATTTTAATAATCCGATCAGTTCAAGTTGATCGCCCTACCCTTAAATATATTTGCATGAAAAATTAAGCGATTTAAAGACCTCTGGCTTATGCACCGATGGATGCAAAAATGAACGTCTTCCGATAATGCAACATAAACGTCATCTGATGCATAGGCCAGAAGTCTTTAAATCCTTTGATTTTTCATACATATTTCCTCGAGCTAAGTTCAGCTGTTGAAACATATATTTGAGGGTAGAGTGATCAATTTGAACGGATCGGATCATTAAAATATACTGTAAATCGGAAGTTCTCGTTTTTAAAAAACACGGATCGGTCTGTAATGGAGCACTCCCTTCTGTGTGTGTCAATTAAAGTTTTCTGAATTTTTGAAGAAGTGAAAAAGATATTCAACAAAATTCTAGACTTTTTTGCATGGCAACCCTATTACGTTACTATGGCCATTGTGACAAGAAATGGTTAATTAACTAATAATCAATAACTAAAAACTCACCAAAGGTGGCGGAGCGGAAAGTGGTCGACCCATCTTGCACGTTCTTGCTTGCACTAACAATAGTTTTATCGATGCCATCACCGACAATCATCAAATTCTTTATCGTCTTCTTTACCTCGACATTCTCCTTGTAAGTACCGGCTTTAACATAGATTACAAACCTCGAAGTATCTTTTCTTAGATTTGCAGAAGCTGCAACAGCCTCAGAAATGGTTTTGTAGTTTCCCGAACCATCTTGAGCTACCACAAGGTTTGGTTTCACCGACGAAGATTGTCACGCCCCGCTTCCCAGAGTACGCAGGATTGGGCACGTAACATAGCCAACCATGCTACCTGTGGGTAGGAAGTATCCATCCACAGTCACATTACGGTTGTAAGGATATCAAGAACAAGATAAAGTACTAATCTAACACATGTCCAAATCCATAATAACAAGAAATCAATGAACAATAAGTGCGGAAGCAAATGATCCAATATAATAATAGAAAGGTACGTCCTATAATGCGGGATCGCACCTGGAAATAAAATGCAATAAACAAACTAACCACTATAGAACTCAAATCAGCCTGCTGGCTGAAGTACTCCTGCTCGGTCGTCGACAGTGGTACGGAATCTGGGCCATGCAAAACCCAGACGTCAGCGCGTCAAGACATCAAGCATATAGTATAAACATGGTAATAAGCAATGCAAGTATGAACATGAAATAAGCAGTACTAAGAAATAACAGAGCATGGTAATGTGCAGTGGTGACTAAACTGTCCTATCAGGTTTCTACTCTATAGTCTTTGAAACCAATTGATGAATCGTCGATGTAACTCAATAGTATCCCGTGCGTGCCCGGGACCACGGTCAAGATCCTCGGGGCTGAATCCGAGACGTGCCGCTAAGCAGTAAAAGGTAGTAGGATGGATGAGTGATGTCAGCATCAACACTCCGGAGCTGGCCAAGCCCGTAAGACTGATCAGAACAATGTATCGAACTGTTGAGTTACAAGTCGGTTTCACCTTTGATTTCCCCATACCCCCAAGCTATGTATGTCAGGTCAGGTATTCAGTAGTCAAGGACTAATGCCAACAAAGTCAAGTAGAAGTAGGTCTGTCTAGATCGACAGCAGGAACGGTTAGGTTTGTCGGCATTAGGCACGAGATCAGGGAACAAGTAATGTCATGGTACGACAGGATGGGTCGGTATGTATGTATATGTCAGGTGTATCAGGGTCAGGCCAATATGCCGTGCAATCGGGTAAGTGCTCACAACAGGTACTCAATCAATAATGAACACAGCAGGAAACAGTATTTAACCACAGTATTCCATATAACCACAGTGATGTTTATATTCTCTTATTAACATGTTCAATCATCTTTAGGGTGCAATAGCCACAAGGTAAAGCAATATCCACGATTATAAATTAAGGAAACTACGTGAAATTATACTAAATATAAGAGTTGTCTCATGAATGATTTAACAGTTTAAGCGGATATGATTCATTCGTTTTATTTATTTGAAATAAGGGTTTATGTGGGTTGATTAATTACGAGGGCTGTTGGAACGATTCCAGGTTAAGATAACTGCAATACTATGATATACATTACCATCATTAAGTTGTTTTATAGTATGAATTCAAGTGCGTGGCGAGACTAGATCTCGCACGCTAGCATGTTAGAGCAAGTATTCAAATACTTGCCTCGACGGTCTGCAAACTGGAACACGGATGCGATGTCGGCAAACGCGATAAGATAGCACGGGCCACGGATCGAGTCCCAACAGAGGTCAACGGGATCACACGGACCAGGGGGCTTCGCTGGAGCGTCGGGTTCGCCAAGACGGCACGGTCGGATTCCGGCAGAATGTCATCGGTAACAAGTTAGCAACAAAGATACGATACATGCAAATACGACCAGCGAAGGGATTGTACCAGAAGGAAACATAAGGAAAACTCACAGAGAAGAAACAGGGTGCACACGATGGCTCGACGGCACTGGGACGCCGGCGAGGCAGCGACGGCGAAGCACGGTGGCTGGAAAAATCCGGAGTTTGCTGGAACGAGGGTGCTGCAGCGAGTGTGAGGGTGGTAGTCGACTCTGGTGGCCGAGGGGGAAGGGAGGTGGTCGGAGGTGGCGTCGACGAGGTCGCCGGCGCGTTTCTCCGGCGAACAGCGGGGTAGGCGAGGGGTTAGGGCTCGTGCTGGTGTTCCGGCGAGGGGAGGAGGGCAGCGACGACGAGGTCGGGACGAGGAGGGTGAGAGGGAGCCGCGGGAGTCGTCGACGACGATGGGTGGCGTCGACGGCGAGGTCTGCGAGGGTGGAGGCGAGGTCGGGAATGGGTGCAGGCGCAGGAGAGAGGAGGAATGAGGGAGGAGGAAGGCGCGGCTAGGCTGAGGGTGCTGACGGCGACGGCGAGGTCGCGGGGGAACCGGCGGTGAGGTCTGCGGTGAGCTAGGGTTAGGGTTTGTTGGGTTTCTCGCGATGGAAGGTGGGTCGAAGGAGGCGGCTGCGTGCATGGGGTTTTAATATAAGAAGAGAGAGAGAGGGATAGGAGAGAGAGAGAGAGATTGAGAGAATATAGAGAGAAGAGAGAGAGAGAGATGGGGAAAATCGAGGCGGGGCCCACGAGCTCGATTGTGAGCTCGTGATTGGCTGCAGGAGCTAAGGGAAAAATATTTGATTAAGGATTTGAGGGGATAATCTGTTAAGAAAATAATCGTGAGTATTTTATTTTAGTTTTAGTATATTAAATTAAATGGGCCCTTTTTGCGCAAAATGAAACATTTCCAAATCGCGCCCGGGTTGCGCCCAAGTGTTCCAAATTCAAATTATAGGATTTTAAGCGGGTTCCAAATTTTGAAAATAGGTGTTTAATGATTAAAATGCATGCCCCCAAGTCGGACACTTGCACGTGCGCGTAGTCGCCCAAACTGGCCCGTTTGGCCAAACGGAACGGAATCTCGACACGCGGACGCTACCACGCGACTAGTGGCGACGAGTAGGCTAACATGGATATCTTAAATTTCATTTTCGGAGTTAAAATTTGTTATGTGCCAAAATGACTTAACCGGGTAAAATTTAGCAATAAACACCAGAAAATCAGGAAAATTGGAATGAGCAAAATATAACCCTCAACTAGTAATATAAATAGTATTATTGGGCTCGGGTGTTACATCATACCCAACTACAAAAAGAATTTCGTCCTCGAAATTCCAAGAATTCAAGATAGATAACTACAGGAAAAGGTGAGGAAACTTCTGCCGGATCTCGTCTTCTCGCTCCCAAGTGGATTCTCCATGCGATCGATTACCCCAAGAGACTAGCACAAGGGGGATAACCTTGTTCTTAAGAACCTTTTCTCTTCGATCCTTGATTTCAACTGGTCGCTCCTCAAAAGTCTAGTCTTCTCGTACTGTTAGCTCCGAATGATCCAAAACGTGTGTTTCATCTCGAACATACTTACGGAGTTGAGATACGTGAAACATATCATGCACATTTGCCAAGGACTGTGGTAACGCCAAACGACATGCTACCTCACCAACACGCTCCACGATCTCAAGGGTCCAACGAACCGAGGACTGAGCTTTCCTCTCCTTCCAAAACGAATCACCCCTCTAGTCGGTGATATCTTCAAGAACACCAAATCACCCACGGTGAATTCTAGAGGTCTTCTCGATGTGTCAGCCCAACTCTTCTGTCTGTCTTGTGCTGCCTTCATATGATTTCTGATAGTGTTAACCTTCTCAACTGTCTGCATCACCAAATCTGGTCCCAACAATTTTCGTTCACCGACATCATCCCAACAAATAGGTGAACGACATTTACGACCATACAAAGCTTCAAACGGAGCCATCTGGGTAGTTGCCTGAAAACTGTTGTTGTAAGAAAACTCCACCAAGTGTAGATGATCCTCCCACGAACCCTTGAAGTCCAACATGCATGCTCTCAACATATCATCAAGAGTTTGGATCGTTCTCTCCGACTGACCATCAGTTTGAGGATGATAAGCTGTGCTAAACTTCAATCGAGTCCCCAAACTTTCCTGTAAACTCCTCCAGAAGTGTGATAAGAACCGAGTGTCCCGATCGGACACGATGCTCACCGGTACGCCATGCAATCTTACAATCTTCTGCATGTACCGCTCTGCCAAAGTCTCCGTTGATTGACCAACCTGGAAAGGAATAAAGTGAGCTGCCTTGGTCAATCGATCGACAATCACCCATACTGCATTGTTGCCGTTTGGACTTCGCGGTAAAGTCGTCACGAAATCCATGGTTATATGTTCCCACTTCCACTGAGGAATCGGAAGTGGTTGCAACAAACTAGCAACCCTTTGGTGTTCAACCTTGACTTGCTGACATACCAAGCACTTAGCCACGAAGCGAGCAATCTCCCGTTTCATGCCTTCCCACCAGAAATACTGTCGAATATCTCGGTACATCTTTGTACCTCCTGGATGTATAGAATAAGCTGAACTGTGTGCCTCCTTCATAAGCTCTTCACGAACATCCCCCTTTGGCACACACAAACGGCTACCATACCTCAACGAACCATCTTCGTAGACCAGTAAATCTGTTCGTAGTCCAGCCTCAACCCGCTCTCGAAACTTCTGCAGTCTAGGATCCTGCGATTGTGCCGCTTTAATCTTCTCAACCAAGGACAACTGTACTTGCAACTGCATCAACTGTCCCGTAGAATGTGGTAGCACAACTTCCAAGTCAAATCTTCGAAAATCTGCAATGATCTCCCCCTGTGTAGTTAACACCTGAATTGCTGGTAACCGAATAAGCGCATCCGGCACAACATTAACCTTCTCCGGATGGTACTTAAGATCAAGATCGTAGTCAGCCATCCGCTCCAACCATCTACGCTGCCTCATGTTAAGCTCCTTCTGTGTAAACACATACTTCAAGCTCTTATGATCTGTAAAAACTTCGACTCTTTCCCCCAAAAGGTAGTGTCTCCAAATCTTCAAAGCAAAAATCACAGCCGCACGCTCCAAGTCATGAGTTGGATAATTCTTCTCATGAGTCTTCAGTTGTCTCGATGCGTAAGCGACGACTTTCCCATTCTGCATTAAAACACATCCCAATCCTTTTCCAGATGCGTCGCTGTGAATCACCAGTCCTCCTGAATCATCCGGTACGGTTAGGATAGGGGCGGTTATCAACTTCTGCTTCAACGTCTCAAAGGCCAATGCACATCCATCCGTCCAAACAAACGGTACCTCCTTTCGTGTGAGCTTGGTTAACGGCTCAGCTACGCGAGCGAAGTTCTCCATAAATCTTCTGTAGTATCCGGCGAGTCCAAGAAAACTCCTTATCTCTGCAACATTCTTTGGAATAGGCCAGTCTCGAACTGCTGCAATCTTTTCGGGATCGACGGCGATTCCACCGCCCGACACGACATGCCCCAGAAACTTCACTTCTTCCAGCCAGAATTCACACTTACTCATCTTCGCAAATAATTTCTCTTGTCTTAGCGTCTGCAATGCGATCCTTAAATGCTCAGCATGCTCCTCCGGACTCTTCGAGTACACCAGAATATCGTCAATGAATACCACAATAAACTGGTCCAAGAACGGTGAAAAGATCCTGTTCATCAAATCCATGAATGTTGCCGGCGCATTAGTCACTCCGAAGGGCGTCACTAGATACTCGAAATGTCCATATCGAGTTCGAAACGCCGTCTTGCAAATGCCTTCTGCTTTCACTCGGACCTGATGATATCCCGATCGCAAATCCAATTTCGAGAACACCCTCGCGCCACTAAGCTGCTCAAAAAGCTCTCCAATGCGAGGGATCGGGTACTTGTTCTTAATAGTCACCCGGTTCAATTCTCGATAATCCATGCACATCCTTCTCGTGCCATCCTTCTTCTTTACTAAAAGAACTGGAGCTCCCCAAGGTGAGTTGCTGCTTCGAATCCATCCCTTCTCGAGTAATTCACTAACTTGTTTCTTAACTTCTTCCAATTCCACCAGTGCCATCGGATAATAAGATTTTGATACTGGCGCTGCACCAGGAATAAGGTCAATCGCGAACTCCACATCTCGCTTTGGCGGTAAGCCCGAAATATCTGCAAACACATCCATAAAGTCGCGAACAACTGCCGGCTCTTCATTACTATTCACTTCCATAGTCGCAAGAACACTGTTTGTCGGCCTAGCCCTAAACTCGACTGGCCCGACAGAACTGCTTCCTTACCGCAACTGCTGTCTGCATCATTGGCCGCGAAAGGTCCAGCGAGACTACCGAGTCTCGTCCACTCCGCTGCATGCACGTCCACGGTTGCTCCATTCTGCCTTAGTCCGATAAATTTCTTCCCTTTCCTCCGCGCAGTCTGCGGGAAGAACTTCTCCAGGGGGTTCTTAGAAAAACTTCGCCCAACTGATCGGCTTGGGCAAGCGGGTCTCCTCCACAAGCCGTCACTCTCGGGCGTAATCCACTAACTGAATGCGCACCACATCAACTCCTTTGTCCTCTGGAATCTGTGTCGCAATCAGCAAATTCTCCGTGTCGCTAGCCACGGCTCGGCTGGCAACGGCTCCTCCAGAAAAGTGAAAGTAGACGGATCCAAAAGTCTGAAATCTGCTACGGTCCTTACTCGGTCAACTGGTCTAGTTCCAACATCGTTTACAGACTGCTGAACGATCTGCAAATCTTCCTGAAACAAGTCCGCTTGCTGCTGGATCAGCTCGGTCTGTTTCTTTGATTTCCAGCATTTCTCTTATCACCCCAAGCATGGCGGCTTCGTTCACACGCCTCTGGTACGTCTTCAACTTCTTACCTGTCATAATCCTGAACTCAAAACACCCAACATTAGCATGATGATAGATTCTGAATGTGGATCAAGGTTAGAACTCCAAGATACTTAAATAGAGTACCGCATTGTAGCTATGCCGCGGTATCATAGCCGCAATTACTTAACTCCACCCAAGTCGCCTAAGTCCTAGAGATAACAAGAAGTTAGGTTTTCGAGTTGACAATGCAAAGTAAGTTTGCATGTCGACATGATCCGGAAGAATGATTCAAGGATGGTAAAACGGTCAAAGTGGCAGGACATGTTTCTTAATCACGGGTATTCTGATTCGTGTATCGGGTGCAATACCCAACTACAAAGAATCAACCCAATTAACCTATGGCTCTGATACCATAAAACCATGTCACGCCCCGCTTCCCAGAGTACGCAGGATTGGGCACGTAACATAGCCAACCATGCTACCTGTGGGTAGGAAGTATCCATCCACAGTCACATTACGGTTGTAAGGATATCAAGAACAAGATAAAGTACTAATCTAACACATGTCCAAATCCATAATAACAAGAAATCAATGAACAATAAGTGCGGAAGCAAATGATCCAATATAATAATAGAAAGGTACGTCCTATAATGCGGGATCGCACCTGGAAATAAAATGCAATAAACAAACTAACCACTATAGAACTCAAATCAGCCTGCTGGCTGAAGTACTCCTGCTCGGTCGTCGACAGTGGTACGGAATCTGGGCCATGCAAAACCCAGACGTCAGCGCGTCAAGACATCAAGCATATAGTATAAACATGGTAATAAGCAATGCAAGTATGAACATGAAATAAGCAGTACTAAGAAATAACAGAGCATGGTAATGTGCAGTGGTGACTAAACTGTCCTATCAGGTTTCTACTCTATAGTCTTTGAAACCAATTGATGAATCGTCGATGTAACTCAATAGTATCCCGTGCGTGCCCGGGACCACGGTCAAGATCCTCGGGGCTGAATCCGAGACGTGCCGCTAAGCAGTAAAAGGTAGTAGGATGGATGAGTGATGTCAGCATCAACACTCCGGAGCTGGCCAAGCCCGTAAGACTGATCAGAACAATGTATCGAACTGTTGAGTTACAAGTCGGTTTCACCTTTGATTTCCCCATACCCCCAAGCTATGTATGTCAGGTCAGGTATTCAGTAGTCAAGGACTAATGCCAACAAAGTCAAGTAGAAGTAGGTCTGTCTAGATCGACAGCAGGAACGGTTAGGTTTGTCGGCATTAGGCACGAGATCAGGGAACAAGTAATGTCATGGTACGACAGGATGGGTCGGTATGTATGTATATGTCAGGTGTATCAGGGTCAGGCCAATATGCCGTGCAATCGGGTAAGTGCTCACAACAGGTACTCAATCAATAATGAACACAGCAGGAAACAGTATTTAACCACAGTATTCCATATAACCACAGTGATGTTTATATTCTCTTATTAACATGTTCAATCATCTTTAGGGTGCAATAGCCACAAGGTAAAGCAATATCCACGATTATAAATTAAGGAAACTACGTGAAATTATACTAAATATAAGAGTTGTCTCATGAATGATTTAACAGTTTAAGCGGATATGACTCATTCGTTTTATTTATTTGAAATAAGGGTTTATGTGGGTTGATTAATTACGAGGGCTGTTGGAACGATTCCAGGTTAAGATAACTGCAATACTATGATATACATTACCATCATTAAGTTGTTTTATAGTATGAATTCAAGTGCGTGGCGAGACTAGATCTCGCACGCTAGCATGTTAGAGCAAGTATTCAAATACTTGCCTCGACGGTCTGCAAACTGGAACACGGATGCGATGTCGGCAAACGCGATAAGATAGCACGGGCCACGGATCGAGTCCCAACAGAGGTCAACGGGATCACACGGACCAGGGGGCTTCGCTGGAGCGTCGGGTTCGCCAAGACGGCACGGTCGGATTCCGGCAGAATGTCATCGGTAACAAGTTAGCAACAAAGATACGATACATGCAAATACGACCAGCGAAGGGATTGTACCAGAAGGAAACATAAGGAAAACTCACAGAGAAGAAACAGGGTGCACACGATGGCTCGACGGCACTGGGACGCCGGCGAGGCAGCGACGGCGAAGCACGGTGGCTGGAAAAATCCGGAGTTTGCTGGAACGAGGGTGCTGCAGCGAGTGTGAGGGTGGTAGTCGACTCTGGTGGCCGAGGGGGAAGGGAGGTGGTCGGAGGTGGCGTCGACGAGGTCGCCGGCGCGTTTCTCCGGCGAACAGCGGGGTAGGCGAGGGGTTAGGGCTCGTGCTGGTGTTCCGGCGAGGGGAGGAGGGCAGCGACGACGAGGTCGGGACGAGGAGGGTGAGAGGGAGCCGCGGGAGTCGTCGACGACGATGGGTGGCGTCGACGGCGAGGTCTGCGAGGGTGGAGGCGAGGTCGGGAATGGGTGCAGGCGCAGGAGAGAGGAGGAATGAGGGAGGAGGAAGGCGCGGCTAGGCTGAGGGTGCTGACGGCGACGGCGAGGTCGCGGGGGAACCGGCGGTGAGGTCTGCGGTGAGCTAGGGTTAGGGTTTGTTGGGTTTCTCGCGATGGAAGGTGGGTCGAAGGAGGCGGCTGCGTGCATGGGGTTTTAATATAAGAAGAGAGAGAGAGGGATAGGGGAGAGAGAGAGAGATTGAGAGAATATAGAGAGAAGAGAGAGAGAGAGATGGGGAAAATCGAGGCGGGGCCCACGAGCTCGATTGTGAGCTCGTGATTGGCTGCAGGAGCTAAGGGAAAAATATTTGATTAAGGATTTGAGGGGATAATCTGTTAAGAAAATAATCGTGACTATTTTATTTTAGTTTTAGTATATTAAATTAAATGGGCCCTTTTTGCGCAAAATGAAACATTTTCAAATCGCGCCCGGGTTGCGCCCAAGTGTTCCAAATTCAAATTATAGGATTTTAAGCGGGTTCCAAATTTTGAAAATAGGTGTTTAATGATTAAAATGCATGCCCCCAAGTCGGACACTTGCACGTGCGCGTAGTCGCCCAAACTGGCCCGTTTGGCCAAACGGAACGGAATCTCGACACGCGGATGCTACCACGTGACTAGTGGCGACGAGTAGGCTAACATGGACATCTTAAATTTCATTTTCGGAGTTAAAATTTGTTATGTGCCAAAATGACTTAACCGGGTAAAATTTAGCAATAAACACCAGAAAATCAGGAAAATTGGAATGAGCAAAATATAACCCTCAACTAGTAATATAAATAGTATTATTGGGCTCGGGTGTTACAAAGATTGAAGAAGTTTACGATCGGATGCAGAAACCCAAGATGGAAATCCATGAGAAAGCAACCGGCGATTATTAACTCTAGAGTTAATTGGTGCCATTGCCTTGTTAATAGCGAGCGTATTGCTAAGGGACTCAGATATGTTGTTAGCCAAGAAAGGCGATGAATTTAAGTTGGAGGATGAATCGAGTTCGATGAACCCGTTTCTGCATGTTTCTTGGTTGGCAATAGCTGCACTTAGCCAAGTTTGTGAATCATCATAAGACGAAGATGCAACCGTTGAGCTGTTTAGATTCTCAATCGTATCTTGGTATAGCTCTAAGCAATCAGCCCATGCAGCCTTGGCTCGTGCATCGAACGACCAAGGTTCATAGATGATGCAAGGTTATTGGTGAGAACGGTTCGGTCCATGGTGGCTCTAACAACCAAGTCACGAAAACTAACCCGCGACTTGTCATTAACAAATTGAGAATTTGGCGTCGATATCATTGAGGTACACACTTGAGGGTAAGGAGTTTGGCTACATGATAATATAGGGTCACTTGCTCCTTTGTTGAGGAGCAAGAGAAGAGAGAGGGAAAAGAAATGTACTAATAACTTAGCCATATGAGCTAATTTAGTAGAAATGTTTTTGCTTGCAAACTTAGTGTTGGATGATATTGGAGGAGAGGGAATGCCTTCCTTTATATAGGCCTTGTGAGGGAGAATAATAGCACATTGTTCTTTAATTAATTTTGTAGGTGTGTAAATTTGAACACTAACATGTGGTTTTTGAAATTATCTCGGCTTCGATTTGTAGACCAAATTATAAGCTTATATTTATGTCCATATAAGCTTTATCCACATCTTAACAAGTATAGTCAAATGTCTTGAATTTCTGGCCCTCAGGCTGAACTCTTAAATATTCCTAAGTTAGCAGCATGCAAAATTAATGATTCAATTTAATATAGTTAGAGATTAGTGCATTTATCAATTATATATCATGATGTACATGCAAAATAATTTAATATAGTTAGAGATTAAGATTTTTCAAGGGATAAATAGTTAGTCCTTAAGCATAATTAACGAACTCATTGAAGAATAGTTAATAATGTCAATGAAATCTAATACAAAATGGTGGGTAGCCATTTGACCTAGAGAACCGTAGGCGTGGAGGTTTCCAGGGATCTTACGTAACTAACAAAACATTTTGGACTTTCCGAAACTTCATATATATTCAAAGAAAGACAAGTATTCTTTGATCTTATCTCCATTTTATGATATTATATATTTTCTTCATATAAACATATAAGAGGGTCAAAGAGAAAAACACCTTTTTTGGGATGAGAAATACTGCTTGTTTTCAAAGACATGCAAAAAAGGGGAACATAAAGAAAAAAATATCTACTTAGAATTGAGCTGTAATGTATGATTGGGTTCAATTTGGAGCCTACTGCTGGCCATTTGCAAACAAGAATTAAAATGCTAGTTTTCATACATGAAGTATGAGAAACATAACTTTTCCTGTTACGTACGTACAATTTACATACTGAACTTGTCATGCAACCAAACTAGTAAATTAATTAAACGCTATATATCAAACATACTTATTTTTTTATACAGTTAAACTAGATTTTGTTATATATTATATTAATTTCAAATGTACTTCGTTATACTGATATATATCGGTCAAACCAATCGGTATATATCTGTAGCAGTCATGGACCGATCGATACACTGGTAAATACTAACCGGTAATTGGTATTTCAATATCGTGATAAATACTGGTTCTTCAAACGTTGTATGCAGTGCAAACTTACATTGAGCGGGTTAAATGTTCCATAATAAAGATTTATTTGAGTTGCCCAAATTATGACATAAAGAATGAAAGGAGCACTGTTTTTTCTTTCATACTTTTTGTACAGAAATTGCTGTTATTTCTCCTTATGCACAGCACTAAATTATTACCCGTCTTTTATTTAGGACTGTTTTGTATGAATTTTTTTTTTTGATAAAAAGATAGGGTCAAAAGAACCCTAGCCTAATAAAATATTTCATTAAAAGTATGAAATGAGAAAAGTTATAAAAACAAGTAATCAAGGAGAAAATAAAAACAAGTTCCAGAGACCACCTCTATAATTAAACAACAAAAAGTTAACTACAAAGCGATTTAAATCATATCTCCACAAATTCTTCAAACAAAAATTCCGGTAAATTATATAGATGTAGACATTCTCCTCTTATCCAAAATTCTTCAAAGAAAAATTCCGGTAATATTTGTCATAGGGGCACATATCCAAAATTCCTACTAATTATTTGGCAAACAAAATGATTGCACCGAATATGCATAAATTTGTTACATTAATTTTGCAACTATTTACCAACGACTTGATGCATATATATTCATAAAAAATTTGAGAAGTAATATTTTGTTAACAAATGTCGCATGCAACTATACTTTCCAGCCACCAGAACGGTGAACCTACGTTGAAGGTTGAGAGCGGCATGTGCCCCCGCTAAATCGACGATGATCTACATGTATATTGTTAGATTTTAATATTTGTAGGATTGGTTTATATGAGTATCATGGGCTTTCTGATGAAAATCGGCCTACGGAGACTCGATACTCAACACGATCTATAACTCTCAAGAGAAATTATAAGATCAAAACCCTAATTAATCAAGGACGAGATATGATCGTCTCTCCTTATACATAAAAGCCACAGTTTTTACTTTACTAACATACAATTTTTATTCAATAATCAAATCAACTCTCTAATACAATAGTTCTCATCTCTTTAAAAAAGAGAATAGAATTCTTAACCAAAAAGAAATAACTTTTAACTAAAAGAAAATAACAAACTAAATCTAATTAGATCTAAATAATCTAAACAAACCTAAACAATTTAAATTGATGTAGATATTTAATTAAATCTCAATTTAAATTGCAACGAATTTTTTCGAATCTTAGACGAATCTTCAATCAAATCTTTCCAAATATCTTCACATTCGGCTCATGCTCGGTCTAGACCTTGGTTATGTGTAACGACCCTAAATTTCGTGTATTCTTTTATAAACATCGTCATTAATAAATTGCCGTTTTTATTCAAGAACTATATTATATTTAAACTTTTGAAAACTTCTGTGAGACGGTTCACAATAGCATGAGACGGCTTATGTATCAGTTCCAATAATCATACTTTCTTTGTTCCCCTGAGCCGGCTAAAAAACAATCCTGAGCCGTCTCAAACCTTGCCTGAAATGCTATTTTTTTCATTGTTTGCATGAGACGGCTCAAGCTACTCTTGAGCCGGCTCATGTCTCTTTCAAAGCTGAAACGTCCCAGACATCCATTTGATGAATTTCTTGGCCTCGTAACTGTTCATTCTTCTATTAAAACCACTATTTTATTTCTTTAAACCGCCAATTAAATTCTGATAACCTCAAACCCATTCAATTCTCCATTAAATTTCCTTTTAATGGCCCTTAATTCTCTTTTAATTTCTCAATCTTAAAATTATCTCTCTCTTTCAATTTTTCCCATAACCATCAAAACCTATTTCTCCTCTGAACAATATTTTCTGAAATCCTACTCCAAGTATCTCCTCAATCCAATCGAAGATTCCTTCATCTAGACGTCGTAATTTCGATCAAGTTCTCGTCTATTTCAAACGACGGATCAGTTGTTATACTGAATCGCGGCGCAAATAAGTTCCCATCCTCTTCCTCTCTCGATCTCTATTTTCATCTCTTCCTCTCTCTCTTTTCCCATGTCTTGACTCATCCAAAAATTGTTGCACTCGTCTTATAGACATTCTCAATTAAATATGGTTTTAAGATATGTAAACATACATAAATAATTTTAATATCGCTGTTAATCTTGTGGAACCTATACTCTCTTATTGTTACTTATGTTACCCATTATATGCTGGAAATATACATAAACCATATTATGAACTACTAGAAATGAATATAAATCAAAACTGCAACGAATACGGTTAAACATTTAAACTTCAAAACCTAATTGTCTGAACAAACAGGATTTGAGCCGGGTCAAAATAACCTGAGCTGTCTCATATAACCAATTAGTGAATACCTACCTCTTGACATGGCGTGAGCCATCTTAAGTTTGGACTTGATCCGTCTCAAGACATGGTCGAGCCAGCTCAACCTAACTGTGAGCTATCTCATGGTGACAAAGAAAACATATGACTTCTCACACATTGTTGAACCGTCTCAATTCTTATTGAGCCGTCTCAAGATTGTGTCGAGCCGATTCAAGAACATTTTGAGTCGTCTCATTTAACCAGAGACCCAAAACATGATTCTAGAATGAATTGTGAGCCGTCTCAAGCATACTTGAACCGTCTCAAACTGATATTTACACTAAATCAATATCTGACATGTAATCTGATATTATACTTGCCTTAACTCATAACATGTGACTTCTTAGTTACTGTAGCTACATGAATTATGTAAATATCTACTTACGGCTCTTAACTCATCTCATGATATACAATAATAATTTCCTATCTACATGAATTGTATGAACACCCTACTACATGCTTGACTCGATTTGCCTAGAAATATGAATACAAATTGACATGAATATAATTTAACATGAATACAAGCAATTGAAATGAACTCAACTTGAAATTTGAACTTGTACACTCTCTTATGTATTCATGGTTTTGGGCAAGACATGTGACATTAACAATCACTACTACAGAGTATGGATTTGGTCACGGTACCACAGATACGTTTGGTCACGGTTAAACCGTGACACAACCGTCGTCTAAAACCCCGTCACGAGAACCTTAGTCACGCCCCTTAACCGTGACCATATACGTGGTGTTACCAAAAACGATTTAAACAACCACTACTAAAATAGGGGGTTGCCCCTACGGATATTGAAATCCATAGGGGCAGATTTATTTTGGACCTACGGATTAGTCCGTAGGGCCAGACGGTTGCCCCTACGGTCCAAGACGCACCAACGTAAAAATATTAAATCTTAATTTGTTGTTTGCCCCTACGGAGCCGCAAACCAAGGACCTACGGACAAATCCGTAGGGGCATCTAAATATGAATTTAATAGAAAAGAAACATAATTTCCGTACGCACTGATTATCCTCCTCTCGACCAAACGCGCGAAACCTCGCAAATCGCCTTTTCTCGTCGCCGCGTCGCCGACCTCGCCGATCCCATCGCCGACCTCGCCGATCTCGTCGCCGTTCTCTCTCTGTCGTTCCCGATCTCGTCGCCGATCCACCGAACAGGTAAGTAATTAAATCTTCAATTAAAGAGATTTTTGATTATTTTAGGGGTTGGGTCGGGGTTGCGGTTGGGGTTCGGCTAGGGTTGCGGTTGGGGTTGGGTTCGGCTAGGGTTGCGGTTGGGGTTGGGGTTGGGATTAGGGTTAGGGTTAGGACTGGGGCTGGTGCCGGTGCTGGGGTTGCAGTTGGGTTGGGGTTGGGGTTAGGGTTAGGGTTGGGGTTCGGCTATGGGGCGCATAACTGTTGGGGTTGCGGTTGGGGTGAGGTTGGGGTTGGGGTTAGGGTTAGGGTTCGGGTTGGAGCTGGGGCTGGGGCTAGTGCTACGGTCAGGTTAGGGTTAGGGTTAGGGTTCGGCTGGAGGGTGTATAACTGTTATTTTGCATGGTAAACTATAAAGGGGGTTTGTGCAATCAACCCTGATTATTGCGCTGCGCTTGCAATGAGTTATCCATGTTGATTCCCACTTTTGTTCGCTTGCTTGCATATATTGTAGATATGAGCTTATTTGTTTATTGGGTTTGTTTGTTTCTTATTCCATTGATGGGCACATCCAAGCAGTATGAAATTGCATCTTCCTTTTTCTACCAACGATTAGCTAAGTTAGATTACGCAGTTGTGCCTTTCTTTCTAGATTTTGGATAGATTTTCCACTTTACATTTCTATCCATAATTGATTGGAGAATTTATCGACCAAACCTCTCTACTTGAGAAACCGAGCGGCATTAGTGTGACAATGTCATCATGTGAAACTTCCGTTGACCGCGTAAATTCACAAATTTCTTTTTCTATCTGTTAGTTTAGGGGCATGCATAATTTGTTTTTAGCCGTAAATGGCTCTAGTTATATATTTCTCCGTCATGTTTGAATTGTGCATCACAAAATTTGCCTAAATGGTTCATTATATGTTCCCTCATTCATGCATGTATAACACACACACATATTAGCTTTTGTGCCAGATGATTTTGGAAATCAAACTTTCAACACTAATTTTGATCTGAGACCCGTGTCATGTAGCATTAATTATGAATTTATATTATATTCATCTTGTTTATTGATTTCTTTTCTATGTTGAAGGTATGCATCTCAATCTCAAGTCTAATGCATCTTAGTTCTTTAATGCTCAATTCTTCATATATCTTATTCTCAAGTTGCAATTTGCAAGTAACTAAGCAAGTATTATTTCATAAGTTTAAAATCATGTTACACATACAACAAGAATACACAACAAACGCATCATTAGAGAGTGATTCAAGATGTTGAAGTTAAAACCAATATATGATACTCGATGATAATATGAAATCTTCATATTCTCATCGATACTCATATATGAAACTAAAAGCGCCACTTAGTCCCCGTCTATCGGTTAACATACGTTCGATATTCGTCGTGATATAGAACTATACGAAGGTTGTTAAATATCGGACGGTATAGCTCGATACTAAAAACCGTCGTATAGTCTATGTGACGAGAAGATTCAATCGTATGATAACCGATAGATTTGTCCCGTGTGGACAAGTTAGGAATGTATAAAGCAAACACCTTCATTCACTTGTATTTTCATCCGTTTCGAGATATTTCGTCGGTACCTTTCATCCAGTTCTCCGTGTACTTATTTATTCGTAACTGTTAATATTTATTCAACCCCTATTTGAAATTTTAGTTTTGGAAGGTTCAAATTTAAATGATATACTTATATTTTACTGGTTAATGTGAGTGTAGGAGCGGGTGATTGAGCAGGCCGAAGCATCGGGATCGATTTTACCGGATAGAGCGATCCGATGCTGCTAACCCCAGTCCTGGACGCCGCACACGGAGGGCACCGCGGAGGTTGGGAGAGAGGCCGGGGACTGGGCCCTAGCAGGGCACATATGAGGTTGGACTCCACCCCGGCGGTTACTTCCTCCGTCTCCAGTGAGCGACGTGTCCAGCAGGAACTGGAGAGCTTGAAGGCCACCGTTCAGGAGTTGAAGGAGATGCTGGTATGTATACTACTTAATAGTAAAATATCATGTCATATTATAGATATCAACATATCCAATATTAGTACGTAGCCTGAGCTTATTTGGTTGTAGACTTAGTTTTGATTAATCATACATACATATCTAATTAAAATAAACTACGGTTTTCCAAACTAGATATCCAAATGGGGTTTCGAAATAACTTGATAATGATATGAATTCGAATAATACATAGTTCTTACTCGCTTATTACACACGTTAGGTCCAAACGCGACAGGGTACATCGGTCGAGCCTCCACATGCATCTCCTTCGGCTGCGGCTCTGCAAGCCACTACATCGGCTGCGGTTCCGCAGACAGCTCCTATAGCTCCACCGCCCACTCAGACTCCCGCATTCGCGGCTCCGCAACCCACTACCTCGACGGCGGCTGCGCAAACTACATCGCCAGCTCCACAGCCCGCTCAGACTCCCACACGCTCCGCATTGCATGATTTATTGACCGAGGAGCAGGCGCGCCGGATTCTGGCGTTTATCAGAGGTGGAGCTGGACCGAGCTAGGGTAGCTTTTTGATTCTTATATTTTAAACATGTACTTATTTATATGATACATATTGTACTACATTTTGGACGATATTGATATTGGTGGTATTTGCGTGTTTATATTGATATCATATTATGCTTTTTGGTTTCTTTTGTATATTATGCGTGAGATGTGATTATGAATACTGTGATGTATGTTCTGAGTGATGATTAATTATATATATGATCGATGTATATATTATTGTGCACAGGGCGAGAAAAAAATAGGCAGCCCTTTTTTTAAAAAAACTGATAATATATACCTACGGATTTCTCCGTAGGGCCCTTCATTGCCCCTACGGATTAATCTGTAGGACCCAACTATGTACCTACAGATTTATCCGTAGGGGCAAAATATCAGGATACCTGATATTTTGCCCCTATGATCTCAGTATCAGGGGTTAAGCTTGCCCCTACGGATATATCCGTAGGGGCAAACAAATGCCCCTACACAGTTATCCGTAGGGGCAAAATATCAGAAATCATGATATTTTGCCCCTACGGATATATACCTACGCACTTATCCGTAGGGGCCATTACTTGGCCCTGCGGATTAGGCCGTAGGTACACCTAATCTATTTTATAAAACCGTAAATAAAATAAATTTTTTGCCCCTACGGCCTTTTCCGTAGGGCAAACTGGACCTACACATAACTCCGTAGGGGCAAATTTTAATCCGTAGGGGCAAGTTCAAGGTTTCGACTTGCACCTACGGTGTTTATACCTACAGGGTATTTTCTTGTCCCTACGGATATATTCGTAGGGGCAGTGGTTTGCTCCTATGGATAAATCCGTAGGGGCAACCCTTATTTGTAATAGTGAACTAAATGAAATCTGTATGGGATCCACATATATGGTCACGGTCATAACCGTGACCAATTTATGGTCACGGTTTGAACCGTGACTATAAGAGATATATGGCCATGGTTATAACCGTGGCCAAAAGGTTAAAGCGTAATGTAAGATATCTGCTATAGCAGGTAACCGTGACTATACAGTCCCTATGGTCACGGTTTAAACCGTGACCATAAGGGGAAACCATAGTGAAGGTTCCCTGCTACTAGCAGGTAACCGTTACTATATTATATGGTTATAGTTTAAACCGTGACCAAATATATTATCAATTTTTTTAAAATTGAAATCTGCTCGCTCCACGCGCGCTACTTTCAATTACATCCAGCGATAGATAACAATTATATGATCAAATCTCATGCAATTTTATCAATCAAGAAGTAATATGATTAGAATTAAACGCAATTATAAACAAAATATATAAACTAAATGGTATAATCAATAAACCAATAAAAAATGTTTGTATAAAAAAAATCGATAATCTATGGTCGTTGGGACGATCCAGCTCCATCGTTCCGTGACCTGAACATACTCCTAAACTCGTCTCGTATGGCCTTCCTGATGGCCTCTGTGTTCGACCGCCTCTGTTCCTCGATCTGTGCCTGAAGTGTATCCACCTGCACATTCTGCTGCTTCTCCCGATCTTGGAGCCGACAAATCTCCTCTTGCGACGCACCGGGCGCATCTGTCCGCGTCTGGGCCATAGCATACTCGTGGACGGACGGACGCCTGGCAAAGTGTCGGTGGGCCCCGAAACCAACCCCGCGCTCATAGCCACTGTGATGTACGCCGGATATCGAATCCAGAACAGGGATAATGGCGGTAATCGAGTCGTCAGGACCAAGTCCTAAGGCGTCCGTTCTCTTCTGGAACCGGGTCTCTCTCTCTCTCTCTCTCTCTATATATATATATATATATATATATATATATATATATATATATATATATACACGTGTTAACTTAAATACAGTATCGACTTGATTATATGAAACTTACCATGTACTTTCCCATGCCCCTGTGTAATGCGGACCATCCCCTGGCAGCAGTGTAGTTGGCGAGGTCTTTCTTTTTCTACAATAAAATTAGAATTTATTTCAAAAAGTAATTTACGGCAAAGAAAACATATATTCTTAAACGTCAAAATATTCACGAGCTAGTGCTGAGTACTAGTCTACGACCGCTTTCTTTGTATCGGGATAGCACGTTCCCTGACGCCGTTATTACGGTTTTCTCTGTTGCGAACCAACGTCGCCTTACAAATATAAAGAAGATAATATTATATATTACAAAATATGATTTCATGTTATATTATTATAATCTTTAAAATTAAATTTATACTTGAACATCATCGCGCTCGTAATACGCGATCAGCTGCGGCCAATCCTCTCTCAGGGACATCCCGAAAAATGGCCTCCATCATCACCTCCCGCTCCTCCTCTGTAGCCGTAGCCTAGGGAATGTAATGATACTTTCTTATTTCATATCGGCGTCTCCTCTTGATAGTCTGGCACTCGGATATAACCCAGTCTATGGCCCGATGTGCATCGAACGGCGTAGAAACGCCATCCTCGCCGATGACGCCGATGAATCTGTAATATCCCCGGGTCAGAAATTACAAATATATATATATATATATATATATATATATATATATAACGATGATTAAATTTAAATGTATAAAAGGTTATGTGATACCGTGGCCGCTGCAAAAAACTGCCGAACATAGTCGGTCTAGGGTAGGCTCCATCTAATATGGAGCGGGTACCCATGTATAAAATTTACCTATAATCGTTATACAATTTAAAACACTTTGTTCAATTTCATTACCTAGCATGTTTGTTCAGTGCATCAGCTGAAGATTCGTTGGGTGGATTATCGAAATCTTGATCTGTGACAATCACTTGGCCGATGTTACATTTTACTAACGTATTGATGGACGGCACATAATAGTTTGGATCGTTGGTATGTTTAATAGAAGGACTGAAACATGTTATCACCTCTTCCTCATCACTCTCATCTTCAGAGTCACTCAATATCGGCACATTATAATAATCTCTTGTTTTCCAACGACAAACAACACTCCAGTCAGCCTCCGTTAGGTCCCCAGAATAATATATTTGTGTTGCCATCGATGAAAAGTTAAAATTATCGTATTCGTAGGATTCCGTTTGGTGTTTACGAAAATGAGTTTGTATTCATCGACCTTCATACTCCGTTCAGTCATGGTATCGTACCATCTGCATTGGAATATAAAAAATGGGGCAGTCTTATGAATGTATGAGACCGCTATAATATGCTCAAGAACACTGTAATAGGGATTTCTTCTGTCGTCGGAGGTTGCGACGCCGCTATTTTGCGTAGCTCTAATGCGTTCCGTCCTTTCGATCTCAAATTTGTAGCCGGAAACCCCGTACCCGTTGCAAAATGTAGCTGCAATCAATGGACCGATTAAAACGTCCTGGACCTTTCTATCAATCTGCTCACCTTCATTTTTGCGTCAACTTTTTCTCTACACCAAGCGACGAAAATGCGTCTTTGTTCTTCTTCGATTCTGTCATCCGACCACGTCTTAGGATTCGATCTCTTGAGTATGTACGCTCTGTTCATTAATTTACAGCTATATCAGTTAGATTATATTCTATTTCAAATGGTTTAAATGGATGAAATTAGAAAAACTTACTCTACATATTTAACAAAACATTCGTTGTTTAGCAAGATGCACGCGTGTAAACCACCAATGAGATCGTAAGACATATTTTTTAGCCTTCCTGCTCCAATTGGACCGTCAGGAACACGCGGCGGTTTGTTTAGTTTCGTCCTGACTTCGTCGTTCAGAAAACGAGCACAAAAAGACGTTCTTCCAAGAAATAACCTTCCGCGATCGAACTTTCAGGATAATGCCTGTTGCGGATATAGTTTTTAAAAAGTAATTAGATATCTGTTGAAAATAATAGATATTAATAATCTATGATAATGTTTTGTAATTTAAATGAATAATAATAAACATTTTCATAGCTCTCGATAGGATACATCCAACGGTAAAACACCGGACTGCCAATCTTGACCTCGGTTGCCAAATGGATGGACAGGTGAACAATAATGTCGAAAAAGGAAGGTGGAAAGATAGTTTCGAGCTTGCAAAGGATCATACGAATATCTTTTTCGAGCTCTGCTATCTCATTGACATTAACGTTTTTGGAACGCAGTTGTCGAAAATACGTGTAAAAGTTGTTAAGAACGAGACCAATTTCGGATTTTACTGATACTCTCAGGTATAAAGGAAGAAGATGTTGCATCAATATTTGGTAGTCACGGCTCTTGAATCCTACGGATTTTCCATTTTCTATTTGTACTTGTTTGGAAATGTTTGATGAGAAACCATCAGGGAATTTCGATTCTTTCAACACCTGTAGAAACCGCCGCTTCTCCTCTTTATCCAAGTTGTAGATTGCTGGTGGATCTCATAATAATCTGGTTTACCAGCCAAATGCCGAGAATGCAATTCTTCTTTAATGGACAAACCATCCAAATCCGTCAAATCACGGCGGGCGTTGAGATCGTCCTTCGTTTTTCCATCCTTGCAAATCAGAAGATTGATGACGTGTTTAGAGACACCCTTCTCGATATGCATAATATCTAAATTGTGGCGGAGCGGTAGATCGAACCAGTATGGAAGTTGAAATAAACCACTTAATTTCTTCTAACCAGTTGGGCATGGTATTGCATCTTTGTTTTGTTTTTTTTTCCGAATGTGATATTCTGATAATCTCTTCATTGTTGCAATATGTCGTTACCGGACAATGGTTTAGGAGGCCAACCAGTCTCTGTTTTGCCGTTGAACAATTCTTTATTTTTCTGAATCTGTGAGTTATAGGCAAGAAATGTCGGTGGCCCATAAACGACTCTTTTCAGCTAAACTTCAAGCGTACTGTGCTCGTATGAGTATGACAACTGGGGCAAGCAAGTTTACCTTGAGTTGTCCACCCCGACAGTATGCCGTAAGCTGGAAAATCATTAATAGTCCACAACAAAGCAGCCCACATCTGAAAAAATTGTTTACCAACTGCATCATAGGTTCTCACACTAGATTCCCACAACAAATTTAACTCGTAGATCAAGGGTTGAAGGTACACGTCGATATTTTTTCCAGGAGATGATGGACCGTCGATTAAAAGCACCAACGTAAAATAAGACTGCGTCATAGCCCTCCATGACGGCAGATTGTATATAGACACTACAATGGGCCTAGCTAGTACTGTGAGTACGCTAGCCGCGAACCATCCCAAATGGACTGAAACTGTCGCTCGCAATTCCCAGCCTCACGTTATGAGGGTCTGCGCTGAAAGAAGGATGGTTTTCATCTAAAACTTTCCAAGATATCGAATCTCTAGGATGACTCATTTTTCTCTCTTCACGATGCGCTTTATGGTGCCACTGCATTTCGGATGTCGTCTCCTCATACATAAATAACCTTTGCAGTCTCGGTATTAATGGAAAATGATGAAGAATCTTCACGGGCACATCACTCGATTGAGGGTCTTTCTTAGACTTGAATCGACTGGTCCCGCACACGGGGCAGTTTCTGAGTGTGGCGTGTTCATTCCGGAACAAAACACAATCATTCTCACATGCATATATCTTATGGTACTTCAAGCCGATATTTGTGATTATCTTTTGCGTCTCATGCCAGCTCGGTGACACTTCATTTCCGTCAGGAAAAGCTTCTTTCAGCAGTTCTAGAAGATCGGTGAAAGACTGGTCACTCCATCTATTCTTGCACTTGATCTGGAAGATACGTACAAAAATGACAGTTTTGAAAACCCTTTGCAATTTGGATATAGCGGGATTCTAGAGTCAGTCTTGTACTTCTCCAATAATAAGGGTCCAGTGCTTTACGTATCATAATGAATTCCTGCGGTATTTATAAGCTCATCCATGTCATCGATCGACGCGAATACAGCATCATCTTCTTCGACGGCTTTGTCTTCTTCAAACTGCCATTTCTCTTCTTCCTCTTGTTCTACTATCCCTTACTACTCTACGATTTCCGTTTTGATGAATTCGTTTTCCGTCTCTTGCACCCATGCCTCGTCTCCTGTTACAATGACTTTTCTCCATGAAGCTCCCACGTAGTGTAATCTTTAACGAAACTGTATCTCATGATGTGTAACTCAATTTCCAATTTCTTGAGCAATCGCTTATTCATACACTTAGAGTAAGGATAATAGATTTCGTGCTCTCTCGGTAATCCAAAACGTGCGTAGGCAAAATCGGTGAAAAAGTTAACACCATCAACGAAAAAGCGGTTGACTCTCAAGGGAGCATCGACATACATCCAACTCTTATCGTAGAGGTACGATAATGCCATATTGGAACAGTCCGGACGAAGCAAGGTTCCTATAGACAAGACGTATCAGATTAAGATTTCTTGACAGATACGCGATAGACGGAATACTAAGAAGCGTTAGTACTAGGTTTAATTGATGACTTGGTTAATTTAAGTTTCAATTGACGATTTAGCTATAAAGATTATCAAGGACCAACAGCAAATGCTCATAGGTAGAGAGTTGGATTCTTCTACTAAGAAAGATGATGATATTAAATGTTGTATATTGGATATCGAGAGTAGCGGTTGTCGGGGGTAAGGCACCTATCCCATTAAGAATGCATAAAATATACACCCATTCGCTTGTGCTTTCATCCGTTTCGAGAAAATTTCGGCAGCACCTCCCCACTGTTCTCTGAGTATACTGTAATAGAAAAGATAATCGTTTTAATGCTGTCAAAGAACATTGAAACGAGCATCTAATCTATCGCTGTACATGGAGAACCAGCGGAAAGGTACTGATGAAATATCTCGAAACGAATGAAAAACACAAGTGAATGCAGGTATCTGCTTTATACATTCCAAACTTGTCCACACGGGACATATCTATCGGTTATCATACGATTGAATATTAATTCTTCTCATATAGACTACGCGACGGTTGTTAGAAACCGAATGATACCGTCCGATATTTAACAACCTTTGTATAGTTTTATGTCACGACGAACATCGCACGTATGTTAACCGATAGATAGGAACTAAGTTGCGTTTTGATTTTCACATAAGACTATCAATGAGAATATGAAAATTTCATATCATCTTCGAGTTTCATACACTTAGTTTAATATTTAATTTGGATTGGTTTTACGTTTACGTATCAATTTAAAGGTTTCGAAGTTTTGGTTTAGAATACAGTTTTTTAAAATTAAGGGTTGTCTTAATCGAGTTTAAGATTTTGGATTTAGGTTTGGGGTTAGGGTAGGTTTTGACAAGAGTTCAATATAGAGGAGAATGATGATGAATTAATGTTTGGCCTTATTTGTATGTGTGTGTGTGTGTTTGTGTGTGTGTATGTGTGTGTGCGCGCGCGCTTGTGTGTGTGTGTGTGTCTATGCTTATGTGTGTTCGCGTGCACACACAAAAACGAGCGCACACCCCTTAAGCAACCCATTTCTTTCATTTTACTAAATTACACTAAAATATCCTTAACTATTCACGGTTTTTCACTAAACTACCTTAAATTAACTAAATTACTATAAATTTCACTAAAATACCCTTAACTATTCTAGTTTTTCACTAAACTATCTTCAAAATTTAACTAAACGATTTCTCTTAGTAAATAAACTAAATTACTATAAATTTCATTAAAATATCCTTAACTTTTGTTGTTTTCACTAAAATATCATTAAAATTTTCAATAAAAAATCCCCATTTGCTCAATGTTATTTATTTACACTAAAATACACTTAACTATTGTTGTTTTTCACTAAAATACCCTTAACTATTGTTGTTTTTCACTAAATTGCCTACAAAAAGTCGCTAAATTACCCTAGCCCTAAACTTAACACTAGCCTTAACCATAAACCCTAACCTAACCATATCCCTAATCCTAATCATAACCCTAATCCTAATCCTAACCATAACCCAGACCCTAATCCTAATCATATCCCTAACACTAATTAACCCTAACCCTAATCATATCCCTAACACTAATTAACACTAACCCCCTAACCCTAACCCAAATCATTACCCTAACCCTAATTAACTACAATATATCACGGCCTTAGCCCCTAATTAACCCTAACCCAAATCATTAATCCTAACCTTCAACCTAACCCCCTAACCCTAACCCAAATCAGAACCCTAACCCTAACAAAATTGATAGTTAAATTCTTGAAATTGAAAAAAATCAAATTCAAAATTTATGAAAATTAAATTTAAAATTGAAGAAACTAACCTGCGGCGGCGGCGGCAAATCGATGAAAAATCAATGGTGGCGAAGCTCGAGGCGGCGAGCGCGGAAGTGAGGAGCTCGATGAGCGTCGGCGGTTTGGTATCGATGCGGTCAGCGAAGCTCCAGACGAGGTGCGCGTCTGGGTCCGGCGAGGAGGGGGTGGAGATCGTCGGAGGTAGCGACGAGATGCCCAGCGGTGGCGACGAGAGGCCAGGCGGCGGCGACAACGAGAGGATAGGGGCGGGAATTTTTTTTTGTGAGGGAAATGAATAGGGTCGAGGAAAAAAGGTGGGATAAGGGGATTTATCTGCAGTGAGTTTTGGGCCCGCCATAATTTTTATTTATAGCGGTCTAAACCGTGACCATAAGTTGGTCATTGGTAAAACCGTGACTAAATGCCCATTACTACTGGGCACATTTGTAGTAGTGAATAGATTAATTATGTGGGGTGCTGAGGTATTTTGAGTGTGAATTCAACGAAATCTCAGGAGTCCTCCTAGTACATGAATTGATGAATACTGACACAATTTACAATCATGAGGGCTCGTGTTTCCTTTCCCCTAGATGATAGCCTGCTGGGTTTGGAATACTTCAATGACGATTGAAGTCCCATTACTAACACTTAATTCAGGCCCATGATTTCTTGCCGCTGAATTACAACCTTGGGTTTGAGAATACTTTTTACATTGGTTGGCATTCACTCTTAAATTGTCGTTAGGATAGTTTACCTTATAGAGACCCCACTAGGACACATTGTCTTTTCCATTCATGCTCAGCACTTTCACTTATCACATGCTGCGTTGACCAACAAATGTTATACCATATTACCATGCTCATGTATCATTTAGATTGCCATGTACACTACCATGTCATCCTTATTCACATGTTCATGATTTTCCATTTCATACCATATTTCATGTCGCCTTGCACTTTTTTTAATATAAATTTACACCTCTTTTGGGGACTTTCCTCACGCAAGTTCGCTGATGGGCATTTCACCTTATTTTCTTTCTATCTTTGGAATGTTCGTTAGATGACCTTGAGTTAGAGGGATAGAAGCAACGGAAGAAGAGTACAATCACCTTGCATCACAAGCGGACGACTAGTTTCCTTTCTCGCTTTTCATTTCTGTATGCCTCTTGTTTAAGGCTTATTCATGTTATCATTTCTTATATTTTGCACATCTTGTTATATGTTGAACACTGTGGAATTTTGAATGTTATAACTAGCTGTTGGATTTCATTCTATTGTTTACCCTTATTGTATTTTATATTAGTTATAAATACTTAGCATATTCGTTTCGAGAAAAGACCTTCTCGGAATAAATATGTCGCAGGCTTATCACGTGACCGTTACCACTCTTTTAGGAAGCGGGACGTGACATTATGCATTCGATTCCTACTCGGTCTAGACTTGGGTTGCATGCTCGTGCATCTCGGCTAGATACTCATGCATCAGACACCCCGGGTTGAAAGGAACTCGACATCGAGTTCGACTCTTCCTGTTTCTTGGCGCAGCATTTTTCATCTCGATGAAGTTGATCGAAGATTGATCCATACATATTAAATCTTCAACTTCAAATTCAGTCTGTCTTCAATACTTGTTTGCTGTTGCTTTATATTTCATATTCATATTTTCTATCTCGGCTTGAACCTTTTTGAAAGCATCTGAATACGTTTGGTCATGTCATTGGCATCTCCATGAAACTTCACATCTCTTATAAATTTAGTCCATACAAAATAATGCTCCACCGAAACAATGTTCTTATCTCGGTCGAAATTTTCAGCCAAACCTTCATTTGTTACTTTCCAAAATCATTGCATCCCGAAATGAGAAATTCGGCACGCACAACTGGCTCACTTTGAAAACAAAGCCATCGACAAGCATATAATCATCAAATTATCCTGCTTTACAATTTGCCCAAATTTCACCGAAATTTTCATCTTCTTTGTAGAATTCTTTCAATTGATCAAATCCGATAACTTTGTCTCGCAAAGTCGACAAAAGTGAAACTCGTCGGTTCAACGTACCAGCTACTTTGTTTTGATGATTCGTTAAAACTTCTACAGGAACGAGATTAATATGATTTAAAAATTCTTGGTCAAGCAGAGCTTCTTTTGGCATGATATCTAAAAACTCATAATGTAGAATCTCCAAGTTCGGTAGATAACATGAAATCTCCTCCAACGTCTTCAAAGTATACATCTCACGATTTTGCTCGACCGCTTCAATGAATTCGGCATGATTAAGAAAATTATTATAAGCCGAATTAATGTTGCCCCTCTTCTCTGAGTTCGGCCAACCCTCTTCATTCTCACTCTTTCAGCCATTCATATCTCGCCAAATCCAAAGAGACTCTCCATGATCACCATAAGTAATTTTGTCGGCCTTATCATCATCATATTCATCATCAATCGGTATCAGAGCGTAGGCATCGTTATATTCTTGGTAGGAAATGAATAACCAATGGCACACCATCGGCGTGGGCGTGTTGCACAACAACGCGAGCGGGAATTGTGAGATATCGAGATCGAAGAATTTCGAAGGCAAGTTCAATGACTAACGGCGACTATCGAGTCCGCTAACCTTCGAGGGCCAGATGATAACAGTTCGAAGGCCAATTGATGAGGATCGGCCTACAGAGGCTCGATGATCAACACGATCTCTAACTCTCAAGAGAAATTATAAGATCAAAACACTAAATAATCAAGGAAGAGGTATGATCGTCTCTCCTTAAACATAAAAACCGCACCTTTTCTTTTACTAACAAGCAATCATTTTTCAATAATCAATTCCTAATTTAGATCCATCACAATCAATTTCAAATACCTTACCGAAGTAAGGAAGTGCAAGTATTGGAGTTTCAGTGATTTTCTATTTAATCAACTCAAAACTCTCATCGGCGTTCTTCCCCCACTCGAAAGTATTCCCCTTTAAGCATTCAATCATCGGCGCCATCATCGTACTAAAATTCTTTATGAACCGCCAATAAAACGATGCTAAACCATGAAAACTACTCACTTCATGAATAGATGTTGGCGTCGTCCATAAAGTGATAGCTTCTACTTTCTCTGGATCAACTTTCACCCCTTCGGCTGAAACTATGTTACCTAAGAAAACTAAACTATCGGTAACAAGCTCACACTTCTTAAGATTCACAAACAATCTCTGCTCTCTTAGGGTATATAAAAATCTGCCGAACATGTTCAACATGCTGCTCTAAACTTCGGCTATAAACCAAGATGTCATCAAAATAAACTACCACAAACTTTCCAATAAAAGGTTGAAACACTTGTTTTATAAGTCACATAAAGGTACTCAGCGCATTAGACAGTCCAAACGGCATAACAAGCCACTCATATAACCCATCCTTCGTCTTAAAGGCTGTCTTCCACTCATCTACTCGCCGAATCCTAATTTGGTGATGCCCACTTCTCAAGTCGATCCTTGAGAATACATTTGAACCTGAAAAATTATTTAGCATATCATCAAGCCGAAGCATATGAAATCAATATTTTACCGTGATTTTGTTGATAGCTCGGTAATCGATATGCATTCGCCATGATCCATCTTTCTTTGGAACAAGTAACGCCGGCACTGCACAAAGACTTATGCTCTCCTTCAAGTATCCTTTTTGCATCAAATTCTCGATTTGCCGCCGTAATTCTTCATGCTCTTTTTATGCCATACGATAAGCTGGTTTATTTGATAAGACTGCCCTCGTAATGAAATCGATATGATGCAGAATATCTCGGTCAAGTGGTAACCCAGTAGGCAAGTCTTTTGGCATGACATCTAAAAACTCTTCTAAGAGACCCTCCAAGATTGGTGGATTGCTCGGTTGTTCCTTATTAGCCTCCAACACCATTAAAGCATACATCTCATAACTTTCCTCAGCCGCCTCTATAAACTCGGTATGACTAAGAAAATTATTAACTGAGTTTTTGTTACGCTCTCCTTCAATTTTTGACGGCCCCAAAGTAATCTTTATTCCATCCTTACTGAAAGAGTAAGTATTCTTGTACCCATCATGTACCACTCGTCGGTTGAATTGCTATTGTCAACCAAATAGCAAGTGACACGCACCAATCAGCACTGCATCATACCATAACGAATCCTAATAATTCTTGCTGATAGAAAATGAAACTAAACACTTCACGATGACCGATATAGCGTTTCCCTTTCAAAGCTAAGTGAGTCGATATGGTTTTTCTCACACTACTACAAATAAGGGTTGTCCCTACGGATTTATCCGTAGGGGCAAACCACTGCCCCTACGGATATATCCGTAGGGACAAGAAAATACCCTGTAGGTGCGAACGCCGTAGGTGCAAGTCTTAGCCTTGAACATACCCCTACGGTCAAAAAATTGCCCCTACGGAGTAATGTGTAGGTCCAGTTGTCCCTACGGATCAGTCTGTAGGGACAAAAAAATTATTTAATTTATGTGTTTATAAAATAAATTAGGTGTCCCTACGGACTTATCCATAGGGCCAAATTGTTGCTCCTACGGACAAGTGCGTAGGTATGAATCTGTAGGGACAAAATATCAGGTATCCTGATACTTTGTCCCTACGGATACCTGTGTAGGGGCATTTGTTTGCCCTTACGGATATATCCATAGGGGCAAGCGTAACCCCTAGTACTGAGATCATAGGGGCAAAATATCAGGTATCCTGATATTTTTCCCCTACGGATAAATTTGTAGGTATATTGTTGGGCCCTACGGTTGAATCCGTAGGGGCAATGTTGGGCCCTACGGATTAATCCGTAGGTACATATTATCAGGGTTTTTTTTTAAAAAGGGCTGCCTATTTTTTTCTCGCCCTGTGCACAATAATATATACATCATATATAAAATTAATCATCACGCAGAACATATATCACAGTATTCATAATCACATCTCACGCATAATATACAAAAGAAATCAACAAGCAGAATATGATATCAATATAAACACGCAAACACCACCAATATCAATATCGTCCAAAATATAGTACAATATGTATCATATAAATAAATACATGTTTAAAATATAAGAATAAAAAAGGTACCCTAGCTTGGTCCAGCTCCACCTCTGATAAACGCCATAATCTGGCGCGCCTGCTCCTCGGATATACTCTGAGTCAATAAATCATGTAATGCGGAGTGTGCGGGAGTCTGAGCGGGCTGTGGAGCTGTAGGAGTGGTCTGCGCAGCCGCCGCCGTGGTAGTGTCTTGCGGAGCCACGGCTGCGGGAGTCTGAGCATGCAGTGGAGCTATAGGAGCTGTCTGCGGAACCACAGCCGATGTAGTGGCTTGCGGAGCCGCAGCCGAAGGAGATGCATGTAGAGGCTCGGCCGATGTACCCTGTCGTGTCTGGACCTACGTGTGTAATAAACGAGTAAGAACTGTGTATTATTCGAATTCGTATCATTATCAAGTTATTTCGAAACCCCAATCTATGTATACTTAGGGACTTAGGCCTCGTTTGGATATCTAGTTTGGAAAACCGTAGTTTATTTTAATTAGATATATATGTATGATTAATCAAATCTAATTCTACAACCAAATAAGCTCAGGCTACGTACTAATATTGGATATGTTGCTATCTACAATATGACATAATATTTTACTATTAAGTAGTATACATACCAACATCTCCTTCAACTCCTGAACGGTGGCCTTCAAGCTCTCCAGTTCTTGCTGGAAACGTCGCTCACTGGAGACGGAGGAAGTAACCGCCGGGGTGGAGTCCAATCTCATATGGGCCCTGCTAGGGCCCAGTCCCCGGCCTCTCTCCCAACCTCCGTGGTGCCCTCCGTGTGCGGCGTCCAGGACTGGGGTCAGCAGCATCGGATCGTTCTGTCCAGTAAAATCGATCCCCGATGCCTCGGCCTGCTCAACCACCCGCTCCTACACCTACATTATATCATTTAAATTTGAACCTTTCAAAACTAAAATTTCAAATAGGGGTTGAATAAATATTAACACTTACGCAATACTCCTGGGTAGCGGCATTGGGGTATCGAAGCTCGCCCGTGGAGGGATCTGTCGAGGTGCCGTGGACGGCAAGATATGCGGTTAGCACGCTCGGTGTACCACCTTGCGCCAGGGTCTGAGCTCTCTGCAATATTAGAAAATAACTCTTAATATTAGATATATTAGAAAATAACTCTTAATATTGCATTATATCACAAAGGTCGGTCTATTGTAATTTACCGATAACTCCATGGCATGAGTAATATTCCTCGAGCCACCTGTATAAGTGGGGCGACCCCTCTTCGCCGACTTCCTATTCTCTATATTTTGAGTGGCATGTTTCTGCACTACACATTCACATTTAGTTTTCTAATTAAGCAACACAAAAAAATAAATTATATACTAAACAATGAATTACATATAAAATACATACATGTTTGCGTTGAGAGTCGAAATATTCGCACAATAGAGGCCATGTCTTTACGTCGACTCTCGCAAAGGCCGGAGTAGATAGGAGGGCCGCTCTCTCTGCCTCAGGGGTCGCCATCAACAGGGAGTAGCAGTCGGTCTTCAGCTCATCCATGTTGTATAGGACCTTCGTCTGCATGTCCTTCATCAGGCCATTGTACAGAGCGTGAAGATCGAGCACCCTCCAGGGTGATCAGGGTCGGGTACAGGCTGAAAATCGTAATCCAACTGAAAATACAAAAAAAACATTGTTATTAGATTGCAAGTGTTAATAATAAATATATTGGATAAATCAAATGAAAATATATATTAATACCCGAGCCTGATCTCAGAAGAGGGCGAATGAGCGCCGATGTCGGTCGCCCCACTCAACGTGAAGTGGATAGTTCTTCACAAGCCGGCTCTTATCCCCCATATACCGGCCGAACCTCTCGGCATGATTGCCGGTATAGCGATAATCAGGGGTAAAAAAGAGGGGGAATGCTGTCTCCCCCCTAGCACTGTCGGGCCTCAGCCTGTGGGACTGATTCGGGCCTCGAGTCCCCCTCTGGGAATGGGGAGGCCCTGCGTCTGCAAGAAATATCAAGACAATCAATATTAAGACAAAGTTGTATTAAGAAATCAGGGTTTAACGAAAATTGAAGTGTGATATATACCTCCGGTGACTAAAGCACGAGCTTGGGCCCGGGTAGTAGTACGAGCGGGACGATAGTTCCTCCGGTGAGGAACAGCCGGTGACCCGGATGCGGATGCATCCCCTCCAACTAGAAAATAAACATTGACGCTAAATTTCCATGAAGTTCATATTTATTCTTCAGAGGATATGTAAAATGAATAAATATTTTATATTTATTCATACTAACCTACAGACTGAGCGGAGGGTACGGAAGTGACGGGAGTGGCCCCTGCGTCAGATGCGGAACGAAAGAAGCATTGTGAATGACTTGTTGCTCCATCCATTTAGGCACTTAATCTGGAAAAGTTGGACGAACCGTGAGAGGGTGGAATACTTTGCATTCTCATAAATTGGTTTTCTAGCATCATTCATGAAATTTTCATATTTATCCGCACGCGGTCCTTGACCGGAAGGAATGTCATCTTCGGTACGAATAGATTCACCTAGGGCAGGCTCTACCATATCCTCCATTTTTTCTGATGAAAATAAATTACCGTCTTCTTCTTCTGCTGTATTACCGTCTTCTCCTTCTTCTCCTGCCGCATTATCGTGTTCTCCTTCTTCTTCTGCCGCATTACTGCGTTCTTCTCCTTCCCCGTGATATTTCCAAGTTGTATAAAGTCTAGTAAAACCATATTTTACGATATGAAGCTCTGTCAATTCTACCTTCTGCCAGTACTTATTCTCACATCTATCGCACGGGCAGAGAATTTTCTCTATCACGATCTTATTATTTGCGCGTGCAAATTCAATAAAAGCAGCAACTTCTGCGACAAACTTAGGTTGTATACGTTGTTGCCAATCCACATACATCCAGTCCTTAACTCTGACGTACTCATGGGCCATGTTAGACTGTATAACATATAAAATGTAGGTTATGGTGACTATATTGAGAAATCTAAGAACGGGATGGTTACTGACAAAGGAGAAAATCCGTGTATATGCTTTGTGTGTGCGTTTGTCGTTGAAAAGAATAAATTATCGAACGTATGTTAACCGATAGACGGGGACTAAGTGGCGCTTTGAGTTTCATATATGAGTATCGATGAGAATATGAAAGTTTCATATTATTATCGAGTATCATATATTGGTTTTAACTTGAACATCTTGAATCACTCTCTAATGATGCGTTTGTTGTGTATTCTTGTTGTATGTGTGTGTTTCGGCTGTCGGGGGTAAGGCTTCTATCCCATTAAGAATGTATAGAGCGAACACCCATTCGCTTGTGCTTTCAACCGTTTCGAGTAAATTTCGGCAGCACCTCCCCGCTGTTCTCCGAGTACACTGTAATAGAATAGATAATCATTTCAAAGCTGTGAAAAAATGTTGAAATGAACATCTAATCTATCTTTGTACACGGAGAACCAGCGGAAAGGTACCGACGAAATATCTCGAAACGGATGAAAACACAAGTGAATGAAGGTGTTTGCTTTATACATTCCCAACTTGTCCACACGGGACAAATCTATCGGTTATCATACGATTGAATCTTCTCGTCACATAGACTATACGACGGTTGTTAGTATCGAGCTATACCGTCCTACATTTAACAAACTTCGTATAGTTCTATTTCACGACGAACATCGAACGTATGTTAACCGATAGACGGGGACTAAGTGGCGCTTTGAGTTTCATATATGAGTATCGACGGGAATATGAAAGTTTCATATTATCATCGAATATCATATATTGGAGTATGTTTAGCTATATTTATCTATATATTTATTTGAGATTCTTAACGATAAAAAATTTGGTTGTTACGTGTTGGTAGAGAGATTCTTATGCTTAACGATAAAAACCGCTCGAAAAGTAGTATGTTTAGCTATATTTATCTATATATTTATTTGAGGCAATTCATATCAAAGTTTATTTTTGATAGACATCACTACATCTATGAATCACTTAATTATTCATAATTTAGCTAGGCCATATAATCATCTTATTGTTTAGAAACTTAATGCCCATATATGCAACAAAACAAGTGAATTAGTAGCACAAAAAACTTTCTTCAATACTATATAAAAAAAAACTTTCATTACATTTAAGTACCTCACATAACTCCACATAATTTCATACAAAAGAATCATGAATCCCTCACACTCAAATCACCAAATCTAAACACTTATTCCCATTTGACCCTTACTTTGTTTGTGTGCTTAAACTCATAAACGAACACAATGCTTCCATTCATTCTCTTGACCACAAATCTTTGTACCAACACATAACAACCAAATTTTTTCCACCCAATTTCTCCTTTATAAATCTCTTCAATCCTCTCCACTCTCTCTTCACCAACAAAACCCCCTCTTTTTTGCTCCCATCTCATCCTCTCCCATAAAAGTAAGCTCAATCCAAATCCATTTTCTGAAGAATCAACATCCTTAAACGAAATCAAATCATCTTTAATCTCATAATAACCCTCACTTGTTGTTCCTCTCGCAGTCAAAAATGGCATCTCTCTTATAACATCGACACCGACACCAACCTTCAGACCTTTTCTTTCCCCGTCGCTATTCCGTTCCGTATCTGATACCAAAAATGGTAATTTTTGGCTTTATCGAGTTAAATTTTCCTAAAAATCACAACCCAACCCTAACCCTAGCCCTAGCCCTAGCCCCAGCCGAACCCCAACCCCAGCCCCAGGCGAACCCCAACCCTAACCCCAACCCCAACCCCAACCCCAACCCCAGCTGAACCCCAACCGCAACCCCAGCCCCAGCCCCAACCGCAACCCCAACCCTAACCCTAATGCTAACCCCAACCAATGCCTAACCCTAACCCTCATCGGTACCCAAACCCTGAACCCTAGCCCTAAAATAATCAAAAATTTGTTTAATTGAAGATTTACTAACCTGTGCGGTGGAGGAGACGATCGATCGGTGGTCGACAATCGATGCAATCGGCGACGAGGAAGAACGGCGACGAGATCTGGAACGAGATCGGCGACAAAAGAGAGAGAACGGCGACGAGAACGGCGACGAGATCGGCGACACGGCGGGAACGAGAGATTTGGGGATTTTGGGAGTTTCGCGTGCGAGAGGAGATAATCAGCGTAGGACATTTCTGTACTTTTTTATTAAATCCCATTTAGATGCCCCTACGGATTAGTCCGTAGGTCATTGGTTTGCGAATCCGTAGGGGCAAACAACAAATTACGATTTAATATTTTTAAATTAAAACGCCTGGGACCGTAGAGGCAACCGTCTGGCCCTACAGACTAATCTGTAGGGCCAAAATAAATCTGCCCCTATGGATTTCATTATCCGTAGGGGAAACCCCCTATTTTAGTAGTGTCACTTCTCGGTCTTTAATTGAAACTTATTAACCATCACTCGGACGACAACGTTTTCACAGCTACTATTTCTATGATTACATCGCATACCTTCCCTAGGTCGTACATCGAGTATAAAAGTTGTTATGTCGCAGCCAACCATCATCACCCTCGCTCATTTAGCCATTCATATTGCGCTGAATCACAAGAGATTCTCTATGACCACAATAGGTAATCTCTTCGGCAACTTCATCATCATACTTATCATAGATGGATGATGTCACTTCTTCTTCTTCGCCAACATCCCCCTCTAATATTGTTATGATTCATCAGTTGGGACGCTTGGCTTTGTAATGCGTATATCCCTGACACTTATGGCATTGACCCATCTTGTCTCCTCTGAAACCACTTGGTTTTTTGAGCTTATTGGTGTTTTTTAGGCCAAAATTGAATTATCAGCCTTTCTTTGGAATTCGACCGTTTTTGAGTTGTTTTCGCTCGGTAGTTACATGCCGATGAGGAATCTCCTCCGCTGGCATCGTTATTCGATCTCGACTACTTTTTGGCCTTCAACTGCTTCTTTACTTTAATCGCCAATTTGTATAGATCATTGTATGAAACATATTGTTGGAGCTCGATGATATCTTTAATTTCGGAGTGAAACCCGTCTAAGTATCGAGCAATTGTCTGTTGCTCGGTCTCGGTGACTCCGCATCTCATCATCAACAGATCGAACTTCTTGGTGTACTCTTCGACGGATCGATCTCTTTACCAAAGGGTATGCAACTGAATATAAATTTGTTGCATATAATCCTCCGGCAGAAACTTTTCGCGAAACTACTTTTCCATCTTCTCCCAAATTGAGATCTTTGGTTTTCCAGCTTGCGCGCGTTTGATCTTAAAATTCTCCCATCAAATTGAAGCGTGGCCCTTCAACTTGAGTGTGACCGACTTCACTTTTCCTTCATCGTACATCTTTTTGTAATCGAAGAATCGCTCGATGGTATGCAAGCAATCGATGAAAGCCTCCAGATTGATCCTACCGGAAAACTTCGGTAACACCACCTTTATATCAGATCCCCTGTAGTGGTCGGTTGGATACCAATCTTTACGCCCGATACTCCTTTCGCTGTCGGATCCCAAAACCTGAAGACGGTTTTCATCTTCGAAAAACTATTATCATCTGGCCCTCGAAGGTTGGCGGACTTGATAATCGCCGTTAGTTGTTGAACTTGTCTCCGAAGTTCTTCAATCTCGATATCTCGCAGTTCCCGCTCGCGTTGTTGTGCACCACGCCCACACCCACGGTATGCCATCGTTTCTTCTTCTTCTACCAATAATGCGGCGATGCCTAAGCTCCGTACCAATTGACGATGAAGACGCCGAAGAGATTACTTATTGTGATCATGGAGAATCTCTTGTGGTTCGGCATAATATGAATTGCCAAGCGAGCGAGGATGAAAATGGTTAGCTACAACATAATATCTTTTATACTTGATGTACGGCCTACGGAAAGGTATGCGATGTAATCATTGATGGCGGTAGCTTTGATACTAATTGATGAGGATCGGCCTACAGAGACTCGATACTCAACACAATCTCTAACCCTCAAGAAAAATTACAAGATCAAAATACTAAATAATCAAGGAAAAAGTATGATTGTCTCTCCTTAAATATAAAGGCTGCAGTTTTTTCTTTGCTAACAGGTAATCTTTATTCAATTATCAAATCAATCCCTAATACAATAGTTCTTATCTCTTTAAATAAGAGAATATAATTCTTAACCAAAAAGAAATAAATATTAACTAAAAAGGAAATAACAAACTAAATCTAATTAGATCTAAATAATCTAAACAATTTAAATTGATGTAAATACTCAATTAAATCTCAATTTAAATTGCAATAAATCTTTTCAAATATTAGCCGAATCTTCAATCAAATCTTCACACATCTCTCCATATTCGGCTCGTGCTCGGTCTAGTCTTGACCTTGATTATGCGTTCGAATCCTACTCGGTCTAGACTTGGGTTTCATGCTCATGCATCTCGGCTAGATGATCTTGCATAACTTTCAATATAGTTGAAGTTCCATAAAAAAGGATATCTAAGCTTTCCATCCTGTTAGAATTAATTTAATATTTAAAGTATTGGGCTTACATAAGTACTCATAGACTTCTAATATAATCGAAAAACATATGTACATACTTATGTTATGAGTATGATAACAAAATTTAAAGAAAAAGAAATCAACTCTAATTTGATAACAAAAGTCGTTCAATTGGTAAAAGGACTTCTCGTAAGTGCATGTTTACTATGTTTCCAGTTCAATACTTTTCTAGGTTAAAAATCTTCTTTTTCTTTTTTTCCTCTTTATTTGTAATTATGAAATCCAGAAACTCTTCAGCTCTCAGAGATCTTTAGAGCAATGAGTTCCAACTGCGTATTTGATAGCAGCAGACAAGGCTAAAAATTCGTATGAAGCCATTTTTCATTCATAAATGTATGCTTAAATTTTATGCTGATTCCTTTTTACCTCTTTGAATTATTATTTAGACTTGAAAATTATGTATATAGAAATTTTTAATATGCCTGGCGTAAAGTTAGTATATATTTAACAGGCTAAGAGTACTGCTGCTGAATTGAGACTCAAATCTTATTTGTAGTTATTATTCGTCTTACATAAATTAATTGAGCTGTACTGGTGTCTCCTACTAATTAATTAAAATTTCCGTGTCCGCTGTTGAACCGCTTAGCAGTACTGCTTCATAACTCCAACAAGAGTAGTATCCCCCTACTTCTAATCAACTGATTAGAAATAAATCAAGCATCATTTTTTCGCACGTAGAGTGAAGGGATTCCCTTGAATTATTGATAAAGGTTTAGCAGAGCATGAGACCATAGATTATACCTTGGAACGAGTGTGTGTGTGTGTAGCCTTTGGTTTTCTTTTGGTATACTCAAGTAATTTGAATGTTATAGTTGGGGATATAGGCAAGTAATTTGAATGTCTTAGGTGTCGGTACCACATAGGACAGGTAAGGATATGTAGGATTTACTGTTAGTGGTTCTTAGAAGTGCACCTGGCTTTTCTTCTTCTTCTTTTCTTCTTATTTTGAACGAAGATAAACATCTCCGCGTTTCATGAAGCGAAAGTTTTAAGGAAATTAGTACTTGAAAAGAAAAAAAATGCAACAAAATCCACACCAGTTGGACCACGACATATCCAAACTAAGCAAAAGAAAAACATAAGATACAACTTAATGCCTTGACGATCAAATTCCATAGGGAGTCATGTGCTTATGGCTCGGCAATTATCGTTGTTGGTCTATTCCTCACGACTGCCTACTTCTAAACTTTTCGGCTCTCTGTCCATGTCTGTACGTAGTATCTCTAGCCATCTCCTAAAGTTGCAACGCCATACTTTTCCTAACTCTAGAAGAAGTCACACATATATGTTCAAATCAAAACAATGGTCTCAGTCCAACTTATAATATTCTAGTAATAGATTTTCTTTCATGGTAAAAATCCAATCATTATGTTCCTTCAATATCAGCCAGCAGTTTGCTGAGAATTAAAAAGCACCAAAAAATCAGATCACGCGCGTTTTAAGATGTATCTAGTTCTCCACGACCCCAATGGGTCTTAAAAATTCAGGTAACAATTCAGTCTCAAGCGCACGTGGTTTCTTCTTAATTTAATCTCAAGATCATCAACAACAAATAAGAATAAACACTTCTACCATTCCTTACGAAATTGCCTCTTTTAAAATACTTCTCATCATTGTGGAGACAAAGGCCCTTCTTAATTTCCATGTTCATACTTAGCATGGGTAAGCCCTCTTGATTTTATTTTATTTTTTGCCAAAGTAAGTCCTCTTGATTGGTATGGCGGTAAATGAGTGGGTTGTGTGAGCGGAAGATGATTTTGATGTCACGGTGGATGTTGAAGAGACCACAGTGACAGTAATTACGGTATTCATAGCCATTTTTGTTGATCCTTGTCCGCAGAATGACATCTGCCCCTTCATGTCTATCACTACGCCGAAACAACATAAAAAAATCTTCTAAAGCTATGCTTGAGAATAATGTGAGTTGTTTTTAATTGAAGTGTGGTAAACTTAATGGGGGTATTTTGTGCAATTAAAACTATTTTTATTTACTGCTCAGGCTGAGATGCCATCTTTAATTATGCAGGATATTTAAAAATATTTATATCCGGTTGAAGCATATATCCAAATAAATAGTTCATAGTTGGCTAATTATACCATTTGATAAAATTTATTTATTCTACTAAATATAAGAGTGAGAAAAATTCCTTAAAGGAAAAAAAAAAAGTGGACAATGACGTTGACAATAATGAATTGTTAATTAGTTATAATTAAATGGCAACGTTTTGAACTCAATGACATTGAAAATTAAATAGCCTTGTATCGTGTCAATGACGTGTGTGTACCAGAAAACGACTTTTGTACTTCCACTTTGAATTGCCAACCGTACGTGTATGTAGCTCTCTAATGTTCTGTAGTTGTTATGTCAGCCCCTTTAACGATCTTTGACTTTCGGCTCAATTTCTTGTTGACAGTGACACGGATTGGATACAATAAGCAGTTCTTTGATCCAAAAAAGCAAAACTCTGGTGGCTTCATTTATTACAAGTATGATACCCTAATCACACTACGTGCGATTTATATCCCTGGCTTACATAGATAATTAGTCAGAGTCATTGCATGCTTCAGCTACTTGTCATCCATTCATATGTTCTTCCCTCTCTCTTTCTAATGTTTCTACGTTGAATAAAAATTTGCAAGCAAACTGTTCTTTAAGTTTTTCGTTGATGTCTTAATGCCCGCGTTATTTAAGTATGTATTAGGGTCAGATCATAAACAGGTGGCGGGAAATTAAGTGTGAGGTTGCCAATTTTAATTTCGAAGGGATCCACGTGATAATTAAGGTTAACTTTTTTAGCTGTATTATCTTGAATTAGAGGGCAGGTTCATGCAAAAATTATAGCTTAACAAATTTGAATTAGAGGTTAGAGAAAAGGATGTTGTGATGTTGACTAGGGGTAGGACTGCTGCTACGATGGAGGTGACTCGTTCCCATGTGGATTAAAAATAATATATGATATAGATATATTTTTTTGGAACTTAAGTTATTTTTGGTTTTGTTGAAACATGGGATGGTTTTTTCTACTTGATGTTATTCCTTATACTTCTAATTCCATGGATCGGAAGAGTATAAAACACACGGAATAAAAAAATTATTAATTTAGTTTAATATATTTTAGTTACTTCCCATAATTATTATAAAACTCCTATTTCCATGTCAATGTCAAACAACAGAATCAACTAATGGATCTCATGACTTCCTTTCGATCTCTTTAATTAAATATATGTGTGCAAGCAAAGACATGAAATAATGTCCAAGATATCTTTCACTTTTCTTTTCCCTTGAAGTTTCTTCAATTTGCTCTACGAAACTTCGATTACTTTGGTTGATCACAAAACAGTAACATAATTTGATGATGCTCACAAGTGTTATTTTCTCAGACACGCGGCGGATGACATGTCCCGAAGGCTATGGAGATGGAATAAATGAGTTGCATTAGAGGCATTCCTCGGGACCTCGTCTCGAAGAAGTGTCCGACCTTTCAGGAGACCTCCCTGAGTACTTTCCACCTTCACCTAGCAAACTACCAATAGCTCGTCTCCGACCTTCCTCGGTGTAACACCCGAGCCCAATACTACTATTTTCAGTTACTGTTTGAGCATAATGTGGTACTCATTTCATTTAGCCTGCTTGATTGTTACTTACTGTAAAATTATACCCGGTAAAGTCATTTCTGCATATAACAAATTTTGGCATCTAAAATAAAATTAAAAATATCCATCTTGGCCTACTTGACACCCCTAACCCCGTTGTAGCGTCCATGCATCGTGTTCTCTTTCCGTTCAGTGAAACGGGTGAGTTTGGATGGCTACGTGCACGTACGTGTGTCCGTTTTGGAGGTATACTTTTTAATCATAAAATACTTAATTTTTAAAATTTGGAACCCGCTTAAAATCCTATTATTTCAATTTCAAATTTTTGGACCCGACCCGGGCGCGATTTGAAAATGTTTTATTTGGCGCCAAAATCCCAAATTTTAATATTCTTTAAACCATAATATATTTCCGTAACCTATATATAATTTACAGTTTCCACTAAATCTTTTAAATATTTTTCCTAAACACCTAAATCATTCATCAACCAATCGAATCCTTCATAATTCCCCTGGGCCCCACCTCACTATTCTCTCTCTCTCTCCCCCATATTCTCTCTCTCTCTTTCTCTCTCTCTCCCTCAAATCTCCCTCTATCTCCTACAGTTTTAAATTCTTCTCCCTCCCCCATATTTTTTTCCTCACGAGAACCCATCCGAGCCCCGTCGTCGCGCTGCCCTAGCCTCGTCCCCGTCGCCGCCGCAACCCCATCGCCGGCACCAACAACGCCGGCCTAGTCGTCTCCGTGCCCTCGTCGCAGATAGGCCACCTCTTCCTCCTTTCCCGTGCGCCTGCACCCTCACCACGACCTTGCCTTCGCCGCTGCAGCCACCGCCGCCGACACCATCACCGGCTTCCTCGTCCTCATCATTCCCTCACCATCCTCGCCCTCTCTCTCATCAACTCCCGAGCGCTTGCTCACCCCGACCAGCGCTACAGCCACCTGCAACCCCCCTGTACACCGTCGGGCCGCCGTCTGTCGCCGCCGACGACCCCGTTCCCGTGTCCCCGGCCTCGCAAGCAACCCTCGGTGAGTTTCACCTCCCCTCCTCTCTTCATTTCTCCTTTTATCTGCTATTTTCTGATCTGTAGTCTCTTTAGTCATTACTGTAGTCCACCGCCGGAGCACCGGTGAAGTCGTCAACCTTCGCAACCTCTCTGCTAATCATCGTAAGCACCCTGCTCAGATCCTCTTTCCCTCCTTCTTTATATTCCCTTGTGTTTCTGTTCTCCCGTGTTTCATATCTTGATGTTTCATTCACTGTTCACCTTTTCGCTGGAATCCGACGACGCCGACGACGTGATCCGACGTTCCAGCGAGGTACCCCGATTCGTGTGGTTCCACTGTTCGTTGTTTGGGTTCAATCCGTGAACCGTGCGTCCGTCGCGAGTTTCCCCGCCGACGTTCCGTTCCGTTTTTCCCGGTTCGCGACCCATTGAGGCAAGTACCCCTTGCTACATGCTATACAATATTTACCTATATATTGTGACACCCTAAAACTGTAAATTTAGTTTTGGTACAATCATTTCTCATTTTCCGTGTACAGTATTACATTATATCATTTTACCGTTAAACTTGGAACCTACAGTTGCAAATTGAACCTAATAACCATATTTACCTGTTTAATCACATTTCTTAATGTTAACATAGCTTGTGGCATTTATCCCTGTAGTTCTGTTCCTTTCGGACACTTGTATGCATTTAACCTGAAATAGCTGTACTGAACCGTTACATAAATCATTGCACCTCTAAGGGTTCTTAAACCTGTTAACATGACTAAACGGCTATATTGGTCTTACTGCACTCTTGTAATCATCTCTGTAACAAATTGATATCTGTATTGCAAATTGAATGAAACTGCTTATTACTTAATTCATTGCTTATCTCATGTTGTTAATACCCATGTTTGATTATATATCTGATTGTGAGCACACCCACGATATTGCTTACATCTTGACCTGACATTGCCGCACATATATATATTGATATACCTGACATGGTACCGTATACTGTTGACTTGACCTGATGTACCATGACCCGACCCGTTACCTGATATTGTGTCTAATGCCAACAAACCTGACATGTAGTCCTCAAGGACCGTTCCTGTTGTCTATCCAGACAAACCTTCTTTTACTTGATCCTGTGTTGGCATTAGTTCTTGATTACTGAATACCTGACTCGACATACATAACTTGGGGGTATGGGGAAATCAAAGGTGAAACCTGACTTGTAACTCAACAGTTCGATACCTGTTCTGATCAGTCTTACGGGCTAGGCCAGCCTCGGAGTGATGATGCTGACATCACTCGCCCATCCTGCTACCTGCTACTGCCTAGCGGCATGTCTCGGATTTAGCCCCGAGGGTCTTGACCGTGGTCCCGGGCATGCACGGGATACTATTGAGTTACATCGATGATTCATCAATTTGGTTTCAAAGACTCTAGAATAGAAAACCTGATAGAACAGTTTAGTTACCCACTGCACACTACCCTGCACTGCTTGATTCACATTATTACTACTCTCGTTTTATTCATGTTTATATTACATTGCCTGCTACACTGTTCATATTATATTACTTGATGACATGACGCGCTGACGTCTGGGTTTTGCATGGCCCAGATTCCGTACCGCTGTTGCAGTCCGAGCAGGAGTACTTCAGCCAGCAGGCTGAGCTGTGAGTTCTGTAGTAGTTAGTTTTATTTCCTGCATTTATTTCCTGATGTGAGCCCGCATTATGGGACATACATTTCAGTTATTTGTATTGGATCATTTGCTTCCGCATTTATTTATTATTGACTCCTGTTATTCTGGATTATGGATATGTTTTAGACAGTTTTATCTTGTTCTTGATATCTCTACAGCCGTAATGTGACTGTGGATGGATACTTCCTACCCACAGGTAGCATGGTTGGCTATGTCACGTGCCCAATCTAGCGTATTCTAGGAAGCGGGGCGTGACATGGTTCTTTTGGTATCAGAGCCATAAGTTAGTTGGGTTGATTCTTTTGTAGTTGGGTATTGTACCCAATCCACGAATCAGAATACCCGTGTTTAGGAAACATGTCCTGCCACTTTGCCGTTTACCATTCTTGAATCACATTCTTCCTGATTATATCTTTTACGATATGCAAACTTCCTTTGCATGTCGACTCGAAAAACCTGATTTCTTGTTATCTCTAGGACTTAGGCGACTTGGGTGGAGTTAAGTAATTGTGGCTATGATACCACGGCATAGTTACAATGCGGTACTCTATTTAAATATCTTGGAGTTCTAGCCTTGATCTATATATTGAATCTATCATCATGCTAATGTTGGGTGTTTTGATTTCAGGAATATGGCAGATAAGAATTTGAAGACGTACCAGAGGCGTGTGGATGAAGCCGCCATGCTTGGAGTGATAAGGGGAATGCTGGAGAATCAAAAGAGACAGACCGAGCTGATCCAGCAGCAAGCAGAATCATTCCAGGAAGGTTTGCGGACCGTTCAGCAGTCTGTAGACAGGGTTGAAACTAAACCAGTCGACCGAGTAGGGACCGTGGCAGATTTCAGGCGTTTGGGTCCGTCTACATTTACTGGTTTGGAGGAGCCGTTGCCAGCCGAGCAGTGGCTAGTTGACACGGAGAATTTGCTGATTGCGGCACAGATTCCAGATGACAAAAGAGTGGATTACGCTCGAGAATGGTGGCTTGTTGAGGAGACCCGCTTGCCCAAGCCGATCAAGTGGGCGGATTTTTTCTAAGAGTTTCCTAGAGAAGTTCTTCCCGCGGACTGCACGAGAGGAAATGGAAGAGAGGTTTATTGGGCTAAGGCAGAATGGAGCACCCGTGGATGTGCATGCAGCAGAATGGACGAGACTCAGCAGTTTCGCTGGACCTTTAGTTGCCAACGATGCAGACAGGGCACGAAGGTTCATGCGCAGTTTGGATGTGGACATCCAGAGGCAGATTGTCTCCCTGGGTTTGACTACTTTCTCACAGGTTCTTACAGCAGCCCGGGAACAGCAGAGCTTATCTGGGATGAAAGGGAGTTTGCAGCAGACAGCAGTTGCGGCAAGGAAGCCCGCATTTGTACCTAACCGAGCTCATGGTCGCAAGGGTATTCCAGTGGACCGTCGAGGTGTAGCACCCATGAAGAAGCCTGTGATCGTTGATCGAAGAAAGAGCGTGAATTGTGACTACTGCCGTTTACCTGGGCACGTGCAGAAGTCTTGTCGAAGAAGGCTGGGACTTTGTTTGGTTTGTGGAGCGGCTGATCACGCAGTTGGTGCCTGTCCGTCGAAGCTTCGTACGAGGGATGATATTCAGAAGCCTCCGCAGAGACCGTTCCAGGGGCAGAAACAGCTGACTCAAGGACCTAATCAGGCTCGAGCTTTTACCTTGACAGCTGAGGAAGCTAAGGCATCAGGAGAAGTCGTTTCAGGTATTCTACTTGTTCATGGTTTTCCCGCATTGGCATTATTTGATTCTGGTGCATCCCATTGTTTTATGTCATCCAAGTTTATAACTACACACTCGATTGCTTGCACGACCCTGTCTAGTTTCTGGGACATACACACTGGGAATGGAAAAATCATATCTAGTAGGGGATGTAAAGATTGCACAGTTGTTGTGTGCGGACGGGAGCTTTTTGCAGATTTCTTGGTGATTGATACGGGCAGCTATGAAGTCGTCTTGGGAATGTATTTTCTTGGCACTTTCCACGCTTACATTGACTGTAGGGCAAAGAAAGTAATTTTCCAGATTCCCGGACATCCCGAGTTTACCTTCACTGGAGGGAGCAGTTCTGTCGGGCCAGTCGAGTTTAGGGCTAGGCCGACAAACAATAATCTTACAGCAATGGAAGTTGATAATAGTGAAGGGCCGGCTGTTGTTCGTGATTTTATGGATGTATTTAAAGATATATCGGGTTTACCGCCGAAGCGAGACGTGGAGTTCGCAATTGATCTTATTCTTGGTGCAGCGCCAGTATCCAAAGCGTATTATCCAATGGCACCAGTAGAGTTGGAAGAAGTTAAGAAACAGGTTGCTGAATTGCTTGAGAAGGGTTGGATTTGAAGCAGTAACTCGCCTTGGGGAGCTCCAGTTCTTCTAGTAAAGAAGAAGGATGGCACAAGAAGAATGTGCATCGACTATCCAGAATTAAACCGGGTGACTATTAAGAACAAGTACCCGATCCCTCGCATTGGAGAACTTTTTGAGCAGCTTAGTGGCGCGAGGGTATTCTCGAAGCTGGATTTGCGATCCGGATATCATCAGGTTCGAGTGAAAGCAGAAGATATTTGCAAGACGGAGTTCTGAACTCGGTATGGACATTATGAATACTTAGTGATGCCCTTCGGAGTAACGAATGCACCGGCAGTATTCATGGACTTGATGAACCGAATCTTTTCACCGTTCTTGGACCAGTTTATCGTGGTCTTCATTGACGATATTCTGGTTTACTCAAAGAGTTTTGAGGAGCATACCGAGCATTTGAAGATCGCACTGCAGACGTTGAGACAGGAGAAATTGTATGCGAAGATGAGTAAGTGCGAGTTTTGGCTGGAGAAAGTGAAGTTTTTGGGGCATGTTGTGTCGGGCAATGGAATTGCCGTCGATCCCGAAAAGATTGCAGCCGTTCGTGATTGGCCAATTCCAAAGAATGTTGCGGAGATAAGAAGCTTTCTTGGGCTCGCCGGATACTACAGAAGATTTGTGGAGAACTTTGCTCGTCTGGCAGAGCCGTTGACCAAGCTTACGCGCAAGGAGGTACCTTTTGTATGGACGGATAAGTATGCATTAGCTTTCGAGACGTTGAAGCAGAAGTTGATAACCGCCCCTATTCTGACCGTCCCAGACAATTCCGGAGGATTGGTGATTCACAGCGACGCATCTGGGATAGGATTGGGATGTGTTTTAATGCAGCATGGGAAGGTTGTAGCGTACGCATCGAGACAATTGAAGACCCATGAGAAGAATTATCCAACTCATGACTTGGAGCTTGCGGCTGTGATTTTCGCTTTGAAGATTTGGAGACACTACCTTTTGGGCGAAAGGGTCGAAGTTTTTACAGATCATAAGAGCTTGAAGTATGTGTTCACACAGAAGGAGCTTAACATGAGGCAACGTAGATGGTTGGAGCTGATGGCTGACTACGATCTTGATCTTAAGTACCATCCGGGGAAGGTTAACGTTGTGCCGGATGCGCTTAGTCGGTTACCAGCAATTCAGGTGTTAACTACGCAAAAGGAGATCGTTGCAGATTTCCGAAGATTTTACTTGGAGGTTGTGCTACCGCGTTCTACGGGATAGTTGATGCAGCTGCAAGTACAGTCGTCTTTGATTGAGAAAATTAAAGCAGCACAATCGCAGGATCCAAGACTGCAAAAGTTTCGAGAGCAGGTTGAAGCCGGACTACGAACAGATTTACTGATTCACGAAGATAGTTCGTTGAGGTATGGTAGCCGTTTATGTGTGCCAAAGGGAGATGTTCGTGAAGAGCTTGTGAAGGAGGCACACAGTTCAGCTTATTCTGTGCATCCAGGAGGCACAAAGATGTACCGAGATATTCGACAGCATTTCTGGTGGGAAGGCATGAAGCGGGAGATTGCTCGCTTTGTGGCCAAGTGCTTGGTGTGTCAGCAAGTTAAGGCGGAATATCAAAGGGTTGCTGGTTTATTGCAACCACTTCCGATTCCTCAGTGGAAGTGGGAACATATAACCATGGATTTCGTGACGGCTTTACCGCGGAGTCCAAAAGGCAACAATGCTGTATGGGTAATTGTTGATCGGTTGACCAAGGCAGCTCACTTTATTCCTTTCCGGGTTGGTCAATCAACAGAGAGCTTGGCGGAGCGGTACATGCAGGAGATTGTAAGATTGCATGGAGTACCGGTGAGCATCGTGTCCGATCGGGACACTCGGTTCTTATCACACTTCTGGAGGAGTTTACAGGAAAGTTTGGGGACTCGATTGAAATTTAGCACAGCTTATCATCTTCAAACTGATGGCCAGTCGGAGAGAACGATCCAAACTCTTGAAGATATGTTAAGAGCATGCATGTTGGATTTCAAGGGTTCGTGGGAGGATCATCTACATTTGGTGGAGTTTTCTTACAACAACAGTTTTCAGGCAACTATCCAGATGGCTCCGTTTGAAGCTTTGTATGGTCGTAAATGCCGTTCACCTGTTTGTTGGGATGATGTCAGTGAACGAAGATTGTTGGGACCAGATTTGGTTGTGCAGACAGTTGAGAAGGTTAAAACTATCAGGAATCATATGAAGGCAGCTCAAAACAGACAGAAGAGTTGGGTAGACACGTCAAGAAGACCTCTAGAGTTCGCCGTGGGTAATTTGGTGTTCTTGAAGATATCACCGACTAGAGAGGTGATTCGTTTTGGGAGTCGAGGAAAGCTTAGTCCTCGATTCGTTGGACCCTTTGAGATCTTGGAGCGTGTTGGTGAGGTAGCGTACCGTTTGGCGTTACCGCAGTCCTTGGTAAGTGTGCACGATGTGTTTCACGTATCTCAACTATGAAGGTATGTTCGAGATGAAACGCACGTATTAGATCATTCGGAGCTAACAGTACGAGAAGACTTGACTTTTGAGGAGCGACCGGTTGAAATTGTGGATCGAAGGGAAAAAGTTCTTAAGAACAAGGTTATCCCCCTTGTGCTTGTTTCTTAGGGTAATCGCTCGCATGGAGATTCCACTTGGGAACGAGAAGATGAAATCCGGCAAAAGTTTCCTCACCTTTTCCTGGAGTTTTCTATCTTTGTATTCTTGGAATTTCGAGGACGAAATTCTTTTTTTAGTTGGGTATAATGTAACACCCGAGCCCAATACTACTATTTTCATTTACTGTTTGAGCATAATGTGGTACTCATTTCATTTAGCCTGCTTGATTGTTACTTACTGTAAAATTTTACCCGGTAAAGTCATTTCTGCATATAACGAATTTTGGTATCTAAAATAAAATTAAAAATATCCATCTTGGCCTACTTGACATGCCTAACCCCGTTATATCGTCCGTGCATCGTGTTCTCTTTCCTTTCAGTGAAACGGACGAGTTTGGATGGCTACGTGCACGTACGTGTGTCCGTTTTGGGGGTATGCTTTTTAATCATAAAACACTTAATTTTTAAAATTTGGAACCCGCTTAAAATCCTATTATTTCAATTTCAAATTTTTGGACCCGACCGGGGCGCGATTTGGAAATGTTTTATTTGGCGCCAAAATCCCAAATTTTAATATTCTTTAAACCATAATATATTTCCGTAATCTATATATAATTTACTGTTTCCATTAAATCTTTTAAATATTTTTCCTAAACACCTAAATCATTCATCAACCAATCGAATCCTTCATAATTCCCATGGGCCCCACCTCACTATTCTCTCTCTCTCTCTCTCCCATATTCTCTCTCTCTCTCTCTTTCTCTCTCTCTCCCATATTCTCTCTCTCTCTCTCTTTCTCTCTCTCTCTCCCTCAAATCTCCCTCTATCTCCTACAGTTTTAAATTCTTCTCCCTCCCCCATATTTTTTTCCTCACGAGAACCCATCCGAGCCCCGTCGTCGAGCTGCCCTATCCTCGTCCCCGTCGCCGCCGCAACCCCATCGCCGGCACCAACACCGCCGGGCTAGTCGTCTCCGCGCCCTCGTCGCAGCTAGGCCACCTCTTCCTCCTTTTCCGTGCGACTGCACCCTCACCGCGACCTTGCCCTCACCGCTGCAGCCACCGCCGACGACACCATCACCGGCTTCCTCGTCGTCGTCGTTCCTTCACCATCCTCGTCCTCTCTCTCATCAACTCCCGAGTGCTTGCTCACCCCGACCAGCGCTAAAGCCACCTGCAACCCTCCTGTGCCCTGTCGGGCCGCCGTCTGTCGCCGCCGACGACCCCGTTCCCGTGTCCCCGACCTCGCAAGCAACCCTCGGTGAGTTTCACCTCCCCTCCTCTCTTCATTTCTCCTTTTATCTGCTATTTTCTGATCTGTAGTCTCTTTAGTCATTACTGTAGTCCACCGCCGGAGCTCCGGTGAAGTCGCCAACCTTCGCAACCTCTCTGCTAATCATCGTAAGCACCCTGCTCAGATCCTCTTTCCCTCCTTCTTTATATTCCCTTGTGTTTCTGTTCTCCCGTGTTTCATACCTTGATGTTTCATTCACTGTTCACCTTTTCGCCGGAATCCGACGACGCCGACGACGTGATCCGACCTTCCAGCGAGGTACCCCGATCCGTGTGGTTCCACTGTTCGTTGTTTGGGTTCAATCCGTGAACCGTGCGTCCGTCGCGAGTTTCCCCGCCGACGTTACGTTCCGTTTTTCCCGGTTCGCGACCCATCGAGGCAAGTACCCCTTGCTACATGCTATACAATATTTACCTATATATTGTGACACCCTAAAACTGTAAATTTAGTTTTGGTACAATCATTTCTCATTTTCCGTGTACAGTATTACATTATATCATTTTACCGTTAAACTTGGAACCTACAGTTGCAAATTGAACCTAATAAGCATATTAACCTGTTTAATCACATTTCTTAATGTTAACATAACTTGTGGCATTTATCCCTGTAGTTCTGTTCCTTTCGGACACTTGTATGCATTTAACCTGAAATAGCTGTACTGAACCGTTACATAAATCATTGCACCTCTAAGGGTTCTTAAACCTGTTAACATGACTAAACGGCTATATTGGTCTTACTGCACTCTTGTAATCATCTCTGTAACAAATTGATATCTGTATTGCAAATTGAATGAAACTGCTTATTACTTAATTCATTGCTTATCTCATGTTGTTAATACCCATGTTTGATTATATATCTGATTGTGAGCACACCCACGATATTGCTTACATCTTGACCTGATATTGCCGCACATATATATATTGATATACCTGACATGGTACCGTATACTGTTGACTTGACCTGATGTACCATGACCCGACCCGTTACCTGATCTTGTGTCTAATGCCAACAAACCTGACATGTAGTCCTCAAGGACCGTTCCTGTTGTCTATCCAGACAAACCTTCTTTTACCTGATCCTGTTTTGGCATTAGTTCTTGATTACTGAATACCTGACTCGACATACATAACTTGGGGGTATGGGGAAATCAAAGGTGAAACCTGACTTGTAACTCAACAGTTCGATACCTGTTCTGATCAGTCTTACGGGCTAGGCCAGCCCCGGAGTGATGATGCTGACATCACTCGCCCATCCTGCTACCTGTTACTACCTAGCGGCACGTCTCGGATTCAGCACCGAGGGTCTTGACCGTGGTCCCGGGCATGCACGGGATACTATTGAGTTACATCGATGATTCATCAATTTGGTTTCAAAGACTCTAGAATAGAAAACCTGATAGAACAGTTTAGTTACCCACTGCACACTACCCTGCACTGCTTGATTCACATTATTACTACTCTCGTTTTATTCATGTTTATATTACATTGCCTGCTACACTGTTCATATTATTTACTTGATGACGTGACGCGCTGACGTCTGGGTTTTGCATGGCCCAGATTCCGTACCGCTGTTGCAGTCCGAGAAGAAGTACTTCAGCCAGCAGGCTGAGCTGTGAGTTCTGTAGTAGTTAGTTTTATTTCCTGCATTTATTTCCTGATGTGAGCCCGCATTATGAGACATACATTTCAGTTATTTGTATTGGATCATTTGCTTCCGCATTTATTTATTATTGACTCCTGTTATTTTGGATTATGGACATGTTTTAGACAGTTTTATCTTGTTCTTGATATCTCTACAGCCGTAATGTGACTGTGGATGGATACTTCATACCCACAGGTAGTATGGTTGGCTATGTCACGTGCCCAATCTAGCGTACTCTGGGAAGCGGGGCGTGACATGGTTCTTTTGGTATCAGAGCCATAAGTTAGTTGGGTTGATTCTTTTGTAGTTGGGTATTGTACCCAATCCACGAATCAGAATACCCGTGTTTAGGAAACATGTCCTGCCACTTTGCCGTTTACCATTCTTGAATCACATTCTTCCTGATTATATCTTTTACGATATGCAAACTTCCTTTGCATGTCGACTCGAAAAACCTGATTTCTTGTTATCTCTAGGACTTAGGCGACTTGGGTGGAGTTAAGTAATTGTGGCTATGATACCGCGGCATAGTTACAATGCGGTACTCTATTTAAGTATCTTGGAGTTCTAGCCTTGATCTATATGTTGAATCTATCATCATGCTAATGTTGGGTGTTTTGATTTCAGGAATATGGCAGATAAGAATTTGAAGATGTACCAGAGGCGTGTGGATGAAGCCGCCATGCTTGGAGTGATAAGGGGAATGCTGGAGAATCAAAAGAGACAGACCGAGCTGATCCAGCAGCAAGCAGAATCATTCCAGGAAGGTTTGTGGACCGTTCAGCAGTCTGTAGACAGGGTTGAAGCTAAACCAGTCGACCGAGTAGGGACCGTGGCAGATTTCAGACGTTTGGGTCCGTCTACATTTACTGGTTTGGAGGAGCCGTTGCCAGCCGAGCAGTGGCTAGTTGACACGGAGAATTTGCTGATTGCGGCACAGATTCCAGATGACAAAAGAGTGGATTATGCTCGAGAATGGTGGCTTGTTGAGGAGACCCGCTTGCCCAAGCCGATCAAGTGGGCGGATTTTTTCTAAGAGTTTCCTGGAGAAGTTCTTCCCGCGGACTGCACGGGAGGAAATGGAAGAGAGGTTTATTGGGCTAAGGCAGAATGGAGCACCCGTGGATGTGCATGCAGCAGAATGGACGAGACTCAGCAGTTTCGCTGGACCTTTAGTTGCCAACGATGCAGACAGGGCACGAAGGTTCATGCGCAGTTTGGATGTGGACATCTAGAGGCAGATTGTCTCCCTGGGTTTGACCACTTTCTCACAGGTTCTTACGGCAGCTCGGGAACAGCAGAGCTTATCTGGGATGAAAGGGAGTTTGCAGCAGACAGCAGTTGCGGCAAGGAAGCCCGCATTTGTACCTAACCGAGCTCATGGTCGCAAGGGTATTCCAGTGGACCGTCGAGGTGTAGCACCCATGAAGAAGCCTGTGATCGTTGATCGAAGAAAGAGCCTGATTTGTGACTACTGCCGTTTACCTGGGCACGTGCAGAAGGATTGTCGAAGAAGGCTGGGACTTTGTTTGGTTTGTGGAGCGGCTGATCACGCAGTTGGTGCCTGTCCGTCGAAGTTTCGTACGAGGGATGATATTCAGAATCCTCCGCAGAGACCGTTCCAGGGGCAGAAACAACTGACTCAAGGACCTAATCAGGCTCGAGCTTTTACCTTGACAGCTGAGGAAGCTAAGGCATCAGGAGAAGTCGTTTCAGGTATTCTACTCGTTCATGGTTTTCCCGCATTGGCATTATTTGATTCTGGTGCATCCCATTGTTTTATGTCATCCAAGTTTATAACTACACACTCGATTGCTTGCACGACCCTGTCTAGTTTCTGGGACATACACACTGGGAATGGGAAAATCATAGTAGGGAATGTAAAGATTGCACAGTTGTTGTGTGCGAAAGGAAGCTTTTTGCAGATTTCTTGGTGATTGATACGGGCAGCTATGAAGTCGTCTTGGGAATGGATTTTCTTGGCATTTTCCACGCTCACATTGACTGTAGGGCAAAGAAAGTAATTTTCCAGATTCCCGGACATCCCGAGTTTACCTTCACTGGAGGGAGCAGTTCTGTCGGGCCAGTCGAGTTTAGGGCTAGGCCGACAAACAATAATCTTACAGCAATGGAAGCTGATAATAGTGAAGGGCCGGCTGTTGTTCGTGATTTTATGGATGTATTTGAAGATATATCGGGTTTACCGCCGAAGCGAGACGTGGAGTTCGCAATTGATCTTATTCCTGGTGCAACGCCAGTATCCAAAGCGTATTATCCAATGGCACCAGTAGAGTTTGAAGAAGTTAAGAAACAGGTTGCTGAATTGCTTGAGAAGGGTTGGATTCGAAGCAGTAACTCGCCTTGGGGAGCTCCAGTTCTTCTAGTAAAGAAGAAGGATGGCACAAGAAGAATGTGCATCGACTATCGAGAATTAAACCGGGTGACTATTAAGAACAAGTACCCGATCCCTCGCATTGGAGAACTTTTTGAGCAGCTTAGTGGCGCAAGGGTATTCTCGAAGCTGGATTTGCGATCCGGATATCATCAGGTTCGAGTGAAAGCAGAAGATATTTGCAAGACGGCGTTCCGAACTCGGTATGGACATTACGAATACTTAGTGATGCCCTTCGGAGTAACGAATGCGCCGGTAATATTCATGGACTTGATGAACCGAATCTTTTCACCGTTCTTGGACCAATTTATCGTGGTCTTCATTGACGATATTCTGGTTTACTCGAAGAGTTTTGAGGAGCATGCTGAGCATTTGAAGATCGCACTACAGACGTTGAGACAGGAGAAATTGTATGCGTAGATGAGCAAGTGCGAGTTTTGGCTGGAGGAAGTGAAGTTTTTGGGCATGTTGTGTCGGGCAATGGAATTGCCGTTGATCCCGAAAAGATTGCAGCCGTTCGTGATTGGCCAATTCCAAAGAATGTTGCGGAGATAAGAAGCTTTCTTGGGCTCGCCGGATACTACAGAAGATTTGTGGAGAACTTTGCTCGTCTGGCAGAGCCGTTGACCAAGCTTACGCGTAAGGAGGTACCTTTTGTATGGACGGATAAGTGTGCATTAGCTTTCGAGACGTTGAAGCAGAAGTTGATAAGCGCCCCTATTCTGACCGTGCCAGACAATTCCGGAGGATTGGTGATTCACAGCGACGCATCTGGGAGAGGATTGGGATGTGTTTTAATGCAGCATGGGAAGGTTGTAGCGTACGCATCGAGACAATTGAAGACCCATGAGAAGAATTATCCAACTCATGACTTGGAGCTTGCGGCTGTGATTTTCGCTTTGAAGATTTGGAGACACTACCTTTTGGGCGAAAGAGTCGAAGTTTTTACAGATCATAAGAGCTTGAAATATGTGTTCACACAGAAGGAGCTTAACATGAGGCAACGTAGATGGTTGGAGCTGATGGCTGACTACGATCTTGATCTTAAGTACCATCCGGGGAAGGTTAACGTTGTGCCGGATGCGCTTAGTCGGTTACCAGCAATTCAGATGTTAACTACGCAAAAGGAGATCGTTGCAGATTTCCGAAGATTTGACTTGGAGGTTGTGCTACCGCGTTCTACGGGACAGTTGATGCAGCTGCAAGTACAGTCGTCTTTGATTGAGAAAATTAAAGCAGCACAATCGCAGGATCCTAGACTGCAAAAGTTTCGAGAGCAGGTTGAAGCCGGACTACGAACAGATTTACTGATTCACGAAGATGGTTCGTGGAGGTATGGTAGCCGTTTATGTGTGCCAAAGGGAGATGTTCGTGAAGAGCTTGTGAAGGAGGCACACAGTTCAGCTTATTCTGTGCATCCAGGAGGCACAAAGATGTACCGAGATATTCGACAGCATTTTTGGTGGGAAGGCATGAAGCGGGAGATTGCTCGCTTTATGGCTAAGTGCTTGGTGTGTCAGCAAGTTAAGGCGGAACATCAAAGGGTTGCTGATTTATTGCAACCACTTCCGATTCCTCAGTGGAAGTGGGAACATATAACCATGGATTTCGTGACGGCTTTACCGCGGAGTCCAAAAGGCAACAATGCTGTTTGGGTAATTGTTGATCGGTTGACCAAGGCAGCTCACTTTATTCCTTTCCGGGTTGGTCAATCAACAGAGACCTTGGCGGAGCGGTACATGCAGGAGATTGTAAGATTGCATGGAGTACCGGTGAGTATCGTGTCCGATCGGGACACTCGGTTCTTATCACACTTCTGGAGGAGTTTACAGGAAAGTTTGGGGACTCGATTGAAGTTTAGCACAGCTTATCATCCTCAAACTGATGGCCAGTCGGAGAGAACGATCCAAACTCTTGACGATATGTTGAGAGCATGCATGTTGGATTTCAAGGGTTCGTGGGAGGATCATCTACATTTGGTGGAGTTTTCTTACAACAACAGTTTTCAGGCAACTATCCAGATGGCTCCGTTTGAAGCTTTGTATGGTCATAAATGCTGTTCACCTGTTTGTTGGGATGATGTCGGTGAACGAAGATTGTTAGGACCAGATTTGGTTGTGCAGACAGTTGAGAAGGTTAAAACTATCAGGAATCATATGAAGGCAGCTCAAGACAGACAGAAGAGTTGGGCAGACACGTCAAGAAGACCTCTAGAGTTTGCCGTGGGTGATTTGGTGTTCTTGAAGATATCATTGACTAGAGGGATGATTCGTTTTGGGAGTCGAGGAAAGCTTAGTCCTCGATTCGTTGGACCCTTTGAGATCTTGGAGCGTGTTGGTGAGGTAGCGTACCGTTTGGCGTTACCGCAGTCCTTGGCAAGTGTGCACGATGTATTTCACGTATCTCAACTACGAAGGTATGTTCGAGATGAAACGCACGTATTGGATCATTTGGAGCTAACAGTACGAGAAGACTTGACTTTTGAGGAGCGACCGGTTGAAATTGTGGATCGAAGGGAAAAGGTTCTTAAGAACAAGGTTATCCCCCTTGTGCTTGTTTCTTGGGGTAATCGCTCGCATGGAGAGTCCACTTGGGAACGAGAAGATAAAATCCAGCAGAAGTTTCCTCACCTTTTCCTGTAGTTTTCTATCTTTGTATTCTTTGAATTTCGAGGACGAAATTCTTTTTGTAGTTGGGTATAATGTAACTCCTGAGCCCAATACTACTATTTTCAGTTACTGTTTGAGCATAATATGGTACTCATTTCATTTAGCCTGCTTGATTGTTACTTACTGTAAAATTTTATTCGGTAAAGTCATTTCTGCATATAACAAATTTTGGAATGTAAAATAAAATTAAAAATATCCTGCTTGGCCTACTTGACACCCCTAACCCCGTTGTAGCGTCCGTGCATCGTGTTCTCTTTCCGTTCAGTGAAACGGGCGAGTTTGGATGGCTACGTGCACGTACGTGTGTCCGTTTTGGGGGTATGCTTTTTAATCATAAAACACTTAATTTTTAAAAGTTGGAACCCGCTTAAAATCCTATTATTTCAATTTTAAATTTTTGGACCCGACCCGGGCGCGATTTGAAAATGTTTTATTTGGCGCCAAAATCCCAAATTTTAATATTCTTTAAACTATAATATATTTCCGTAACCTATATATAATTTACTGTTTCCATTAAATCTTTTAAATATTTTTCCTAAACACCTAAATCATTCATCAACCAATCGAATCCTTCATAATTCCCATGGGCCCCACCTCACTATTCTCTCTCTCTCTCTCCCATATTCTCTCTCTCTCTCCCTTTCTCTCTCTTTCCCTCAAATCTCCCTCTATCTCCTACAGTTTTAAATTCTTCTCCCTCCCCCATATTTTTTTCCTCACGAGAACCCATCCGAGCCCCGTCGTCGCACTGCCCTAGCCTCGTCCCCGTCGCCGCCGCAACCCCATCACCGGCACCAACACCGCTGGACTAGTCGTCTCCGTGCCCTCGTCGCAGCTAGGCTACCTCTTCCTCCTTTCCCGTGCGCCTGCACCTTCACCGTGACCTTGCCCTCGCCGCTGCAGCCACCGCCGACGACACCATCACCGGCTTCCTCATCGTCGTCGTTCCCTCACCATCCTCGCCCTCTCTCTCATCAACTCCCGAGCGCTTGCTCACCCCGACCAGCGCTACAGCCACCTGCAACCCCCTGTGCCCTGTCGGGTCGCCGTCTGTCGCCGCCGACGACCCCGTTCCCGTGTCCCCGGCCTCGCAAGCAACCCTCGGTGAGTTTCACCTCCCCTCCTCTCTTCATTTCTCCTTTTATCTGCTATTTTCTGATCTGTAGTCTCTTTAGTCATTACTGTAGTCCACCGCCGGAGCTCCGGTGAAGTCGTCAACCTTCGCAACCTCTCTGCTGATCATCGTAAGCACCCTGCTCAGATCCTCTTTCCCTCCTTCTTTATATTCCCTTGTGTTTCTGTTTTCCCGTGTTTCATACCTTGATGTTTCATTCACTGTTCACCTTTTCGCCGGAATCCGACGACGCCGACGACGTGATCCGACGTTCCAGCGAGATACCCCGATCCGTGTGGTTCCACTGTTCGTTGTTTGGGTTCAATCCGCGAACCGTGCGTTCGTCGCGAGTTTCCCCGCCGATGTTACGCTCCGTTTTTCCCGGTTCGCGACCCATCGAGGCAAGTACCACTTGCTACATGCTATACAACATTTACCTATATATTATGACACCCTAAAACTGTAAATTTAGTTTTAGTACAATCATTTCTCATTTTCCGTGTACAGTATTACATTATATCATTTTACCGTTAAACATGGAACCTACAGTTGCAAATTGAACCTAATAACCATATTTACCTGTTTAATCACATTTCTTAATGTTAACATAGCTTGTGGCATTTATCCCTGTAGTTCTGTTCCTTTCGGACACTTGTATGCATTTAACCTGAAATAGTTGTACTGAATCGTTAAATAAATCATTGCACCTCTAAGGGTTCTTAAACCTGTTAACATGACTAAACGGCTATATTGGTCTTACTGCACTCTTGTAATCATCTCTGTAACAAATTGATATCTGTATTGCAAATTGAATGAAACTGCTTATTACTTAATTCATTGCTTATCTCATGTTGTTAATACCCATGTTTGATTATATATCTGATTGTGAGCACACTCACGATATTGCTTACATCTTGACCTGACATTGCCGCACATATATATATTGATATACCTGACATGGTACCGTATACTGTTGACTTGACCTGATGTACCATGACCCGACCCGTTACCTGATCTTGTGTCTAATGCCAACAAACCTGACATGTAGTCTTCAAGGACCGTTCCTGTTGTCTATCCAGTCAAACCTGCTTTTACTTGATCCTGTGTTGGCATTAGTTCTTGATTACTGAATACCTGGCTCGACATACATAACTTGGGGGTATGGGGAAATCAAAGGTGAAATCTGACTTGTAACTCAACAGTTCGATACCTGTTCTGATCAGTCTTACGGGCTAGGCTAGCCCCGGAGTGATGATGCTGACATCACTCGCCCATCCTGCTACCTGATACTGCCTAGCGGCACGTCTCAGATTCAGCCCCGAGGGTCTTGACCGTGGTCCCGGGCATGCACGGGATACTATTGAGTTATATCGATGATTCATCAATTTGGTTTCAAAGACTCTAGAATAGAAAACCTGATAGAACAGTTTAGTTACCCACTGCACACTACCTTGCACTGCTTGATTCACATTATTACTACTCTCGTTTTATTCATGTTTATTTTACATTGCCTGCTACACTGTTCATATTATATTACTTGATGACATGACGCGCTGACGTCTGGGTTTTGCATGGCTCAGATTCCGTACCGCTGTTGCAGTCCGAGCAGGAGTACTTCAGCCAGCAGGCTGTGCTGTGAGTTCTGTAGTAGTTAGTTTTATTTCCTGCATTTATTTCCTGATGTGAGCCTGCATTATGGGACATACATTTCAGTTATTTGTATTGGATCATTTACTTCCGTATTTATTTATTATTGACTCCTGTTATTCTGGATTATGGACATGTTTTAGACAGTTTTATCTTGTTCTTGATATCTCTACAGCCGTAATGTGACTGTGGATGGATACTTCCTACCCACAAGTAGCATGGTTGGCTATGTCACGTGTCCAATCTAGCGTACTCTGGGAAGCGGGGCGTGACACTCGGTCTCCTTGCTCGGGTCTCCGAGCCATCTGTCAAGCCGAGCTTCCTCGGTCTCCTTGCTCGGGGCTCTGAGCCATCTGTCAGGCCGAGCTTTCTCGGTCTCCTTGCTCGTCTCCGAGCCATCTGACAGGCCAAGCTTCCTCGGCTTCCCAGATTAACCGAGAGCGCGAAACCCAATCGCCCACGCAACGGCTCCGCGTATCTCGCCAGGGCGAGATATCCGCCTCCCCACGTTCCGCGTCCCACGCTGGCGCGTCCCCCCATTAATGGGATTATCCCGCCCTTAATGCGAAGATAACACAGGGGCGTAACTGACGGCGACGATCTCACGCCCGCTCGCTCTACGTGACCACTATATAAACCCCTCCCTCAAACGACTCAGGTAACTCGAAATCATTTCCAATATGCTGTTACTCTGCACTTATTCTCCGGCACTAACTTGATCGTCGAAGGGTCCTACGGTGGTCACCCACCCGGGGACTTCTTTTACAGATAGCTCGGCATCAACACCAACCTATTAAGATCCACACACTCAACAACTCCCAAACCACATCTCAACCGTCAAAGACCGCCATCACAGGATCGATGGAGGACAACATCTGAAGGAGATCACAGCCTCCATCAGTTGGCGCCGTCTGTAGGAACACGCTTCAGAAGCTTCTCCACCCCTAAAGTAGATCTTCCGCCCTCGACCCGATGGCGAGCAACAACCGCGACAATCCAAATACGAGCCGCCACAACGGAGGCCGGAGCGGCTCGTCTCCTCCTCCTAACATGATCAACGCTTTATCTTCTCGGATAGACAGGCTCACATCGCTGGTGGATGCCCTCGTCCGCGTTCAAGCGGTGGGCCCTACCTACCAGACCGCCGCTCCCTCTCCCTGGGATAACGACGTCCGCAGAAGGACGGATGGGCACGCTCAAGCCCTTGATCTCACTCGTGCTCATCCCAGCATCACCGAGCACCGGCGTACCGACTCCGGCCACCGTGACCCGCATGCGGCGATTGATTCCATGACCCGCTGGGCGCCGGACAGCTCCACGCTCCGATTCCAGGGAAGACTGGACCGTCGCTCCGATGCCCGCCGCGCGTTCTCTCCCCCTAAGGAGGTGTCGGTCAACTCGCCTTCTTTAAGGCATGACCGTCACCCCCACGCTCGCCGGGGCCGCGCGAACAGTGAACGCAGGGACTACTCGAGGAGGGCCTCGTCCGAGGACTTAAGAAATTTGATAGAACGGAATCGGAGCCGCACCATCGCGCAGACCCGGAGCGGAGGTAGCCACCACTCCGACTGTGCAGAATCCTCGGGGTACCACCTTTGACTTGAACCCCTCGAAAAGAAAATCGAAGGAAGACGACGGGATGGCCATGCGTCCGGCGAAGGGTCTAGGTAATCCGCCGACTCATTAACAAAGCCCTTTACAGAAGAGCTGCTGGCCGAGCATGTCTCGTCCAAGAACATGCCGCCAAAAGAGGCCCTCTTCGATGGGAAATCCGACCCGAAGGTCCACCTAGACGCATTTACGGAGGGCATGAGCTTCCAAGATAACTCGGACGCGGCTCAATGATGAGCTTTCCCCACCACCCTCATCCGGGCTGGTCGGGACTAGTTCTAAGGACTTACGCCACGCTCCATCTCAACCTTCGACGAGCTGGCCACCCAATTCCTCGATCACTTCGTCGGGAATCGACGACAGAAAAAGACGGTCGACTACCTGTTCACCGTCAAGAGCGGAGACAAAGAATCCTTCAAAGGATATGTCACCCGCTTCTACAACGCCCTCCTCGAGGTCTCCGAGCACCGCGATGAGACAGTCATCACCGCGCTGAGGTCGGGTCTTAGGCACAAAGAGTGGCTCCGCTCTTTTGCAATAGTGCAACCTAAGACCATGGCCGAAGTAAAAGCCTGGACCGAGCGAGAAATCCAACTCGATTCCGAGGTAAACTCAAACCTGCCCCGAGCCGACCAGGTGGACAGAAAGAAAAGGGATAGGGTGGAGAAAAAGAAAATCGATCGTCCGAAACCTTACTCCCCGAGGTTTCAAGAGTACGCTTCCTTAAACATCTCTTAGACTGAGCTGCTGGAGGAAGCTAAGGGCGAAAGATTCTTTAAGCTCCCGCCAGTCATCCAAAGGGCAGGCAAGCATCTCCGCGGCCTATACTGTGGCTTCCACAAGTCGCAGGGTCACCCGACTGAGAACTGTAAACAACTCCGTGACTACATCGAGGAGTTGATCCGCTTAGGCCACCTGGAGAAATACCTGCGGGACAAGCGGCAGGCGGAGCGGGAGCAAAATGACCAAACCCCTCCCGGGGAATTAACGATCGGGAAGATCATGGTCATTACCTTGGATCCAGCTTGGGAAATTGGGGGGAACCACAACATTCTCCCAGTCGAAGGCACAAGTGATATACCGCCCAAGAGGTGCAGAAGAGACGAGCCGATCATTTTCACTGATGAAGATTTCCACGGCATATCGCTCCCTCACAACGACCCTCTCGAGATAATGGCTAGAGTCCACCGTTACGAAGTCCAGAGGATATTGGTCGACTCAGGGAGCTCGGCGGATATCCTGTTCCATGACTGTTTCCAGCGAATGGGACTAGGACCATCCGACCTCCGACCTACCTCCCATGTCCTCTTTGGGTTCACCAATCATTCCGTCCCTGTCGAAGGATTGGTCACCCTCCTCCTCAACATTGGGGTAGCAGGAAATACGCGAACCATACCGGTGGACTTCCTCGTCGCCAAGATCCCTTCATCCTACAACATTCTCCTGGGACGTCCTACCTTAAACGCTCTCCGGACCCAGATCTCGACTTATCACCTGACGCTCAAATTCCTTTGGATCAAGGGGGAATAGGCCGGGCCTATGGAGACCAGCAGACCGCTAAGATTTGCCTTACCTCGACGTCCACCGCTGGAGAGCAGAGCAACGATTTTGAGGGCACGCCTGACTTCCAAGGGTCTTTGGATACACGCGACGACCAAAGGGAGGTTAAAGGTGCCCCGGCGGAAGCATTGACCGGTGGAGCATACCGCCTGCAAGATGCTGGGGGGCATAATTTTCCTCGGGCCTATTATGCCAAGAAGCTTAAATTATATAAATAAACATGTATCGTCTTTCAAAATAATGTAATTCCCTTTTTTGCATTTAACTAAGTCTTCTAGGCAAAGTCCTCTCGTAGAAAAGACTTTGTGTACTCCCGTGGGGCTCTAGCCCTTTGATTCTTTTCTCGGTTCCAAGACACCTAAGTTTTTTGAGAAAACATAAAATTTGTATCAAGAAAAGGAAAAGAGATGGTACACTACAATCAAAAACAAGTTTATTTATTCAAGAGGTATTATGGACTCCCCAGTCTTACAACAGCTACAACAAAGGAAGGCTGGGGTTAAGGGAACATTGTCGGTGGTACACCGAAGAAGGCTTCTCCAGCCGATCCCGAGCAGCTTCAACCCGCTCCCTCCGACGGTACTCGCGGACCGTAGAAGCCACGGATTCCCCAGGCGAGGGAAGATCCTCTTCCACCAAGCAGGAAGCGATGACCAACCTTTGCTGGAAACTATCAAGAAGGAGGTCCACCGAGCGATCCCGCCTACTCTTTGAGATCAGACCAAGCCCATGGACCATGTGCATTTTGTCGAATGCCTCGTCCATCAACCGCGGGGATAGGGCATTGTGCAAACCCGGCGAAGTCCTCCATATCGCATAAATCTACACCTGAAGGAGAGGAGATCTCCGGAGAAGTAAGCATCCACAGTGGCCCTCCAGGCGGCTTATCACCGCCTCGTATGTTTCCTCCGAGCGATCAAGGTTGTAAAAGTATATGTCACTGTTCTCCGCCGAAAGACGCGACCGAGACGTTGGGACGTCAAGCCTGAACTTTGAGGGCAGATGCTATTTGGTGCTATCCGTCCACCTCTCCGAAAATGCCAAGTTGATTTATGACACCATATATCGAAGGTTTAAACGGATGCGGCCGATGTAGCAGACTTCATCAGATTCCCCCTCGTTGAGGGGTTTTTGATTGTGGGGACGCTCTTTCCTGCAGGCGCAAGCCCCTGCAGTTAATTACGCTACCGCATCGCGGTAACCACTTTCTCCTTCTCCAGATGGTCACTTCGTGTCGTGTGTGTTTGTTTTGTTTTTGGTTGCCCGTTGATTGTATACGGAGACTAATTTATGTTGTCGCCCGTAGGGCGTGGATTAGTCCAAATCCGTATCTTCTTAGATTTGGGTTTGGGTTTGGGTTTAAGGATACGTTAGTCTTATTTGAAACTAAGATCAACTTAAATGTTTGTTAAGGATACGTTAGTCTAATTTCAGACTAAGATCAACTTAACAGGATCATTTAGATCCGACAAGAGAGCATTTGGGCTCTATTGTTTAGTTTAGGGACATTGTGGTCCATTGTTAGTTTAAGGACATTACGGTCCAACATTAGTTTAAGGACATTACGGTTCAATTTAAAGACATCATAGTCTATAAAGGTTAAGGATATCATAGTCCATGGGTTTAAGGACCCCACAGTCCAAAGTTAAGGACATCATAGTCCATGGGTTTAAGGACCCCACAGTCCGTAGTTTAAAGATGTTATAGTCTATAAAGTTTAAGGACATCATAGTCCATGAGTTTAAGGACCCTACAGTCCATGGAATGATTGGTTATCGGGACCCGTCACCTCTCTGAAGACGTCGAAGGATTACAACGACAAATATCAGAGTGAAGAGATGTACCCTTGAACCAAAGTTGATTGGGAAATCTGTAGTCCAATTTGGGACTAAGATCAATTAATTAGATTATGAGCACATTGGCTCAGTTAAATCTGAATTGAGGACTTATGGCCAACTTGGGCTAAGTCCAATTAGGTTTAAAATGTTGGACCTTTGTTGGGGCTGTTGAACATTTGTCTGGGTTCGGCCCCCCATTATTTAGCAATGCTAAGCATGGGTCTGGGTTCTGACCATATTTTGTCTTTTACTGAGTGCTGAGCACTCATATACCATATGAGATGATCAATATTGGAAGGCAAGGATGTATTTGAGGTTCAGTCAGAGGGGAGTCTTGCCTTTGGAAGACTTAGCCAATTTTGGGATAAGACTATTTTGCATATAGTGTTAAACACTAGCATATATCTGGCGATCACGTGTTCCCACATGATGCATAGTGTTAAACACTAGGGATGAAATGCTTAAAATCGTGTTAAACACTAAAAATGAAGTGCTCATGTGGGGTCACGTGAGGCGCCCTAGGATTGGGTCAAGCCTCCCTTATTTTATTCTCAGAATATGTGTTAAACACTTTTAGTCTTCAAGGCCATCATGTATGGGCACGTGATGGGTATCCATACACTGGATATTAAAAAGGATTTTCTAGGGGTCACGTGGGGACACGTAAGGGTGCCCATGCATTGGATTTTAATCCTTCGGTTCTTTCCATCTTTCTTTTTTGAAGAGGTGTTTGTCAGGGGTCACGTGGGGACACGTGAGGGCGCCCGAAGTCTGTTCTGCCTTGGTTTTATTCTCTTTATTTTGAGGAATTTATCCAAGGGTTACTTAGGAGAACATGACCCCATCTCATTCATTCTTTTCTGACCATTGAAGGGAAGGTCACGTGTTGCCACGTGATCAGATTGGATACTGACTTCTTTACGTGCATGGAGAGTTTTAAATCCCTTGTTTAAGAATTAAATTCTTTTGTAGGGTTAAACCCTAGTTTTATTTAGAGGAATTAAATTCCTATGTCTTTGGAAGAATTAAATTCTTTTGTAGGGTTAAACCCTAATTTTCTTTAGAGGAATTAAATTCCTATGTATTTGGAAGAATTAAATTCTTTAAACTCAATTCTCCCTCTAAGTGTTGGATCTGTATGGCAGGATCTCCTCGATGAGAATTAAATTCTCAACTTATGGGGAGATCTGCTTCTGCAGATCTTTAACCAGAGGAAGAACTAAGTTCTTATTCAGAAGAGTTAAACTCTTAGTTTGAGAATTAAATTCTCTTTTTGTTTTGTAGGATCTTATAGAATGATCTCTTTCCCTTTCTTACCTAGGGTTTCTTTCTCTTTTTCTAAAGAAATCTTCTTTCTCCCCGGAGAATTAAATTCTCTTCTTTTCTCTCTCTGTTGTTGTTGTTTTTCTTTTTCTCTTCTTGGTTCCTATTTATAGGAGAAAGAAAAGAATCAATTTATTTAGTCAATCTTTCATTGAAAAATTTTGATTGATTTTGTAACGAACATGATCTTTTAGATCACTCGGTGAATTTTATTCACCATTGGATTTTTAATCCAAAAGATATTTTATTTGTTGTTCCTGGCAGATTTTAGGAAAATCTTTTCTTGTATAGAATCTTTCTATAGATTGGTGATTTTTAATCATCATTGGATTTTTAATCCAACGGTGCTCCACTTTACAGAGCGCAATCTTTTTTTTTGGAAAGATCTAGGGAAATATTTTTCTAATTAAGACTTTTGATTCCTTCTTAATTAGAATTTAATTCTATTAGTTCAGATGGTTTAGGAGTTTATTACGTGTTGGCACGTGACCCCATTTGATAAAGCATTCAAATTAGAATTTAATTCTATTGTTTCAGAGGGTTTAAAAGCCTATCACGTGTTGGCACGTGGCCCCACTGATTAAGCATTTCCAATTATTTATTTTATTCAGTGCCTACAGGCTTTGCCTGTAAAAGGTCACGTGTCTGCACGTGAGACCTGGTCACGTGTGGGCACGTGATGCCCGGTCACGTGTGAGCACGTGATGTCCCATTTGGGGGTCTTCCCTTTATTTTTTATTTTATTGTTATTATTTTATAAGGGAGCAGGTTTTGAGCCAAAATTTTGGCGGGAACAGTCGTCACGGAAAACGATCTCTCTGATAGTATACACACGGCCGACCATCTTCAGGGAGTGCGAGACTAGAAAGAAATCAATGTACCTTCAGTATTTATAGCCTCAACAAAAATCATCCAATGGCCGAGATTTACTCGCACGACGATGCAAATCATGGAGTATCTCACTTTCCCGATATGGCACTGCCACGTGTCACCCGCGACGGTCACCATTCCCGCCCTTTACGGGTCAAGGGAGGTTGAACGACGCCCAAGAATATACTATAGAGTCAATAAAGCCCCTCGTCGCGAGGCGACCGAGTAGCTTCCTGCTCGGTCCATCCGCAGTGGGTAACTTCCTGCCCATCAATGCTGTGGATCTAAAGCCCTCCTCACGAGGCCACCGATTAGCTTCTTGCTCAGTCGATCCGCAGTGGGTAGCTTCCTGCCCATGATCTAAAGCCATCCTCACGAGGCCACCGAGTAGCTTCCTGCTCGGTCCATCCGCAATGGGTAGCTTCTTGCCCTTCAATGCTGTGGATCTAAAGACCTTCTCATGAGGCCACCGAGTAGCTTCCTGCTCGGTCCATTCACAGTGGGTTGCTTCCTGTCCATCAATGCTATGGAACTAAAGCCCTCCTCACGAGGCCACCGAGTAGCTTCCTGATTGGTCCATCCGCAGTGGGTATCTTCTTGTCCATCAATACTGTGGATCCAAAGCCCTCGACGTCGAGGCGACCAAGCAGCTTCCTGCTCGGTCCATCCGCAGCGGGTAGATTCTTTCCCTATAAAGAAGCGGATCTAAAAGCCTCCTCATGAGGCCGCCAAACAGATTGATGCTCGGCCCATCAATCGGTTCATCCTCGACGCACGATCGCCACCTCGACTCGGGGGAAAGGGAGGATACCGACCTTCCTACACTTGGCTATTGTTCGACTCGATGCGCGATCGCCACCTTGACTCTAGGGAAAAGGAGGACACCGACCTTCCTACACTTGGCTATCGTTCGACTCTACTCGATGAACGGTCAGCAAGTGAGGGAAGGGTGGACACCAAGCTAAAAGTACTTGCAAGATAAAAAGACCTACGAGCTAAAAATACTTGATGAAGATTCGAACAATGAAAAGTATACGAGCTAAGAGTACTTGCGCAGCGAGCAGATATTTGGGCAAAGGAAAAAGGAGTACTTTAGTTATAATCAAAGATAAATACAAGGTATTCTGGGCTCCTCAGCCTTATAGAAATGCCCGGAGGCTTACAAAATTTTAAAAAGAGAAAAAACTCTTCAAGGGAGGAAAGCTCAGGCCGCCCGCTCGGCCGAGATCTCACCCTGCTCGAGGCCTCCATCAGGGACCAAAACTGCGACCTCGGGGTCGGCGTTTCCGCTGAAAGCCTCACCCCCAACGGCCGCCTCGGCGACTTCCCTTTACGGCACTTCCTCGGTCAGGAAGTACTTATCACAGAGCTCGCTGTCATCGAACCCCGGCATGGACTCCTTGACAGCGTCGAAGGCGCTGTGCCACACGACGGCCACAGATTCGACGAGATCACCGTAAAATTGGTCGAACGCCTTGTATCCCTCTACGGCCTTTGCCGTCTGGCTCACGGCGAGCTTCACCGCGTCCATAGCCACCCGGACATCCCTCTTGAGGGCGTCCCTCGATTTCTTCATAAGTTCTAGAGGTTGTTCACCTCCTACAACTTGGCCTGGATGGCCCGGTTGGACTCATCCAGGAGCCGATGAGACTCCTTCATGGAGTTCGTCGGTCCCTCGGCGACCAGTCGAGTGTCAAGGAGAGCCGCCTTCTCCTCCGCCTGCCGCAGCTAAAGGCGGAGTTCCTCCTCCCGCGGGAGGATTCACCCACTTTTTTCATGGCCGGGGCTACCTCCTCTGATTCCATGGCGACGAGAAGAGCGCAGTGATGAAGGACCTGAGGAAAAGCAGCAAACGGGTTAGAAAGCTCAAACCGAGGAAACAAAACTTAAAATTTTTTAAGAAAAGTCAAGTACTGACCTGAACCGCCTCCTGCGCTATAGCGGCCACTGGGCCTTCATGGTCCCCCGAGGAATCTTGCACCCGGCTGCCTGCTCCATGTCCGAAAGCAGGCTGTCGGCGACGGAGAGCCCAGAGGGCACCTCAATGTAGAAGTCGCCCTCCTGCACTGGGATCCTTGTAGAAGGTCGCCAAGAGACCGTCTGCTTCAGCCTTTTGAGGGGGATTTCGGCGGGATCAGCCTCCTCCTCCTCTCTTGCCCAGGGCACCGGGACCCGCACGTGCTTATCACCCCCTCCCCCCCGCAGCGTTCTTCTGAGGCTCGGGGAGCGGCGGAAGGCTTGGACGGTGGAGTTGGACTCGGGGCCGAGCTCGGACCAGGTCGGGACGAGCTTGCGCCCCTGGCCTTCCTTCCTTGGTTCTTAGAGGCCATGGCGGCTAGGATCTTTGATCCGTCCATGGGCTCTTCAAAAAAAGAACACACAAAAAAAAGGGAGTTAGCAACACTAAAAAGGCGAAAGATGTTAACGAAGTCTAAACAGGTCGTCGAAAGCCCTAACTTACCCAAGAAACGCGCAGGACTGAGCCCAGCCCAGCTTAGTGCCTGCTCGGATAGCAGGACATCCGCCCGCTGGATCGGCTCCTACTGGGACACCACTCTCGTCTAGGGGGAAGTTGACTGCTTTGCCCTCGGGCAGTCGGCCCTGTGCCACTGTGTAGGCACAGGCCAATCCTCGCCCTAGGGTGGCCCGACGAATACAAACTTCTCCTTCCATTCATGGATGGAAGAAAGGACAACTACTACCCTCGACCCGGCCGCCCTACCCTTACGCTTTTTATATGAAAAATACACCCATCCCGTCTCTTCCTTGCTGGTGCCGGGGTGATTTTTATAACTAAAAAAAGACACAAGGAGGGTCAAACTGAAGGGGATCTAATCGAGCTTTAGCCGGACCAGAAACCCGAGGAGGATTCTCTACGAGTTCGACGCTAGCTGGCCCGAGGCAAGACGGAAGCAACGAAGCACCCCACAAACCTCGGTTGGGAAGGGCAGACGCTTTCCAGCCCGAAAAGCTTCTAAATACAGGGCAATCTCCTTGCCCTGCACCTGGTCTGTCCGCTCACCATCTCTAGCCAAACGGATGGAATAGTTAGAGGCGATGTGGAATCGAGTCCGAATTTCGGAAAGCTCGTTTAGACTCTTCAAAACGAAGGGCGTATCGCGGGTGTTCCCGATGCGCACATTGGGAGCCTTTGTCGCCGCCCGACGGCGAGTGACAAGGGTAGCCCTGACCTTAGAGGGAGAACCCGGTATAGAAGACGAAGAAGAATCCTCTTGGCTATCTGAAACCGAAGAGGAGGAAGACCCACTGGACTCGGCCCCAGAAACTAAAGCTTCATCGTCCGACTGTATCCTTACTACCTCTACAGACTTCTCGGATGAAAACATCTAACCTGATTCAAAGGAAGGGACTCACCGAGGAAAAATCATAGAGAATCCGATCTAAGAAGTGAAGCGTCGGGCAATCTTCAGCATTGGAAGAGAATTAGAGCAAAGTGTCAGCTCTAGGATGATCTCCTCCTATTTATACACCCCAAAAGAGAACATCCCATGGCCAAGATTGATTACCGCCAAAACGAAACATCACGCCCAAGCAACAGTCGAAGCTCCATGTGGCGACCGGCCATTAGGGACGTCTCTTCAACTGCAGAGTCAGAGACAGCCTGTCTCTTCCACCAACCAACGTCGGACACGTAGCCCGTATCCCAACTGGCGAATCGACTGAAACGGCACCCCCTCTTTAAAGCGCAATCATTTCACTGATCCGCTGACACCATCGGAGATACGTGCGAAAATTTAGGCGCACGACAAGATGACACGTTGGCCGAAAGATCGAAACGACGCAACCGCCAAACGCCATGTCGTTCTCGGGCGATCCACATTCTGATTCTCGGAGCCAAACTGAGCTGAAGAAGAACCGAACAGACTATTCTCGACCCGACCCATAAATAAGTCGGAACGAGAGTGGGGGGCTAATGATGATGCTCACAAGTGGTTTTTCCTCAGATTACGACATGTCCCGAAGGCTACGGAGGTAGAATAAATGAGTTGCATTAGGGGCATTCCTTGGGACATCATCTCAAGGAAGTGTCCGACCTTTCAGGAGACCTCCCTGAGTACTTTCCACCTTCACCTAGAAAACTACCAACAGCTCGTCTCCAAGCTTCCTCGGTCTCCTTGCTCATCTTCGAGACATCTGTCTGGCCGAGCTTTCTCGGTCTCCTTGCTCATCTCCGAGCCATCTGTAGGGTTCCTAGGCACACTATAGAGGTCTCACAAGGCATCGAACATGCCAATTTAAAATTTTATGGGTGCCGAGAAACCCTAATACGGATCGTCGGCTAGATTTCTAGGCGAAATACGATTCTAGTTAACAAATTAACTAAAGGAGAGAGGCTACAACCTTTGTAGATCCGGTTATCCACTTCCTTAGCTCCATGTGGTCATCCCCTCGTTGTCCATCTCGAATCTCGGACTCTCGCGACGGCTTCATCGGAGAAGTGAGCGGAATAGGTCGTCGGCTTCGTGCCGAAGATGATCTACGTCGAGGTTGCACAAGTTCAAGCTCCAACTTCACCAAGTTGTGAAGCTTGTGAAGAAAACACCCAAAAAAACTTGGCAAGAGGTAGAGGGTGAAGAAATAGGAGTGGGTTCACTTTAGAATTGGATTTCACTCACTTTTGCTCAAGTTGCCATTGATGGCATCAAGCTTTTCTCTTGAAGAAGAAGGAGAAGATGAAGCTAGTTTATGATAAGTTGTTTTAAAATGAAAAGAAAAATTCATACTTATCATAATCTAACTAGGGTTAAGTGTAGAGAATAAACCATGGTCACTTGAGAGGGTTAGGGTTAAGCATGATGACAAGAATGGTTGCATAAGTCAAAGCTTCATGAAGCTTCAACTAGAAACAAAAGAAGCCACCATTCTTATCTAAATCATTTCCAAATAAATAAACAAATAAATAAATGAAAAAGCAAAACCCTAATCATCTCTTAACCATGGTTTAATCCTTTACACTTAACCACAAGATCAAGTATCATCAAACATGATACAAAAATGTGCACAAAAGCATATCACATATACAATGTGCATCAAGTGAGAAAAATCCGTTTAAAGTGAACCAATACTAGTTAATGCAATGTAATATATTAAATATATAATTATACATTAAATCATTAAATCAACATTTGATTCAATGATCCGGTCATGTCGCACATAACCGACTAGAATCCAATGTATCGATTTATCGAATCAATGATTCGATAACTAGGTCATATCGAATATAACCAATCGAAACATATATCGCGAGAATGAAATGCGGTATCACATACACGCATCATTCTCGGTCCTGCACATATCTCATATGCGCTCCTATTTCGTTTCGCTTGAGCCAGGAAACCTCTGTGTAGGACTCTAAAGACTCGTCAATACGCCGGTAGCAGATGATGATCATATCAAGCACCCACAAGCCGCAAGCGGTCTGCTAAACGTAACGGCCATCCGGGGATTGAGCGATCAGAAGATCGACGAGCTAGCCCGCTCACACTCCTGTGAATCCAACCAGTAACACTTACCATACAGTCCGGTCTGTTCGTCTGATACGTCGCATATCAAGTCTAGGGGTGGTAAACGTCAGACCCCAATAACCGATAAGTCGTGCCGATATGAGGCTCATAACGGGTCGAGAAACTACTGGTAACACTTACCAGCAAATCTCTGATCAGCCCTGGCCAGGGACTTCCCTGTTACGGCCAATCGAGCACAGCGCAACATCAACCCCCAATACCGGGAGAGACGAAACCCCTCCTATCGCTCATTGCCTCCATGTGACTCGGGACTGTACCCAAAGACCACCGTTTTGCACGCCCTCATGGACGTGGTAAGGTGGAGATCAAAGCACAGTGGGAATCACATAAGACTCTATGACGATCTCGGGTCTACAGACTGACCTGTACAAGTGTCACCTGAGAACTGCCATCTGACGTGAGGTATAATACCATCTGGGAGTTCTCGGCGAGTCCGTCCAGTGTACCCAGTCTCCACTGAGCACCCGTATACCCTCTCTGATGTCAAACACCAATGGATATGGGATCATCCATCGCCCATCTCATGGGTCGAGAAGCATATACGCTAGTCTACTCTGGTATATCGATGCTCTGTCTCGATACACCCACGACTAGGGACCTTGAAGGATGTACTTATAGACTACCATGTCCCCACTAGTATGATCTGCATCATATTCCAGATAGTCAAGTACACATCCTAAGGGCTTTATCAACATGTAACTATAAGACAGTTTAAAGAGACAATTGTACATGTTAAGATAAAGAGCAACCAGATAGCATACTATCATATCGAGCAAGAAAGTCATCTCTATATATGTCCAAGCATCCAATATAATATACATCATCTGTACAATACTGGCCTCTAGGGCATACATACAACTAACAATCTCCCACTTGCACTAGGGCCAGCTGCTGTAGTATCGCATACCGAGCATCCCGAAGAGTCTCTCAAACTGTATCTGGGGAATGGCCTTCGTGAGTGGATCCGCCGTGTTGTTCTTCGTGTCAACTCTCCTGACCTCGATCTCCCGGTGATCAACTATCTCCCGGATCAGGTGATACCGCCTCAGAATATGCCTGGATCGCTGATGGGACCTGGGTTCCTTGGCCAAAGCCACCGCTCCATTGTTATCGCAATACAAAGGTATTGGATGCTCATTGGATGGAACCACTCCAAGTTCAGTAATGAACTTCTTGATCCAGACAGCCTCTTTGGCAGCATCGTTGGCAGCGATGTATTCAGCCTCCATCGTCGAGTCTGCCACGGTTTCCTGCTTGGAACTCTTCCAGCTAACCGCCCCTCCATAAAGGGTAAAGACAAAGACCGACTGCGACTTAGAGTCGTCCTTATCACTCTGGAAGCTCGAATCGGTAAAGGACTCCACTTGGAGTTCTCCGTTACCATACACCAAGAACATATCTCTAGTCCTTCGCAAGTACTTGAGAACGTTCTTCACAGCTGTCCAGTGACTCTCTCCAGGATCTGCTTGATACCGACTCACTACACTTAGTGAGTATGCAACATCGGGTCTGGTACATAGCATCGCATACATGATAGAGCCTACTGCCGAAGCATAGGGTATCCCTTGCATGCGAGCTCTCTCCAAATCAGTCTTGGGAGACATCTCTTTGGAGAGAGTGAGTCCAGAGATCGTGGGTAAGTTCCCACGCTTGGATTCTTCCATACTAAACCTCTTTAGTATGGTGTCAATGTACCTGGATTGGGACAATCCCAATATCCGTTTGGATCTATCTCTATAGATCCTGATTCCCAATATGCAGGAGGCATCACCAAGATCTTTCATTGAGAATCTTTGTGACAAGAAGAGCTTGACCGATTGCAGCATAGGAATATCATTTCCTATCAAGAGTATGTCGTCCACGTACAATACGAGGAAGATAACCTTACTCCCTGCCACCTTCTTGTAAATATAAGGTTCATCTGGGTTTTTGACGAAATCAAACTCTTTGATAACGACATCAAAGCATATGTTCCAACTCCGCGATGCTTGCTTTAATCCATAAATGGATTTAAGCAGCTTGCACACCTTGCCGCTGCTCCCACTGTCTACGAAGCCCTCTGGCTGAGTCATGTACACGCACTCTTCTAAATCACCATTTAGAAAGGCGGTCTTAACATCCATTTGCCAGATTTCGTAATCATGATATGCAACGATGGCAAGCATGATCCGGATGGATTTAAGCATAGCCACTGGAGAAAAAGTCTCGTCATAGTCCACACCTGGTCTTTGACGAAAACCCTTTGCTACAAGTCTAGCTTTGAAAGTCTCCACTTTCCCATCTACACCAAGTTTCTTCTTGAAGATCCACTTGCTCCCAATGGGTTTTACCCCTTCAGGAGCAACGTCCAAAGTACATACTTTGTTGGTGTACATGGATTCCATCTCGGACCGCATAGCATCCAGCCATTTCACTGAGTCCCTACTCGTGATGGCCTGCTCGAAGCTAGTTGGTGTTGGAGATAGTACCCTCAGAGTCAATTATTGGATCACAGGCACGTGATTGCAATGATTGAGGGAGGACCTATCCCGGTAGAACAGTCTTACTCGAGATGATAGTATGCTATCTGGTTTACCTTTATCATCGTGTATTGCTTTAGGTGACCTGACAGGTCACTATTGCACGTTGATAGAGCCCCTTGGATTCTTGCTTGACGACCAGCAGTATGAGGGCGATCATATACGTGAGAGCTGGGGTCTACAAGCACATCCTTAAATGGTCCCTAGTCGTGGGAGTTTCAAGACAGGGCATCGATTCTCCAGAGTAGACTAGTGTATACAGTCGAGACCCCGACGAGGGGCGGTGGCCGGTCTCACAAGCCACTGGTGTCAGTTGGTTCACCTAAGATGTATACAGGTGCTCATTGGGTTATGAGTACACCGGACAGGACTCGCCGGGAACATGCTAGTTGGTTTATACCTGACGTCAGATAGCAGTTCCCAGGTGACATGTGTACAGGTTAGTTCATCGACCTGGGGATCGTCATTTGTCTCGTGTGAGTTCCCACTGTGCTTTGATTACTACCCTACCACGGCTCAAAGGAGTTGTGCAAACAGGTCTTAGTTGGGTACAGTCCCGAGCCACATGGAGGCAGTGAGCGGATCTTCGAGGGTTCGTCTCTCCCGGTATTGGGGGTGAGGTCGCGCTGTGTCTAGGAGAGCCATTACACGAAGTCCTTGGCCAAGGCAGGAGATTTACTGGTAGGTATTCCAGTAGTATCTCAGGGTGTTCTGGGCTACACTCCGACACGACTTGTACCGCTTTTGGGGGTCTGACTTTTACCAACCCCCTAGGCCCGCCATGCGATGCTCATAGACGAACGGACCGGACTGTACGGATATTGTCACTGACAGGCTCAGTAGGGTGTCAGGATGAGTTCGCTCATCGACGTCCCTTTTAGTCAATAGCTGGTGGCCCGTTACGTATTGGCTTATACCTCTGACGTGCTAGTGGTTAAATCCACAGCCATAGTATTGACGAGTCTTTAGAGTCCACCACACATTTAGTTACTCAGCTTTCGGGCGAAACGCTGTAGAGGCCGTATAGAGATATGGCAGGGTCCGATCAGATACGTGCGGTATTGCACGGATCAGGATAGGACAGGTTTGTACTAGAGGCCGTATAGATATATGGCAGGGTTTGATCAGATACGTGCGGTATTGCACGGATCAGGATCGGACGGATATTACTAGCCGGCTTTGGTTTAAGCCGGATCCTAGTTTAGTACAGTGTAGATTTTGTCTCTTTGCATTTGTATCCGGACGGAATACAGATGCGGGTGTGTTTGCACAGTCTCGGGGTTTTCCTGTAATTTATTACGGGACCAGTTTTCTGGAGTTGCCAGTTTGCATTCCGTTCCGGCCGGTTTTCCTTTGTTCTTTCCCGGCCGGACTTTTCCGATGGAGGGGGTTATTTGCAAGTTTGCAAATAACATTTTGTGGAGGGTTTATTTGTGAGATGAGAGATTATGATAGCATCTTTGATTCCCTCCATCACTTGCATTAAATGAGATTAGAAAGGGTATGGTTTTGATGTGAATTAAGTTATGGTTGATGTTTGTTTATGGTCACCTCTTCTCATCTCCTACCATCACCTCCCTCTTGTATATTGTTATCAACTCCACCATTCTCTTAAGAGAGGGCCGGCCACTTCTTTAGGTGAGGATGAATGAGAGAGTTTTGATTTTGTGAGCTTGTGGCATATTTCCTTCATCTCATTCTCATGTAATGAAAAATGAAAGCACCATTTTTCATACCTTCATTCCTCCACATCCATGGCAACCAATACCCCAAAGTGAGACATGCACTCTACACTATATTCTACAGCATATCTTGGGCATGTCGACTTGCCAACTTCATGCCCGAGTTGCCTCGGTATAGAGGCGGGAGCCCGTAAAAGATGCAGGCGATGTGGTGCCCTTCCGGCGAGGAGGCGGCGACCGGAGTTTCCGCGAGAGATCGGGACGACGACGAGAAGACCGGAGGACTCGGATCACTCGGTATATCTCTAACCCGTCTTGTTGTTAGCTAGACCTAGTTTAATGGCCCGATCCGGGGTTTAGTGTATGGTGGTGCCGGTTTGCAAAGTTCGCAAAATTAAAGTTTATCACCGTTTCCGCATTTGGCCGTCGGATTGATGGCCGGGGCGCCGCCGTGCACTTACAGTGGTATCAGAGCCTCGCCATTAACTTCGTCTAGCTTTGTTTGATGTGTTTTACATTTCCGATCGACCAAAATTCCAAAACTTGCATTTTTGTTCACATCAGTTTTCTGTTGAAATTTTTTGGTCTCGAAAAATTTTTCAGGTTGTCTCAGAATGATGTGCAGGGAGTTCTAAGAACACTGGAAAAATTCGACAACATGATCCCTCCGTACGACCGCGGATCCGCGGCCATTACCACTCTGGAGGCCGCGGATCCGCCGCATGAATGAGGGATCATGTCATCATTTTTTTTGCAGTGGGCTTGTGGGCTAAAAATAGGGGTTTTGGAATATTAAAATTGGGCCCAGATTTTCTGTGAGTGCTACAGTATTGCTTGGGGGCCCACTTGTTAATTTTTGATCGATCGGATATTTTAAACACATTATTTCACAGTATTTACATTATATCTGCGACCGTGAATGTCACTTGATCGGTAAATCCGGTCTAACTGCTATAGCCCGGTTAGACGGATTTGCGAACGTGATTTTCACGTTGATGTTTTGTGATTTTGCTGTGATGTTGCGGATCGGTCGTGGGGGATAGCCTGGATGCAATGCTAGTACAGTTTCTGTTGTATTATGTACATTTGATATTGCGGGGCGAGCGTCCGACATGTGGACTGCCGTCACTGCCTGTTTGTATTATTCTTTTAGGGCACGACCTGGTTGCGGTCGATGTACCCGATGTATGTATATTTTACTTTCTGTACTAGGGTTACCCCGCGGAGGGGTGCACGGATAGCCGGGTTCTGGAGGGCAACAAGCCTGCATCTTTTACGGGCTTTGGGACGGAGGGGGCTTCGCTCTCGAATTGGCAGGCTATTCGCCGCACTCGTAGGGGGTACAGGTTGACCCAGGAGGGGTGCCCAAGTTACCGGATTCCGTGAAGTGCTGGGTGGTCCATTCACGGTGCTGAAAGGGGCTGCCTCGCTTCAGGTTTTGGCGGGTGACTTGCCGCGCCCGTAGGGGTCTAGGATTTCATTGCACAGGCTATCCACACGACCAGGGGAACGTCGGGTTTCAGTAGTGGCTCTGTGAAACCCGGGGATCCCAGATATCTGTATTGTTCTGTGATGCTGTACATTTCTGTGATGTTGCATTTTATTCACGCCTTGAGCGAAATACTATATATTGGTATATATATTAGTAGATGTTGTATATGTTTTTCATCCGCGCTAGTCCAGTCCCCGCTCTGCCGTTAGTTAGCTAACCTAACGGGTGATGACGGGACCCAGTGGCGAATGCGGATGGCATATACGTACGTCAGTATATTTTTCGTTCTTTGTGGTGTGATCAATTGATGGGACTGCATAGATTCGGATCAATGCAAGATAAACAAACCTAATCTGATATTGTTGGAACACTTTTCAAAAAGCTGTTATTGCAAGGACGTTCACTTTTGTTTTACATCGTGGTATTCATTTGGAATATCCTGCTCCTCAGTCGACGAGGCAAGGGCCGAGATCCCTTCACCGGGAGTGACCCCTTGGACAGAAGTTTGCGTCAGGGCATTAACTTCACTGTAGCCGATTACTTTTGCTTTGCATCGTGGTAGTCATTTAGAATATCCTGCACCCCATTCTACGGGGAAAGTGCCGAGATCCCTTCACCGGGAGTGACCTCTTTAGTAAAGGTTTTCGTCACTATATTTTCTAAAAAGCTATCCGTTCCTTCAACGATATCAAGTTCATTACGTTAAAGGTTTTCGCCAGAAACCATTCGTAGCCCTCCGTCGTTTCATATGGGTAGTCAATAGTATTCAAGCTGTGTTTGTTGGCCAAAGTCAAGGCACAGTGTTTGGTAGCTGTTGGTTATTCATATGCAGCATAGATAGATGCGTTGGTTTGGGGCAGTCGTATAGCCTTGTTGGCCAAAGTCAAGGGCTTGTACGGGTGGGCTCAAATTAACCTGGAGAATGACGGGCAGAACTTGACATGTGACTTATGATTTGTTGGCCAAAGTCAAGGTCATAAGAGCATGGGGCAGAAATCACATCGGGAGTTTCAAAAGAACTGAAACTTGCCAGATATGCGCATACCTTCTGGAGTGTTATAGCGTGAGCGGATTCCGTCACGTTATCATGCGATGATAGTTGGATCCCGATTCCCACTGATGAGTTAGTTTACTCCTCGGGTGATCCCGACTAATTCTTCTTTCAGGTTTGGAGAAGAATTTGAGGTACAGTGGGAGGTTTCCAGATTAGATAAATTGGTAACCATTCTGATCTAGGTTAGAGTGCACGCTGAGTGTTTCTTTTCTCTCTCTCTCTGGCAGCGACCATTGACCCGACCCTAAGACTATGACTCAGTGACCAAGTTGACCGAACCTTCTTAACACTGGCTTTTTGGATTGTCAGAGTTGCAGACCTCTTTGCCACTCCTACTTTTACCCTCTTCTCCAGGACACCCCATATTACTATGAACGTCCACTTCCATTGGACAAAACCATCGTATGGTTATATACGAACTCGAAGGGATTTATTCGAGGATGGTTTCAGGTTCTGGAGAAAACGGATAGGACTATTCAGTTGTCTTTTCCTTTTACCTTCTCTCAGGTTGCGAGTACTCCTTGGTTTAGGAGATAGTACACCTATTACGCAAATTGGATGTTCTTCTTCCAAACCTTAGGCTGGTGCCGAATGGTGGGGAATGAAGAAAACCAATTAGCCTAACGATGGTGTACAGAAGGTATTAAGATTAAGACAAAGCAAGGGATTAGTAAGAGGGCAAAGTAAATTGCGACTGATATTCACGACCAAACCAACTATTTCTTCGCCAATCCTAAATCACCTTTGTATTTCTCCAGGACACTCCGTATCACTACGAAGATCCACAGTTTATTGGATACTCCATCGTATGATTATATACGAACTCGAAAGGAACTTGTTCCAGTTCGGGGATGGATTCTGGTCCAGGAGAAATAGGAATAAGGTTTATTCGGTTGTCTTTTATCTTCACCTTCTCTCGCATTGCGAGTGCTCCTAGGACTAGGACAGTACACCCATTATGCTTATTGGATAGTCTTCTTCCAAACCATAGGCTGGTGCCGAACGGTAGGGAAGGAAGAAAACCATTTGGCCTAAGGGGTGTGTAGAAGGTAACGACTAAAGACATATAAAGGGATTTGGAGAGGTGGCAAAGAATTATGCGGTTATAGTTGTGAATCTGGATAATGGTAGAGGCATTACTAGGAATACCAGGATACCCCATCGAAACATTTCAATGTTTCAGTTCAACTGTGTACTGTTAAAAGAAAACTGATTTTCCGATTAGATACTTACTCCAGGGTATGTATTTACCAGGTATGATTCTCACATCCGTATGATTTTACAGATGATGAGTGGGAGTAAGTTATTGGGAATAGGGTGATCATCCTCATTATATCGGGATTCGTTGTAATCGGTGATATTTGAGGAGATCATCTGGGCTGTTTGCCGGTCGGCAAATATTTGGTTTTGAATATCCGCTGTTGTGCACCAATTTCAAATTGATATATCTGTACGTCTATTTTCATAGAGTGAGATATACCTTTTGATATTATGTCGATGACATTTACCTATATCAGTGGATGGTTAGGTAAGGAGCATTAAACAGCGGTGTAATTCTTCTTAACCATAAGTACAGTTTTCAACCTACGACACACAGTGAAAGAGTTGTTAGACTCAGCGGACTTATACAGAGTATTGTATGTTGTCCAGTGTCCATTAGGACAGAGGGGTTGGTCCTCATACTATATTCTGTTTACTTTTAACTTCTCTAGTTCTTAGACATGTGTTTCGTAGAAACACAGGGTCTAAGTTTTGAGGAGTTATAAGTATTTGAATAGAGTAGAGAACCAAGTGTAGCAAGTATCGGGATTCTTCAAAGTGATCGAAGATGTAGATACTTGTGTATGGTACTCAGTTGATAGTAATGATAAAGAGAAATTGCTTCTCTTTCAGGTTACTCATAATTGGAAGCATTCCTAAGTTGAGTAACGCTGATCGGCCTCTTTCCATTTAGTTGACATGCACTGGAGACAGCTGCATGATTTGAATCTAGTTCAATTAAATCAGTGCCTCTGGTTCTATATTGGATATAGTACAGTTCATATCTTAACATTGTTAAGGTATGGGGAGTTGTCCGGCTTATGATTAAAACCAGACTCTGGATAACTCAATGCACGTTTCTGTAATGGCTGTTTGTGGGTTGACCCAGGCTATGACGAGGGTTGATTTTCTACCATAAGAAAGATCAATAGTGATATTGTTCTTGACTCGCCACAGTTTTAATAAAAATGGATTTTTTCAAAAACAGTAGTGGAAGTATGGTAGAACTGGAAGTGATTCCAGAACCGCAAACGATTACTGAAGATTTGATAAGGAACCTAAAGATTCAATCTGATTTGACATTCCATTGGCCACTCCGCAGATACGGTGGGTAACTTCAGGCACCCGAGAGGTACTCCGGTAGCCTCAAGGACGGTGACAGGGAAGTTCTTGTTTACCCACACTTGCCATTGCTGTTGTTCCAGGCTGCGAGACCCGGTGGGAGGATGAGTATAGCGTCGTTCTAAACTAGCTTTAGAAGTGCACGTCTATATGACTCTGCCAGAGGGTTGTCGTAGTCAGTAGGAGCAGCGGAAGCATTGGTGGACATCAGGCTTATGTCTATTTTTAGACTAAAGCAGATATAGCGGAGATAGATCATCTATTTCTGATGTGACAGTCATAGGTTTGACTTCATCAGAATAGGGGATGGATCTGTTGAGAAGGTAGTAGGGTGTGATATCCGGGTTTTGGATGACATACACAAAGTAGGAAGTGAAATTCCTATACTACGATCGGTTATACTTTGGTCGTCACACAGTGGTTTCTCCACAAGGGACTAGGACATTATATCAGACATACTGGTTACTAGATCTATGGTTTTAGATCTAGATTTGGGTGGTTTCCCAATCAGGGTACTTTGACAGCATTCTAAGAGTATTTAGAATGGACGACTCCTGGCACGGTAGTGTACCTGCAGGTGATGGAGTCACCCTCTCTAAAGGTGTCTCATAGACTAAAGTAGAGAGGGATGTGCATGATTGGCAGATCACTTGCTTAGGCAATTGAGTCAATCATGAGATGGCAAGTACCACACCAGATGTTGTTCTTGCACTAGATGCAATAAGTTGACATTGATCCAATCCTGGAGAAACAGTCGGAAGAAGTTTTAGAACATAAGTGGATGTTCTAGGGATATGATAACGACAGCCTCATTTGGGAGACAGTTATCATTCCAGGCTTCCAAGGTGACCTGGACGACAGGGAGGTTGTCAGAGTTATAGTTTTTCCTTCTGACGAGGGGCAGTATCTTGGACAGGTGGTCCAAGGCAATACTGAGGGAGGCATGGCGCAGGATATTGATTAAGTTCAGTTGACGATACAGTCTGAGAAGTTTGGATTTGGAGTTCATTTATGAGCTAGGTCCCATCTGACATCCAGACATTCTAAGACAGGTATTGCTCATTTCGGGAGATGGCTTTCTCCGCGAACTTGAGATATAGAGAGACATAGAAAGAAACGTCCAGGCGGATCCACTCACTGAGGCTATTCCTCGATCGCAAGAGTTTCGCAAACAGGCTTTGTGAGACTGACTAGTAGAGGAGTTGGGTGTTCGGTATCACACGGGCTGTGAGCATGCGACATCGCAATAATTAGCCTTGAGTGCAAGTGGGAGATTGTTGGAGATAGTGCCCTCAGAGTCAATTATTGGATCACAGGCACGTGATTGCAATGATTGAGGGAGGACCTATCCCGGTAGAACAGTCTTACTCGAGATGACAGTATGCTATCTGGTTTACCTTTATCATCGTGTATTGCTTTAGGTGACCTGACAGGTCACTATTGCACGTTGATAGAGCCCCTTGGATTCTTGCTTGACGACCAGCAGTATGAGGGCGATCATATACGTGAGAGCTGGGGTCTACAAGCACATCCTTAAATGGTCCCTAGTCGTGGGAGTTTCGAGACAGGGCATCGATTCTCCAGAGTAGACTAGTGTATACAGTCGAGACCCCGACGAGGGGCGGTGGCCGGTCTCACAAGCCACTGGTGTCAGTTGGTTCACCTAAGATGTATACAGGTGCTCATTGGGTTATGAGTACACCGGACAGGACTCGCCGGGAACATGCTAGTTGGTCTTATACCTGACGTCAGATAGCAGTTCCCAGGTGACATGTGTACAGGTTAGTTCATCGACCTGGGGATCGTCATTTGTCTCGTGTGAGTTCCCACTGTGCTTTGATTACTACCCTACCACGGCTCAAAGGAGTCGTGCAAACAGGTCTTAGTTGGGTACAGTCCCGAGCCACATGGAGGCAGTGAGCGGATCTTTGGGGGTTCGTCTCTCCCGGTATTGGGGGTGAGGTCGCGCTGTGTCTAGGAGAGCCATTACACGAAGTCCTTGGCCAAGGCAGGAGATTTACTGGTAGGTATTCCAGTAGTATCTCAGGGTGTTCTGGGCTACACTCCGACACGACTTGTACCGCTTTTGGGGGTCTGACTTTTACCAACCCCCTAGGCCCGCCATGCGATGCTCATAGACGAACGGACCGGACTGTACGGATATTGTCACTGACAGGCTCAGTAGGGTGTCAGGATGAGTTCGCTCATCGACGTCCCTTTTAGTCAATAGCTGGTGGCCCGTTACGTATTGGCTTATACCTCTGACGTTCTAGTGGTTAAATCCACAGCCATAGTATTGACGAGTCTTTAGAGTCCACCACACATTTAGTTACTCAGCTTTCGGGCGAAACGCTGTAGAGGCCGTATGGAGATATGGCAGGGTCCGATCAGATACGTGCGGTATTGCACGGATCAGGATCGGACAGGTTTGTACTAGAGGCCGTATAGATATATGGCAGGGTTTGATCAGATACGTGCGGTATTGCACGGATCAGGATCGGACGGATATTACTAGCCGGCTTTGGTTTAAGCCGGATCCTAGTTTAGTACAGTGTAGATTTTGTCTCTTTGCATTTGTATCCGGACGGAATACAGATGCGGGTGTGTTTGCACAGTCTCGGGGTTTTCCTGTAATTTATTACGGGACCAGTTTTCTGGAGTTGCCAGTTTGCATTCCGTTCCGGCCGGTTTTCCTTTGTTCTTTCCCGGCCGGACTTTTCCGATGGAGGGGGTTATTTGCAAGTTTGCAAATAACATTTTGTGGAGGGTTTATTTGTGAGATGAGAGATTATGATAGCATCTTTGATTCCCTCCATCACTTGCATTAAATGAGATTAGAAAGGGTATGGTTTTGATGTGAATTAAGTTATGGTTGATGTTTGTTTATGGTCACCTCTTCTCATCTCCTACCATCACCTCCCTCTTGTATATTGTTATCAACTCCACCATTCTCTTAAGAGAGGGCCGGCCACTTCTTTAGGTGAGGATGAATGAGAGAGTTTTGATTTTGTGAGCTTGTGGCATATTTCCTTCATCTCATTCTCATGTAATGAAAAATGAAAGCACCATTTTTCATACCTTCATTCCTCCACATCCATGGCAACCAATACCCCAAAGTGAGACATGCACTCTACACTATATTCTACAGCATATCTTGGGCATGTCGACTTGCCAGCTTCATGCCCGAGTTGCCTCGGTATAGAGGCGGGAGCCCGTAAAAGATGCAGGCGATGTGGTGCCCTTCCGGCGAGGAGGCGGCGACCGGAGTTTCCGCGAGAGATCGGGACGACGACGAGAAGACCGGAGGACTCGGATCACTCGGTATATCTCTAACCCGTCTTGTTGTTAGCTAGACCTAGTTTAATGGCCCGATCCAGGGTTTAGTGCGCGGTGGTGCCGGTTTGCAAAGTTCGCAAAATTAAAGTTTATCACCGTTTCCGCATTTGGCCGTCGGATTGACGGCCGGGGCGCCGCCGTGCACTTACAGTTGGGTCATCATCCTCCATGATGCAATCCTCGCTGCCTCCATCCATGAGAAAACCGTAGTATCTCTCAGGTGGGCGAGGAACCCTACTAGATCGGCGGAGAGGCTGAGGTTCATTGGGAACTACTGAATCCTCTGGTTCAACCAAATCTTCTGTTGTAGTCTGTATTGCTGGAACCTCTTCCAGTTCTACCTCCTTGCCACTAATTTCTTTTTCAAGAAATTCCTTTTCTAAAAAGGTGGCATGTCGAGAAACAAACACCTTTTGTTCCTCGGTGTGGTAGAAGATATACCCGCGCGAATGTTTGGGATATCCAATAAACTTACACAGAATGGACCTTGCCGCGAGTTTGTCCGGATTTTGCGTTTTTACATATGCCGGACAACCCCATATCTTAACATAATTAAGACATGGTCTCTTTCCTTTCCATATCTCATATGGAGTGGTTGGCACGGTTTTGGTGGGAACCATATTCAATAGATCTGCAGCTGTTTCCAGTGTGCATATCCCCAGAAGGAAATAGGTAACTCAGCTGTGCTCATCATAGAGCGCACCATATCCAATAGGGTGCGGTTCCTCCGTTCTGATACACCATTGTGTTGTGGTGTATATGGAGGAGTCAGCTGAGAGAGAATCCCATTCTCTTTTAGGAAGTCCAGGAATTCATTGCTCAAGTATTCACCTCCTCGATCAGATCGTAGGATTTTAATACTTTTTCCGGTTTGGTTCTCAACTTCTTGTTTATATTCTCTAAATTTCTCAAAAGCTTCTGATTTGTGTTTCATCAGGAACACATATCCGAATCTAGAGAGATCGTCAGTGAATGTAATGAAGTATGAAGAACCATCCCTGGCATGTGTAGACATAGGACCGCATACATCACTATGTATCAGTCCTAAGAGTTCGGTAACTCTTTCTCCGTGTCCCGTAAACGGAGCTTTGGTCATCTTGCCTTTGAGACATGATTGGCAAGTGTCATAAGATGAAAATTCAAACGGATTTAAATATCCATCCTTATGCAACTTAGCTAATCGTGTCGCATTGATGTGATCCAGTCTACAATGCCATAAGAAGGATTTGTTCAGTTCTGAACTCTTCCTCTTGTGTGTGTTTGTTATACTCAGAACTGTTGATTGATTTAGAACATAAATGCCATTGCACAACGTGCCTGATCCAACCAACTTTTGGTTACGGAAAATGTTCATAACATTATCCTGTAATACAAAATTATATCCCTCTTTACTCAATAAAGAAACTGATATAATGTTGCATATCAGGTTCGGCATGTAATAGCATTCGTTCAGAACCAATGTATTACCAGTTGGTAATACAAGGTGATATTCCCCGACAGTCTTAGCTGCAACAATTGCACCATTTCCAACTCTAATGTCTTTATCACCTTCTCCAAGTTCTCTACCTTTTCTAAGCCCATGTAACTGATTACATATATGGGATCCTGACCCGGTATCTAATACCCAGGACGTAGGGCAAATGGAGAAACAGTTCTCTGTAACGAACACACCCGAAGAAAATGCATCATCATGTACTTTCTTCAATCGGGTGGCATGGGAATCCTGGTATTCCCCTATATCCTGTTCAGTCCTATAACTCTTATAGGAAAGAACGGAACCAACGTTCCCCAGCACAGTATAACATGCGGGTTCGGTCAATACATCCATATTATTATCTTTATTAGGGCATGAAATAGTCGCTACCTGGAGAGAGAGAGAAGAAAACACTTTAGCGTATGCTCGTGCAAGATCAGATTGGTTATTATCTTATCTAATCAGGATGGCTCCCACTGCTTTTTATCAAATCTTCCTTCAAACCCTAAAAGGAAAGACTAGCCGGGATTAATTACACACTACAAGTTCGCCAATCTTTCAGCCAGGCCAGTGTCGGTACTTTGAGGGAGGTCCCTCGTGCTTTCGCACGAACCTAATTAATGTAAACCTCGTTTTCCCAGAGGCGTAACCCCGTTGACACCTTTCTAGACACCTACTTGATCAGCTAATTGCAATGTGTAAAACTCTCCCAGGAGTAACTCTTACTCGCAGTGGGTATCGGGATCCAACTATCTCATAGAAGGTATGCAATCTCATTGCAAATTTCAACACTTGAAATTCCCGATAATATTTTGCCCCTAGCGTCCTATGACCTTGACGCAGGCCAACAAATCACAGCACGCTAGTCAAGTTCAACCCGTCATTTCCTGATTGAATTAAACCCACCCGCACGACCCTTGACGCGGGCCAACAAAGTCGTACGACTACCCTAATCCAATCTGCATCATATGCATAAGCAGATAAATACTAGTTAGCTACCGCACACTACGCCTTGACGCAGGCCAACAAACGTAGCACGAATACTAACTACTACTTATCTGAAATGACGGAGGGCTACGACAGGTTTTTCTGAAAACCTATTGCGTAATGAACTTGATATCGTTGTAGAATCAAATGAAGTTTTAAAATGGAGTGATTTTGAGGCTTTTCTAGTTTTGCTAAAGGGGTCACTCCCGGTGAAGGGATCGTCGGTCCTTTCCTCGTCGAATGAGGTGCGGGATATATCATATATATCACTGTGCAAAGCAAAAACTCTTAAAAGCAATCAAAGCCAAACCGAATGTGTAGCATCTGCCAGTTACTGCTAAAGGAGTCACTCCCGGTGAAGGGATCTCGGTCCTTTCCTCATCGAATAAGGTGCAGGGTATATCATATATACCGCTATGCAAAGCAAGAACTGTAGCTACCTGTTTTGTTTAAAATTTGATTCTACAACATCTTAGGTTTCTTTTCTTTCATTAATCACATTAATGAAGTCCCATCATTTAAGTACCTAAACATCACAGATAAATACGACGTACACTTATGCCATCCGCATTCGCCTCGATGTCCCCTCGTGCACCGTTAGGTTAGGTAACTAACGACAGAGCAGGGCAGGGCTAGTACGGGTGCAAAACATAAGTAACGTCTATATAATATATCATATATACTATATACTGTATCTATCACAGAACATCACATGATCACATCACAGATATCGCAGCAGAAGAAACATATGAAACATTGGATATACTAGGACGTCCGTGTTTTCAATACGAGCCAGTATAAAACACGGATTCCACGGTCGTGATGAATAGCCAATCCCACACCCCTAGACCCCTACGAGAGCGGCAAGCAACCCTGCCAATTCTAGGGTTAGGAGACCCGGACTCGACTCCTCGAGTTGGTCTCCCACTGGACCCCAGAACCCGGTTACTTGTGCTCCCCTCCTTGGGTCTATCCTAATGCGGAAAAGTAAATAATATACATAGGGTGACAACTTCCGCTACCTGGAAGTGCCCCAAATAAAAGAATATTACATACAAGTTTTTACATGAATGAAAATGAAAAACACTCATCCCACATAAAAACCCCCGACTATTCGAACACGACGATCCAATATAACATATCCAGCAACACATAACATCACATGTCATCAACGTAAGTAAATATGCGCATCCCAATTGTCGTTGACATATAGCAACGAAACCGGCGATATCACATATTACACTTACGGTCACAGAAAAGAAAGTGTAAAACTACAACAATTGGAATCCGCAACTTCTTTAGACATCGCATGCCTAATCAAATGAAATACTTAGACATCACATGCCTAACAGTTATAAACCCCGCATTTTAGTCTCATTATCGAAAGCTCTTTTCAATATCAAGTGAAACTAAACCGCTAGATTTATAACATTCATTCAGTTATCTCATAACTGTTTGTGAATTCCAATTATTGTATCAGATTCCAGATAAACAGAAAATGTTAAACTTTCCGATCGAACATTCGAATACCCAAGTTTTCCCGACACAGCTCAACACATGAAATAAGTCTAACAACATTCAGTTCGTGCCTCAGTACCAACGGTCCAGCAGTAGAAGGGTCAAGCCAACGCCTCACATGTGGCACGCCGTACTGCCCCAAACCCGAAGGTTCAAAGGGCAGTTCAAGACGGTCACATAATCGAGTTAAGGTTTGTTGTCTTCTAGAGGGTCCATCGCGTTACTTGCACTACTTAGAACGTCGTTAAACTACGGAAAAATCCAACACTTGGAAATTTCCCGACAGGGGAAAAATTGGGTATTTATATCCGGTCGAACTTTTTAACATATTCTAAAATTTATCCGGAAAACCACATAGACAAAATCTGATACTCCGATCGAAACACCGAATCCCCAAAACAATCCCAGAAAATTCAACTCTTGAATAAATATTAAAAATTCCTAGAAAATCCAGCACTGCAAAGTAAGAATTACTGTGTGAAAATTTTTGAACAGTGGGGCCGTACGGCCGCGGAACCGCCACACGAGCCATGCTCGTGCCGCGGAACCGCGGCAGTTTAATTGAATTATACCATCGAATTTCACAGTAAATCTTACAATCTCCTGCTGATTTCTCTGCATATTTTTAATATGGAAAAAAACCCCATTTTTGGAAAAAGTCCAGAGAGCTCATGGGTTTTAGGGTTTCGGGTTCGTTCGGACTTCAAACTCCGTCTAGACTTCGCCTAAGGCTCTAGCTTGGCTCTGATACCACTGTAGGGTTCCTAGGCACACTATAGAGGTCTCACAAGGCATCGAACATGCCAATTTAAAATTTTATGGGTGCCGAGAAACCCTAATACGGATTGTCGGCTAGATTTCTAGGCGAAATACGATTCTAGTTAACAAATTAACTAAAGGAGAGAGGCTACAACCTTTGTAGATCCGGTTATCCACTTCCTTAGCTCCAAGTGGTCATCCCCTCGCTGTCCATCTCGAATCTCGGACTCTCGCGACGGCTTCATCGGAGAAGTGAGCGGAATAGGTCGTCGGCTTCGTGCCGAAGATGATCTACGTCGAGGTTGCACAAGTTCAAGCTCCAACTTCACCAAGTTGTGAAGCTTGTGAAGAAAACACCCAAAAAAAACTTGGAAAGAGGTAGAGGGTGAAGAAATAGGAGGTGGGTTCACTTTAGAATTGGATTTCACTCACTTTTGCTCAAGTTGCCATTGATGGCATCAAGCTTTTCTCTTGAAGAAGAAGGAGAAGATGAAACTAGTTTATGATAAGTTGTTTTAAAATGAAAAGAAAAATTCATACTTATCATAATCTAACTAAGGTTAAGTGTAGAGAATAAACCATGGTCACTTGAGAAGGTTAGGGTTAAGCATGATGACAAGAATGGTTGCATAAGTCAAAGCTTCATGAAGCTTCAACTAGAAACAAAAGAAGCCACCATTCTTATCTAAATCATTTCCAAATAAATAAACAAATAAATAAATGAAAAAGCAAAACCCTAATTATCTCTTAACCATGGTTTAATCCTTTACACTTAACCACAAGATCAAGTATCATCAAACATGATACAAAAATGTGCACAAAAGCATATCACATATACAATGTGCATCAAGTGAGAAAAATCCGTTTAAAGTGAACCAATACTAGTTAATGCAATGTAATATATCAAATATATAATTATACATTAAATCATTAAATCAACATTTGATTCAATGATCCGGTCATGTCGCACATAACCGACTAGAATCCAATGTATCGATTTATCGAATCAATGATTCGATAACTAGGTCATATCGAATATAACCAATCGAAACATATATCGCGAGAATGAAATGCGGTATCACATACACGCATCATTCTCGGTCCTGCACATATCTCATATGCGCTCCTATTTCGTTTCGCTTGAGCCAGGAAACCTCTGTGTAGGACTCTAAAGACTCGTCAATACGCCGGTAGCAGATGATGATCATATCAAGCACCCACAAGCCGCAAACGGTCTGCTAAACGTAACGGCCATCCGGGTATTGAGCGATCAGAAGATCGACGAGCTAGCCCGCTCACACTCCTGTGAATCCAACCAGTAACACTTACCATACAGTCCGGTCTGTTCGTCTGATACGTCGCATATCAAGTCTAGGGGTGGTAAACGTCAGACCCCAATAACCGATAAGTCGTGCCGATATGAGGCTCATAACGGGTCGAGAAACTACTGGTAACACTTACCAGCAAATCTCTGATCAGCCCTGGCCAGGGACTTCCCTGTTACGGCCAATCGAGCACAGCGCAACATCAACCCCCAATACCGGGAGAGACGAAACCCCTCCTATCGCTCATTGCCTCCATGTGACTCGGGACTGTACCCAAAGACCACCGTTTTGCACGCCCTCATGGACGTGGTAAGGTGGAGATCAAAGCACAGTGGGAATCACACAAGACTCTGTGACGATCTCGGGTCTACAGACTAACCTGTACAAGTGTCATCTGAGAACTGCCATCTGACGTGAGGTATAATACCATCTGGGAGTTCTCGGCGAGTCCGTCCAGTGTACCCAGTCTCCACTGAGCACCCGTATACCCTCTCTGATGTCAAACACCAATGGATATGGGATCATCCATCGCCCATCTCATGGGTCGAGAAGCATATACGCTAATCTACTCTGGTATATCGATGCCCTGTCTCGATACACCCACGACTAGGGACCTTGAAGGATGTACTTATAGACTACCATGTCCCCACTAGTATGATCTGCATCATAGTCCAGATAGTCAAGTACACATCCTAAGGGCTTTATCAACATGTAACTATAAGACAGTTTAAAGAGACAATTGTACATGTTAAGATAAAGAGCAACCAGATAGCATACTATCATATCGAGCAAGAAAGTCATCTCTATATATGTCCAAGCATCCAATATAATATACATCATTTGTACAATACTGGCCTCTAGGGCATACATACAACTAACACCATCTATCAAGCCGAGCTTCTTCGGTCTCCTTGCTCGTCTCCGAGCCATCTGACATACCGAGCTTCCTCGGCTTCCCAGATCAACCGAGAGCGCGGAACCCAATCGCCCCGCAATGGCTCCGCGTATCTCGCCAGGGCGAGATATCCGCCTCCCCATGTTCTGCGTCCCACGCTAGCGTGTCCCTCCATTAATGGGCGTATCCCGCCATTAATGCGAAGATAACGCAGGGACGTAACTGACGGCGACAATCTCGCGCCCGCTCGCTCTACGCGGCCACTATATAGACCCCTCCCTCAGAAGACTTAGGTAACTCGAAATCATTTTCAATACGCTGTTACTCTGCACTTATTCTCTGGCACTAACTTGATCGTCGGAGGGTCCTACAGTGGTCACCCACCCCGGGACTTCTTTTGCAGATAGCTCGGCGTCAACGCCAACCCATTGAGATCTACACACTCAACAACTCCCAAATCACATCTCAACCGTCAAAGACCACCATCACAGGATCGACGGAGGACAACATCTGAAGGAGATCACAGCCTCTATCATAATTAGTCAAATGGTAACAAAACATTTTGGTAATTAGTCAAGCTTGCAAGCAAGTGCGTGCAGAGAAGTTCATATCGAAGAATGCATCACATAGAATATTAGGGTTCCTGCTGGAGGAATGTATTATCGCGAATATTCATAATCTTTGTGTATTAAAATCTGGTTGAATTAATATAAGAGACATATGTAATGTCTCATCTTATTAAAAGAATAGAAAAGGCAATTTAAACTTTGAAACATAGAAGAAAAAGAAATGCTTTTTCTATTTAATCCAACTACCACTACTACAATAAGGGGTTGCCCCTACGGATTTATACGTAGGGGCAAACCGCTGCCCCTACGGATATAGCCGTGGGGACATAAAATTCCTCCGTAGGTGCAAAGGCCGCAGGTGCAAGTTTTCGTCCTGAATATGCCTCTACGGAGTAATAATTGCCCCTACGCCTTAATCCATAGGGACACTTATCCCTAAGAATTAATCCGTAGGGCCTGATAAATATTTTAATTTATTGGTTTATAAAATAAAATACTTGCCCCTACAGATTTATTCGTAGGACCTGATTTGTGCCCCTACGGATAAATCCGTAGGTCCAGATAAATGCCCCTACGGCTAAATTCGCAGGGGCAAGTTTTACCCCTGTTACTGAGTCCACAGGGATCCTGATATTTTGTCCCTACGACTAACTGTGTAGGGGCAAACATTGGACCTACGGATTAATCCGTATGTGCAACAGATGGCCCTACGGATTAATCCGTAGAGACAAAATATCAGGGTTTTTTTATAAAATGGGTTTCATGTTTTTTCCCCGCCCTGTGCACAATAATATATACATCATATAACCAATTACAGAAATATTCATAATCAGCATCTCAGGCATAATATATAAGAGAAATAAACAAACAGAATACGATATCAATCTAAATCATCATGAACAAGCAAACAACCACTAATATCGTCTAAAAAAATATACAATATATATCAGAGAAGTACATACATCCTCAAAAATAAAAAAATAAAAAAGATACCCTAGCTTGGTCCAGCTCCTCCACCTCTGATAAACGCCGTAATCTAGCGCATCTACTCCTCAGTGCAGCCCTGAGTTGTCAAAAAATTGACTAATGAAGGAGCAGAATGTGCAGGAGTTTGAGCGGGCTGTGAAGCTGCAGGAGTGGTCTGCGCAACCGCAGCTGAGGTGGTGTCTTGCGGAGCCGCAACCGAAGGAGATGCATGGGGAGCCGTGGCCGAAGTAACCTGTCGCATCTGTTAAATTTTGTGTGTAAAAAACGAGTAAGAACAGTGTATTAGATTTTAGTTTAGTTCGTATCATTATCAGGTTATTGCGAAACCCCAATCTAAGAATACTTTGGGACTTAGGCCTCATTTGGGTATCTAGTTTGGAAAATCGTAGTTTATTTTAATTAGATAGTTTTATGTAAGTATGATTAATCAAAACTAAGTCTACAACCAAATAAGCTCAGGCTACTAATATTGCATATGTTACCATCTATAATGTGATATAATATTTTTCTATTAAGTAGTATACGTACCATCTCCTTCAACTCCTCGACGGTGGTCTTCAAGACGGCAACATCATGCTTTAGACGTCGCTCAGGGGAGTAGGGGAAGTAACCGCCGGAGTGGAGTCCAACCTTATATGAGCCCTGCTAGGACCCAGTCCGTGGCCTCTCTCCCAACCTCCGTGGTGCCCTCCGTGTGCGGCGTCTAAAACTGGGGTCAGCAGCATCGGATCGGTCTATCCAGTAAAATCGATCCCCGATGCCTCCGCCTGCTCCACCACCTGCTCCTACGCCCACATTAACCATTAAAATATAAGTATATTATTTAAATTTGAACTATTCAAAACAAAAATTTCAAACCTGTTAGAATAGATATTAACATTTACGCAGTACTCCTGGGTAGCGGTGTCGGGGAATCGAAGCTTTCCCGTGACGAGATCTGTCGAGGTGCCGTGGACGGCAAGATACGCGGTCAGCACACTCGGTGTACCACCCTGCGCCAGGGTCTGAGCTCTCTGCAATTCGTAAAAAATTTACATATATTATAAAATAACTCTTAATATTACATTATATCAAAATAGATCTATTGTAATTTACCGATACCTTCATGGCACGAGTAATGTTCCTCAAGCCTCCTGTATTAGTAGGGCGACCCCTCTTCGCTGACTTCCTATTCTTCTTATTTTGATCCGCTTGTTTCTGCACAACACATTCAGATTTAGTTTTCTAATTAAGCAACATAAAAAATAAATATATACTAAACAATGAATTAAATTTAAATTACAGATCTATTTGCGCTGAGAGTCAAAATATTGGCACAAGAGAGGCCATGTATCTACATCGACTCTCGCAAAGACCGGAGTATATAGGAGAGCCGCTCTCTCTGCCTCGGAGGTCGCCATCCACAGGGAATAGCAGTCGATTTTCAGCCCGTTCCTATTGTATCGGACCTTTGATTGCATGTTCTTCATCAGGCTCTGGTACAGAGCGTGATGCTTGAGCACTCTCTCAGGGTGATCAGGGTCGCGTATAAGCTGAAAGTCGTAATCCAACTGCAAATAAAAAATAACAATGTGATTAAATTGCAAGTGTTAAATAATAATAAATATATTGGATAAGTCAAATGAAAATATATATTAATACCCGAACCTGATCACAGAAGAGAGCAAATGAGCGCCGGTGCTGATCGCCCCACTCAACGTGAAGTGGATACTTCTTTACGATGCGGCTTTCATCCCCCATATACCGGCCGAACCTCTCGGCATAATCGTTGGTATAGCGATAATCGGGGGTAAAGAAAAGGGGGAATGATGCCTCCCCCTAGCTCTGTTGGGCCCCTCGAGTCCCCCTCTCGGGATGGGGCTGCACTGCATCTACAAGAAATATCAAGACAAGCAATATTAAGACAAAGTGGTATTAAGAAATAAAGGTTTAACGAAAATTAAAGTGGGATATATACCTCCGGCAACAGCAGCACGAGCCTGGGCCCGGGCAGCAGCGCGAGTGGGACGATAGTTCCTTCGGTGAGGAACAGCCGGTGACCCGGACGTGGACGCATCCCCTCCAACTAGAAAATAAACATTGACAATAAAATTACATTAACTTCATGTTTATTTTTAGAGGATATGTAAAATGAATAAATATTTTATATTTATTCATACTAACCTGTAGACTGAGCGGAGGGTATGGAAGTGACGGGAGTGGCCCCTGTGCCAGATGTGGACGCACCACCTATAATTAGACAGGTAAAAATAGATTATATAAGTAATCGCAAAAAGAATGTGTATATCAATAATATAACATTCTAAATCAATATGCATGCAATATAGGATATATAAACATACCCGCAGGTGCGGTGGTGGCCTCTGCCCGAGATGTGGAGGCACCATCTACAGCTAAACAATCAAAAAACGATTATCTAAGTAAGGGAAAAAAGAATGTGTGTATATTTATGATATAACATTCTAAATCAACATGCATGCACTATACGATATATAAACATACCTGCAGGTGTGGTAGTGGTCTCTGCCTCTGATATGGACGCACCACCAATAGCTAGACAATTAAACATTGATTATTTAAGTAATTTTGAAATAAATATTCGTGTATATCTATAATATTACATTCAAAATGAATATGCGTGCAAAATACCTGGAGGTGTGGTAAAGTCCATACGGAAGGAGTCATCCGAAGGGGTCTCCGATCGGGGTGCAAGACCGGCCTTCTGAAGCTCCCTAAGCAGTTCTTCGGGCGGCAGAACCGCTCTGCTTCTGCCCCTTCCTCTGCCGCTGCCGCGACTGGTGCTCCTGCCGCCCTTCGCTGCTTCGGCCGTCATCATCAAACCTAGATAAAAGTACAATCATTATTTATGCATGCAATATATGTATAGATCGTAGAAATGTGAAGTAATAATATAACATTACTGATAACCTTTTTCGTTTCGTGGACGCATTAGACATATCTACTTAGATTTCATCATCGATATCATTTCTAACCCACGTAACTTCACGATCAGCCGAAGACAACCCGTCTTTTGAAATAGGCGGTCGGAGTACTCTAAGTATTCTCTTTTCTTCATTCTCATCGCTGTCCTCGTATGATCGTCGAATTCTGGGACATCGTAAACATCCCTGGGTTTCTAACGGCATACGACACTCCATCCTGGATGCTTCAAGCATTGTGAGTAGTATACTTGGAACGCTTGGTTCGGAAAGATAAATGGATCATCCTGACCGTAAAATCGAAGTGTGTTCACACTAGTCAATCCATATTCATCTTTTCAAATCCCGAGATTGTTTCTCCACTTATCCGTATCGGTTCGTGTATCGTACTATGTACACTGAAATATATAAAACGGTTCTGATTGTCCGGGATATTGGATGTCAAGTATGCAATTTAAGTATCCATAATAAATCACACTATCCGATCCTACCGTCGCAATCTCACTATTCTGAATGGTTCGAGATGTTTCTATGTCCTTAACTTCAAATTTGTATCAAAGGACACCGAATCCTTTATAATATACAACCTCCATACTATGAAACTGAGCTAAATATCTTGAATCTCTCTCTAATGATGCAAAAAAATTCGGATCGTAGATCCGACAAAACAAATTTTACGACAAATACATAACGATATAAGTTTAGATTAGGACTGGCAACAATAACATGTTATTCGAACAATTTACATGATCTACAATCCAATCGCAAAAAATATCCTGATGATATTTTTCCATCCATTCATCATTCTAATCAGGATGCGCCTCACGTACATCATTAATATGAATTATGTTCTCAACAATAAATTATGATATTAATATTATATCATTTCATACACACAAATACAAATATAACAATTAATCCCAAAAAACTTACTCTCTAATTTCTTCAAGACATGCGCTATTGAAGAGGATAAACCGATATCTCTTGTTGATAAATATAGTGTCTACTCTCTTATAATCAGCTTTACCATATAGCCCGTCCTGAATTCTCCGAGGCCGGTTAAGTTTCGTCTCAATGTTCTCGTCCAGATAGCGGGAACAAAATGTGGTTACTTCATCTAGAAGATAACCTTGTATAATAGAACCCTGTGGTCGATTTCTATTGCGTATATACTTTTTTAGAGTGTAGGGGTATCTAAAGAAAAATATGTTAACTAAATAAATACGGGCATATAGGACAAAATAATTTTACAAATTGCGTGAAACGAAAAATTCCACGTACCTTTCGACGGGATACATCCATCGATATTGTACCGGTCCGGCTAATTTAGCCTCGGTTGCAAGATAAACCGTCAGGTGTATTATGATATTGAAGAATGACGGTGGGAAACACGCTCAAGCATGCAAAGTATCAATGAAATAGAATTTTCTAGATTCTCCAGTGTCACAACATCTAGGGTTTTAGCGCACAAATCTCTAAAAAAGCAACAAAGGACATTGATTACTAGACCAACCGATTCGGGAAGGGAAGTCCTGAGGGCTAATGGGAGAAGGTGCCCCATAATAATATGGTGATCATGACTTTTCAACCCATCGATCTTGCCTTTCACAATTTTTATTTTCTTACTAAATGATCATGAGAAACCTGTGGGAGCTTTCAAATCATGCAACACCTATAGGAACCTTTTCTTCTCCGGTTATGACATATGATACGCGGTATTGGGAAGTACAAACTTGCCTGGTTTACCCGCTATCAGTTTAGGATGCAATTTACTTCTAATTTTCTAGTCCTGAAGATCTATCCGAGTACGGAGGTTGTTCTTTGATTTTCCGTCTTTAGAAAGAAGCAAGTTGAGTACGTGCTCGGATACTCCCTTCTCTATGTGCATGACGTCCAGACAATGACGCATTAAATTTGTTGACCAGTACGGAAGCTCGTAGAAAATGCTTAACTTGTTCCAGTAGGATGGTTTGACCTGTTTTGCCGGATCTATCCCGAATGTCACATTATTGGAACCATCCCACTGAGCAGTCACGTACACTCCGGACAATGAGGCTGGAGGCCCAAGAAACTCCTGATGACCATTAAAGTGAGCAACGTCTAACCCGTAGGGAAGATATAGTGGCAGGAAACGTCGATGACCGCAATAACAAACCTTCCTGCTAAAATTCAACCATTTTGATGTTGTATATTGATGGCAATAAGGGCATGCTTTGTAACCATGTACGGACCAACCTGATAGCATTCCATACGCAGAAAAGTCATTAATTGCCCATATTAAAGCCACACATAGCGTGAAGGTTGTATCTGTGTTTTCATCGCAAGTCTCTATACCATCAATGAATAAAGATTTTAACTTATCGATCAGAGGTCGGAGATAGACGTCGATATTGTTTCCCGGTGAGTTTGGTCTGTCAATAAGAAGAGGCATCACAAAATAGGATTGATCCATAGCCAACCAAGTCGACAGATTATAAACTATCATTACAACGGGCCATGTGTTGTGGCTTCCAGCCATATAGTTGAATGGGCAGAAGCCATCACTAGCGAGTCCGAGCCTGACATTGTGAGAATTACTACTGAATATTTCGTGCCTCCTATCGAAATCCTTCTATGCCGGTGAATCTGTTGGATGACTCATTTTTCCATCTTCACTTGAAGCAGCACGGTGATACCAAATCATTGTCTCGGCTGTTTTCTTGCACCTGAATAGCCTCTGCAGCCTATGTGTTATGGAAAAGTATCGCGCTATCTTGAAAGGTATATCGGGCTTCTTATCAGATTCTTTCGGCTTATACCTGGCCTCTTCGCATGTTGGACATTCTTTCAAATCTGAATTCTCTTTCCGTTACTACACACAATCTTTAGGACATGCATGAATCTTCTCACACTTCAGAACCAAATCAGACATCATCTTCTTGACTTCGTACCAGCTGTTGGGCATGTTATTTTCCGAGGGCATAGAATTTTTTAGGAACTTCAGAAGTATCGTGAATGACTTGTTGCTCCGTCCATTTAGGCACTTAATCTGGAAAAGTTGGACGAACCATGATAGGGTGGAATACTTTGCATTCTCATAAATTGGTCTTCTAGTATCATTCATGAACTTTTCATACTTATCCGCACGCGGTCCTTGACTGGAAAGAATGCCATCTTCGGTAGAAATACTATCACCTAGGGCAGCCTCTACCATATCCTCCATTTCTTCTCCTGGAAAGAAGTTATTGTCTTCTTCTTCTTATGCCGCATAATCATCTTCTCCTTCTTCTTCTTCCGCATTACCGTCTTCTTCTTATCCTTCCCCGTGATATAGCCAAGTTGTATAAAGTCTAGTAAAACCATGTTTAATGATGTGAAGCTTTACAATTTCTACCTTCTTCCAGAACTTATTCCCACATATATCGCACGGGCAGAGAATCTTTTCTAACACGATTTTGTTATCTGCGCTTGCAAATTCAATGAAAGCAGCAACTCCTGCGACAACATAGATTGTATGCGTTGTTGCCAATCCACGTACATCCAGTCCTTAACTCTAATGTACTCATGGGCCATGTTAGACTGTATAACATATAAATTGTAGGTTATGGTGACTATATTGAAAAATTTAAGAACGAGATGGTTACTGACAAAGAAGAAAATCCGTAGAGGTAAGTTTGTCGTTGAAAAAAATAAATTATCGATAAAAAAAATTAGATTTGAAGATACCCAAGTATGAGTTGTATTCTGTGTATGCGTGTTTCAATTTATGATTTTGCTTAAGTATAGGGTTGTTAGTGTGTATGCGCTTTGTATGTGCGTTTGTTGTGTATTCGTATTGTATGTGTGTGTTTCGGCTGTCGGGGGTAAGGCTTCTATCCCATTAAGAATGTATAGAGCAAACACCCATTCGCTTGTGCTTTCATCCGTTTCGAGTAAATTTCGGCAGCACCTCCCCGCTGTTCTCCGAGTACACTGTAATAGAATAGATAATCATTTCAATACTGTGAAACAACGTTGAAATGAACATCTAATCTATCTTTGTACACGGAGAACCAGCGTAAAAGTACCGACGAAATAACTTGAAACGAGTGAAAATATAAGTGAATGCAGGTGTTTGCTTTATACATTCCTAACTTGTCCACACTGGACAAATCTTTCGGTTATCATACGATTGAATCTTCTTGTCACATAGAATACATGACGATTGTTAGTACCGAACTATACCGTCCGATATTTAACAACCTTCGTATAGTTCTATATCACGACGAACATCGAACGTATATTAACCGATAGACAGGGACTAAGTCGCGCTTTGATTTTCACATATGAGTATCGATGAGAATATGAAAATTTCATATCATCATCGAGTATCATATATTGGTTTTAACTTAAACATTTAACTTGAATAGGTTTTACGTTTACGTTTCGTTTTTAAGGGTTCGAAATTTTTAGTTTAGGGTAAATTTTTCTTACATTTACGGTAAAGTTGTACGTTTATTTTATCATCGAGTATCCTACTGAAGAAACTAGTGTACCCTAAACCCAAACCCAAATTAAACCTAATCATCACAAACTCAAATTATCCCTAATTAACCCAAAATTAACCCAAACTAAACTAATTAACCCAAATTAACCCTAATCATCACCCTAACTCAAATTATCCCTAATTAACCCAAAATTAAGCTAATTAAACCAAATTAACCCTAATCAACACCCTAACACAAATACACTCTATTTTACCTAATTAACCCAAATTAATCCTAGTCCAAACCCTAACCCAAATTAACCTAACCCTAATAATCACCCAAACCCCAACCCAAATTAACCCTAGCCCAAACCAAAATTAACCTTAATTAATTTAATTAACCCTAACCCTAATCATCACCAATCCTATTTTACTTAATTAACCCAAACTAACCCTAACCCTAACCCTACCTAATTAACCCTAACCCTAACCCTAAACATCAACTGAACCCTAAACCTACCTAATTAACCCTAACCCTAACCCTAATTAACCCCCAATTAACCCGCCCTAGCTATAACCCTAACCCTAAAATCAACCGAACCCTAACCCTAAACCCTAACCCTAACCCTAATTAACCCCCAATCAACCGAACCCTAACCCTAAAATCAACAATAACACAAAAAATCATAATTATAAGTCCAAAATGAAAATTAACTTACCTCAGTAGTAGTTTTGCCGGCGGCAAAGAGCTCGACGAGGTGGAGGAGGCCGGGGATGGAGCTCGACGAAACTGTGGCGGCGGCAAAGAGGTCGACGAGCGTGTGGTGACGAGACTGTGGTGCCAATGATGACGAGAGTGTGGTGGCAACGGCGGGAAATTTTGGGGACAAGAGTGTGGTGATGAGAGAGTGGAGGAGGCGGGTGATCGATCGCGCGGGGGTTGGTGGGAAAATTTGGGGGCGGTGGGAAATTACCGAGCTTAAATTTTTTTTTTATAAATAACCCTTTGTTTCTCCTACGGATTAATCTGTAGCGCTTTCTTTTGCGGCTCCGTAGGGCCAAATAAAAGATTACATTTTAATATTTTTTAATTTATTTTTGCCCCTACGTTGAACACTGTAAGGGCAAACCTATGGCCCTACGGATTAATCCATAGGGGTAATAAAAAGTTGCCCCTACGAATTTCTATATCCGTAGGGGCAACCTCATATTGTAGTAGTGCGTTAAGCATAAAATGAATGCAGGTAATGTACCAAAACGACAAATCAAGACAATAGCATTTATTCTCATTAACTAAGCACTTATTACATCGCAGGGGCACAAATAAAGCATATTGTTTGTTATATCACTACTACAAATAAGGGTTGCCCCTACGGATTTATCCGTAGGGGCAACCCACTGCCCCTACGAATATATACGTAGGGGCGAAAAAATACCCCGTAGGTGCAAAGGCCGCAGGTGCAAGTTGAAGCTCTGAACTTGCCCCTACGGGCAAATTCTTGCCCCTACGGATTTCTGTGTAGGTCCTGTTGCCCCTACGGAGTAGTCCGTAGGGTAAAAAAATTTATATTATTTACGGTTTTTTTAATATATTAAATGTACCTACGGACATAACCGTAGGGCCATTTACTACCCCCTACGGCTATCTACGTAGGTATTTATCCGTAGGAGCAAAATATCAGGAATCCTGATATTCTGCCCCTACGGATAACTCCGTAGGGGCTAGGTAATGGCTCCTACGGATATGTCCGTAGGGGCACTCCCAACCCCCCGGTACTGAGATCAGGGGGGAAATATCAGTTACTACTGATATTGTGCCCCTACGGATATAACCGTAGGGGCAACATGTGTACCTACGGATTAATCCGTAGGTACATTTTATCTGTATTTTTTTTTAAAAAATGGGCTGCTTGATTTTTTCCCGCCCTGTGCACAATAATATATACATCAATCAAATATAAAATTAATCATCACACAACATATATCGCAGTATTCATAATCACATCTCACGCATATATATAATATACAAAAGAAACCCAAAAACTGAATATGATATAAATATAAACCAATATCAATATCGTTTCAAAATGTTGTACAATGTGTATGATATAAATAAATACATGTTTCAAAAAATAAGAACCAAAAAGCTACCCTAGCTCGGTCCAGCTCCACCTTTGAATAACGATAGAATAACGCGCGCCTGCTCCTCGGTCAATAAACTCTGCAATTCGGCGCGAGCGGGAGTCTGAGCGGCCTGTGGAGCTGGCGATGTGGTCTACGTAGCCGCCGTCGAGGTAGTCGTTTGCGGAGCCGCGGCTGCGGGAGTCTGAGCAGGCGGTGGAGCTATAGGAGCTGTCTGTGGAACCGCAGCCGATGTAGTAGCTTGCGGAGCCGCAGCCGAAGGAGATGCATGTGGAGGCTCGGTCGATGTACCCTGTCGCGTTTGGACATAACGTGTGTAAGAAGCGTGTAAGAACTGTGTATTATTCGAATTCGTATCATTATTATGTTATTTCGAAACCCCATTTGGATGTCTAGTTTGGAAAATCGTTGTTTATTTTAATTACATATGTATGTATGATTAATCAAACTTAAGTCTAAAACCAAATAAGCTCAAGCTACGTACTAATTATGGATATATTGATATGTATATAATATGAAATGATATTTTACTATAAAGCAGTATACATACCAGCATCTCCTTCAACTCCTGAACGGTGGCCCTCAAGCTCTCCAATTTCTGATGGACACGTCGGTCACTGGAGACGGAGGAAGTAACCGCCGGGGTGGAGTCCAACCTCATATGGGCCCTGCTAGGGCCCAGTCCCCGGCCTCTCTCCCAACCTCCGTGGTGCCCTCCGTGTGCGGCGTCCAGAACTGGGGTCAGCAGCCTCGGATCGCTCTGTCCAGTAAAATCGATCCCTGAGGCCTGGGCCTGCTCAACCACCCGCTCCTACACCCACATTAAGCAGTAAAGTATAAGTATAAAATTTAAACTTGAACCTTCCAAAACTAAAATTTCAAATTTGGGTAGAAAAAATATTAACACTTACGCAGTACTCCTGGGTAGCGATGTCGGGATATCGAAGCTCGCCCGTGGCGGGATCTGTCGAGGTGCCGTGGACGGCAAGATATGCGGACAGCACGCTCGGTGTACCACCTGATGCCACGGTCCGAGATGTCTGCAATATTAGAAAGTAACTCTTAATATTAGAAATATTAGAAAATAACTCTTAATATTGCAGAATATCACAAAGGTCGGTCTATTGCAATTTACCGATAACTCTATGGCTCGAGTAATGTTCCTCGAGCCACCTGTGTAAGTGGGGCGACCCCTCTTCGTCGACTTCCTGTTCTCTGTATTCTGAGCGGCCTGTTTCTGCACAACGCATTAACATTTAGTTTTCTAATTAAGAAACACAAAGAAATATATTATATCATAAATAATGAATTACATTTAAAATACATACCTTTTTGCGTTGGGAGTCGAAATAAGCGCACAATAGAGGCTATGTCTCTACGTCGACTCTCGCAAACGCCGGAGTAGATAGGAGGGCCGCTCTCTCTGCCTCGGGGGTCGCCATCCACAGGGAGTAGCAGTCGGCCTTCAGCTCATTCCTGTTGTATCGGACCTTGGCCTGCATGTTCTTCATCAGGCCATTGTACAGAGCATGAAGGTCGAGCACCCTCCCCGGGTGATCAGGGTCGGCTACAGGCTGAAAATCGTAATCCAACTGAAAATACAAAAAAACATTGTTTTTAGATTGCAAGTGTTAATAATAAATATATTGGATAGGTCAAATGAAAAAATATATTAATACATACCCGAGCCTGATCAAAGAAGAGGGCGAATGAGCGCTGGTGCTGCTCGCCCCACTCAACGTGAAGTGAATAGTTCTTCACGAGCCGGCTCTCGTCCCCCAAATACCGTCCGAACCTCTCGGCATGAGGACCGGTATAGAGATAGTCAAGGGTAAAAAAAAGGGGGAATGCTGCCTCCCCCCTAACTCTGTCAGGCCTCAGCCTATGGGACTGATTCGGGCCTCGAGTCCCCCTCTGAGGATGGGGAGGCCCTGCATCTGCATGAAATATCAAGACAATCAATAATAAGACAAAGTTGTATTAAGAAATCAAGGTTAAACGAAAATTCAAGTGTGATATATACCTCCGGTGACAATCGCACGAGCCTGGGCCCGGGCAGCAGAACGAGCGGGACGATAGTTCCTCCGGTGAGGAACAACCGGGGTCCCGGATGCGGACGCATCCTCTCCAACTAGAAAATAAACATCGACGCTAAATTTCCATGAAGTTCATATTTATTCTATAGAGCATATGTAAAATGAATAAATATTTTAAATTTATTCATACTAACCTGCAGACGATGCGGAGGGTATGGAAGCGGCAGCAGTGGCCCCTGCGGAAGATGTGGACGCACCATCTATAATTAGACAATTAAAAATAGATTATATAAGTAATTGCAAAAAGAATGTGTAGATCAATAATATAACGTTCTAAATCAATATGCATGCACTATAGGATATATAAACATACCCGCAGGTGCGGTGGTGTCACCACCTACAGCTAGACAATAATAAAAATTGCTAAGTAAGAGCAAAAGGAATGTGTGTATTTATGATATAGCATTCTAAATCAATATACATACACTATATGATATATAAACATACCTGGAGGAGCGGGGGTGGCCTCTGTCCCAGATGTGGACGCATCACCAACAACTAGACAATCAAACATTGACAATATAAGTAATTTTGACATAAACAGGCATGAATATCTGTAATATTACATTCAAACTGGATATGCGTGCAGTATACCTGGAGGTGTGGCAAAATCCACACGGAAGGAGGCATCCGAAGGGGTCTCCGATCTGGGTGCAAGACCGGCCTTCTGAAGCTCCCTACGGAGCTCTCCGGGCGGCAGAACCGCTCTGCCTTTGTCTCTGCCTCTGCCGCGGCTGGAGCTCCTGGCGTCCCTCGCTGCTCCCGATATCGTCATCAAATCTAGATAAACGGTTCGTGGACGCATTAGACAATCATTAAAATATTGACTATATATGTATAGAGCGTAAAATGTGAAGTAATAATATAACATTACTGATAACCTTTTTCGTTTCGTGGGCGCATCATACATATCTACTTGGATTTCATCGTCGATGTCATTTCTAACCCACGTAACTTCATGATCGGTCGAAGACAACCCGTCCTTCGAAACAGACGGTCGGAGCACTTTAAGCCTTCTCTCTTCTTCGTCCTCATCGCTGTCCTCGTATTCTGGGATATCGTAGACATCTCTGGGTTTCCATCGGCATACAACACTCCACCCCGGATGCTTCAAACACTGTGAGTAGTATACTTGGAACGCCTGGTTCGGAAAGATAAACGGATCGTCCTGACCGTAAAATCGAAGTGTGTTCACATTGGTCAATCCATATTCATCTTTCCAAGTCCCAAGACTGCTTCTCCACCTGTCCGTATCGGTTCGCGGATCGTACCAAGTACACTGGAATATATAAAAAGGTTCTGATCGTCCGGAATAGTGGATGCCGAGTATACAATTTAAGTACCCATAGTAAATCACACCGTCCGATCCTACCGTCGCAATCCCACTATTCTGAGTGGTTCTAGATGTTTCTATGTCCTTAACTTCGAATTTGTATCCAAGGACACCAAATCCTTTGTAATATGCAACCTCCATACTAGGAAATTGAGCTAAACATCTTGAATCACTCTCAAATGATACAGACAAGTTCGGATCGTGGATCTAACAAAACAAATTTTACGACAAATATATAACGATACAAGTTTAAATTAAAACTGATAACAATAAAATGTTATTCGAATAACTTACATGATCTGTGACCCAATCACAAAAATTATCCTGATGGTATTTTTCCAAATGTTCTTCGTTCCAATCAGGATGCCCCTCACGTACCTCGTTAAAATGAATTCTGTTTTCGACAAATAATTGTGACATTAATATTATGTCATTTCATACACACACAAACACAGATATAACAATTAATCTAAAAGAACTTACTCTCTAATTTTTCCAGACATGCGCAATTAAGCAAGATAAATCGGTATATCTTGTTGATAAACATAGTGTCTACCCTCTTATACTCGGCTTTACCATATGGCCCGTCTTGAATCCTTCGTGGTCGGTTAAGCCTTGTCTCAATGTTCTCGTCCAGATAGCGGGAACAAAATGTGGTTGCTTCATCAAGAAGATAATCTTGCATGATAGAACCCTCTGGTCGATTTTTATTGTGTATATACTTCTTAAGAGTGTAGAGGTACCTAATGAGAATATGTTGAATAAATATATACGGGCATACAGGACAACAATAAATTTATAAATTGCGCGGAACGAAAAATTACACGTACCTCTCGACGGGATACATCCATCGATATTGTACCGGTCCGGCTAACTTCGCCTCAGTTGCAAGATGAACCGTCAAGTGTATTATAATATCGAAGAATGACGGTGGGAAAATACGCTCAAACTTGCAAAGTATCAACGCAATAGAATTTTCTAGTTTATCCAGCGTCGCAACCTCCAGTGTTTTAGCACACAACTCTCTGAAAAAACAATATAGGTTGTTGATTACTAGACCAACCGAGTCGGGGAGAGAAGTCCTGAGGGCTAATGGAAGAAGGTGCTCCACGATAACATGGTGATCATGACTTTTCAGCCCATCGATCTTGCCCTTCACAATTTTTATTTTCTTGCTGAATGATCCTGAGAAACCTGTGGGGACTTTCAAATCAGGCAACACCTGCAGGAATCTTTTCTTCTCCGGTTGTGACATATGATAAGCGGCATTGGGAAGTACAAACTTGCCCGGTTTACCCGCTACCGGTCTAGGGTGCAATTCACTTCTTATTCCCCACTCTTGTAGATCCATCCGAGCATTCATGTTGTCTTTCGATTTCCCGTCTTTACACAGAAGCAAGTTAAGTATGTGCTCTGATACTCCCTTCTCTATATGCATGACGTCCAGACAATAACGCACTGAATTTGTAGACCAGTACGGAAGCTCGAAGAAAATGCTTAATTTGTTCCAATATTGTGGTTTGACCTGTTTCGTCGGATCCATCCCGAAGGTCACGTTATTGTAACTATCCCATTTAGCAGTTACGTCCTCTCCGGAAAATGGGGATGGAGGTCCAAGAAGCTCCTGATGACCATCAAAGTGAACCGTGTCTAATCTATAGGGGTGGTCTGGAGGCAGAAAACGTCGATGGCCGCAATAAAAAACCTTCCTGCTAAAATTCAAAAATTTTGATGTTGTGTGTTCATGGCAATGAGGACATGCTTTGTGACCATGTACGGACCAACCTGATAGCATTCCATACGCAGGAAAGTCATTAATTGTCCACATTAAAGCCGCACACAGTATGAAGGTTGTATTTGTGTTTGAATCATATGTCTCTACACCATCAATGAACAAAGATTTCAGCTGTGAAACAACGTTGAAATGAACATCTAATCTATCTTTGTACACGGAGAACCAGCGGAAAGGTACCGACGAAATATCTCGAAACGGATGAAAACACAAGTGAATGAAGGCGTTTGCTTTATACATTCTTAACTTGTCCACACGGGACAAATCTATGGGTTACCATACGATTGAATTTTCTCGTCGCGTAGACTATACGACGGTTGTTAGTATCGAGCTATACTGTCCGATATTTAACAACCTTCGTATAGTTCTAGGTCACGACGAATATCGCACGTATGTTAACCGATAGACGGGGACTAAGTGGCGCTTTTAGTTTCATATATGAGTATCGATGGGAATATGAAGGTTTCATATTATCATATATTGGTTTTAACCCGAACATCTCGAATCGCTCTCTAGTTATGCGTTTGTTGTGTATTCTTGTTGTATGTGTGTGTTCCGGCTGTCGGGGGTAGGCTTCTATCCCATTAAGAATGTATAGAGCGAACGCCCATCACTTGAGCTTTCAACCGTTTCGAGTAAATTTCGGCAGCACCTCCCCGCTGTTCTTCGAGTACACTGTAATATAATAGATAATCATTTCAAAGCTGTGAAACAACGTTGAAATGAACATCTAATCTATCTTTGTACACGGAGAACCAGCGGAAAGGTACCGACGAAATATCTCGAAATGGATGAAAACACAAGTGAATGAAGGCGTTTGCTTTATACATGCTTAACTTGTCCACACGGGACAAATCTATGGGTTACCATACGATTGAATTTTCTCGTCGCGTAGACTATACGACGGTTGTTAGTATCGAGCTATACTGTCCGATATTTAATAGCCTTCGTATAGTTCTAGGTCACGACGAGTATCACACGTATGTTAACCGATAGACGGGGACTAAGTGGCGCTTTTAGTTTCATATATGAGTATCGATGGGAATATGAAGGTTTCATATTATCATATATTGGTTTTAACCCGAACATCTCGAATCGCTCTCTAATTATGCGTTTGTTGTGTATTCTTTTTGTATGTGTGTGTTCCGGCTGTCGGGAGTAGGCTTCTATCCCATTAAGAATGTATAGAGCGAACGCCCATCACTTGTGCTTTCAACCGTTTCGAGTAAATTTCGGCAGCACCTCCCCGCTGTTCTCCGAGTAAACTGTAATAGAATATATAATCATTTCAAAGCTGTGAAACAACGTTGAAATGAACATCTAATCTATCTTTGTACACGGAGAACCAGCGGAAAGGTACCGACGAAATATCTCGAAACGGATGAAAACACAAGTGAATGAAGGCGTTTGCTTTATACATTCTTAACTTGTCCACACGGGACAAATCTATGGGTTATCATACGATTGAATTTTCTCGTCGCGTAAACTATACGACGGTTGTTAGTATCGAGCTATACTGTCCGATATTTAACAACCTTCGTATAGTTCTAGGTCACGACGAGCATCGCACGTATGTTAATCGATAGACGGGGACTAAGTGGCGCTTTTAGTTTCATATATGAGTATCGATGGGAATATGAAGGTTTCATATTATCATCGAGTATCATATATTGGTTTTAACTTGAATATCTCGAATCGCTCTCTAATTATGCGTTTGTTGTGCATTCGTGTTGTATGTGTAACATGATTTTAAACCATTGAGATCAAGATTGATAGAACTGATCATCCTACATTGCAATAGCATTCATCAACCAAAAACTATTATTGCAATGGTATTCATCTATAACAATCAACAATTAAAACTACAAATGTAGGATACTGATATCATAAAGCGTTATACGCAACATTGATAGAACTGATAAATAAAAAAACGAAACACAAACTGTATCAAGATTTAACAACTTTGATTATGTCATATACGCGGGCTGATATTTTCATATTAGCCAATAGGCAAAAATAGATTGCGGTCTGGATATGGCATATTGGCAGATGTTATCTATATGCATACATGCATGTTGTCTCCCCATTTTTTCATAAATTAAACCAACTTTTCTATACATGCTAGTAATTACTGGATACATTCAGGTTAAATGCATAGAGCTAGCCGTAATTTCCTCTACGGTAAACTTTCATCAATGCAACACTTTGGTTCACCTAACTAGATCGCCATTCACGAACACAATCTATTTATATGGCATAATTTTATACACTTAATTTTACCACATTTAATGAAAATGAATCATTCATGATATGATACACTTAATTTTACCACATTTAATGAAAATGAATCAATATGTTCCTTGGATACTAATATTAATTAATTAGACCAACTTGATTAGGATTTGATTTGTTTTGATTGCTTATAGAGGAAAAATGCAAACAAGTGTAGTGTAGATCCCATCACTAGCTATTGCAAATTAGTCTAGTCATCCTCCATTTAGTAGTTAAAAAAAACAAGTTGAAGAGCCTATTTGTTTCCTTTTTACTTCAAAGACTCTAGATTCCCATTTTTTAACTATTCTTCCTTTGTCCTCCTGTACCAAAGTCTCCTTCACCTTTCTATAAATTCTCATTCATAATTGCCAAAGTCCATCACTCAATTACACACACACACACACACACACACACACACACAGAGAGAGGGAGAACAACAGGGAAAGATGCCATAGGAGAGAATTTCCTCATATGACGTCGAAAAAGTACGTCCTCCCTTATTTTTTCCGATGATCGGTATTCATCATTTTCTTCGTTCTCATCTAAGAAATTTGTTGTACCCACATCTTAGATGATAACGAAGAATATGATGTATGTCGATCGTCGGAAAAAATAAGGAAGGACGTATTTTTTCGACGCCATAAGAGAAAATTCCCTCCTTCATTATATATATATATATATATATATATATATATATATATATATATATATATATATATATATATAATTTTCCAACAAGGGATTAGGATATCATCAAGTCATGTGACAACACTAGATAAATTAATCTTAATGGAGTTTTTGTCTAATCAAATTCAACTCCAACCATCATTTTAAAAGAACGAACCAACATCATTAAAAAAATGTAAATACCAACTCCAAATTCCCAAAAAAGTAACGAGTAGGATGAAAATAAAGCCTAGCCGTGCTTTCTGTTCTCTTTGTAAGCAGCATTATAAATGGCCGAGTTACGAAATATGTTGTTAGGCATGAGTTAAGCCGATAAACAAATTCAGATCATTCAATCATATTTATCTTCCTAAAAACCCGTCATTGATTAAAAGTTGATAGCAATGATCAAGCAACACGGGAATTTAACCAACACTGTTCACGTATAATCAATCTTGCACCACTAATCATTCCTCCGACAACCGTTAGTCGACAATCAGATGGATGTATCTCTAAATCATACCCTGCTGTCAAACGTTTTTCTCCCATCAAATCAATTATACTAGTATAGGTCGCGATGAGTACAACCGTCAAAACCAATCACACCGCCCACACACGAAAACTAGCCATGCTCATAACATTTACATATCCTCAACTAACCCATTAAAACTCTCTCCAAGTTGGATATTAGTTGACCAACCACCATTAAACCGCCCACACACGAAAACTAGCCATGCCCACCCTAGCCCCAGCCCCAACCCCAACCCAGCCCCAGCCCAGCCCCGCCCCAACCTAACCCTAACCCCAGCGCGCCCCAGCTAAACCCCAACCCCAACACTAAGCCAAACCCTAACCCCAGCCCCAGCCGCAGCCGAACCCCAACCCTAACCCTAACCCCAACCCCAACCCCGACCCCGACCGCGACCCCTGCCGAACCCCAACTCCAACCGCAACCCCAGACCCAGCCATGAACCCTAGCCCTAAATAATCAAAAATTTCTTTAATTTAGTTGAAGATTTACTAACCTGAACGGCGGTGGCGACGACGAGAACGGCGGTGGCGACGAGGAGAACGGCGGTGGCGATTTGGGGATTTTCTTTCGCGCGCGATCGAGAGAGGAAGAAAGAGAGCGTAGGCGATCGATCTGTGCCTTTATTAAATCGATATTTAGTTGCCCCTACGGATTTGTCCGTAGGTCCTTGGTTTGCGGCTCCGTAGCAGCAAACACCAAATTAAGAATTAATATTTTTATTCTTGAACGTCTGTGCCTGTAGGGGCAACCTTTTAGCCCTACGGATTAATCCGTAGGGCCTACTTAAATCTGCCCTTACGGATTTCAATATCCGTAGGGGCAACCCCCTATTTTACTAGTGTATCCAATGAAAGAAAGAAAGCCCTAAATAGGTGGGCAACTCATGAATGAAAAAGAAACTAATCCTAATAGTAGGTGGACAATTCTGCGTAGTCTTCTTCGGTGGGTTCCACTTCTGCGCCTCCATCGAGTGCCTCATCCTCATCCAACGGACATTTCGAGAGAAGATAGGAGGAAAGGAAGTCCGTCAGCAAGTTATACTCGGATAGGAAATCTCATAAAAGATAAGTATGAGTAGGGTAGCATGGGTGTGTGTGATGCATGATATCATCGAGTATCATATATTGGTTTTAGCTTGAACATTTAACTTGAATAGGTTTTACGTTTACGTTTCGTTTTTAAGGGTTCGAAATTTTTAGTTTAGGGTAAATTTTTCTTACGTTTACGGTAAAGTTGTACGTTTATGTTCATCGAGTATCCTACTGAATGAACTAGTGTACCCTAAACCCTAACCCAAATTAATATAATTAACCCAAATTAAACCTAATCATCACCCTAACTCAAATTATCCCTAATTAACCCAAACTAATCTAATTAACCCAAATTAACCCTAATCATCACCCTAACTCAAATTATCCCTAATTAACCCAAAATTAAGCTAATTAAACCAAATTAACCCTAATCAACACCCTAACACAAATACACTCTATTTTACCTAATTAACCCAAATCAACCCTAGTCCAAACCCTAACCCAAATTAACCTAACCATAATAATCACCCAAACCCCAACCCAAATTAACCCAAGCCCAAACCAAAATTAACCCTAATTAATCTAATTAACCCTAACCCTAATCATCACCAATCCTATTTTACTTAATTAACCCAAACTAATCCTAACCCTAACCCTACCTAATTAACCCTAAACATCAACCGAACCCTAAACCTACCTAATTAACCCTAACCCTAACCCTAATTAACCCCCAATTAACCGGCCCTAGCTATAACCCTAACCCTAACCTCAACCGAACCCTAACCCTAAACCCTAACCCTAACCCTAATTAACCCCCAATCAACCGAACCCTAACCCTAAAATCAACAATAACACAAAAAATCATAATTATAAGTTCAAAATGAAAATTAACTTACCTCAGTAGTAGTTTTGCCGGCGGCAAAGAGCTCGACGAGGTGGAGGAGGCCGGGGATGGAGCTCGACGAAATTGTGGTGGCGGCAAAGAGGTCAACGAGCGTGTGGTGACGAGACTATAGTGCCAATGATGACGAGAGTGTGGTGGCAACGGCGGGAAATTTTAGGGACAAGAGTGTGGTGATGAGAGAGTGGAGGAGGCGGGTGATCGATCGTGCGGGAGTTGGTGGGAAAATTTGGGGGCGGTGGGAAATTACTGAGCTTAATTTTTTTTTATAAATAACCCTTTGTTTCCCCTACGGTTAATCTGTAGCGCTTTCTTTTGCGGTTCCGTAGAGCCAAATAAAAGATTACATTTTAATATTTTTTAATTTATTTATGCCCTTACATTGAACACCGTAAGGGCAAACCTATGGCCCTACGGATTAATCCAGAGGGGTAATAAAAAGTTGCCCCTACGAATTTCTATATCCGTAGGGGCAACCCCTTATTGTAGTAGTACGTTAAGCGTAAAATGCATGCAAGTAATGTACCAAAATGACAAATCAAGACAATAGCATTTATTCTCATTAACTAAGCACTTATTACATTGCAGGGGCACAAATAAAGCATATTGTTTGTTATATCCAATGAAAGAAAGCAAGCCCTAAATAGGTGGGCAACTCATGAATGAAAAAGAAACTAATCCTAATAGTAGGTGGACAATTCTGCGTAGTCTTCTTCGGTGGGTTCCACTTCTGCGCCTCTATCGTGTGCCTCATCCTCATCCAACGGACATTTCGAGAGAAGATAGGAGGAAAGGAAGTCCGTCAGCAAGTTATACTCGGATAGGAAATCTCATAAAAGATAAGTATGAGTAGGGTAGCATGGGTGTGTGTGTTGCATGATATCATATGTGTGTAGTGACAAAGGAATATCAGGTATCTACTAAGTGTTGTCCTCATCTATGTTTGGTAGGTAAGGGTACCGGGCTATCGCGATTATTCCGTTAGAACTATGAAACAACAATAATTAAGAATGAATAGTAGTTAGTTTCACTTCCTGAACCATGGTTAATCAAAAAGGGAATTTGAGACGCTTAATACAGCCTTGCATATACCACGCCTCGGTTTTGTTTAGTGGTATAGAAGTACATGTCAGTATTAGCATGCAGATGGTGTCATAAGGAGGGGTTCCCATCTGGTCATCCGTATACACGGAATCTACTCTTTTCATTCTCAGGCCATCCGTGAAGATGGAATCTATATAAACCCCTATGCCTAGATGCTCGCATCTAATCCTAGCTGTACTAGATAGCATGTTATGTGGAGTTCCATATATATATAAGGTAATGTATCGCATTCAAATCGGGAGGTTGTACTTCTAATTAGCAAGGGGTAAGTATAGGTATGCTCATGTCTTAGGGTTTTATTAGTTCAGGGTATGTTAATAAAAATTATAATATTTAGAAGAGTTCATGGTATTTTAATAAAATTTGGGTTTTCAAGTTCGAGGTATTATTGTATAAGGGAAATTATAAAAGTTAAGGTATTTATTTGAAATAGTGATAATATTAGGTTAGGGTATTTATTCGATAAATACGACTTTAGAATGTCGAGGTATTATTTTAAAAATAAGACTTTAGAATGTCGAGGTATTATTTTAAAAATAAGACTTTAGAATGTCGAGGGATTTTAGGGAAAATAAGGGATTTGTAAACAATAGGGTATTTTGATGTAAAAACATCATTAGGAATATAAACGGACTTTAGTTTAACCTGGCCTTAAGATAAATAAAGATATTTTAGTGAAATATAATTACATCGAAACCTAGGCGTATTTCATTAAAAATACGGGTTTAAGGAACTTTAGGGTAGTTCAAGGTTTTAAAGTGAAATGGTTTTCATAATATCGGGGCATTTTAATTTAAAAAGCTTAAGAGTTTAGGGTAATTTAAATGCGCAAAAGTTGTTTAGAATTTTGGCAGCATCTGTACTTTAAAATGGGGGGGTTTCACTTCACGATCGGACAGCATATCGACATGCATAAGAATGTGAATCCCACATTAAAAAGGGGTTTCGAATGGTAATTAACCCAACCCTACATTGCACAAGGTTCTAGATAGGTATAATTAGTTATAAGTCGATGTAAAGGTGTTCTCGGGTCTATTATGTTTGATACAACATGCAAACAAGGTATATAAAAAGAACCGTGTTAAGGTGATGATTATAAGAGATCTACTGTATTTAGCAAGTGTAGAAAAAGTGACGAAGGCAAGTAGGGAAGTGCGAATCCTACCGGTCGTTAGGAGATCGTCGAGTCGTATGAAAAGGAAATATCTCCCACTTAGGATTTTTTCTGCAGGAACGGGCGGCATCACCGCTTCGGCATCGAAAAATCGAAGAACCAGGTATTTTTTCTGATTTGTTTCGATGAGCAGAAAGGGAGAAAATCGCGTTGGAAGTCAGGTTATATATAAGGTTCAAAACCCTAGCCCCGAGCCGACCAGGAGCCGGATCCCTTGCCCCCAAATCGTGCCCGGCTGTCCTTGGGTACGTGTCGGCTATTGGATCGCTCGAATGTGCGATCCAGACGCGGTCACGTGGGTGCGAGTAGCCCACGTGCTCCCACTCACCAGTGCCTGCTGGCGAGTGCGAAGTGGGTCAAATCCGACCCGGTTCGACCTGTTAGCAAAAATATTCTTTTTTATATAAAAACATTTTAAACAGTATTTTAATTATAAAAAATTATTTTAAAATACCAGAAAATTAAGGAAAAATTCTTGAAAATATGTTTTAATGCTTTCTTCGATTTTGGGGAAAATTTGGGCCAAAATAATTTATTTTCACTAATATTAAAATATCCATACCTTCCTTTTCTTTTCTAGAAATTCGAAATAAATGTTTTAAAATTCCATAAAAAAATTCTATTAATTAGTTTTAAAATTAAAATAGTCATTTATAGTATTATCAACTTCCAAGTGTCATAAAAAAATTATTTAGCCCAAGAAATTGGTAAGGAAGGCTTTTATTACCTACTCGAAAACACAAACGTTACAGAGAGCCTATGGGCTCAAAGGATGGAGTATAACTGCACATGAGCTTTTGATATATTTAAGAACTTATCCAACAAAAAGGCCTAAACCATTTGGTGGGGTTCTCATCTATATCTTATATTTATGTGCATCTCATGTTATTTTCAATATGGGATTTTTCCCAATACCTCCCCTTACTTCCACCCCCCAAAACAACATGGAACCACGATTTTCCATGTGAATCCCTGTAAATGCCTAAATCTCGGAATACGAAAATATGGACCGAAACCGCCAGTGTTCCTAGACAAGGGGAAAATTGTCTTGCCATAGCCACACCTAAGGTTTTAGCTAAACTTGTATGATAATATCTAAGATATAATATTAACAACATGCTGTAAGAATAATGAGTAATATCAAAAATGGAATCATAAGATGATGATAGATCCAATAAACGAAATACATGATCCAAAATAAGCATACATAACTCCTAACGTCCCGTGAGGGCGCACTTTCTAATAAAAACAGAAATAAAATAAAAATAAAGCTACAAATACTAATGATTTTCGGTAAACTCTTAATTGTCATCCTGATCCTGCTCTGCGTGTGAATTAGTCTCTAAACCTGAGATGGCAAGTCTCATGGATGTCAGAACATTCCAGTAAGTACTCAAACATAATAGTGTGTATATGTATGTGATAGCATGAATATGTGGTGTAGTGAAGCATGCGTGCACATGTAAATATGGATATGATAATAATATGAAACAAGCATATAAACAGGTCAAGTCACATCCTAGTTGGTTACTAAAGGCGGTAATCTCGTCTAGCGTGAGTTCAAGTGTGTACGTCAAGCTCTGCATGAGTATTCCTAAGCTAAAGGTAGGGCCCCAGGGGTCAGGAAATACGGGCCAAAATGTGGAATGAACAAGCGACCATATATAGCCCGGTACGAGCTATAGGAACAAGTGGCCGATATAGTCCGGTATGAGCTGCAGTAACAAGCAGACGATATAGCCCGGTACGAGCTGCCTGCGGTGGGACTCCTGAGATCCTGTCGAACGAACTCACACTCAAACTACCCCAACACCCCGCGTATTTATAACTAATATGGCAGTAAAGTGAATCACTAATTAGGAATGTTGATTGGACATGCACTTGTAATATCATGTTAATTGTACGGAAATAGAACTTGTAACAGTATAAATTGTGTCATGACATATAATTCAGCATTCTAATTATAGATCTCATTTTAATATGAGTAGATTGAAACAATGAGTAGTCATGGCATGTCTAATACAATAGTTAAACAGAAATAAGATGTTAGGATTGTTCAAGCATGTGGACAATAATAGTCTCAAGTAAAATATTAAATATAGGCGATATGATATAATAAAGTCAAAAATGTAAACAAGACTCTACATAAATATGCAAGCACCTGTATTTAACATCCGCGTTTATTTATTGCATCGGATATAATTTAGAACATGATTTAAAGGGTTAATCATAGTTAAATAGGAATGACAAATTACAAATGCATAAAACGGATAGTGGTAATAGTATAATTACGAGATAGTAGTAAGTAAGATAAAATAAGTGACAGATTGACCAGTTATCATGTAAGTGCTAGTAATAAGTTTTATAATCATGTGATAATAGAAATTATTAATACAAATTATAGTGTCAATATAATTTATATGACTAGGGCATATAAAGTGCAGTGATGTTATAAAGAGTGGTTGTGTAGAAAATTCAATATTTATATATTAAATATTAAGCCCAGAGCATTTATTGATTAACGGTAATAATTGTATATTTTTAGGTTTTAGATTAGGATATAATTGTTGACATTTTGCATGTTAGTGTATACCAATGTGGTTACAACATAAACATATGATTACTTATAAAACTTTTTTATATATTAAAAACTATCTATATGTTAATAATTATTTTATTACGCTTGCACTTTTACAGTTGTTCACGTGATGAATAGATTAACGGGTGCTCTAGATCGTAGAGTTTTCATTATGTGTACAGGTATTATATGATATATTAATGAAGCGGCATGATATTACAATTTTATTTAAACATTGTATGCTAATAATTTATTTAGAGAATTGTCGATATTGTATCGACTAAAATAGAGAACAAAAATATTTGCCTCGGAAACGAAAAACACGACGATATGAAGCAAATCTCCAAATTTTGATGAGTCGGCTAATTTTGAAGAAGAAATATTGTGATGGGAAAGAGGGAGAGAGAGTCATGTATATATATATATATATATATATATATATATATATATATATATATATATATATATATATATATATATATATATATATATATATATATATATATATATATGGAAGAGGGAGATATAGAGAGGGGAGAGATAGATGATTCTATTAGAAAGAGAAAGAGTTTGTGATTGGGGAGAGAACTAGAATTTTGGAAAGAGAAATTATGAGAGAGAGAGAGAGCTTTGGGGACCGGGTTAAAATGTATGAGAGAGAAAAGTTGATAGGAAAGAGAAAAATTGATTTGATGATTAGAAAGAAAATGATATATATATTATGGGTTAGTTTAGAGATATAATATATATGAGAGAGAGAAGGTTTATTTATATGAGAAGGAGAGAGATAATGATAATGAATATATGTAAAGTTGTTATAAGTTAAGAGAATAAAATATTAAGGAGAGAGAATTGATAGGAGAGAGAGGGATAGAAACAGTCATTGTAAAGAGATAGGAAAATATTGGGGGGAGAGAATTATATTTGAAGAGAGATCTAAATATTGTTTAAGAGATTAAATTATGTGGGAATTTGTAAAGCATGTTTGGGGTGTGTGTGTGTGTGTAATTTTAAATATGTATATGATTAAAATAGGTATAGCTTTATTTGGGGAGATAAAATATATAGATTAGTTTAAAATATGATATGGTTGTATAAATAGATTAGGGTTGGTTTAAAAGAGACAAAATAATAATAGATTTAGCAAAACACTTTCTAAATGTTAAATATCATAACTATTTAGACAACCATAATATATTTGGTTATATAAACTAATATTTGAAAATATATTAGATGCAAATTAAAATAAGAGAATGATAAGTTATCAAACAAACTTAAATACTAAATATATTTTGTTAAAACAATCATACTATTATTATTTATTTAGTTTCAAACTAAAGTAGACAATAAAATATTATAAGCATATTAAAATATGATCCTATTTGATTAGAAAACAATTTCTAAATACTAATTATCATTTAATTAATAAACGTAGAAAACCATAATTATATGTTTTATCTTAACTAAAATATTAAACTCCAATAATATAAATAATTATTTTATTTGAGAAAAAAATTAAATTAAATTGATACTATAATTATATTGTACCGAAATTCTAAGGTGTTACAATTACGCAACACATGTGCTCTACACAGAGGTTCTGTAAGCGGCCCGGGCTCTGATACCCTGAAACCGGAATTGGAATGGTATGTTAGTTTCATATGAGAGCCTGTGGGCTCATAGGATGGAGTATGACTGCACATTAGCTTTCGATATATTTGAGAACTTATTCAACCAGAAGACCTAAGCCATTCGGTGGAGTTCTCATCTATAACTTATACTCATGTGCATCTCATATTATTTCGAATGTGTGGGATTATTTCCAATAAGCTTGAGCGACAAATATACTACCCTGCTATAGGTGGGAGATCTTATATTCGAATTCCCCACTTGCACTAGCAAAAGCGAATTTTCGTCTATAGTACATTATGCAACCAACAGACTTAGGGCTGTGTGATGCCACCCGGTTTGGATTCTGTTGAGTAACGCCGCACAGTTTAGACCTGGGTAGCTACAGTTTTCATATATTGGTTAAATGTAAGATATATAAAGATATAGACTGTATTAATAGTTTATTAGTTCTGTATGAGGCTCACCATAATTAGCCACCCTTGGAATTTGACGTCACACTGATAGTGACCAGCATGAACAGTTTGTCAATAACGTGCCTGAACGAAAGAACAGACAAACAGTACTTTCGAATGGTAACATTTTGACAACGCGAGGGAATTAAAAGAGTTGTTGGATTTATTTCTTTTACCCGCGCAAGCCGCCATTGAAGCTTACGTTAAAAATTAGCCGTACACTTTACATACTAACAAAAAATAACCAAGTACAAAAGCATGGGGAAAAAGAAATACAAGGAAAGATAACAAATTAAATGCCATCCGAACTTCGGAAAATTAATGTTTGTCGGATATTTTAATTCTAACAGTGACTCATTATGCAAAGCAATTACAAATTTAAAGAACTATTACCATGTAGTTATATATTCCAGTTTCCCTCTCCTAAAAAAAAGTATATATATATATATATACTAGTTTTCTTAGTGATGATACCCGTAAGTAGGAAATCCCCATATCACGACATGTGGCAGGTGACGTGTCACCTGCGCAAACCCACTAGATTCCTGGGGCAGCAGAGCTGGGATAAATATGACGTATCGGGGACGTTCCTCGGCGCCTCGTCTCTTGCGCCAGACCTTTTAGAAGACCTCCCTGGAGTACGTTCCCTATTCATCTAGCAACCAGCCAACAGCTCGCCTCCGAGCTATCCTACAGCCGAGCTTCTTCAGCCTCTTCGCTTGTTTCTGAGCTATTACAGAGCTGAGCTTCCTCAGCCTCCTTGCTCGCCACCGAGCTGAGCTTCCTCAGCATCCCAATCTGGCCGGGAGCGCTGAACCCGAGCGCCCCCGTAACGGCTCCGTGTATCTCGCCATGGCAAGATCTCCGCCGCTCCATGTCCCGCATTCCACACTAGCGTGTCTCACCATTAATGGGCGTATTCCACAATCAATGCGCATGTGACGCAGGGGCGTAACAGACGGCGAGAATCTCGTATATTCTCGCTCCAATACGACCCCTATATAAACCCCTCCTCCAGACGACTCAGATACGTCGAACTGATTTCCAATACACCGCTGTTCTGCCCAATTACTCCTCGGTACTTACTTGATCGTCGGAGGGTCCTACGGTGGTTTCCCACCCCGAGACTTTCCTTGCAGGTAGCTCGGTATCAACGGCAGCCCACAACCCAATGAGACCCACATTCTCAACCCTTACCTCAATTCTCAACGGTTCAACCTCGCTAGCAGCAAGATCGACGGAGGACAACATCTGAGGGAGATTCCAACCCCCATCAGTTGGCGCCGTTTGTGGGAAACTATTTCTTTTCCCACCGAAGAAAGTTGATCTTCAGCCCTCGATATAATGACCAGCGATCCTCATCATGGAGATCCCAGCACGAGCCACCCCGCCCTCCACAATGGAGGCGGGGTCGGTCTTACTCCACCCCAACGTTATCGACGCCTTATCAGCGCGGATTGACAGGCTCACGGCGATGGTGGATGCGCTCACTCATGGTCAAACGGTCGGCCACGACCGCCAAATAGCCGTTCCCACCCTCCGGAACGACGACGTGTGTAGGACGACGGAAGGGCGCGTTCAGGCCCTCGACCTCGCTCACGCCCATTTCGATGTCACCGAACACCGGCGTGCCGATTCCGGCAGTCATGACCCACATGCGAGAAATGATTCCATGACTCGTTGGGCACCGGATAGTTCGACATCAAGATCTCAGGAGAGACCGGGCTATCGCATCAACGCCCACCGCACTCTCTTGCCCCCTGAAGAGACGTCGGAAAGGTCACCTGATTCCAGACAAGACCGACGTCACCTCTCATCGAGATCGTGCACATGACGAACGTCGGGACCAGCCACGAAGGGTCCACCCCGAGGATCAAAGGAACGTGATAGAGCGAAGCCGAAACCGCTTCATCACGAAAGTCCGGAGAAGAGATAGCAGGCACTCCGACTGTGGAGAATCCTTGGGGTACTAACAGCGAATCGAGATCCTCGAGAAGAAGATTGAGGACATGCGAATCGCTGCTCGTTCGATCGGAGGAGTGGCAAAGTACTCTGCAGATTGGCTCACGAGGCCCTTCACGGAGTAGTTACTAGGTGAGCGGGTCTCGTCTAAGAAGAAACCATCCAAGGTGGTCCTCTTCTACGGGAAGTCTGACCCGAAGGACCACTTGGATGTATTTACAACGGGCATGAGCTTCCAAAACAACTCAAATGCAGATCAGTGCCGGGCCTTCCCCACCACCCTCATCCGGGCCGGCCGAGATTGATTCCGTGGACTTGCGCCATGCTCGATCTCGACGAGCTGGCGACTCAATTCCTCGGTCATTTCGTCGGTAACTGATGACAGAAAAGAACGGTCGACTACATGTTTACCATCAAGAGTGAAGACTGGGAATCCTTCAAGGGTTACGTCACCCACTTCTATAATGCCCTCCTGAAAGTCCCTGAGCACTGCAACGAAACAGTTGTCACCGTCTTGAGGTCGGGTCTTAGGCATAAAGAGTGGCTCTGCTCTTTTGCATTGGCGCAACCTAAGACCATGGCCGAAGTAAAAGCCTGGACCAAGCGAGAAATCCAACTCGAGTCAGAGATAAACGCCAACTTACCCCGCGGCGACCCAACGGACCGAAAAAATGGGACAGAGAAGAGAAAAAGAACGCGGTCCAAAACCATATTCTCCAAGCTTTCATGAGTACACTCCCGTGCACGTTTCCCAGACCGAGATACTAGAAGAAGCTAAGGGCGAAAGGTTTTTCAAACTCCCGCCAGCTACTCAGAGGCCGGGCAAATGACTTCGCGGCCCATACTGCGCCTACCATCGGTCGCAGGGGCACCCGACCGAGAGCTGCAAACAACTCCGTGACTATATTGAGGAACTGATTCACTCCGGTCATCTGGTGAAGTACCTGCGAGATAAATGGCAAGAAGATCGAGAGCAAACAAACCAACCCCCTCCCGGAGAATTGACGGTCGGATAGGTCATGGTCGTCTCTGTAGGTTCGACTCTGGACAATGAGAACACCTGCCGCTTCCGGCCGGTCATGACTTTAAGTGATCCGCCCTTACAAGAAGTGCAAGAAGGACGATCCAATCACCTTCAACGACGAGGACCTTAACGGCATATCACTCCCGCACAATGATCCCCATATGATAGCAGCCCGGGTAAACCAATACGAGGTCCGGAGAATGCTGATCGACTCAGGGAGCTCGGCAGATATCTTGTTTTATGAATGTTTCCAGCGTATGGGATTAAATCTGTCCGACCTCCAACTGACCTCCCAAGACCTCTCCGGGTTCACAAACCATTCTGTCTTGGCCGAGAGATCGATCACCCTCCCTCTCAAAGCAAGCAGAATGTGAACCATACCGGTGAACTTCCTCGTTTCCAAGATCCCGTCGTCCTATAACATCCTCTTACGACGTCCCACCCTAAACGCTTTTCAGGCTCAGATCTCAACCTATCACCTCGCACTCAAGTTCCCTTTGGAAAACAGGGAGGGGGTAGGCCGGGCTTACAGAGACCAGCAAACGGTCAGGGTCTGTTTCGCCTCAACGTCTCCCGGGGAGAAAGAGGTTGACGATTTCGAAGACGTGTACAATCCTCAGGGGTCTCTGGATACACGCGACGACCAAAAAAAATTCGATGCGCCTCGGTGGAGGCTTTGGTAGAAGTTCCTCTCAAGGAGAGAGATGACAGTCGAACTGTCCAGATTGGCTCTCTCTTAACAGGGGGCGTTCGGGACGACCTGATCCAGTTCCTCCGAAACAACTCCGATGTGTTCGCTTAGACCCCAGCGGATATGCCCGGGATCGAACCCAAGGTGATCTCCCACAAGCTCGGGGTCAACTCGAAAGCCCGACCAGTCTGATAAAAGAAAAGAAGTTTCGCGCCAATGAAGCAAAAAGCGATAGAGGAGGAAGTGGACCGACTGCTTGCAGCCGACTTCATCAGGAACCTGGACTACTCGGATTGGCTGCCAAACATGGTCATGGTCAAGAAGGAAAATGGGAAATGGCGCATGTGCATCGATTTCACCGATCTAAACAAGGCCTGCCCCAAGACAACTACCCACTCTCTCGAATAGATCACTTAGTAGACAACTCGACCAGTCATGAGCTACTAAGCTTCATAGACGACTTCTCCGGTTATAATCAGATTCGGATGAATCCGGCCGATGAAGAGCTAACTGCCTTCACCACCGATCGGGGAGTCTACCGCTACAGAGTAATGCCCTTCGGTCTCAAAAACGCTGAGGCCACATACCAGCGGCTGGTCAACAAGCTGTTCAAACCACAAATTGAGAGAAATATGGAAGTCTACGTCGACGACATGCTCGTGAAGTCCACCCTATCAGCCGGGCACACTGCAGACCTCGGCGAGACATTCGACGTCCTACGGAAGTACAAGATGAAGCTGAATCCAGCCAAATGTGTGTTCGGCGTCACAAGCAGGAAATTCCTTGGATTCATGGTTACCCACCGAGAAATCGAAGAGAACCCGGAGAAAATCAGGGCCATCATCAACATGGCGACACCTAAGAGCAAAGTTGATATCATGCGACTCACAGGTAGGATGGCTGCTTTGAGTCGCTCCATGTCTAGATCCGGAGAAAAGTATCTGCCTTTCTTCAAAGCTTTAAGGAAGATCCCCAGGTTCAAATGGTCCGAGAAGTGCCAAATCGCTTTCGAACAACTCAAGGCACACCTGGCAACCCCTCTGCTTCTCATACGACCAGTTGAGGGGGACGAGCTGTTACTATATCTAGCCATCTCCGACCAGGCTGTCGGCACCATACTCATCAGAGAATTCGAAGAAATACAAAGACTGGTCTACTACATTAGCCATGTTTTTAAGGACGCAGAGACCAGATACCCGGCCATAGAAAAAATAGTCCTTACACTTGTCGTCATCTCCAGAAAGTTGTGGCACTATTTCCAGGCACACACGATCATCGTCCTCACCGAACGACCCTTGTGGAATATCCTCGGTTCTCTCGAATTGTTGGGCTGCTTTCAGAAATGGAGGTGGGAGTTTTCCCAATTCGACATCAAAGACCGACCAAGACAAACTATCAAAGCACAAGTCTTAGCCGATTTCGTGACCGAATGCACTATTACCAATAAGGAAGGAGCACCAGCGCGGGGCCTTAACTCATGACCTCAGTCGAGGAGACGCTCAGCCCGATCCCGGACTAGGTACTCTATATGGACGGATCCTTCACAGAGGAAGGGAGTAGGGCCGGTTTAATCATCCGTTGTCCGAATGAGGCGGAGATCGAGTACTCTCTGGCACTTGGGTTTAAAGCATCGAACAACGCAGTAGAATATGAGGCCTTATTAGCCGGGCTAAGAATCGTTTCCGGTTTAGGGCTAAAGACGATCAGGATCCGTAGCGACTCCGCGCTAGTCGGCGGCCAGGTGACGGGATGTTTCGAAGCCCGGGAACCACTAATGATGAACTACCTGGTGGAGGTAAAAAGACTTCGGAGAAATTTCAACGAGGTCCAAGTGGAACAAATTCTCAGAAGTATGAACGCCGAGGTTGACGTGCTAAGCAAACTTTCCTCTTCCTATTCGGCCAATCACAAAAGAAACATCCTCTTCGAAGTCCTGCCATGACCCGGCGTGGAAGATGAAGAGGTAACACACCAGATCTACACGACTCAAGAGGATATCCCGGATTGGAGAAAACCCATTGTAGAATTCCTAAAAGATGGAACTCCTTGAGGACCGCGTCGAGGCTCGCCGGCTCCGTGTGAAAGCTCGCCATTTCGTGTGGAGTAAAGGAAACCTATACATAAAGTCGTACACCTAAGCTCTACTCCGATGCGTTGATCCCGACGAAGCAGACTACGTCCTACGGAGATACATGAAGGGGTCGGAGGAGCACATCAGGGGGCCCGCAGTCTAGTTCAAAAGATACTGTTGTAAGGGTGTTACTGGCCGACAATACACCAAGACGCAAGAAAGCTGGTCAGAAGGTGCAAGAACTGCCAACTCTTTGGCAGTATCCCCCGGCTCCCCGCTACCGAATTAACACCACTAAGTTTCCCTTGGCCGTTTGCACAGTGGGGGATGGATATGGTTGGCCAGCTTCCCACCAGCACGGGTGGACATAAATACATCCTCGTCGTCGTAGACCACTTTACAAAATGGATAGAAGCCGTGCCGGTCAGAAAACAGGATGCCACCTCTACGATAAAATTCCTACAAAATAATATAATCTCCCGATTCGGAATCCCGATGTGCATCATCACCGACCATGGAACCAATTTCGAAAATGACAAAATCAGAGAATTTTGCAACGAATATCACATATTGATGAAGTTCTCTGCGGTCGCGCATCCCTAATGCAATGGGCAAACCGAAATAGCAAACCGAGGCGCCATCCGTGGGCTCAGAGCCCGCCAGGAGGGAAGACAGGGCAGCTAGGTCGAGGAACTGCCTCGGGTACTGTGGGCGTTGCGAACGTTAAGAAAAACACCTATGGGGGAACCCCGTTTAGCCTCTATTATAGCACAGAGGCAATGGTCCCAGCGGAAATTGTCTTGTCCAGTTATCGAGTCGATCACTTCGACGACGAGGCGAACATTTTAGCGCTTCGAAACAACCTAGACATCTTATTGGAAAAAAGAGATCGGGCGCAAATCAGGATGTCCACATATCAGCAGCAGACCGTCTGCTACTATAACGCCCGGGTTACATATCGAACCTTCAAGACAGGAGACTAGGTCCTACGACGAAACGAATTCTTAGACCAAGGAAAGCTCCACAAGTTCTCCTCGAAGTGGGACGGGCCATTACTCGTGACAGAGACATTACCCGGCGGAGCTTACCATCTCTAGGACTCCTGGGGGCATGATTTTTCTCGTCCATATAATGCCGAAAAGCTTAAGTTGCACAGATGAACTTGTACCCTTTCGAGCAATAAAATTCTCTTTTGTGTCGACTAAAATTTCTAAGCTAAGCTCTCCCGTGAGTAGATTCCTGCTCCGCTCTAAGGCCGTCAGATAGTCCCCTATCCGCCGCACTCACTCAAAACGGGCACTCTCCCGCCCGACAAAATACGGACCCTATAGCATCTGGTCATGGGCTTTCTCTAGCCTGGCTCAGAAGCAGAAAAGGTGTCCTAGGACAAGTACCCAAGCGCGCTCAAAAAGCAACCGACCTAAGTCTAGCTCTGCCCTCCCTACCTCAACTCTAAGGTAAGAGGTGGGGGAAAAGCACTGGTCCACCTACGTTTCGAAAAACAAATAAAGAGTTTCGATGTTCTGTAATCACGGGAAAATAAAGGTCTTTAAGCCAAAGAAAATTTATTAAAAATTTATTAGGAGGTATTCTCGGCTCCTCAGCCTTACAAAGCAAAAGAAAAAGCACATAATCTCTAAACTATTACAACAAATGGGGAAGTGTGTTAAGAAAACATTGACGATGATACTCGGAGGAGAGTTCCTCCAGCCGAGCCTAAGCGACCTCTTCCTGCTCCCTCTGTTGGTATCCATGGACCCTAGAAGCTACAGATTCGCCGAGGGCTCCCGCCGTCGAACACGACGCCATAATCAATCTTCGCTGGAAACATTTGAGAAGAATATCAGTTGAGCGATCTTGCCCGCTCTTTGAGATCAGACCCAGCTTGTGGGCCGTGTGCATCTTTTCGAATGCCTCCTCCATTACCTGCGAGGACAGGGCTTTATAAAGATCTGGAGAAGACCTCTATATCGTATGGATAAGCACCTGCAGGAGAGGGGATCGACGGGGTAGTAAACGCCCACAGTGACCCTCTAGATGACTTATCACGGCCTCATATGTCACCTTGGAATGATCAAGTTTATAGAAATACACGTCGTCTCGAGATACGATGTCTCAGATGGTGAACGCGTGGCCCGTCATCATGAAGAGACGAAACGGGTAGAAGGAAATCAATGTGGATGCTTGAAGGGGGGCCATGCCTTCGCTATTTATAGCCTCAACAAAAGTCTTCCAACGACCGAGATCTTCCCATGCCACAGTGCAAATTACAGAGTATCGTATCTTCCCGATAAGGCGCGGCCATGTGGCGTTCGGTTACTGGCCCGCTTCCTCCCATGCGGGTCAAAGAAGGTTGAACGACATCTCCAAGAAATCCCAAGAATTAAGGAGGCCAAGAGATGGAAGCCCCCATCACAAGGCGGCCGAGTAGTTTCCTGCTCGGCTCATTCGCGGGGGGCAGTTTTCTGCCCGGCTACACTGCGGATCCAAAGCCTTCATCACAAGGCGGCCGAGTAGTTTCCTGCTTAGCTCATCCGCGGGGGGCAGCTTCCTGCCCGGCCACGCTGCGGATCCAAATCCCTCATCATACGGCGGCCGAGTAGTTTCCTGCTCGGCTCATCCGCGAGGGGCAGCTTCATGCCCGGCTACGCTGCGGATCCAAAGTCCTCATCATACGGCGGCCGAGTAGTTTCCTGCTCGGCTCATCGAAGGCTGAGTCCAGGGACGCCGATCTACTTATACTTGGCATTCGTTCGTACGTATATCGTGCTCGCTCGTCACCTCGACTCCGGGGTGAGGAGGGACGCCGATCTACTTATACTTGGCGTACATTTGTTCGTATGTCGCGCTTGCTCGTCACTCGACTCTATATATACTTGGCATTCGCGGGACACCGGCCTATCTACACTTGCAAAAGTAAAAACATTACATAAGCAAGCTAAAAATACTTTATTGATATTTCGAGTTATGTAGTATTAAGGGCTCCCCAGCCTTACAAGATGTCCGGAGGCTTACAAAAATTTAATAACAAAAGGGGGGTTGCTCAAGCTGCCTTCTCGGCCGTCACTTCCCCCTGTTCGACACTTCCTCCAGGAGCTTCTGTTGAGGCATCCGGCTCGGCGTTTCCGCTCGCCGCCTCGCCTCCTCCTGCTGGCTCGGTGCTGCCTCCCTAGGGAACTTCCTCGGCAAGGGGATACTTTGCACGAAACTCCTGGTCGTCGAACCCAGGCATAGCTTCCTTGACGGCGTCGAGGGCGTTGTGCCACTTGACGGCCCCGGAGTCGGGAATGTCGACGTAAAATTGGTCGGAAGTGTTGTACTCCTCCACGGCTTTCTCCGCCCTGCCCTCGGCATGCTTCACCACTTCGTTGGCCGTCCGGGCATCCTTTTCTAACATGTCCCTCTGCCTCTTCATAGCGTCATAAACCCCGTTGACCTCTTCCATCTTGGCCAGAAAAGCCTGGTTGGATTTAGTCAGGAGTCGATGAGACTTCTTTAACTTAGAGACCGTCAGGTCCTCCGCGACCAACCTCGAGTCTAGAGAGGCCGCCTTATCCTCCTGATGTTTCAGCTAGGCGAAGAGCTCTTCCTCGCCCGAGAAAGATTCACTGGCCTTCTTCATTGCTGGAGCCACCTCCTCGGCCTCCATAGAGGCAAGAAGGGCGCAATACTAGAAGACCTACGGAAAACACGAACTATTTTAGGAGCTAAACAGAGAAAAAAACACTTAAAGAAATTTTGGAAACGCTACCAGCCTGAACGGCCTCTTGAGCTATCGCCGTCACCTGGGACTTTAGGGTGCCTTGGGGAATCTTGGCCCCCCCGCTTTCTTCATGTCCGCCAGTAAACTGTCGGCCACAGAGAGCCCCGAAGGCACCTCGATTTAGAAGTCGCCTTCCTGCACCTGTATCCCGGCCGGGGGTGGCCGGAAAACCACTCTCTTCTGCCTCTTGAGCGGAGACTCGGCAGAAGGCGGCACCTCTATTTTGGCCCGGGACGCCGGATCCTAGGCATGCTTCTGCCCTCCTCCATGGCATTCCTCCAGGACGGGAGGGACTACAGGGACCCTGGCGGAAGGGGCTTGTTGGGGAATCATGCTCTATGTGGGTCGGGACGAGCTAGCGCCACCGTCCTTCCTCCCCTATGCCTTGGTGGCCATGATAGCCATGATCTTCGAGCGATCCATCGGCTCTGCGGAATATACATAAGAAAAAAAGGGGGGTCAGCAACGAAAACAGCAAAATTATGCTAAGTCTAAATTGATCAGTGAAGCCCTAACCACTACTAAAATAGGGGGTTGCCCTTACGGATAATGACATCCGTAGGGGCAGATTTAGTTTGGCCCTACAGATTAATCCGTAGGGCTAAAAGGTTGCCCCTACGGTCCTTACATATTTATTTAAAAAATATTAAATCTTAAATTGTTGTTTGCCCCTACGGAGCCGCAAACCAAGAACCTACGGACTTATCCGTAGGGGCATCTAAATAGGGATTTAAGTAAAAAGGCACAGATCGATCGCTACGCTGATTATCTCTAAATATTATTTTCTCACTGCGCGCGAACCCAAATCCCCAAACCCTCGTTCCCGCTGATCGCCATTCTTGTCGTCGCCGTTCTCGTCGTCGCCAACGCCGGACGATTCGTCGTCGCCACCGCCTGCTTCTTCCTCATCTCCGTTTTCGTCGTCGCCTCTTTTCGTCGTCACCTCCGATCAATCGTCGCCTCTGCACAGTTTAGGAAATCTTCAATTAAACAAAATTTTGAATGTTTTAAGGCTATGGTTCATGGTTTGGGTACCGATGATGCATCGGTTGGGGTTAGCGTTAGGGTTAGGGCTGGGGCTGGGGCTGCGGTTGCGGTTGGGGTTGGGGTTCGGCAGGGGGTTGCGGTTGGGGTTGGGGTTGGGGTTGGGGTTAGGTTTAGGGTTGGGGTTGGGGCTGGGGCTGGTGGTAGGGTTAGGGTTAGGATTGGGGTTGGGGTTGGGGTTAAAAACCACTTCTTGACATTATTGATAGCAAAACTTAATTCATCTATGAGGATTCCAGTTTCTAAGGTCCAAAGAAAGTAAAATGTTTTGATACAGGAAATCATTAATGATATATTTTACAAGGAGCAACATATATAAATCATTCAATGGTTATAACCGCTCATTGGTTAATTTGGTGTGAAATCTTTGAAACTAGTATACTTAACGGTTATAAGATGCCGGTATGGCCCGAACCAAGACTAACTCTACAAGAGTGTCGGAAGCTGATAAGCCAGTCAATAAGTAAAGGGTGTTATGAGCAATTAACCTTGACTTCATTTCTTGTTTCTTTTTCTGTAAATTTGATAGATATATCATGAAAACAAACCTTTAATTGAGATCAAGATAAGCTCTATGACGCGAGAAACCAACGACATTATCTTAGAATTGTGGTTGTCGAATTTGTTAAGGAAGTAGTCTATAAAAGAGAAGGGGGTCACTGCTTGCATCCTCCATTTGAGGGTGCCGAGAACTAGAAGCTCCGTTCTTTGTATAGTTTTACCTTCAAATATGTACTTGGCCTCACCAATCTTACCCCCGACAGCCGGAACACACACATACAACAAGAATGCACAACAAACGTATAATTAGAGAGTGATTCGAGATGTTCAAGTTAAAACTAATATATGATACTCGATGATAATATGAAACCTTCATATTCTCATCGATACTCATATATGAAACTAAAAGTGCCACTTAGTCCCCGTCTATCGATTAACATACGTGCGATGTTCGTCGTGACATAGAACTATACGAAAGTTGTTAAATATCGGACGGTATAGCTCGATACTAACAACCATCGTATAGTCTATGCGACGAGAAGATTCAATCGTATGGTAACCGATAGATTTATCCCGTGTGGACAAGTTAGAAATGTATAAAGCAAACGCCTTCATTCACTTGTGTTTTCATCCGTTTCGAGATATTTCGTCGGTACCTTTCCGCTGGTTCTCCGTGTACAAAGATAGATTAGATGTTCATTTCAACGTTGTTTCACAGCTTTCAAATGATTATCTATTCTATTACAGTGTACTCGGAGAATAACGGGGAGGTGCTGCCGAAATTTACTCGAAACAGTTGAAAGCACAAGTGATGGGTGTTCGCTCTACATTCTTAATGGGATAGAAGTCTTACCCCCGACAGCCGGAACACACACATACAACAAGAATACACAACAAACGCATAATTAGAGAGTGATTCAAGATGCTCAAGTTAAAACCAATATATGATACTCGATGATAATATGAAACCTTCATATTCTCATCGATACTCATATATGAAACTAAAAGCACCACTTAGTCTCCGTCTATCGGTTAACATACGTGCGATGTTCGTCGTGACATAGAACTATACGAAGGTTGTTAAATATCGGACGGTATAGCTCGATACTAACAACCGTCGTATAGTCTATGCGACGAGAAAATTCAATCGTATGGTAACCGATAGATTTGTCCCGTGTGGAAAAGTTAGGAATGTATAAAGCAAACACCTTCATTCACTTGTGTTTTCATCCGTTTCGAGATATTTCATCGGTACCTTTCCGCTAGTTCTCCGTGTACAAAGATAGATTAGATGTTCATTTCAACGTTGTTTCACAGATTTGAAATGATTATCTATTCTATTACAATGTACTCGGAGAACAGCGGGAAGGTGCTACCGAAATTTACTCGAAACAGTTGAAAGCACAAGTGATGGGTGTTCGCTCTATACATTCTTAATGGGATAGAAGCCTTACCCACCGACAGCCGGAATACACACATACAACAAGAATACACAACAAACACATAATTAGAGAGTGATTCGAGATGTTCAAGTTAAAACCAATATATGATACTCGATGATAATATGAAACCTTCATATTCTCATCGATACTCATATATGAAACTAAAAGCGCCACTTAGTCCCCGTCTATCGATTAACATACGTGCGATGTTCGTCGTGACATAGAACTATACGAAGGTTGTTAAATATCGGACGGTATAGCTCGATACTAACAACCGTCGTATAGTCTATGCGACGAGAAAATTCAATCGTACGGTAACCGATAGATTTGTCCCGTGTGGACAAGTTAGGAATGTATAAAGCAAACACCTTCATTCACTTGTGTTTTCATCCGTTTCGAGATATTTCGTCGATACCTTTCCACTGGTTCTCCGTGTACAAAGATAGATTAGCTGTTCATTTCAACGTTTTTTGACAGCTTTCAAATGATTATCTATTCTATTACAGTGTACTCGGAGAATAACGGGGAGGTGCTGCCGAAATTTACTCGAAACGGTTGAAAGCACAAGTGATGGGTGTTCGCTCTATACATTCTTAATAGGATAGAAGCCTTAACCCCCGATAGCCGGAACACACACATACAATAAGAATACACAACAAACACATAATTAGAGAGTGATTCGAGATGTTCAAGTTAAAACCAATATATGATACTCGATGATAATATGAAACCTTCATATTCTTATCGATACTCATATATGAAACTAAAAGCACCACTTAGTCCCCGTCTATCGGTTAACATACGTTCGATAATTTATTCTTTTCAAGGACAAACGCACAAACAAAGCATATACACGGATTTTCTCCTTTGTCAGTAACTATCCCGTTCTTATATTTCTCAATATAGTCACCATAACCTACAATTTATATGTTATACAGTCTAACATGGCCCATGAGTACGTCAGAGTTAAGGACTGGATGTATATGGATTGGCAACAACGTATGCAACCTAAGTTTATCGCAGGAGTTGCTGCTTTCATTGAATTTGCACGCGCACATAATAAGATCATAATAGAGAAGATTCTCTGTCCGTGCGATAGATGTGGCAATAAGTACTGGAAGAAGGTAGAATTAGCAGAGCTTCATATTGTAAAATATGGGTTTACTAGACTTTATACAACTTGGAAATATCACGGGGAAGGAGAAGAATGCAGTAATGCGGTAGAAGAAGAAGGAGAACACGATAATGCGGCAGGAGAAGAAGAAGAATTCGGTAATTCGGCAGAAGGAGAAGACGGTAATTTATTTCCATCAGAAGAAATGGAGGATATGGTAGAGCCTGCCCTAGGTGAATCTATTCGTACCGAAGATGGCATTCCTTCCGGTCAAGGACCGCGTACGGATAAATATGAAAATTTCATGAATGATGCTAGAAAACCAATTTATGAGAATGCGAAGTATTCCACCCTCTCATGGTTCGTCCAACTTTTCCAGATTAAGTGCCTAAATGGATGGAGCAACAAGTCATTCACAATGCTTCTTTCGTTCTTGAAAGATTCTATGCCTACGGGAAATAACGTGCCCGACAGCTGGTACGAAACCCAGAAGATGATGTCTGATTTGGGTCTAAAGTGCGAGAAGATTCAAGTATGTCCTAAAAATTGCGTGTTGTACCGGAAAGAGAATTCAGATTTGAAAGAGTGTCCAATATGTGGAGAGGCCAGGTATAAGCGAAGGATTCTGATAAGCCTGATATACCTGTCAAGATAGCACGATACTTTCCCATAACACAGAGGCTACAGAGGCTATTCAGGTGCAAGAAAATAGTCGAGGCAATGATTTGGCACCACCGTGCTCCTCCAAGTGAAGATGGAAAAATGAGTCATCCAAGAGATTCATCGGCATGGAAGGATTTCGATAGGAAGCACGCAATATTCAGTAGCGATCCTCGCAATGTCCGGCTCGGACTGGCTACTGATGGCTTCTGCCCATTCAACTATATGGCTGGAAGTCACAGCATATGGCCCGTTGTAATGATAATTTATAATCTGTCGCCTTAGTTGGCTATGGACCAATCATACTTTATGATGCCTCTTCTTATCGATGGACCAAACTCACTGGGGAATAATATCGACGTCTATCTCTGACCTCTGATCGAGGAGTTGAAATCTTTGTTCATTGATGGTGTAGAGACATATGATGCAAACACAAATACAACCTTCATACTGCGTGCGGCTTTAATGTGGACAATTAATGACTTTTCTGCGTATAGAATGCTTTCAGGTTGGTCCGTACATGGTCACAAAGCATGTCCTCATTGCCTTGAACACACAACATCGAAATTCTTGAATTTTAGCAGGAAGGTTTGTTATTGCGGCCATCGACGTTTCCTGCCTCCAGACCACCCCTATAGGTTAGACACGGTTCACTTTGATGGTCATCAGGAGCTTCTTGGACCTCCATCCCCATTGTCCGGAGAGGACGTGACTGCTCAATGGGACGGTTACAATAATGTGACCTTCGGGATGGATCCGACGAAACAGGTCAAACCATCATTTTGGAACAAGTTAAGCATTTTCTTCGAGCTTCCGTACTGGTCAACAAATTTAGTGCGTCATTGTCTGGACGTCATGCATATAGAGAAGGGAGTATTAGAGCATATACTTAACTTGCTTCTTTGTAAAGACGGGAAATCGAAAGACAACCTAAATGCTCGGATGGATCTACAGGAGTGGGGAATAAGAAGTGAATTGCACCCTAGACCGGTAGCGGGTAAACCGGGCAAGTTTGTACTTCCCAATACCGCTTATCATATATCACAACCGGAGAAGAAAAGATTTCTGCAGGTGTTGCATGATTTGAAAGTTCCCACAGGTTTCTCAGGATCATTCAGCAAGAAAATAAAAATTGTGAAAGGCAAGATCGATGGGATGAAAAGTCATGATCACCATGTTATCTTGGAGCACCTTCTTCCATTAGCCCTCAGAACTTCTCTCCCCGAATCGGTTGGTCTAGTAATCAATGACCTATGTTGTTTTTTCAGAGAGTTGTGTGCTAAAACACTGGAGGTTGTGACGCTGGATAAACTAGAAAATTCTATTGCGTTGGTACTTTGTAAGTTTGAGCGTATTTTCCCACCGTCATTCTTCGATATCATAATACACTTGACGGTTCATCTTGCAACTGAGGCTAAGTTAGCCGGACCGGTACAATATCGATGGATGTATCCCGTCGAAAGGTACGTGTAATTTTTCGTTTCGCGCAATTTATAAATTTATTATTATCCTGTATGCCCGTATTTATTTATTCAACATATTTTCATTAGGTACCTCTACACTCTTAAAAAGTATATACGCAATAAAAATCGACCAGAGGGTTCTATCATGCAAGGTTATCTTCTTGATGAAGCAACCACATTTTGTTCCCGCTATCTGGACGAGAACATTGAGACAAGACTTAACCGGCCTCGAAGAATTCAAGACGGGCCATATGGTAAAGCCGAGTATAAGAGGGTAGACACTATGTTTATCAATAAGATATACCGGTTTATCTTGCTTAATTGCGCATGTCTTGAACAAATTAGAGAGTAAGTTTTTTTGGATTAATTTTTATATTTGTGTTTGTGCGTGTATGAAATGATATAATATTAATGTCACCATTATTTGTCGAAAACAGAATTCATTTTAACGAGGTACGTGAGGGGCATCCTGATTGGAACGAAGAACGATTGGAAAAATATCATCAGGATAATTTTTGTGATTGGGTCACAGATCATGTAAGTTATTCGAATAACATTTTATTGCTATCAGTTTTAATCTAAACTTGTATCGTTATGTATTTTTCGTAAAATTTGTTTTGTTAGATCCACGATCCGAACTTGTCTGCATCATTTGAGAGTGATTCAAGATGTTTAGCTCAATTTCCTAGTATGGAGGTTGCATATTACAAAGGATTTGGTGTCCTTGGATACAAATTCGAAGTTAAGGACATAGAAACATCTAGAACCACTCAGAATAGTGGGATTGCGACGGTAGGATCGGACGGTGTGATTTATTATGGGTACTTAAATTGTATACTCGGCATCCACTATCCCGGACGATCAGAACCCTTTTATATATTCCAGTGTACTTGGTACGATACGCGAACCGATACGGATAAGTGGAGAAGCAATCTTGGGACTTAGAAAGATGAATATGGATTGACCAGTATGAACACACTTAGATTTTACGGTCAGGAAGATCCGTTTATCTTTCCGAACCAAGCGTTCCAAGTATACTACTCACAGTGTTTGAAGCATCCGGGATGGAGTGTTGTATGCCGATGGAAACCCAGAGATGTCTACGATGTCCCAGAATTCGAGGACAGCGATGAGGATGAAGAAGAGAGAAGGCTTAGAGTGCTTCGACCGTCTGTTTCGAAGGACGGGTTGTCTTCGGCCAATCATGAAGTTACGTAGGTTAGAAATGACATCGACGATGAAATCCAAGTAGATATGTATAATGCGCCCACGAAACGAAAAAGGTTATCAGTAATGTTATATTATTACTTCACATTTTACGATCTATACATATATAGTCAACACTTTTAATAATTGTCTAATGCGTCCACGAACCGTTTATCTAGATTTGATGATGATGTCGGGAGCAGCGAGGGGCGGTAGGAGCTCCAGCCGTGGCAGAGGCAGAGGCAGAGGCAGAGCGGTTCTGTAGCCCGGAGAGCTGCGTAGGGAGCTTTAGAGGGCCGGTCTTGCACCCAGATCGGAGACCCCTTCGGATGCCTTCTTCCGTGTGGATTTTGCCACACCTCCACGTATATTGCACGCATATCCATTTTGAATGTAATATTATAGATATTCATGCATGTTTATGTCAAAATTACTTATATTGTTAATGTTTGATTGTCTAGTTGTTGGTGATGCGTCCACATCAGGAACAGAGGCCACTCCCGCTACTCCAGGTATGTTTATATATCATATATTGCATGTATATTGATTTAGAATGCTATATTATAAATACACACACATTCCTTTTGCTCTTACTTAGATAGTAATTTTTATTATTGTCTAGCTGTAGGTGGTGACACCACCGCACCTGCGGGTATGTTTATATATCCTATAGTGCATGCATATTGATTTAGAACGTTATATTATTAATCTACACATTCTTTTTGCAATTACTTATATAATCTATTTTTAATTGTCTAATTATAGGTGGTGCGTCCACATCTGATGCAGGGGCCACTCCTGCCACTTCCGTACCCTCCGCATCGTCTGTAGGTTAGTATGAATAAATATAAAATATTTATTCATTTTACATATGCTCTATAGAATAAATATGAACATCATGGAAATTTAGCGTCAATGTTTATTTTCTAGTTGGAGGGGATGCGTCCGCATCCAGGACCCCGGCTGTTCCTTACCGAAGGAACTATCGTCCCGCTCGTGCTGCTGCCCGGGCCCAGGCTCGTGCTTTAGTCACCGGAGGTATATATCACACTTCAATTTTCGTTTAACCTTGATTTCTTAATACAACTTTGTCTTAATATTGATTGCCTTGATATTTCTTGCAGACGCAGGGCCTCCCCATCCCCAGAGGGGGACTCGAGGCCCGAATCAGTCCCATAGGCTGAGGCCTGACAGAGCTAGGGGGAGGCAGCATTCCCCCTCTTTTTTACCCTTGACTATCACTATACCGGTCCTCATGCCGAGAGGTTCGGCCGGTATATGGGGGACGAGAGCCGGCTCGTGAAGAACTATCCACTTTACGTTGAGTGGGGCGAGCAGCACCGACGCTCATTCGCCCTCTTCTTTGATCAGGCTCGGGTATTAATATATATTTTCATTTTATTTATCCAATATATTTATTATTAACACTTGTAATCTAATAACAATGTTTTTTTTTGTATTTTCAGTCGGATTACGATTTTCAGCCTGTACCCGACCCTGATCACCCTGAGAGGGTGCTCGACCTTCATGCTCTGTACAATGGCCTGATGAAGAACATGCAGACCAAGGTCCGATACAATAGAAATGAGCTGAAGGCCGACTGCTACTCCCTGTGGATGGCGACCCCCGAGGCAGAGAGAGCGGCCCTCCTATCTACTCCGGCGTTTGCGAGAGTCGACGTAGAGACATGGCCTCTATTGTGCGAATATTTCGACTCTCAACGCAAACAGGTATGTATTTTAAATGTTATTCATTGTTTAGGATATAATTTATTTTTTTGTGTTCCTTAATTAAAAAACTAAATGTGAATGCATTGTGCAGAAACATGCCGCTCAAAATACAGAGAGTAGGAAATCGGCGAAGAGGGGTCGCCCCACTTACACAGGTGGCTCGAGGAATATTACTCGAGCCATAGAGTTATCGGTAAATTATAATAAACCGGCCTTTGTGATATAATGCAATATTAAGAGTTATTTTCTAATATATCTAATATTAAGAGTGATTTTCTAATATTGCAGACAGCTCAGACCGTGGCGCAAGGTGGTACACCAAGCGTGCTGTCCGCATATCTTGCCGTCCACGGCACCTCGACAGATCCCGCCACGGGCGAGCTTCGATATCTCGACGTCGCTACCCAGGAGTATTGCGTAAGTGTTAATATTTATTCAACCCATATTTGAAATTTTAGTTTTGGAAGGTTCAAATTTAAATTTTATACTTATACTTTACTGCTTAATGTGGGTGTAGGAGCAGGTGGTTGAGCAGGCCGAGGCCTCGGGGATCGATTTTACCGGACAGAGCGATCCGAGGCTGCTGACTCCAGTCCTGGACGCCGCACACGGAGGGCACCACGGAGGTTGGGAGAGAGGCCGGGGACTGGGCCCTAGCAGGGCCCATATGAGGTTGGACTCCATCCCGGCGGTTACTTCCTCCGTCTCCAGCGAGCGACGTGTCCAGCAGGGACTGGAGAGCTTGAAGACCACCGTTCAGGAGTTGAAGGAGATGCTGGTATGTATACTACTTAATAGTAAAATATCATGTCATATTATAGATATCAACATATCCAATATTAGTACGTAGCCTGAGCTTATTTGGTTGTAGACTTAGATTTGATTAATCATACATACATATCTAATTAAAATAAACTACGGTTTTCCAAACTAGATATCTAAATGGGGTTTCGAAATAATTTGATAATGATACGAATTCGAATAATACACAGTTCTTACACGCTTATTACACACGTTAGGTCCAGACGCGACAGGGTACATCGGCCGAGCCTCCACATGCATCTCCTTCGGCTGCGGCTTCCCAAGCCACTACATCGGCTGCGGTTCCGCAGACAGCTCCTATAGCTCCACCGCCCGCTCAGACTCCCGAAGCCGCGGCTCCGCAAGCCACTACCTCGACGGCGGCTGCACAGACCACATCGCCAGCTCCACAGCCCGCTCAGACTCCCGCTCACGCTGAATTGCATGATTTATTGACCGAGGAGCAGGCGCGCCAGATTCTAGCGTTTTTCAGAGGTGGAGCTGGACCGAGCTAGGGTAGCTTTTTTATTCTTATTTTTTGAAACATGTATTTATTTATTTGATACATATTGTACTACATTTTGGACGATATTGATATTGGTGGTCCTACGGTGTTTATATTTATATCATATTCTGTTTTTTGGTTTCTTTTGTATATTATATGCGTGAGATGTGATTATGAATACTGCGATATATGTTGTGTGATGATTAATTTTATATTTGATTGATGTATATATTATTGTGCACAGGGCGAGAAAAAATCAGGCAGCTCTTTTTTTTTAAAAAAACTGATAATATGTACCTACGGATTAATCCGTAGGTACACACGTTGCCCCTACGGATTAAACCGTAGGGCCAAAATATCAGAATAACTGATATTTTCCCCTATGATCTCAGTATCAGGGGGTTGGGATTGCCCCTACGGATATATCCGTAGGGGCAAACAAATGCCCCTACGGCGTTATCCGTAGGGGAAAATATCAGGAATCCTGATATTTTGCCTCTACGGATATGTACCTACGCATGTATCCGTAGGGGCTATTACTTGGCCCTACGGATTCAGCCATAGGTACAAGCAATCTATTTTAAAAAACCGTAAATAAAATAATTTTTTTGCCCCTACGGTCTACTCCGTAGGGCAAACGGGACCTATACAGAACTCCGTAGGGGCAAGTTTTTGTCCGTAGGGGCAAGTTCAGTGCTTCAACTTGCACCTACGGCGTTTGTACCTACAGGGTATTTTCTTTTCCCTACGGATTTATCCGTAGGGGCAACCCTTATTTGTAGTAGTGAACTTACCCCCAAAGCGTACGGGACTGAGTCCCACTCAGCTCAAAGCCTGCTCGGAAAACAGGACATCGGCCCGCGGGATCGGTTCCCACTGTGACACCACCCCCGCTTCTGGGGCTCGTGATTGTTTGACCCTAGGGCGATCGGCCTTATGCCGCTTGGTGGGCACGGGCCAATCCTCACTTTCCGGAGGCCCGACGAAGACAAACTTCTCCTTCCATTTATAGATAGAAGAAGGGATGACCACTACCCTAGACCTGGCCGTCCTACCCTTATATTTTTTTAAAGTAAGGTACACCCAGCTCGGTTCGTCCTTGCTGGTACCAGGGTGATTTTTATAACAAAAAAAGGAGAGGAGAAGACTCAAGTCGAAAGAGATCCGTTCATTCTTCAACCGAACCAGAAACCCAAGGAGGATTCTCTACGAGTTCGGCACTAGCTGGCCTGGAGCGAGATGGAAGCAATGGAGTACGGTGAAAATTTCAGGCGAGAAGGGCAGACGCATCCCTGCCCGGAATGCTTCCAGGTACAGAGCAATCTCATTGCCCTGCACCTGGTTTGCCCGCTCACCCTCCCTGGCCAGACGAAACGAATAGCCAGGGGGAATATGGAAACGAGCCCGAATATCGAAAAGCTTGTTCAAGCGATTCAACATCGACGGCGCATCGCGAGTATTTTCTATGCCATCTTGGGGGCCCTCTTCTCCCCCCGACGACAAAGTGCAAAGGCGTTGTCCCCTCTAGGGGGCGAGCCCGACGAAGAAGACGAAGAGGAAGAAGAACTTTCTCGGCTATCGGAAACCGAGGAGGAAGAAAACCCACTGGACTCGGTTTCAGAAGCTGAAGCATCATCGCCCGACTCAACCCCAACTATATCAATGGATACTTCGGAAGAAGACAACTAATCTGATTCAAGGAAGGATTGACCAAAGAAGGGTTTTTGGCTGAAGGTCCGACCTAAGCAAAGGTGTGCCGGGCAATTTTCAAATGGCAGGGAATGACTAGGGCAAAATGTCTGCCAAGGGATGGCCTCCCCTATTTATACACTCGGCAAAATACTATCCAACGGCCCAAATCCGTTCCCGCCGAAATGAAGCGTCGCACTCAACAGACACGAGGACTCTACGTGGCGATCGACCATTGGACACCTCCCCCTCACTCGGATTCAACTGACGACCCTTCGCGTCCAGCTACCCCATGGCGGACACGTGGCACGAAGGCCAACAGACCGAGCGAGCGAAGCGGCGTCCTCTTTAAAGCACAATCATTTTGCCGATCTGCCGACATCACCAAAGAAACGCGCGAGAATCAACGCGCTTCGTGAACCGCCACGTGGATCCAGGAATCCGAGAGGCGTAGCCGCCAAACGTCGCATCATCCTTAGACAACCCATTATGAAAAATCCTCGGCGCCGAGCTGAATTATTGAAGACCGGGATGATACCCACTCTCAGCCCGGCCAACAAATTGGTCGAAGCGAGAGTGAGGGGCTAGTGATGATACACGTAACTAGGAATTCCCCAGATCACGACACGAGGCAGGTGACGTGCCACCTGCACAAACCCATTAGATTCCTGAAGGAAACAGAGCTGGGATAAATATGACGCTTCGGGGACGTTCCTCGGTGCCTCGCCTCTGAGGTTGCACCGGACCTTTTAGAAGACCTCCTCGGAGTACGTTCCCTATTCATATAGCAACCAGCTAACAGCTCGCCTCCGAGTTATACTACAACTGAGCTTCTTCAGCTTCATCGCTCGTCTCCGAGCTATTACAAAGTAGAGCTTCCTCAGCCTCCTCGTTCGCCGCCGAGCTATCACCGAGCTGAGCTTCCTCAGCTTACCTATCTGGCTAGGAGCACGGAGCCCGAGCGCCCCCGTAACGGCTCTGTGTATCTCGCCACGACAAGATCTCAGCCGCTATCTCGCCATTAATGTTCGTATCTTGCCATTAATGGGCATATCCCGCAATCAACGCGAACGTGACGCAGGGGCCTAACAGACGGCGAGAATCTACTATCGGCTTGCTCCAATGCGGCCCTTATATAAACTCCTACTCCAGACGACTCAGGTACGTCGAACTGATTTCCAATACACCGCTACTCTGCCCCAATTACTTCTCGGTACTTACTTGATCGTTGGAGGGTCCTACGTTGGTTTCCCACCCCGGGACTTCTCTTGCAGGTAGCTCGGTGTCAACGGCAGCCACAGCCCATTGAGACCCACACGCTCAACCCTTATCTCAAATCTCAACGGTTCAACATCGCTGGCAGCAAGATCGACAGAGGACAACAACTGAGGGAGATTCCGACCTCCATCACTTTGATCGCATGTGGAACCTAAAAAAGTTTGCTTTGAATATATATAAATGAAAATTTGGAATTATTCAGTAATTCCTTTATACAAAAGTCATATAATAATGATCTAATCCATTATAAGATGTATTAGTAAATAGGTTTTTTTTATATACAATCCCTCTTAAATATTGCTAATTTTTACCCCTAAAACTTCATATTTTTAAATACATCTTCTATAACTCTTAATTAAACTAAATTGGCTCCTATGCTTAATATCAATCCTAACAACTTTAGAAATTTTAGTTAAGAAACTAAAATGATAACTTGAAAAAATGAGAGTTTGGAAGAGTAAAAGTAATGTGTTTTGCACAAATTATGTTTTATTTTAGGGGGCTATATAAAAAACCCATATAAAACTTATAATTATGTTTAATTTTCTTTTCTTTTTGACAAGAATAGCAATATATTCTCGCACTGCCAATACTCTATACATATAAAATTTATATCCTTATAATTTACCGAGGGCTCATTTTCTTCAGTCATTTGTTGAAATTAATTATAGGTCATTATTGCATATTACTCCACCTGCTTTTTGAAAGATTATTCATATGCTTTGATCTTGCATTAAGTTTTTTTTTTCCATTGCCTCAAATACTTCTTAGTCAAATGTTTTCATGTATCTTGTTGATCTGCCCTATCCCGATAAAAATATTTCTGAGGAAACTTTAAAAAGAATCTTTATGTGTGTTTTTCCTGGCCATTTGGATTTCCATCGTCATCAACTCATTTTTTTTCATACTTCTGTATAGTTTGTTCGATTTATAGCAATAGATAAACATATCTAACAATTTTTTTTTGACTTAAACGAAAGCCAAAAGCAAGTAGCTCTCACGTTTCATATTTCAGTCAAAGAAACCACCACAGAAAACATATCTAACAATTTTGACTACAAGAAAAATCATCTTTACATATTTCAGTATCATTTAACCTCTTATCATTTCTATTATTAATTTGATACAACTTTTCTTTTTGACTAAATCGAATGTAAGTACATATACATGACTAAAATTAACATTTGGCTATTAATTATAAGTAGTCATACATTTTTCCTATCGTGTTTCAAAGATGTTAACAAACTAGAAGTAATATACATGACAAAAATTAATATTTGGCTATTAATTATAAGTAGTCATGCATTTTTCCTATCGGGTTTCAAAGATGTTAACAAACTAGAAGTAATATACATGACAAAAATTAATATTTGGCTATTAATTATAATTAGTCATGCATTTTTCCTGAAACTTAATCATTTCAAGCAAAAAATGCATAATTTTATTAAATCATTACAACAAATACAAATTAATAAACAATAAATAATTAGAAACAATAATAAAATAAACATCTCAAAGTATAAATATCGAAACCTAATATCGATCAAAGAACTTCTTAGAGACCAGCTGTAAACGGAACCCCGGTGGCGGGTATCCAATTGCTCCCCATCAGGAAATTTCCCACGGTAAACTTTGCAGCCTCCGTTGCGCTTGTTATAACATGGTAACCTGGCCACTTCACTCTTCCGCTGGTGCTCGACCCTGCCCCTGTGTTCATGTACTCTCCATAATACAAAGTGTTCAAAGCAAAATTCCCGCTCCATTCGAGCCAACCAGCTGCATTGACCAAGCTACCAATTGACGTCTTCATTACTACTGTTCTCGAATACTCCTGCCATGGACGACCTAGATACGTCTTGAATGATCCCTGCACCGGTTGAAGATCCGATGCAGCCGCAATCACTGAATTGTGGATCACGATCCCTGTGTTCTCATTTGGGTCCTTGCGCCCTTGAGCTGTTACTGTATTCTGCTGATTGCTCATAGGTTTCCGAACATAAATGTTGCAGTTTTGAAGTACGGCCACTGCATCACCAAATATGAAGTCTACAGTGCCATAGATATCACAGTTGCGATAGAATTGACGCTGGGAATAGACATAGAGAGTGTCTTGGTAGCCTTTGAAGCTGCATCGATAGTAGACCGAAAGATCTGAGCCTGATCGGAATGCGACTGCTTGATGTTTTTGTGGTCCTGCTGTGTTCTCGAAAGTCATGTCTTGAGCGATGAACCCCAGACCCACTACAGCTGCATATAGAAATTTTGAAACATATATCAGAATACTTGATGATGATTAAGATGTAGAAGATTTGTCAAAAAAGCAAATTAATTTGAAACTGAAATTCTACCAGAAGTTGCAGGATCTCGATCTCTCTCTCCCCCGCATATATATATATATATATATATATATATATATATATATATATATATATATATATATATATATGTCCATTGCAAACCGGTCCGTATTTTTTAAAAACGAAAACTTCCGATCTATAGCATATTTTAATAATCCGATCAGTTCAAGTTGATCGCCCTACCCTCAAATATATTTGCATGAAAAATTAAGCGATTTAAAGACCTCTGGCTTATGCACCAATGGATGCAAAAATGAACGTCTTCCGATAATGCAACATAAACGTCATCTGATGCATAGGCCAGAAGTCTTTAAATCCTTTGATTTTTCATACATATTTCCTCGAGCTAAGTTCAGCTGTTGAAACATATATTTGAGGGTAGAGTGATCAATTTGAATGGATCGGATCATTAAAATATACTGTAAATCGGAAGTTCCCGTTTTTAAAAAACACGGATCAGTTTGTAATGGAGCACTCCCTTCTGTGTGTGTCAATTAAAGTTTTTTGAATTTTTGAAGAAGTGAAAAAGATATTCAACAAAATTCTAGACTTTTTTGCATGGCAACCCTATTACGTTACTATGGCCATTGTGACAAGAAATGGTTAATTAACTAATAATCAATAACTAAAAACTCACCAAAGGTGGCGGAGCGGAAAGTGGTCGAGCCATCTTGCACGTTCTTGCTTGCACTAACAATAGTTTTATCGATGCCATCACCGACAATCATCAAATTCTTTATCGTCTTCTTTACCTCGACATTCTCCTTGTAAGTACCGGCTTTAACATAGATTACAAACCTCGAAGTATCTTTTCTTAGATTTGCAGAAGCTGCAACAGCCTCAGAAATGGTTTTGTAGTTTCCCGAACCATCTTGAGCTACCACAAGGTTTGGTTTCACCGACGAAGATTGAAGAAGTTTACGATCGGATGCAGAAACCCAAGATGGAAATCCATGAGAAAGCAACCGGCGATTATTAACTCTAGAGTTAATTGGTGCCATTGCCTTGTTAATAGCGAGCGTATTGCTAAGGGACTCAGATATGTTGTTAGCCAAGAAAGGCGATGAATTTAAGTTGGAGGATGAATCGAGTTCGATGAACCCGTTTCTGCATGTTTCTTGGTTGGCAATAGCTGCACTTAGCCAAGTTTGTGAATCATCATAAGACGAAGATGCAACCGTTGAGCTGTTTAGATTCTCAATCGTATCTTGGTATAGCTCTAAGCAATCAGCCCATGCAGCCTTGGCTCGTGCATCGAACGAGCCAAGGTTCATAGATGATGCAAGGTTATTGGTGAGAACGGTTCGGTCCATGGTGGCTCTAACAACCAAGTCACGAAAACTAACCCGCGACTTGTCATTAACAAATTGAGAATTTGGCGTCGATATCATTGAGGTACACACTTGAGGGTAAGGAGTTTGGCTACATGATAATATAGGGTCACTTGCTCCTTTGTTGAGGAGCAAGAGAAGAGAGAGGGAAAAGAAATGTACTAATAACTTAGCCATATGAGCTAATTTAGTAGAAATGTTTTTGCTTGCAAACTTAGTGTTGGATGATATTGGAGGAGAGGGAATGCCTTCCTTTATATAGGCCTTGTGAGGGAGAATAATAGCACATTGTTCTTTAATTAATTTTGTAGGTGTGTAAATTTGAACACTAACATGTGGTTTTTGAAATTATCTCGGCTTCGATTTGTAGACCAAATTATAAGCTTATATTTATGTCCATATAAGCTTTATCCACATCTTAACAAGTATAGTCAAATGTCTTGAATTTCTGGCCCTCAGGCTGAACTCTTAAATATTCCTAAGTTAGCAGCATGCAAAATTAATGATTCAATTTAATATAGTTAGAGATTAGTGCATTTATCAATTATATATCATGATGTACATGCAAAATAATTTAATATAGTTAGAGATTAAGATTTTTCAAGGGATAAATAGTTAGTCCTTAAGCATAATTAACGAACTCATTGAAGAATAGTTAATAATGTCAATGAAATCTAATACAAAATGGTGGGTAGCCATTTGACCTAGAGAACCGTAGGCGTGGAGGTTTCCAGGGATCTTACGTAACTAGCAAAACATTTTGGACTTTCCGAAACTTCATATATATTCAAAGAAAGACAAGTATTCTTTGATCTTATCTCCATTTTATGATATTATATATTTTCTTCATATAAACATATAAGAGGGTCAAAGAGAAAAACACCTTTTTTGGGATGAGAAATACTGCTTGTTTTCAAAGACATGCAAAAAAGGGGAACATAAAGAAAAAAATATCTACTTAGAATTGAGCTGTAATGTATGATTGGGTTCAATTTGGAGCCTACTGCTGGCCATTTGCAAACAAGAATTAAAATGCTAGTTTTCATACATGAAGTATGAGAAACATAACTTTTCCTGTTACGTACGTACAATTTACATACTGAACTTGTCATGCAACCAAACTAGTAAATTAATTAAACGCTATATATCAAACATACTTATTTTTTTATACAGTTAAACTAGATTTTGTTATATATTATATTAATTTCAAATGTACTTCGTTATACTGATATATATCGGTCAAACCAATCGGTATATATCTGTAGCAGTCATGGACCGATCGATACACTGGTAAATACTAACCGGTAATTGGTATTTCAATATCGTGATAAATACTGGTTCTTCAAACGTTGTATGCAGTGCAAACTTACATTGAGCGGGTTAAATGTTCCATAATAAAGATTTATTTGAGTTGCCCAAATTATGACATAAAGAATGAAAGGAGCACTGTTTTTTCTTTCATACTTTTTGTACAGAAATTGCTGTTATTTCTCCTTATGCACAGCACTAAATTATTACCCGTCTTTTATTTAGGACCGTTTCGTATGATTTTTTTTTTTTTGATAAAAAAGATAGGGTCAAAAGAACCCTAGCCTAATAAAATATTTCATTAAAAGTATGAAATGAGAAAAGTTATAAAAACAAGTAATCAAGGAGAAAATAAAAACAAGTTCTAGAGACCGCCTCTATACTTAAACAACAAAAAGTTAACTATAAAACGATTTAAATCATATCCCCAAAATATTCTTCAAACAAAAATTCCGGTAAATTATATAGATGTAGACATTCTCCTCTTATCCAAAATTCTTCAGAGAAAAATTCCGGTAATATTTGTCATAGGGGCACATATCCAAAATTCCTACTAATTATTTGGCAAACAAAATGATTGCACCGAATATGCATAAATTTGTTACATTAATTTTGCAACTATTTACCAACGACTTGATGCATATATATTCATAAAAAATTTTAGTAGTAATATTTTGTTAACAAATGTCGCATGCAACTATACTTTCCAGCCACCAGACGGGTGAACCTACATTGAAGGTTGAGAGGGGCACGTGCCCCCGCTGAATCGACAATGATCTATATGTATATTGTTAGATTTTAATAATTTTAGGATTAGTTTATATGAGTATCATGGGCTTTCTGATGAAAATCGGCCTACGGAGGCTCGATACTCAACACGATCTCTAACTCTCAAGAGAAATTAGAAGATCAAAACCCTAATTAAACAAGGACGAGATATGATCGCCTCTCCTTATACATAAAAGCCACAATTTTTACTTTACTAACAAACAATTTTTATTCAATAATCAAATCAACTCCCTAATACAATAGTTCTCATCTCTTTAAAAAAGAGAATAGAATTCTTAACCAAAAAGAAATAGCTTTTAACTAAAAGGAAATAACAAACTAAATCTAATTAGATCTAAATAATCTAAACAAACCTAAACAATTTAAATTGATGTAGATATTCAATTAAATCTCAATTTAAATTGCAATGAATTTTTTCGAATCTTAGCCGAATCTTCAATCAAATCTTCCCAAATATCTCCATATTCGGCTCATGCTCGGTCTAGACCTTGGTTATGTGTAACGACCCTAAATTTCGTGTATTCTTTTATAAACATCGTCATTAATAAATTGTCGTTTCTTTTCAAGAATTAAATCATATTTAAACTTTTGAAAACTTGTGTGAGACGGCTCACAATAGTATGAGACGGCTCATGTATCAGTTTCAATGATCATACTTTCTTTGTTCCCCTGAGCCGGCTAAAACACAACCTTGAGCCATCTCAAACCTTGCCTGAAACGCTATTTTTTTCACTGTCTGCATGAGACGGCTCAAGCTACTCTTGAGCCGGCTCATGCCTCTTTCAAAGTTGAAACGTCCCCAACATCCATTTGATGAATTTCTTGGCCTCGTAACTGTTCGTTCCTCTATTAAAACCACCATTTTATTTCTTTAAACCGCCAATTAAATTCTGATAATCTCAAACACATTCAATTCTCCATTAAATTTCCTTTTAATGTCCCTTAATTCTCTTTTAATTTCTCAATCTTAAAATTATCTCTCTCTTTCATTTTTTCCCATAACCATCAAAACCTATTTCTCATCTGAACAATATTCTCTGAAATCCTACTCCAAGTATCTCCTCAATCCAATCGAAGATTCCTTCATCTGGACGTCGTAATTTTGATCAAGTTCTCTTCTATTTCAAACGGCGGTTCGGTTGTTATACTGAATCGCGGCACGAATAAGTTCCCATTCTCTTCCTCTCTCAATCTCTATTTTCATCTCTTCATCTCTCTCTTTTCCCATGTCTCCAAAATTGTTGCACTCCTCTCATAGACATTCTCAATTAAATATAGTTTTAAGATATGTAAATATACATAAATAATTTTAATATCACTGTTAATCTTGTGGAACCTATGCTCACTTATTGTTCCTTATGTTACCCATTATATGCTGGAAATATACATAAACCATATTATGAACTATTAGAAATGAATATAAATCAAAACTGCAACGAATACGGTTAAACATTTAAACTTCAAAACATGATTGTCTGAACGAACAGGATTTGAGCTGGCTCAACATAACCTGAGCTGTCTCATATAAACAATTAGTGAATACCTACCTCTTGATATGGCGTGAGCCATCTTAAGTTTGGACTTGATCCGTCTCAAGAGATGGTCGAGCCAGCTCAACCAACTGTGAGCTGTCTCATGGTGACAGAGAAAACATATGACTTCTCACACATTGTTGAGCCGTCTCAATTCTTATTGAGCCGTCTCAAGATTGTGTCGAGCCGGTTCAAGAACATTTTGAGTCGTCTCATTCCCAGAGACCCAAAACATGATTCTAGAATGAATTGTAAGCCATCTCAAGCATACTTGAGCCGTATCAAACTGATATTTACACTAAATCAATATCTGACATG